>OY728133.1:1453412683-1454632328 GCA_963277665.1 Viscum album | reverse complement strand
CTATCCTAGCTAATTCTACGGTTGCGTTGATCCATCTCCGATGGACGTTAAACTCGCGGCGTACCCTGTGTTAAACATGGGAAGCTGAGGAAAACCTCAGATATGTGTCTATGACATATAATTCCCCACGCTCGATGTGGGATTCCTCGGGCTTCCACCCCCTCGAGAAGCCGTGTGACCAGGGATAATAGATAGACATGCCAGGTTCCCCAGCATCCAGACATGCTACTGATGCCTCAACGTGACTTCTCCCCCGAATGAAGGTTTCTGCCCTGACTGGACCCTTTGGAATGTCCCGACAGAAGCCGTGTAATTAACCGGCGCCCATGAAAACATGGCACTGGGAAGTGTTTCAAGAACTATGTATTAAATCTATGAGGGAGACCCGGACTAGGTGATGAGTTCTGAGGAGGAATCCACAGAAGGAAGAACCAACATCCCATCATCCCGTTTCGATCAAGGAGCAGACGTCCCGGAATAAGGAGCGAATTCCACCCATCTTTGGAAAGCGGGAACGCGGGGCAACAGCTGCGCGTCCTCCACGGACGGATGCGCGCGCCCCAGCGAAAGTGTCAGAAACAGTAATATCTGATCCAAGATCAAGAGAGGATTATACAACATTATCCCTCAAAGGGATACGAATTTCTGATCCTCTTTATCCCCATCTAGAATGGGGATGTCTACGTGAGTACGTAAAATGTCGAGACCCCCATTACCATGGAAATGCACACTCAAAGAACATTTCAAGGACCCCCAATATTATGGAGGATACCAATAGGACCCCACTTACCATCGGTATGTATGATCGAGAGGACTTGAAAATATTTCCAATGCTTTGGTAATCTACATTGAGTGGATTTGGAGGAGGCCTTGGAAAGTTTCCACTAGAATGGTTCATAGAGGGGCTGAAGTGGGGACGAATGGTATTTTGGGGGAAATCTATGAGATAAGAAAGAAGGAACAACCTAGATTAACCCATTATTTAAAACATGTTCTTATAAATGGAGAGGATTCCATTACATAGTACTTTTCTATGAGTGTGTGGGTTCTGTCCACATAGCGCTTTGCTATGTGGATTCGAGATCTATCCATTTAGTACTTTCCAATATAGGCCCGAGTTCCTCCTATGTAGTGATTTTCTACGTAGACCCGATTTCATTCTATGTAGTGTCATCCAACACAGAGTTGGGATTCCTCCATGTAGTGTTTTATTATTTGAGGTGATGGACTTTAAAGATTCCATTTCTAATACTTCATATAAAGGTATCCATAAAGGGTTTTGGGTCTACGGAATCTGATAAAATCAATTTTATACCATAATGTTACGTGCTAGGTTTAGATTCCCATAATCAACTTCTTTCACACTTTATACCCTTTTCATCTTTTTTCATCTCTCCTTTAATATCTTCATTTCCACAATTCCCCCATGGGGATTTTATAGAGGAGTGTAGAAACCAACTATTAGGATGGTCAGCCATCTATGATGGGCCACATTGATCTCATTCATATGGAACAAAAAAGACCTCATGCACCCATAAAAGACTATATCATTTGTGTGGGATGGAAAACACCATCCATGGCAGCAAATGATTTATCATTTGTGGGGGAAATAATTTTTATGTTGTGGGAATCACCATATGTTGTTGTAAATGATCTTGTTCCATTCATAGGAACCATTGAACATTACCACATGGAACATATGATTTTTTATGGGACTCCACAAGGAGAGGTAGTCTATATATTGAGTTTTTATATGTGGAACATAGGCCTCCTTTGAGGCTTGACATCATTAATTTTTTTTCCAACTCATATTCATGTTTATTTTAGTCCTTTGCCAAAAATCATTATATCAATTTTACTATTTCACACAGTGTATTCTGGACCCAAAAAATTACACCCAGCAAAATGGGCTCCGATCGAGATAAATAGTAGGTAAGTTTGATGATGAAAATGAACCTATTTTGAATAGGTTTTTGGGATGCATATGGACTTGTAGATGGAATGATTCATATAATAGGGGGCCAGGCTCATTCTAATTTTTCTGAGTCTCTCTGTAAAGAAATAACTCTGTGAACTCTTTATTGGTTGATGTTCACTGTACAATGCTGATCCTTTTTGAAGGGATTTCCCATGAACTCAATGTTGTCACCTACAAATGGTATTATCGCTTTCCCACATAGTGTTGTGGGAGTCTGTTCCTTGACTAGATGGTTTTCAGACCATGTGATTCTTGGACTAAATGCTTCACAAACTAAACTTCTCAATGATGGAATGCTTCATAGTTTACAAGTCATTTTCATCTTCTCAAAAATTTATTCTTTTGATTTTCATGGATTTTTCTAATTAACTCTGTCTTCCAGTTCTAAAAACATGATTAAGATAAAAATTTATATTACCAAGAATATCGAAACCATTCTTTGACATCACATCATAACTCATGTGGGTGTTCCAAAGGGTTTCTTTTAACTATAGATTCTAAATTACTGATTTTATACTAGGTTGAATTGATACAACTTTTGGCATCATTATGATCATTCCATTATGCTAGAAGATCAAAAATTTTCAAAGACTTGGTTTGAGGTGTTCATGGATCATGTTCAAGTGATCATTTCCTCAATGGGGAACATTATTTCAGATCGAATACAAGAGGTTCTTTTCATCCTAAATGGATCCTCATGGAGATAGAGTAACCATCATAATGATGACATATCCTAGAAACATTTCATTCAAGATTATCTATCCATTTTCACCCTTTTGAGAGGTGATCCCAAGGGAGGGTGGATCTCCATGTGGGACATTCATTCTGGAGGGAGTTTTTTAGATGAATGGTCTTGTGAATTTTGGATGTGCCAGAATTTTATAGAATTGCACTGACGGTTGGAGGCCATCTTCTTTTAATAGGTGACATGTATTTATTATTCTACAATCTCTTTAAAAAATAAAATGCTACCATAATTGATCAGTCGTTGGTGTTTGAGCACCAACAATTATAACTTATCACAAGGTATTGTAGGTATTTACTTGTTCGATCCATACTAATTAGGAGGAATTTTCATTCTTGGAAACATGTATGATGAATTTCTATTTGAAGAAAATACCTAAGAGGATACAAAATATGTTCCTTGTTTTTAAAGGGACCTATTGGCCATTCAATAGAAATAACCAAATCATCCCCATTACACTTATTCATTTATTCCCGTCAATGATTGGAAAAATATATTTTTGTAAGCTAGCAGACTGAGGTTGATGCTTTGACGTAACAAGACTCAACTAACACCAAAATCTCGAGGTTTTATGGGTTTGTACTCGGCCACACTCTTGGTAGACCAATATAATACATGGGAATACCGGATCCAGATGGATATATCCCCTGACATTTGATTGGAAGGATTTTCACCATATTTGTGGGTGAATGTATTTTCCCATCCTATGATGTCAATACTAGTGTTAGTATTAGAACCCTATTGATGGTAGCCATGTAGGATGGGGAATGACACATAAACCTATCTATACCCACTCATGCTTTCACTTATGAGAAGATGCGCCTTATAAAGGAGGGTAAATCCCCAAATCATATTTTTGGGTTGTTTCAATTTTTATATTGATGAGTGGTGGAACGAATTCGATGAGATTAATATTAGTATATGACAATATTCCATCATTACACCCTTCCCCGTGTACTACTTAACATTGCTTCCATTTACCTAACATCACTGGGCATCGATGGTGTTGTTGAGTCATTAGAAGATCTCTCCTTCCTTACTTTCATTCCTTACCCACAACCTTCAAGATTGGTGTTAAATAATGGAAGAGAGACTTAATAGGAACATTCATATATTGTATCATTGAGATATAGAATTATAAATACTCAGGTAGATGTGGTAACTATTTCCAGAAATTATCTTCCTTACTATTTTTCATGGTAATTTGGTTTCCTGCAATATAATGCATCTTTACCACTTACCAATATTAAAATGGAATCACACCTAGTATCCCTTCGTTAGTTTTGGCTGATGATGATGCATGATAATTTTATCATGAAAATTTATATACCTATTATTAAATCCTTGAATAACATTTCAGGATGTTATGCCAAGATGTAGACAGAATACAATCCTGATGGAGTGCTGGGGAAACAAGTCAGACTGGTGCATAAACTGATGGCCTACCGTATTTCTTCTCCTGAAATTATTTACTTAAAAATTTCTAAGGGATAATGACTCATGTTCTTACATTATATGAATTTTGAGGGAGCTTCATACTCAATTTCCCTATTTTTGAGAGTGGTGTAGACCCCAAACCTTTAATTGGCACCAATGGAATCCCTACTGATGTCGATCCTAGTAGAACATCATTGGTCATTCCACTGACTGATTAAAAACGTTTTAGCTTAGTTCTGAATATTAGAGGGGAGGAAAAGATTAAGGATTTTCCCACCTATATGTTTCATTTAGGGGTGAATCCATTAATATAGAATGCAGTTATATATTATATACATGTGGTAGTTGGTGAACAATGTTAGGATCATTGTGCTTCCATTGAGAATCAAGTTGTTTGAAAATGGTCCTAGCACCAAATTTACAATATCATGATGGATAATCCATTGGAGGAGATTTATGAAAAGAAAAAAACAATCAATAACTTTTCCTTGAATTAGGCATAGGTAAGTTTGATTAAAAAAACTTGCATTAGCTTACCCTCTATGTACTCATTTGACAACAGGAGTTGGTCCCATATGAATGTGATCTCATCCAGTTTAATTCCCCCAACCATCTTATAGAATGTTTAAGGGATAGAAATACTGAGGTGCATCACTTAGTTAAATAAGAATACCAGTTTTATGATCATATGGCTGCACAAACTATGGAGCTATGAGAATATGAGGTTCGCATAGCTAGGATAAATGGGAATCAATGGTCTATAACCATGGGACTAGCAGCCATCAAACATAGAGGTTAAGTGCTAAGGGATTTCATTTAAAAACTAAATTCATAAGATGAATCTAAAACTGGGGAGAGAACCAATCTTGAACAGGCCCATGATGGCTCATGTTAGGTATTAAAAAACCAGATTAATTTTATAGGTCATGTTTTACTATAGTATTTATTTTCATTTGTTCCTTATTTACCCCATATTAATAGGGATATAATCCAGGATGTGGATGATTTTTCATTGTTATAATTAAACAGATAAATGAAAACTTTTGTAACCTTCAATCCTTATCCTTTATCTTAGACTAAAACTTTAACAACCCATGATTTTATGAGATATATTCTATTTAATTTTACACTACACCAAGTTTATCTTGTACTATATGCAACACCGTATTAGCTTGCAGTATACACATCACTATTGTTGGCTTGTGTTACACACAATTTCAAGTTTGTTTTATTCTACGCAACCTTAAGTTTAGATTTTGTTTAATGTATAAATGAAATAAGTTTTTATTATGTTATACGCAACAATAATTGGATCTTGCACTACACAAAACACTGACTTGGCTTTCATTACACGCAATTGCGACCTTCCTCGACAGCGTGTGTAGTACGCAATACCCGGTTTCACTAAACAACGATATATTATTATAATATTATTATGAACTAGACGTTATGAATAGTAGTAACTACACTTTGAATTTTATAACATTATTATTTATCTTAAACATTTTCTAGAACATGGTATGAGAACAAAATAAACTATTCGGATAAAATAAGTATTTTTCATAAAAAATGCAGTTTTGCCGCCTTTTGATGGAGCACCCAAATTAAAGCTAGTTTTTGACATGTTTATAAGTTCAATTTGAAAAAATAAAATTCTTATTTGGGATCAGGGTATAAAAATATACTTTGGATAATTTTTTCATATTATTCTGATAACTTTCATTTTTTAATGAATAGTAAAAACACGCTATATTTTAATTAAAAACTACATTTTTCATCGTAATAATTTATATGGTTAAATTATAATATTTAATGGTATTAAATTAAAAATAGAATATATTTTTACCACTTAATATAATTTATGTCATTATAATTTATTTTACATTGAAATAATAGGTAAAATCATTTCAATCTTTTGCAATGTTTTAACTTTTAAAACTTGTTTTCTTAACAATGGGATTGATTTTACAGTAATTACTGCAACTTATGTGTTTTGAATTTTTAAAAATGGATTCCATATTTGGATTCAGTGGGTCCAAATTATATTAACAGGTCACTTTTATGTTTTAGATATTATGAATAATAACTATGGTAATTTTTATTTACTACAACTAAACGTAAATTGGGTAATTAAGGGTAAAAATAAGATTATAAAATTACCCTAACACCTGCCAAAATTATATTGGATGAATAAAAGTCGAACAATATCACCTAAGGGTTGGAATAGGTACATTTCATGGAATATTGACCATGAAAATGATATAATTAATATTAAAACCAAAGAAAGTGACAACATGTCACTCTCTTATATATTATAAGTGTAATAATTTAAATTTAGTGATAAAAATCATAAAACTTAGAACATTAAAGTCTATAGTAATATAATAAAATTATCTACATCAATGAATTTATTTATAATTTTTTGGGACTAAATAATTATCATTAATGATGACACAATAGTGATGTTTAAATTATTTAATATATTGAAATATCAAATAAATGGTTTTAAAAATATTAAAATAAATATTATATGAACTATTTAATGTGATACACGAATCTTATAGATTAATATTACATTATAGTAATCTATTAAATATTTTGGTTTGAATATATCCTCTGTGTGGATTTTATTTAAATTGAAATAAACGAATAGTGTTAAAATTGACACTGGTGTTATTTTATAAAAATAACATATTATAAAATTGTTTAAAAATCCCAAAAATATTTAAAAATTATAAATTGAAATTTATAAGGTCTAAAATGTCATAAAGTATCCAATTATGGACAATTAACAACACATAATTTATTATTTTAAACAATTTAAAATTTAGAATTGTATTACCACAAATAAAATTAAATAGATTAAATAAGGATAAATCAATTTTATAAGGTTTAAAATAAATTCCCAAAATCTATAAATATTATTGGTTGAGGATATTACATCATTATCACATATCATATTCGAATTGAGTCATTTTTTGGAGGTTTTTAAGTGGGGTTTGAATTTATTATAAATTAATATTTCTTATGTTTCCAAAGGTGCCCCTCTCCTCCCTTATAAAAGGGCACCTCCTCCCTCTCCTCTTCAAACCAATTTGAGCATTCAAGCTCAGACAGCCCATGAAAATTTCTCTTCTCCACTTCCCTAGAAAAATTATGGAGGTTCTGGTTTTCTCATAAGACCAACTCTAGTATCTGAAGAGGAAGCTTAAAGAAGGTACATCGAAGAATAGGTAATCTCTTCTACCGATTCTTTCAATTTTATTTCTTCTTAAACTTTTTCTTATTTAGTTGTCTCATTGTGAATTAATAAAATAAGTATCACAAATATACTAATAAAATATTTTAAATATGAAACAACCCCATTTCACCTTCTATCCATCATACGGAAAATGAAATCACCACACTTGCGTACGTACGGAATATCATTTCCACGCCGTGGTGTAATCAATTTTTCCACCACCACATTACTTGGATGGGTATAATGGTGTAAAAAATAACTATATATGATTATTATAAAATCATACCAATTCTGATATATTAATTCATGAACTCTAATTCTATTCAATAATTATGGGAATGATATCATCGCTCGTGCGTACGTACGGACTACCGTCTCCACGAACGTGATGCGATTCATTTTCCATGATTAACCATTCATGTATGATTATAAAGTATATATAATAAATAATAATGAAATATATTACATGATAATGATACTGGATTTATGTACATATATGTTTCATTTACTTAATTCAATTCAATTCAATAAGGAAACGAGAACAATGTTCATGCGTACGTACGGCCTACCGTCTCCAGGAACGGTGTATTTCATTCCATTTATCGATCTATCATATATATTTATATGATGAATATATATATAAAATCATGTTTTACATTCTGGAATTATGTAAATCCGGATATAATTAATAATATCAAGAACAACAAGTCAAAACATGTACGATAAATGAAACGATTTTACCCAAAACACTGCTTTAACATGGAATTTACAAAATAACGGGTAATATAAAGTCACAAGTGAACCATATATGAAATAATAACAATGAATATTATTCTGTAATAAGTAAATGACATTATTTAAATAATTATACATGTTTTTTGGATACATATGAATCCTATCAGACATAAGGTAATGGATAATTTTGCAATCTCATTTTTATCCGAGATTGCTTATACGTAAGTATTTAATGGGTTAGATTTTTCATCCATGTTTGTAAAATGATTTTCATAAAGTTTTTAATATTATTCCATGTATTTTTAAATTCATGTTTATCCCTCATTGACTTTTACTTTGTATTATGTAAGGAATCTTTATTTTGTTTACCATACGTGGTACTTTTTGACTTTTCTGTTAAAAGTATGAGGAGAATGTTTTTTTAACTTATACGGCATGAACATATTTTTATGGTTTCATAACACCTAATTTTCATGAAGCTTCCTCTAAAATATTACATGATTATTTTCAACAAAATCCTTTTATTTTTAAATTTAATGAAATTTTTTGAAAAAAATTGATTTTGAAGAAGAAAAGATATTTTCCTCAAGAATTCATTTCAAGTGTTTTGTCAAAACTATTTTCTATCTAAGATGACATTATTTAGTATGAATATGTTTCAAGTATAATGTCTCAATTATTTACATGGTTTTATTATTCTTATGATGAAATAATATCCATTTGTTTTATATGGATTACATTATGATGGGATGATTTTATGAAACCCATTTTATTATTTGGGTTATGATGAATGATTTATGTTTATTTTGTGGCACAAGTAAGATTGATTTCATTATGAGATGGGTGTGACCTATATCTCCATACAATTCATTGTGTAATTATTTATATCTCATGAGATCGAATTTTTTGGAACGAAAATTTAATCTGGTTCAGTGATATAGGATGGGAATGAGGAGTGAACTCGATTCAGTAAGGGACTTTGTCCACTAAGATGGTCATGGAAGCAATGCCTTGGCTACTATGGAAATCATAACATGTGATTAAAGGATGCCACAATTAAATGTTTTATTCCAATTCTAGTTTATCATGATTAATGTTCCTTTATGATCTATGCCTTATGTACTGCAATGTTTTATGTCATTGCTCAAGATTTTGAAGTTTAGATTTTAGGATCATGTTTTTACATTCAAATTTTTATGGATTGTTTTATGTTCTCTATGTTTACCTTTACTGAGCATTTGAGATCACCCTTTTTATGTTATCTTTTTCCCAGGATATAAAGAAAGGTTTTTAGGTACGAAAACAAAAGTGGAAGTTCTTTATGGGAGATGTTGAAGATCTTTCACCATGATTAGAAGATTATATTCCCAGTTTCCAAAGACACTAAACTATTACGGTCCTTGTGTGTCTGTTTTTGTTATGTATTAAGTATTCAACAAAAGTATTGTAATGACCATGTATGTCAAGTTTGGGGTCTCTATAGTTGGTATCAAGGGAAAAGTTCAGTTATCCTTTAGAAACTTGGATGCGAAAACTTTTGTGAGATCCCTAGAAGATATTTCTAAGGTATGTATAGGGATGTCCCTAAGGATACTTATAAGTACATGTTATAGTCTTAGAATTATGATAACGATCTTAGAATTTAACCTGAGATGTTAAATATTGAAGGTACCCCCCTTGATTATGTTATTTTCCTAGTTTTTTTTCCTCTCACAGAATTCTTTTTGTGTTTTAGACAATGGAGGGAACCAGAAGGAATTCGGTTAACATTGAATCCAATGGACAAATTAGTGACTATGAGAAACAAAATTGCATAATACCTAGATAGAAAGATATTGTGATTATACTGAATCAGTCATCACGATATATGATTAACAAGGTTAACTTTATTTGTATTCCTAATTAATCAAATAAGAGAAAGATGAACTTTTATGCATGTTCGCATGGTGAGGAGCATAGAGAAAGGAAAATTGAAATTTCTAAAGAAGGGAGAAAGAACCTTGATGAATACATAAAATGAAGGGGAATATGTTATCTGTGTGGGGAAAAGGGTCATAGAGTGATAGACTCTTATGGAGTAAAATGTCTTATCTGTGGATAACATGGGGATTACCCAACTCAATGCCCTGACCTAAGAGGTTACTTCTAAATTGAGGAAGGACATATTCCATGCCAATAGCTGAAGATGATGGATTGAAGGGTTTATGTATTGGAATTCAAGAATAATGTTGTGGAGGTACTTTTATGGTATACTGGAATATCTATGTATTAGTCCATTGTGGTTTTCCATAAGAATATGGTAACAGTAACCATGTAAAGTGATTGAGATATTTTTGGAAAGCAAATGATATGCGCATAATGAAGGGATAAGAAGAAAATAATATGTTTGATATATTAATGAGATCATGAATGATAAAAGGACAAAGTGATATCATGGTTTGAGTATCTAGGAATATTGGGGTTTTTGTATGTGGAAAGAGTTAACTTTTGAAAGCATTCATGTTTTCACTAAGGATCAATGGGTATTCTTTTTTTTAAGAGAATACATGATTAAGGTATTCACATGTTTGAAATGTGATCAATAAGATATATCTTATGATATATGGGGGATAAATGATGGTATTCACGTGATTGTTATGTGACCTTTCAAGTAATCATTTTCTTTATACTATGAGATTGGATAGATGTATTTTGGATAAGCCTAAAGATTAGAATGGATTATGTTGGACATCAGATAGTATTATTTAAGGATAGAAATTTTTTTCAATATTATTTTTGGAATGTTAAAATAGTATAGTTTTAGAAAAAGAAAAACCCATAGGACGAGCGACAACCCGTCACGTCAGAGAAGGCTGTGGGAATCGAACCCACAACAGAAGTGTGACATGCCTTTATCACATACCACTAGCCAACATGAAGTACCTGGTTAGTATAAATTAGTTTTAATTTATTAAGTGGTATGATATATGAAGTATAAGTCAATTTTAGGAACCTTATATAATTAATATCACTTTAGATGGACTTATGTATATTTAATAACTTTTGATAACCTTTTGTTTGATACATATGGAATGACCTATCATTCTATCGCATGATCTTCTAACACTTCACAAATGACGAATTTAACTTCATTTATATAAGAGATAAAGTGTAAATTGTTCAACGAACAACCAACGGTGAGATAGTACCAAAATCAAGAAAGTATTTCTTCTAATTCCAATTTTTTCAATGTTAGGAAAATGATCTTGAAAACCAAAAATGTTTTCCTAGTACTATAATATCCGATGAATCAAATGGTACCTTAGATCATCACAAATTTATGGCTCTATGATTATTGGATTTTTTATATCCATGTTATCTACCACACTCCATCAGAACTTGATGGTCAGATTTCTCTTCCATATCCATATTTTCAACTATTTTATCCTATGTGGAAACCCAGTGATTAGTTATTTTGGGTAACCGTTACGTTTCATAATTTATTATTTAAAGTTAAGTTTTGGTATTATTTTTTTACGATGTGGGTTTCTATGAAAGAAACTCTCAAGTAATAAACCATTAATAACCCCAATGAATTTCGAAGGAGAAATTCATTTTAAGGGGGGAATAATGTAACACCCTGAGATTTTATGAGATATATTCTTTTTAATTGTACACTACACCAAGATTAGCTTGTACAATACACAACACCGTATTAGCTTGCAATATAAGAAACACTATTCTTGGCTCGTGTTACACACAATTTCAAGTTCGTTTTATTCTACACAACATTAAGTATAGATTTTGTTTAATTTATACATGAAATAAGTTTTTATTATGTCATATGCAACACCAAAGGGTGCTTTCACTACACGCAACCCTGAATTGGCATGCATTACATGCAATCTTGACCTTCCTCGATAGCGTGTGTAGTATGCAATACCAGGTTTCACTAAAAAATGATATATTGTTACAATATTATTTTTAACTAGCCATTATGAATAGTAGTAACTAAATTTTTAATTTTATAACAATAGTATTCATCTTACACATTTTCTAGAACATGGTATGAGAAGAAAATAATTTTTTTGGGTAAAATAAGTAATTTTCAAAACAAATGCAGTTTTACCGCCTTTTGATGGCGCACCCACATTAAATCTAGTTTTTGATATGTTTATAAGTTCAATTTGAAAAAATAAAATTCTTTTTTGGGATCAAGATATAAAAATTTACTTTGGATAAATTTTTCATATTATTCTGATAACTTTCATATTTAATGAATAGTAAAAACATGCTATATTTTAATTAAAAACAACTTTTTTCATTGTAATAATTTACATTGTAAAATTATAATATTATTGGTATTAAAGTATAAATAGATTATATTTTTACCATTTAATATAATTTATGTAATTAGCATTGATTTTACATTGAATTCATAGGTAAAATCATTTCAATCTTTTGCAATGTTTTAACTTTTAAAACACATTTTCTTAAAGACAGGATTAATTTTAAATTTATTACTACAACTTCTATGTTTTGAATTTGGAAAAATGGATTCCATATTTGGATTCAGTGGGTCCAAATTATGTTAATAGGTTACCTTTTTTTTTTTGATATTATGAATAGTAACTATGGTAATTTTTAGTTACTATAGTTAAAGGTAAATTGGGTAATTAAGGGTAAAAATAAGATTATAAAATTACCCTAACACCTACCAAAATTATATTGGATGAATAAAAGTTGACCCATATCACCTAAGGGTCAGAATAGATTCTTTTCTTGGACTATTGACCATGAAAGTGATATAATTATAATTAAAACCAAAGAAAGTTATAAAATGTCACTCTCTTATATCTTATAACTGTAATAAGTATAATTTAGTGATAAACTTTATAAAACATAGAACTTGAATAGTATCCAGAAATATAATAAAATTATATACATCATGTGAATTTATTTATAATTTTTAGGTACTAAATAATTACCATTAATGATGACACAATAGTGATGTTGAAATTATTTAATTGATTGAAATATCAAATAAATGATTTTAAAAATATTGAAATAAATATTATATGAACTATTTAATGTGATACACGAATTTTATAGATGAATATTACATGTTAGGAATCTATTAAATATTTTGGTTCGAATATATCCCTGTGTGTATTTTATTTAAATTCAAATAAATGAACAGTGCCAAAATTGACATTATTGTTATTTTATAAAAATAACATATTATAAAATTGTTTAAAAATCACAAAAATATTTAAAAATTATAAATTAAAATTTATATGGTCTAAAATTTCATAAAGTATCAAATTATAGACAATTCACAACACATAAGTTATTATTTATAATAATTTAAAATTTAGACTTGTATTACCACAAATAAAATTAACTAGATTAAATAAGGATAAATCAATTTGATAACATTTACAATAAATTCCCCACATGTATAAATTTTATTGGTTGATGAGATTACAACCTTATATCATCTCATATTTTAGGTTAGTCATTTTTTGGAGGTTTTAAAGTGGTTTTTGAATTTATTATAAATTAATATTTCCTATGTTTCCAAAGGTTCCCCTCTCCTCCCTTATAAAAGGGAACTGCCTCCCTCTCCTCATAATACCACATTCAGCCTTCATTATTATCCAAACTCTGACAAGTTCTCTTCTAAACTTCCCTAGAAACATTATGGAGGTTCTGGTCTTCTCAAAAGAGCAACACTAGTCCCTTAAGAGGAAGCTTAAAGGAGGTGTGTCGAAGTAGAGGTAATCTCTTCTACCGATTCTTTCAAGTTTTTTTCTTCTTCAACATCCTCTTATTTAGTTGTTTCATCTTAATGTAATACAATAAGTATCACTAATATTCTGATATGATATTATAAATATTAAACAACCCCATTTCACCTTCTATCCATCCTACGGAAAACGAAATCACCGCGCATGCGTACGTACGGAATACCGTCTCCACGCCGTGGTGTAACCAGTTTTTTCACCACCACCTTACTTGGATGGGTATAATTGTGTAAAGAATAACTATATATGGTTATTATAACTTCAAAATGATTTTGAGATATTAAATCATCTACTCCAATTCTATTCAATAATTATGGGAACAATATCATCACTCGTGCGTACGTACGGACTACCATCTCTACGAACACGATGAGATTCATTTTCCATGATTAACCATTAAAGTATGATTATAAAGTATATATAATAAATAATCATGAAATATATTACATAATAATGATACTGGATTTATGTATATATTTTTTTCATTTACTGAATTCAATTTAATTCAATTAGGAAACGAAAACAGCGTTCATGCGTATGTACGACCTACCGTCTCCATGAACGGTGTATTTCATTCCATTTATCAATCTATAATATATATTTATATGATGAATATATATATAAATCCTATTTTACATTCTTTAGTTAATTAAATCAGGATATAAGTAATAATATCAAGAATAATAAGTCGAAACTTGTACGATAAATGAAATGATTTTACCCAAAACGCTACTTTAAAATGGAATTTACAAAAGAACAGGTAATATAAAGTCATAAGTGAATGATATATGATATCATAAAAATTATTTTTATTCTGTAATAGGTCAATGACATTATTTAAATCATTATATAGGAGGTTTGGATACATATGAAGCATATTAGACATAAGGTAAGGGAGGATTTTTCAATCTCATTTTTATCTGAGATTTCTTATATGTAAGTATTTACTGGGTTATATTTTTCATCCATGTATATAAAATGTTTTTCATAAAGTGTATAATATTATTACATGTATTTTTAAATTCATTTTTACCCCTCTTGGACTTTTAATTTGTATTATGGAAGGAATCTTTCTTTTTTTACCATACGTGGTACTTTTTGACTTTTCTGTTAAAAGTACAAGGAGAATGTTTTTTTAACTTATATGACATGAATGGATTTTTACGGTTTCATAACGCCTAATTTTAATGAATATTACTCTATAAGATTTCATGATTATTTTCAAAAAATACTTTTCTTTTAAAATTGAATGGAATTTTCTGAAAAGAAAATTATTTTGAAGAAGAAAGGATATTTTCTTCAAGAATTCATTTCAAGTGTTTTGTCAAAACTATTTTCCATCTTATATGAAATTATTTAGTATGATAATGTTTCAAGTCTAATGTCTCTATTATTAACATTGTTTGATTATTATTATGATAAAATAATATCCATTTGTTTTATATGGATTACATTATAATGGGATGAAGTTTATGAAACCTATTTTATTCTTTGGGTTATGATGAAAGATTTAAGATTATTTCATGGGAAAAGTAAGAATGATTTCATTATAAGATGGATGGGACCTATATATCCCTCCAATTGATTGGGTAAATATTTATATCTCTTGAGATAGACATGGCTGGAACGGAAAGGTAATCTGGTTCAGTGATACAGGACTGGAACGAGGAGTGAACTCGATTCGGTAAGGGACTTTGTCCACTAAGACAGTCTTGGAAGCAATGCCTTGGATACTATGGAAATCATAAAATGTGCTTAATGGATTCCATAATTACATGTTTTATTCCCATTCTAGTTTACCATGATTAATGTTTCTTTATGATCTATGCCTTATGTACTGCAATATTTTATGTCATTGCTTAAGATTTTGATGTTTAGATTTTATGCTCATGTTTTTACATTCAAATGTTTATGAATTGTTTTATGTTCTCTATGTTTACCCTTACTAAGCATTTGAGCTCACCCTTTTTATTTTTTCTTTTCCCCAGGATATAAAGAAATGTTTTTAGGTAAGAAAACAAAAGGGGAAGATCTTTATGGATGATGTTGAAGATCTTTCACCATGATTAGAAGATTATATTCCAAGTTTCCAAAGACACTAAACTATTACGGTCCTTGTGTGTCTATTTTTGTTATGTATTAAGTATTCCAAAAATTTATTGTAATGTCCATGTACATCATGTTTGGGGTCTCTACAGCAATAAGGATCAATGGGATTATCAATGGACGACAATAATAACAAGGATAATCAAGTTAAAATGATCTCCTCCAAAGCATTTCTCATGTATGAGTTAAATTGTAATTATTATCACTATAATACCAGAGTTTTATTTATTTTTGAATCAAATATTGTGTAATTCAGTAATTTTATCCTAGGTAAAGGGTCTCAATGAGAATTGATTAGTTTTTTGTAGGGATTAATTATAAACCCTACAAACATAAGATCTTTTCTTTTATTACCCTATTTTTTTCCTGAGTCCATTGTGGAGTAGACATAGTTGGAACGAATTGAACTTTTCATAAGCCCCCCTTTGTGAGTTCTGGCCTTTTATTATTTTTTATCTTTATTTCCTAATATTTTTTCCTAAAGCATGAAAATCATTCATCTAGCGGGATGGGACTCGACTTTTACCTAGGGATCCCTTTGTAGTTTTTCAAAATGGAAAGTACTGTGTATCATTTTGTGGTAAATTTTGAGTGTCTCATGATAAGCTAAAGTAACTGATGTTTAGGCCGAAAATATTTGACCATTAGTTATGGGGTGCCGACCCAAACAAGGTTTGTGATCTGAGACTGCTGCAATATTCTTTAGAAATTTGAAGGAGGATTTTTAAATCAATATTTTTGATTTTTGAATCTTAATTATGACATAGGACAAGTATATTTGGAGTGACCAAAAAGTATTTTTTAATGGTGGTTTTGCATTGCATTATTGACAAGGATTATGGAGATATAAGAGGTCTCTCATGATAATGAATATTCCTATGGCTGATAGGCCTTTTTTGGGTGACTTATGTAAATCCAACTAGGGCGTATTCTTCATAGTAAAAAAAAGCTATCATAAAGAAAATGACCCTCCATTTCTAATGGTAAGGTAATTTTTGAAGATCCAGATTTCTCATGGTTTCATAAGGTGGGGTTTAAGGGAAAAATTTCTTAAAATGGATGAAGAATCCATATTGGTATCGTCCATGAATAGGAAACATATCCTACGATAATTTAGCTTTTGTGAAGTGGGTTAAAGCGTAGTGCAATTTAATGTCGTGAGGCTAGGACATTGACCATATAGTTTAACTTATTACTGAAATGATTTTAAGGGTATATGATATAAGTTCACTTAGCTTTGACTAATGGATTAGTATATAGCCATTCTATGGTAATTTGACCGAGAATGTTCCACCCTCCTCACGCATGAAGGGTGAATTTCATAAGCTATGATTTGAGGGACTCTGAGTCAAAAAAGTGACATGCGATGAAAATTTCATTGGGGAAAATAGGTAAGAAACTAGTTTCTCCCAGATATGGATTTTCCTTTCGTTGATAGGGTTTTTGTGGTTAGTTTATGAAAATCAAAGTGGGGTGTATCATGCATAGTCAAAAAAGGTGTCCCCTAGACATTCAACATCCATTAAAGATGGATGGGGAAGATTAATGATACTCTAATTTACCCAGAAATAGGGTTTGGTTTGTGTAATGAATTTTACTGAATATGGATGGAGAATTTCATATCAAAATAATCCGAGAATGGGTAGAAGTATTTTCCTGACATAGGTCTGACCCATATGTTAGAAGGAAAAATTAATTTTATTATGGCGGGACCCATGTCATAAGGTTGGGGAACCACTACATATCTCATCATAGTTGGAATCAGGACACACATAGTTATGGGGAAGATTCCCCACAATGGTTGAAATCGTGTGTGAATAAGGGGATTTTTTTTGAATAATGACCCACAAATGGGGTCAGAAACCATACTGAACCTTCACATGAAGAACTGTGTCATACATTGGAGAGTGGAGGTTTTTTTGTCACTATACTAGGATATTGGTTCCGGAAATCACTATGTATCTCAATAGAGTAAGAATCAAAAAGTACATAGTTCTGGTATGAAAGTTCTATATGAAGATCTAACCTATACACATGAAAGAGGGGACATTTTTTATGTTAGGTTTGGAACCAGAATTATAGATTTGGGTGTCACTACATATCTATTGATAAAAAAAATCAAAACAAAAATTGTTCATGGTAATTATGTAGTTTATTGTCTTGTGTTTAGTACCTCAAACATGAGTTTTAATGTAATGTGGAAATTACATTATCCATGTAATATAACATCATGTGGTAAGGATGTAGGTGAGTTTACATGAGAAAGAAAATATGTTGGATTGAATCAAGGTTTGAGATCTAGGTGTCATGACATATCTTGTAGTGGCTGGAAGTAAGATATAATTATTCCTTTAATTCTAATAATGAATAAGGATATTGACTGTATAGTTTAGCATCATTCGATGAGGATTAGATGAGGGTATTATTGTTTTAGGTCATACATGTAGGACCAATCATCATTGAAACTATTAGTGATCAAAGCCTCATTTAGCCAAAATATTCCATCATACCATAGACATGAATAAAGAAAATATAAACCATAATTCTGGGGGTTCTCAAATAAGGATGAATGATATGGAACAAGAATTCCATTGAGTATTATGGAGATATAAGAGGTATCTCCTAAGGATGAATTTTCCTATGATTAATAGGAATTTTTCATGGGAAATTTATGAATTCCAACTGGGGAATATTTTTCATACTCAAATAGAGGTTTCATCAAGACAATGAAATCCCATTACCTATGGACAAAGAAATCTTGTGGAGATCCAACATTACCCAAGAAATAGATTATTATAAGAGGAAGGAATATTCATGAGTATGTTATAATAATTCCCAAAAATATTATCCATGGAGTGTGGATTTCCCTACATATATTTGGATCATATGAAGGGAAGGGGAAATTTTTTTAAACCATGTCTGGGCTAGGATAAAGTATCATGGAATCACTACATTTCTTGTGCAGTTAAGAATCAAGCCACATGTGGTTTTGGAAAAATCTCCCTGCATAGGTCAAAATTATACACAGGAAGGGGGCATTTTGATATTTTGGTCAGATCTAGGATTGAATATTTGGGCTTCAATACCTCTCTTGTGATAACAAGAATAAAGCCTCACGTAGTTCTTGGTTGATGGTGTGGTAGAAGACCAGTACTATAGGTCATGGTCTGCTTGAGTACATACCTAAATGTTTTAAATTTTTATGTCATGAAACAAGGACATGGATCATGTAGTTTCATTTTAGGTAGCTAAGAAATTTTTTTCTTCTTCTTTTAGTTCATATGACTTGGACTAATATTTTTCAGAATGAAGCTTTTTCAGACCAATAAGAAACAAAATTGACACGGAGGGAGGTCATGAGGTCAAGGTTAGTGAAAACCATTTTATTAGTGGGGGTAAATTTGTGTCTGTGCTTATGAAAAGTTATATTGGAATAAATATGTGTACTTATCATATAAGAATCAGGTTAAAAATATTTTGTGAAGCTAGGAATTAGATAAAAACAATGGAGAAAATAGGGGCATCCACTCTGGAGAGGAAATTGAGGAATCTTAAGGTTGTAGTGAGTAACCTCCTTTTTTGGGATGATTAAGGCTACCATTTATTTCCATGTACTGAGGAAATTATTTTTTCAATACTATAATACTATGTTGATTGAGGCATCCCATGTTTTTCACTAGGTAATGATGAAATTATCATTTCATATCTTTGACCACGATGAATTGAAAATGTCTTAAAGGGGATTGTGTGGATAATAAGTGATCAAATTCCACACATGGAGGCCTAGGGGAACCTTATGTCTCAAAAAATATCAATAAATTTTTCACAGGGTCCACTATCATGACTATGAATGGAAATGATTTTTTGTCAAATTGATGATAGAGTGGGACCCAAGATAATGGACACAAGATTCACTATATATCCCATGATGATTTAAACCAATACATAAATAGTTCTAGAAATGCCATGCAGTTTAATGTTATACATCAAGGATATTGGATATCTAATGTGAAGAAGGAATATTGTGATTAGAGCCAAGACTAGATTTCTAGGTGTCATTATGTGTAATGCAATGGAAAGATTCAAGCCACACATAGTTCTAGAATTGGTAAATTTCTATGAAGCTATAATTCATACATAGAGGGATGAATTGTTTCAATTGATTGTTGTGGATGGACCCATGACTTTAGATCCATTCATCACTATGTATCATGTGGAAACATGAATCAATACACACATAGTTCTAGAAAAAATACCTATATAGGTTTGACCCATACAATGATAGGGGGAATTTTACATAGAGAGGACCTTTAAATTTAATTATCCATGTTAGACTTCCTACATCAATTTGTTTTGTGTGTAGGGGAGGGGCAATTTTGTATATTTTATGAATGGGCCCCAAAAATATGGTTTGGTTGTCACTACATTTCCTATTATAATGAGAATCAAGCCACATGTAGTTCTGAAACATGACAAGGAAGAAATCTAATTTTTGAGCTATTATCATCTCTCATGAGGGATTTTAAACCTCACATTTTTGGAATGAGGCATCCCATGTTTTATATATAGGGAATTAATACTATTTAATGTCATGTGCCAATGAAATTTACCATGATGTTTAACATCATGCGGTAAGGTCTTTTAGCATGCAATTTATCATCTTGTGATCATGACTATATTATGCCATGTGGTTTAATGTCTTGATGTTAGGATGACAGTGTAATGTAGTTTATCATTTCCTAACATGGATGATATTTCCCACTTTTTATTATCATGAAAAAATGTCCTCCTGCACTGTTTAAAATTATGTAGTTGAGATATTAGAAACCATGTAGTTTAACATCACCTGGTAAATACGTGGTTCTTGTGATTATAAGATATATATCATTAGTAATGTTGTGTTGGTGGGGGATTTGGTAGGTTACATGTTCATTAATATCAAATAATAATCTCCATTGTATAAGACTTTGTGTATGGAATATGTTCCCAACCACTTTGGTTATAGCTTTAGAGGTTTCATTCTTTGTAATATTGGGGTCCTTAGGACTAACATCGTCTCTCCCTCATGGAATGAACAGATGTATACTTTTTGTTAAAGGATTACTCAATCTAGTTCTAGTGGAATATCAAATGATTCAAGGTATGAAATCACTTCTCATCTAGTTTCTACAGTTCATATAGATATTACTGAGATTTCTCATTTATGGATATCTAGTCACAAGATGGAAATGAGGAGTGATGATAATTTAAATTATATGGAAAGGACTACCTCTTTCTCATATACCAATGAGTATGGGGTCATATTCTTGGGGTTTTGAGTTTTTATATGGAAATCCCACATGTTGTGGGGATCTTGTCTGACCATGAACTTCTATCTTTATCCCCCATGTTTTGTAGTATATTTGATATGGTCTTGATGAAGGACTCTATATTTCCATTACCATTCCATAATAGTAGGACAAAGGGTTGGATTTGATGTTATACCCATGATATAGGTTCTCCAATTAAGTAAAACGTAAGTTAGTATCCTTTTATATTAGTATGTTATGAGTGATACTAAATTTGGTAATGATGTTGTCTTTCATGAAGTTGAAAATATTTATTGCCTTGACTTCTTTGAGTGGTATTGCTTCAGCCCATTTGTAGAAGAAGTAGGTTATAGTGGGAATTTAATTGAACTACTTGGTATTGGATGAAGGATATAGTCCCAAAACATCCATTCCCCATATGGAAAAGGCTAGGAGTATTTGGTAGTGTGCAGTTTCTCTGGGGGTTTATTAATGAATGTTTAATGCACCTGGAAGGAAGGGAACTTTTGGTGAATTTTCAAAAATTCCACAACAGGGTGGACCAATAGTACCCAAGCATCCAAATTTGATAGGAAATTTTAAGCATTTACTTATGGGAACTAAATGTTATGATGTGAAATTATTTAATAAAAACATCAGTCACTTCTCCATCAATTCACATGAGAATGACCCTATCAAGGCCCCACATATAGAGGAATTTTTGATGTGTTGTGATGTCATATATAACAAGGTTAATTTCTCATCACTATGTTTTCTCTATCTTATCTCTATATGAAGGGAGTGATCTATTTTGAAGTTAGTATCTGATGAGTGTCATCCAAATAGTTTTAGGTCCATAGAGTTTTGTGGTAGTATTAACTTCATCGATATCATCCATGCTGGCTTGAACAAAAGATGAGACTATCTGGTGATGTGAAATAATGATGACTATCTCATATCGGTATAGATCTTATAGAGTTGTGTATTAATTTTCTAGTATTTCTTCCAAGGTATTTTCCAATAATGGGATGTGTGTCATTGTAGGATCCAAAGGGAATTCCAACACTAGTCCTCTGATGTAGTATAGTAGGGGGATTTACTCTTCTGTTCTGATGGAATAATCACCATTGAAATTCTTAATGACAAGTTCTAAATCTCCCGATATCTTCAAATTATTTACTTTTACATGAAGTGATAGATCTAGCCATGTAATTATATATTGACATTCTACTTCATTATCCATTCATCCTTCTGACATTAAGAATGAGTAAGGTAAGACTGCCTTTGCTGGGGAAATGAGTACTACTCCTAACCCATCTTTGACGAGCTTGGGGTCTTCTATCCTTTTAATTATTGGGATTTTGGATTAATTGTTAAAATAAATTTCCCATATATGGGTCCCTATTATAAAGATAACATCCATTCATCATGAAATTCAGCATCGAGTAAAATCATTTCTACAAAGGGACATGGAGAAAGGAAGTCATCTAGTGCGTAAAATTTTACATCTTTATAAGGCACAAACTAAATATCAAACTACTACTAGATCACCAACCACTATAAAAGATACTCTAATAATATAAGAACACTAATAATTTATTTCGGTGGGCTTCTATGAGAGACAAAAAAGACCTCATGATGCATCCAGTAATGCCTTAATTTTTAGACTGTATATATTAGCACATGCAAGCTTTTATCGACCTCTAAATAACAAGACATAGCATATAATATGGTTTATATAAGGTAATTAATAATTTTTTCACTCATTAAGTCATTATTTTGTGTGAGGAAGGTTCCCAAGGACTTCTATAGAGATGTTACATACAAGATTAATGGTCTTCCATCAACACATGGCATTAGAACTAGTGGGATCAAAAGCTATTTCCTAAGATTATAAAATGAGTCCTAATAGTATTAATTTCATTCATATATAGAACCCACCTTCATCAAACTATTAAAGAGCATCCATTTTTTATAAGGTTGGAAATAAATCACTGAATGCAGTCTATGTTTCATTGATGTATTCTCAAATATTTTAGGTTTTGAGGAGGCCACATTCTAAGGATCACCTTTTTCTTATTAGGGCCAAATTTGATTCCATTATGGTGTATGAATAAAATAAGAAATTTTCTTGAGGTGACACCAAAAGAACATTTAAAGGGATAAATTTTTAGGCTACACTATCATAGTTTGTTAATGAGAGTTTCAAGATCATCCAAGTGGCGAGAACACTATCAAGTCTTAACCACTAGATTATCAATTTAGTAGTCGACAAACTTGACCAGTAAGGGTTATAAGATGTGATTCATGGCATATTGGTATGTTGTGCCATCATTTTTCAACCCAAATGTGAATACCCAATAGAAAAATACTCCCCGAGGGCCCTTGAAGGTGTTGGATTATTTATCTTCTTAGGACATGATGAGTTTTTTTCCCTGAATAGGCATACATGAAGGATATGGATTAATATCTAACTATGAAGTCAATTACTAGCTCTGTGATCGATATTGGGAAATCATACTCTGGATAGTGCCAATTGAGATATATTATATCGACGAAGACATAATTTTATCTTCCTACTTCTCTAAAATAACTATATTGGCTAACCATTATTGATATTGGAACTACTAAATAAAATTTTCTATGATGATCTTGTAAAATTCAGCTTCACATTTGCTCGAATTATTTGGATATGTCTTTATGATTTCCTACTTATAGCCCCAGTGGTCCTTTAGTAGGACCACGTTATGGGTGGCCACCTAAGGAATGAGGCCTATAATTTATATGTAGTTATATGAGAATATGTCCCGATTATGATTTAGAAATGAGGTATATAACACTTTTTCGTTGGAAGACTTGGCCATGCTGATCAAATAGGGACAAAGGACCTCTTCCATACCCATATTTATCAATCTTATTTCATCAATGATGGTATAGAAATCCTCCCTAAATAATGTCGGGGAATTATTGAGGTCTTTCCCATCCAATTATTCTTATATTTCTTCTTTGTTGTATACTTCATCCTTTGGAGAAGTAAGTGATGAAACAAATTCTTTAGTGTTAGAATACGAGTCAATATTTCAAACTCCGGAAGAAGAAGTGACTTCCTCCGACCCAGCTGATTGTGAGGTGTCTCTTTGAAGTTCTATAAGAGAGGCAAGGGATGAGTATCTTCACATTATCCTAGTTACATGATAGATTTTACTATCTTAGTTGATGAATCAGTGATTTAATGAAACTCAGTAGCTGCAGTGAGGGAATTTTTATCTGAGATTTTATCAATATCTAGAGAGTTAATGGAATTTTCATCACTAATGGGATAAATTTTCATGAATAATATCATGATGATCATTGAATATGTGCCTAAAATTGGACCCATCTATTCGACCTAATTAATTTGAAATACTTACTCTCCACTGATATATTTGAAGGGGTTCTCCAAGGACATTTCATGACTGTTAAAGGAAGAGATCCATGTGACACCATCAACCATGGGTTTATTCCATTTCCTTTGATAGAATCCTACATTGATATATTGTGACTCGGTATATTAGAATGGGTCATTATCAGGGTGAAACATTCCAATTTTCCCATTAATGTAGAATTTTTTTCATTAATGGTATGATGTGGGAGATCACATAGGTTGATGAAACCAAGTTCTTCTTAGAAAAGCATTGAATGGTGTATCCTTCAAAACAATAAAAAATACGAGTTAGATACAAGGTCTTGAAGATGATCCTTGATATTTATTTTAAAGTGTGGATTTTGATGACTCTTTTCATAACCTGGTAATATTTTAGTAGAAGGTACTAGGTTATTTTCATTTTAACCTTACTAAAATAGTGTCAATACTATAATGAGATTATCTCCTGATCCATTTTCGAAGAAATCTCATTGGACATAAACACCATTTATCTAGACATACACATACAAGGGTGTGATGTGTCCCTATACAACAACATCTTTAAATCGATCCATAAAAGAGATGATGGTGTGACATTCTGTGGGATCAGTCGATTTTTGATAGACCTCAACACCAGTTCCATCAGTTTTAAACACTTGAGGACTTAGAAAATCCTCTATGAGTGATTACCTGAGATAATTTAATAAACTCAAGGCATCTAGGATTGACAACTTAGATATCACCAAAGATAATTTCATCAAGATTCCATACTTATTGATTAAAGGCATGTTCTTACTATTATGGAAAATATATTTCATAGTCACCTTATGATCTAGACTGTTGGATGTTTATGGATCATTACACAAAATATGAATTGTGGGTGCTCTTATTTTTGGTTGGTCAGACCGAGGAGGCCTGCCTACCATTCAAGGGTGATCAAAGACCATATTATGATTGATTCTCAAGGATGATTAGGTCATGATAGATTTCAGTATATGCAGGGGGAGTTTCGAATAATTTTAAAACTCTTTGAAGGATTCTTCCATGATTTTCTATAACATTTACAGTTTAAGTAGTGACATCGCTTGAATTCTGGATTCGGCCACAACTATTTCTTGCCCTGTATCCTCAACTACTAATAACTCTTCATCTAATTCCCTAATCATGTGTGGGGAACTGTGGTTCATATAAATACTCATCATTGGAGAAGGTATGCATTAAATGAATGAAATTAATGGAATTTAAAATCAACCCTTTATCCGATGAAGATTCATTCTGGATGAACATTTTAGGTCCTATCATTTCACGGGGTGATGTCCCTTATTTTTGAGACCAGAGGCATAAAGTATAATAGATTCAATGCCACTTTTTTCCATGGCACGTGTTCTTCTTCATGTGTTGGATCTCTTCCCTTCTATCAATGACATTTTTTTGGAAGACCAACTTTTGGAGGACTATAGTGCTGATGGACTTATCTATGCCAAAGTGGATGTATCTATGGGTAGAGTTGGTTGTATCAACTATTCTTAGAGGATACCATGTGCTTTGTTGATTTACATTCGATTCATAAAATAACCAAAATTCTACATGCCTTTTCTAGTAACATTTTTCTATTAACGTCCTTATATAGGAGTAAGATAAGAAACATATTCTACTTGTGATGGAGGCTTCCCAAACATCAATTGACTAGAGAATACAATTTTTTGTATGATTTCTTTGAAAAAACATTCCTCAATAGTGTTCCCTAGCATCTGGTGAAAAGGGTAACAACTTGGATGGTCATTGAGATCCACTTGGTTGGGAATATTAGGCTATGTATAGAAGTGTTTATCAATTCCCCTGGCCAATATAAACCATTCAAAGACTTAATAATATCATTATAAGTAAAAATTATTCCCTATCTCATAAAATTTGATTCTCCCACACCCCTTATGCTTGTTCAGATGATGTGGGGGTTTTAGTTGATCTTCAAGGGGTGCAACCTAATTTGGTGTAGGTTTTGGAGTTGAAGATAGAACTAAGGCTAAAATATGTTTTATAGCTACAAACTAATCCATTCCAATTATTTTCCCATGTGCCGATGGAATCATTCAATAATTGAGATTATTCCACTTTATATAATATTCCATTCTGCGGAAAGATCCCAAAACTCATCCTTATATTTGACAGAGATGAGTGAAATTCACATGTCATTTTAAGGTTATCTATATAGAGGGAAATAAATTCCTCTTCTGAAAGGTGTAGGATTATGGACTTGGTCAAACCTTTCCATTTGAAAATGAAATCCGAGACCCTATCATTATATATTTTTTATAGATTGGGATGTTAAGGATCATTCTCTTCAGTAGCATTATGATTAATTGGAAGAGAAAATTTTTATGGATATCTTCCCATTCCCTGATTGACCATGTAGGAGAACCATGGTACCAAAATAAAGTCGTTCCTTGAATGGTTTACACCAAGAATATATGTTTCACTACATCTTTTTTCCCTAGGGTTCCCATCATGAGATAAAAATGGCAAAAAAATGTGTTAGATTCTGTTCTTGGTCTCCATATCCATTAAATACTGGGAACATAGGGCTCTCAAAATTTAGAGGGGTGGAAATTCAGTCACCCATTTAGGGAAAAGATTCTGTAATTACTACAATCGTGTGCATTGCTCCTCCATAGTTTTCAGTCAAGCTATCAATGATTTAATGGTTTCAATAATACCATGATGATTACTTTGTTGAATAGGATCATGAACATGAGTGGTAAAAGGAAGCATTGATTGATTCATTTTCTCTTCCAATATTTCAGGATGACATCCAACATGAGTCATCTTTTGAGGGTTTTTCTGAATCAATTCGGGTTGTTTCTTATGTGGTGGGAATTTCTCATATACATACATGATTGGGCTAGGTAAAATGTTAGCTAGGGACTATGGTTGAGAAGATGTCCTGGATCAAATTTATATTCTAGAGAGACCCATCGTTATTGTGGTACACTGGTTGGATATATGGGTTGAGGCTCCACCAATGTAACATATTCCATTTAAATGCTACCTTAGATTATTTATACATTGAGTCTATCAACTCTTTCACCTGTTCTCCCCAAAGAGAGAATCCCTCATTAAATGTGAGGGTTTCAATCTCTTTAGGAAATGGGTTTTATGTAACCTTTAATTTACCATTTTCTTTTCTGGAGGATCATTGTGGATGTAGAAGCGGATTCAACAAGGGAAGCCCCAATTATAGATAAAGTATCAGATTCCAAGTATGCACACCTCCGTCGTTTTCCTCAATGTGGATCATGTTCTATGTGGAATCGTCATCTCTTTTCTACCCTGCATTGGGATCTTCTTCAGCACCATCCATAAGATTGAAACCCACAAAATTCACTAAATAGTAATGCATTGTAAGAATTATATTGACCATAGAAGGATATGAAAATTGATTGCACTTTTTATTGGAATTCTTACATCTTTTCTAGGATCTTATTTGAGCTTCTTGGTGAAGAGTGACATAGAGGGAACCTCCAGACAACCTTCTCATATTCATCCTTTATAATGTAAATGGGTCACAAGATATGGTGATCTATGAAACCACATTTCTTGTCTTCCCCCAAATTGGGAAAGGAGCGATTACTTTTGAGGATGAGGTTGAGTTAAATATTCCCATACCCAGTGGGTCACGGTATCTCCCATTCCCATATTCTAATGATTTGGGATGAATTTTTTGACAGTAAATGTTATTTTCTTGTTAAAAATAACCCAAGCCCATCATGTTGGGGATGATCCCATACTTTGGTGTCTACTTCAACTACCACATCTCTCTTGATCTAATGAATCCTTTTTTATGCATGACCCAGGTTCATTCCATTATCCTTACATGAACTGCTTACCTCTAAGGACATCAACAGTGAATGTTGATTGACTTATCTTAATCGAGAAACCTTATTAATGTTCTCAATTACTTGGATCTGGAGTTTTTAGATCATATGATCTCATTGGGAAAAAAAGATTTTGAGTCTTATTTAGGGATGATTATCACTGATCATGAAATCTTCATCGATCATAGGTATTTTCTGGTAGCCACCATAAGGAAATGCCATTACAAGATTTCACTTCTGGTAGAATTTACTAACTAGAGAATTTGGTGAAATAAGAAGATCCATGTTCACCAAATCCTCAAATATGAACATAGAGTGGGGTGTTGATAATTAAATGAGATAATTTATGCAATTCATTGAGGCATGTCAACTGAATATTGTTTCCCCGATTCTTTAATCACCACCACCATGAAGATGGAAGGGATTCCATGTCAATTTGAAAAAGAAATCTCTCACAACACATTATCATGGTCTTAAGACCTGTTATAAGGCATGAACTTCACTTTAAGTTGATCAAAAGTTTTACATTAATTAAAAAAGATGTTTTTGACACACTATTCTTACAATAACTCTGGAATATAAAACTTATAAGAGGATTAGGGACAAACCATGATGGGTATATCATCCCTAACCATTTGTCTTCTTTTATTTCTCTATTATTATACATAAGATTTCTCTAATTGGTCAGTGCAATATGGGAACTTGATTTCTATTTTTCCCATGTAGTGGGGCTAGTTGGGGTCGTATTTGAATAGAAACATTCCCTAGGTGGTTTTTTGGATGACCATTGCCTCATAATATCATCCAATAGAGAAAGAATTTAACCTATCATCGATATGTTTTTGAGAATGATTTCTCCCTTTGTTTCAAGAACCTCAGAATATGAGGTCATTATCATATTTCATCTGGTAAGGAGAGGATGTTATATTTTTAATTGATCTTCATGTAATGAGAAGGGAATCCATGGAATTCATCAAGAGATGAACAATAATGATTGATCGAATTGTATCGATGAAGAAATGTTTCATGGTAATCAGTTTGTGGAGGAACTCTAGAGATACTCGTAGTAGTTTTGTGATTATAGATATCACAAAAACTAAATCCACTTCTATAATTTCATGATATATTTTCAGGATCTTGGGCTACCACTGATAAATATTTGATGGGCTCAAGAACTCTATATATTAAGAGAGCATGATCATAAGTCTATTTCATAACTTTATCCTACCACATGATAGATTTATTTTTTGAATTTATTTTATAGGAAACTGAAACCATGTATAAAAAATTGAAGTTCCCATACATGGGACTAGGTTCATGTAACTCACGTGATTATTTTGGAGTATGTAAAAGAGTTTATAGGATTTTAGCAAGGACAGTTTCCTTCAATGGAGGATCCCATGACATGGGTCGATAATACCCAGTTGGAACATGAATCTATTGCTGATCTGATTGTCCATTTACTGTGGAATATTTCCAAAAATCCTCCTATAATGGGATATGAATTTATTTCTACCCCTATGTGACCCTCCCATTATACGGATGAGTCACCCCACATGAGGAGGCGAGGTCATGGGCCCGAATCCCTGCTATTTCCATTGGTGAGATTACATTTTGGAAGGTTTTTATATTGTGATTAGAAATTGATTCTTAACCTACCATCATTTTCAGGATGATCTAGGAAACATCCTTAATAAGAATAGGGATATGAACCCATTCCTATTTCAATGTTGGAATTTTAGTCTTCCCCTGGTTCATAGCTGAGAATATATCCACTAGGTCCTCAATTTTCCTCCGTATTTGACTGGAGTTCATGATATGTGTGAGCATGGATTTTCATTTCCTAGTGGTGTGTCACTATATTTGACTAGTGGGCCTAATATGTGCAAGAATTTATTTTCATATTCTCATTTTTTCCACTATATTTGATTGGAGAGCTTTGTATGTGTGAGATGGGATTTGCATATACTCATGGATTTCCACCATATTTGACTAGAAGGCTTGATATGTGTGAGTAATCATTTTCATCTGCTCATTTATTTCCACTATATTTGACTGGTGGGTTTTATATGTGAGAGAAATGATTTGCATTTGATCATGGTTTTCCACCATATTTGACTAGCAGGAATGACATTCTTGAGCAAGAATTTACATCTTCTCATGGTTTATGATGTATTTGACTGAATGGATTCATATCAGTGAGTACGTATCTGAATAATCTCATTTCCAACCATATTTGACCGACTAACATGATATTCACTTGAAAGGATTTTCATTTTCTCATGGTTTTATGTCGTATTTGTCTCATGGGATTGAAATTAATGATAAAAGATGTGTTAATTCTCGTAGTTGACTACCTCTATATTAGAATAAATGGATTCTTTAGAAGGAACCAGATAAAACTTATTATATATTGTTTGACTGTCACCCTCAATAGGATGCCTGAGTTAGGATGACTTAGGATGGGGTGCATGGAGTGGAATACTCTTCATGGTGAAGAATCATGGACATGCAACATTGGCGGTGATGAGAGTTGGAACGATTCCTTGGGTAGGATCCCTATTTCACCAAGATAAAGTCAATGGTGACCAATTCATTAGCTTCCCTATGATGAGGGAAGAAGTCGTTATCATGTTACGACAATAGGCTCCCAAGATGTTTTGAGAAAACATTCATTTATTATTGGTTCTGGACCACCAACCATTGTCGAGTAGATGGCTTCGAGGCTACCCAAGATGGAGGGATTATCATGTTAGATATAGTACTTTGAGAGTACCATTTTTGTGGTACTCAAGGAACAATGAATTTGAAACACAATTTTAAAGATTCTAGGATGGTGATGAAATTCTCTATTTGGTTTACAAAGAAACTTGTACAGTGATGTGTATGTATGTGTGAACTGTTAAGATTCCATTTTTATTGAAGGGAGTTCTGGTGAAATGTCCATACATTATATGTGATAAATACTGGAAAGAAAACCTTAGAAAAGTATCTCAACTATAAATGATCACATGCTTAATCAATTGTTTTTCTTACTCCTCTTTTATTCTTGATGTGAAAGGGGTCTCAAACATGGGTGTTAAAACCACATGGTTAATGATTAGCATCAGGTTCAATTTTTTTTATGACGAAATGGGTCATAAGGGACCTTTTGATTGATTGTGGGGGGTCTAAATGTTGTACAATAACTAATGTAAGGTCCGTCATTTTATAATGTATGCCAATGGGTTGTTCATGGAGCCAAAAACACCCAACTATTATTATATACTTTATTACTCATATAACTACTTTTTAAAGGCATAAATTTGGTGGATAACTTGGGTAATAAAAATTAGGAACTCACATTATTCTATAGGATGGGATGCCCGAATCATCACACCCACATAGGGGGAATTATTTCCTATTTCAGAAAACTTATAGATTTACTTTAAGACATGTCTCAAATCCTTTGTTCATTCCCAATTATGATGTGGGTCACCCATTAATTAATAATCAATTATTAGCAAGAAACAATCTGGAATCATCTATACGTATCTAAGGTTATCCATCAATGAAGGGATCTGAATTCATTCGAGGTTTTCCATAAATGGTACCAGTGGACCATATATCCATTTTTTTATTACAATGATGATAGTTTTAAGCAAGACAGTTAGGTGATCAGTATTTTATCATCATTGAAGGAGATATAAGATTTCTTAATGTTGGTTTCAGACCCATAATATAGGATTCAAATGTATCCTAGTGGAAGGGAAAAAACCCACATTGTTTGGTGCCACATAATAGGACACATAATACCTATTATGTTTATGTGATAATGACCAAACTATTCAGTTTAATGTCATGATCCAAGTACATTTATGAAAAAAGTTCCTATTCAATTTCTTGTGTTTGAATTACACCGAAGTGGACTAAAGTTCTTTGAATAAGTGAAGTCTCCTAGGTTGAGTATAATCTTATCGGGAACATGTCTTTATAATGATGAAGATTACAGGGGATTAGATGGAATTTAGATATCAGAGTCAAACATGTCCCTACTGTGGATATGGATTAGAGAACATTAGGGTGAATTTGGACATTGGGTTTGGACCTCAAAGAGTCTTTCCATGTATCCCAGTTATTCAGGAATCAAATTCCATATAGTTTGGATGGGTTGGGGATTACACCTTTGGGGGAGGTCCATATGGGTTTCTTTATCCAGGATATGGCCCTTTGAAGGTTTGTAATGTGGGGAATAGTGTCCTTTGAGAGGATGATGACATGGATTTGCGACTTATACCAAATAGAAGGACCTTGTTTCTAGATCCTCAAGGAAAGTCTCAAATCATAGAGATTTAATGGTTTTCTTGGGGATTAAACAGGAGGATACCCATTTTAATAAGTATGGTTGGGGATTATAGCGAATAGAAGAACCATTTGAATGACATCATGTGGATGTCCTGATCACATCCAACCTCTAAGACCACACGAGTCATGATCTGTATAAGAAACAAGAGGAAGTGATATATTTTGAAACCACACAATCTCCCATGTCAACTAGTGGACAAGGCTGGGTCCCAAAGAAATAGGGAAACAGAGAGGGTTCTAATACTCATATCCTCTCTCATTTTTATATCCTATTCCCAAAGGGAGAGATAAATGATGCATATGTGCACCTCTCCTCACTTGTTTTGGTAACCATGATACTCACACCAACTCCTAAGTACGACTTGATGGGATATGAGAATAAATAGAAAATCCTCCAAAAATAAAGGTTGGGGGATTACTCTTGAATGGATGCAGTTATACTAGCTTAAGAGAGGAAGATATGTCATTAAGCCTCTAATGGAAAAGAAACTATGATTCTACCCCTCCCCACCTAGAATGAGGAGGTCTGCATGAGTACCTCAAAGGATACGAGCCTTGTTTCCATATGAATGTACTCTCAAGAGCATTTCAAGGATCCCACTTGTTAATAAGGTTACCAATAGAACCCTACAAACCATGGGTATAAATACTCAATAGGATAAGATTATGTGTCCAATGATTTGATAATATATATTGGGTGGATTTGGAGGAGGCCTTGACCTGATACCACTAGAATTATTCATAGAGAGTAGAATGTGGGGCCAAATGATATGCTAGATGAATTCCATTAGAGAATAAAGAATGAACAACCTAGGAGTCCCCAATGCACATAGCATGTCCTATGCGGGATGGGGTTCCCACTGCATAGATTTTTGTTATGCGGGTGTGGGTTACATTAGCATAGAACTTTTATATATGGATTTGGGGTCGATCCACATAGCTCTTTGCTACACAGGCTTGAGTTCCACACATGTAGCTCTTTTCTATGCATGCCTGAGTTCCTCCTTCATAGCGTCTTCCTACATGGTGAAGGGATTCCTTTGTATATCTTTTTACAATATTGTGTGATGAACCACAATGATCCCATTTCATATGCTTCATGGAATGTTATACACAATGGGTTTGGGTGTTCTAATTCTTAGGTGAATCCCATTTCTTATTTAATGTTATATGGTAGGTTTACCTACTCATAATCGGTCACTATCACACTTTCTTCCATTATTCATCCATTTTTGTCACTCATTTCATCAATTAATTTCCCCTCCCTTATCAGTAATTATATAGAAGAGTGAAGAAACTAAATATTAGGATGGGACTCCATTAGTGGTGGGTCATGGGGATCTCGTTCATTTGGACAGAGAAAGACTACTTGCACCCCCCAAATGACTTCATAATTTGAGCAGGAAATAAACCACCTTACATGCTTGAAAACAATTTATCATTTTCGGGGGTAAGTCATTTATTAAGGACGAGAATCACCTTCATTCCCCACAAATGATCTAGTGTCATTATTAGGCACTAATGAACACCACCACACCCTGTAGATGATTTAATTTGTGAGACTCCATGTAGAGTGACGGTTCGTGTGGAAAACTTATCTATGTGGACTATATCCCTCCTTTGTGTCTTGAAATCCTTCAATTTTTTTTCAAACTCTTCTTCATGTTTTCCCCCTTTAAAAATACCAGGAATCTATTTTTTACTTTCATGTTATTTCTTCAAGACCCAAAAAATTTATGAAAAAATATATTGATATTTATTTTCATTTCCACTCTTTAACACACAAGGGATAAAACATATATCTTGAAATAAATTTTTCCCCTTTAACTTACTGAGAAACAAGACACATACCCATAAAATCTACCACCAAACCTTTAATTCCAAGCCACCAAAGATGTCTTCTAAATCCATGATCCATACTGGCTACACTCAGATACACTAATAAAGATTATCTATGAATCTCTTCAAGAAAATCTTCAATCATTTCCAAAAACACAAACAAACTTCCCTAAAACAACATCATATTCAATCCATCATCTAGCCATCTGTATAGAGCATCACTATGGAAACCATTTTTACACATAACATTTTACCCTATGTCTCCCCCTTGAGACTACTCCACTTATTACATCAAAGAAAACTCCTCGGTCATCTAATGAAGAAATCCATGTCTAATTCTCTCACAAATAATAAGATTCATCACTTTAATCTCCTTCATCACTTTCCAGACATCTGTATATTGTCGAACTATATTGACCCACAATTTTTATACATAGATTTCATATCTTAGTAGATGAATATTCATTTAATAACAAAATGATCCACTCTAAAATCTTGTAGGTCTAGTGCCTTTGTAGACATGGACACAAAAACAACAAGTTCATAAATTATCAATAATATCTTTCACTTCATTGTTTATAAATAGAAATATTATTAGAAATATCACACATAAAAAACTTTTTCATACACTAGGGAAATGAATCATAAGAAAGTGTGAGGTAAAATAATTAATAAGGGTAAAATAGAGATATATCATTGATCCCATAAGTATAAAATGAGAATATGTGTTTGAGAACACGAGTATAATATTTGAAAACCATAACATGTATATCAAATATCATAACCCTGATTCATGTCATAATACTTTAGATTTCATAACACATGAATCATAATGTAATCAAAGAACATGATCAATAAAAGCATAAAATATTATTAATACAAAGATTTTATGTATGCACATATTTTTAGAAAATCATTTCCTTAGTATTCAAGGCTCATTTCCATGTCTATTATAGAGGAATGGTTCACTCTAGAAACCATAATAATAGTCAAGGTTCACTCTGAAGACAATCCTAGTGGAAAAAGTCACTTACAAAACCGGGTTCACTCCCCATTATAATCTTATTTATCTCATGAGATATCAATCTTTACCCATTATATTGGAGGGATAAATAGTCCCTTTTCATCACATAATGATTATCATACATATGTGTGCCATAAAATCGTAAAAAAGTCATCATATCATAACTCATGAAATGAAATGGGTTTCATAAGAATTTCATTATGGCATACCCCATGTTAAAGAAACACATTTCATAATCATCTTATCAATTCATCACAACATAAACAATGGAAATGGAATGGCTTTCATAATTATTCTATTAATTCATAATTTAATAACTCATTGAAAATGAACTTGTTTTAGAATCATTTCATCGATTAATCATAACATAACCAATGAAAAATAAATGGGGTTAATAAAAATATTATAATCATATACATAATTGATATAAAAAATGAATAATGATGATATCATGGGATAATATCTGAAATAAATCTTAACTAAAATCAATGGATTTCATCATAGAAAGAAAACGTTTTTGAATTATTAATTGGATTGTTTATTAAAGAAAATATACTTTTTAATTTGAAATAGCTAGTTTTAAAAAGTATGTTTTTCTAAAATGTTATGGAAAATATTTTCTTTCAAAGATTAATTGAAAACATCTAGAGTAATCTTTAAATAATTGAATCGTAATGATGAAAAAAAGTGTGTATGGTAAAAAATATTATTTTCACATTTTCTATAAAAACTCATGAGTACCTGATAAGGAAAAAATATTACTTTAAATAACATTTTAAAAAATTGAAAAATGGGTATAAATTATTAAAAAAATCACTGGAGATTATCAAAAATAATATTTTCTTAGAAAACATGGAAATAGAAGAGAAAATATTTATAATATAACAGTGAAATAAAGTCATTTTTCCAAAAAATATTATTTTAGTCTCTTTAATCCATTATGATATGAAAATTAAAATAAAGAATGTTTTCTATAAAAATAATCATTAGATAATAGATTTCATGATTTTTTTAGAGATAGATCATATTATTTCATCATTATGAAGTTAATCATAATCTATCCACAAAGACAAAGAGATTGTAATGTAAGTTCTTTACCACATTCGTAGACACTAAATTGAATTAACCATTAAAGAAAGAAGATAATGTGGATATGTATATCCTATAATTATCATAATTAGAATCATTATATATATTTATAGGTAGTATATACACTATAAAAATAAACATGTTTTGAATATGGAATTTGTTTGATGAAAATAAAAGTGATAGGAAAATCCCTTACATTAATTCACCACTTCCAACATAAAAATTTGAACAAAAAATATAATAGATATTAATTTATTATACATATATTTCATAAATATATTCAGATATATATTACAATACATTATTTTCATATGACCTTTTATTAACAGTTTATTAATAATTCATCATTAAAATCACATATTGGGTTATAACTACTTCACTTTTTCATGTATTTTTTAGTATAGAATTTTTGGTCTTTATATTTTGATCATGGTTCCATCATCTATAAAACAATTATGATGATATAAATACTTTATAAATTCATAATATATTTATTTATTGTAATCTATAAAATTTATAGATTTAAAATGAATTACCCCATTTATGGAGACTATAGGTTGTACGTACGCATGAATATTGTTTCGATTTCTCGACTGTAGGAAAAAAAGAATGGTAAATCAAATATCATATTTGAAAAATAATTTATATTTCATATATATTATATATATTCATTAATTATAGCCTTATTAAAATCAATTAAAAGATGAAATTGAAATAATGTATCTCATCACTTCGTAGAGGTGGTAGTTCACACTTATACACGAGCATTGTTATTATTTCCCAATGGATTAAAAAAAGAAATTGGATGTGATATTATAATTTCATAATAATAAATATGTCATAAATATAATATATATATATAATGTAAATTAATCATTATATTCACCCATGAGAGGTAGTGACAGAAAACAAATTTCATTGGTACTTGAGGCGGTAGCCGCTATACACATGATCAAAGGTTTTGTTTCCCATTTAATATAAGATAAGATGTATATAGTTTTTTATATTAACATAACAAATGATAAATATATTTTATATACTATTCTTATTATATTTAATTTATTAAAATATGAATGATGGTGGTAAAAGAATAAGTAAAAATGAAATAGCTTGGTGAAGACAACTACCATCGCATAGTAAAGCCTCCTTTAAATATCAAACTATTGAACCTAGAGTTAATATTTTTGGAATAAAAAATGTTAAATAATGTGGATAAATATTTTGGATATATATATTTTTAGGGTTTTTTGATTTAAATTTCTTAGGATTTGTGATGTAATTAGGGGAGGAGGTGACCTTTTATAATTTATGAGAAGTGGGATTTTTGTAAATACCCAAAAGAATATAATAATGGGAAGTCACTCTCAATCAATGTGCCTCAAAAATTTATAAATAAAATATTGGATGGATTATATGGTCCATCCTACCCTATAACAGAATAAACTCATGTTTTGAACTTGTTATTCCCTTAACCAATATGATTACTCACCTTTACCATTTTTGTTTTCACCACAATAAAGAGTCGCTTTTTATTAATCTAGGTAATTTATCATTTAATCCTAAAAATAAAATTATAAGTATCATATAATTTACACCCAATAATTATAAACATTAAATATAATTTATCAAAAAATGAAACTAAATGTTATGATAATTAAGTTTAACACAAGTGTATGTAACACTCAAAAACCTATTTAAACCTCAACTACAATAATTAATATTTCATAATTTCAATATTTTTAATGTAGAGAAATTAATTTTAATTTATAATATAATATAAATTATTATAAATCACAATAAGTAATCAATTATATCAAATTCAATTAACAGAATTAGTAAAATTATTTTAAAACAAAACACACAAATGTGACATAAAAGAAGTTTCCAAAGAAAAAGTTGTTATATTTATAAAAAATTGTTTATAAAAAAATTGAAAATAAAATTGATTATATAGAACTAAATCAATGTTTTTATAATATAATTGAAATAATTTTACTTTTAAAACAATTAAAAAATAATAAATTTTCAATTCTTTAAACAAAAATGGAATTTTTAATAAGAATCGGTATTTTTTACAATTCATTGAAAACTTAATCTTTTTATAATATTATAGAAATATAAATCTAACAATTTTTTTGAAATTTTTATTTAAAATTTTAATTTAATTTTGTAAAATAAATTTTACAAAAGTGGAAAAATTTAAATTTTAAATTAATGTGAAAAATGAGGTGAAACTGTTTTTTTAGAAAAATAAAATTTTTAAGTTTAAAACTGGATTTATTCTTATTGAATTTCTTGAAAAAACATTATATTAATGATAAATCAATTTATTTACTATATTTTATATAAATATAATTAAAATTAATCACTAATATTTATAAATTTAATTTATTAATAAAAATACACTTTGTGCTCATAATTTTTTTTCATAAATATTAATTTTATTTTCAAATGACTTTGATTTTCATTTAAAATAAGTTTATGAAAAATGAATTTATTTTACAAATTTATAAAACATACACATTTAATAATTTATCCATTTTTATTTATACACTCTAATACAATAGCAATTATATAAATTTTATATTATAAAATAATATCTTAACAATATATCATTGATTTTTTGAACTCAGTGCTGCATGCAACGAAATCATTAAAATAAATTAAATATATTTGAAAAAAATAATTCAAAAAATCAATGTGTGTTACACTAATCCCCCATTTAAGAAATTTCATTCTTTCAATCTGAACATGTTCTCGTTGATCATGATTTTGACATTTTAAAATTCATTTCTGGAAAATCTATATCATTAAAAGGGATAATAAAAATTCTTCTTGAAAATCTAGAAATTTAAATATTAATTTCATCTTGGAATAATACATAATTAGGATTCCAAATAGGATAATTTTTTTTTATAAGTAAAAATATTAACATGGAATAAAGTACTATTGACTTAGGATTAATATAGAGTGATTGAAAGCATGTCATGAGAAAGTTAATAAACAAAAAACCATAAATCTGTGATGAGTTAAAAGACTATTGATTCATTAGAAATGAAATTAATATGAAAACGTTTTTGTCTCAGGGTCATTTTCCTAATGATTAGGAAATTTTTACTATCATGATATAGAACATTATAAAATATACTTATATGATTTATTTTCTTTTAATAAGAAATGTCTCATACTATAGATGTTATTTGATCAATTTCCACTTCATATCTTACTTTAAGAAATGAAGGTGGATTTTCCAATTCTAAAGAATAAATGGATCATATGATCCAAAAAACATATGATAATTCATTCTTTCAATTTATATTTTTCATCAAAACCAAAATAGTTATCCTATGGTAACCAATTTGGACAAATCATTGTATGATGAAATAATAAATTAATCTCTAAAACCTTATGTAATGGTCAAAATAAATCATTAAATAAATTATTAACATTATGACCTTAAATTTTTTTAATATTTATATATAAGCTCCCAAAAGATCCCAATATTAGTATAACATTATTCCCCCAAATATCATTATTTTTCACTTAATATTCATGTACTAAATATTTTAATACCTTTGTCATATGTTCTCCTTAAAAATGGTAATAACTATAATTATCAAAAAATATCACTAAAAACATACCTGCTACCTTCTTAAATAAAACCATTAATTATTGAATATATTTCATAGACCAAAAAATACTGTAAATTCCAACACTCATAACATAAACAAATTTTTCATAAAATCATTAATAGGTTATATGGACATCAATACTATCAAATTTACATTATCTCTACTTTCCATCACTTTATATGAACTAAACACCATTATTTAAACATCAAGAACATATTAAGGGTTATCTCTACCTTAATCTTTTTTTTCTGTAAAATATCACCTTTTCGAGTACTATTTATGATATTCCTAGAATTACACAAATAATTTATTTTACAAAAAAATCATTATATATTTGATGATTCATAAATCTTGTATTCCAGTAAATAAAACCTTAATTTATTACACTTCATTCTTAAATTAATAAATTGGATTCATCATATTATTCCATAATAACACATTCCTTTCATATGTCATTTTTAGTCTCTTTATCATTAATAGAAAAACACAAACTAATGTAACCTTGATGATCCACTTCATGAAATTTCCTTCCTAGGAAATTCATTTTCATAACTCCCATACTATCAACAATTAAAACACTTAACCATTTATTTTGCCTTATGAAAACTATTTTTCTTATTAAGTGTGTTTACTAAACATTTCATTTTTCATTCGAAATTATTTAATTTGTATCATAATTCTTTAAACATAAAACATATTATCTTCCATTTGATACATTATCTTTTGTCTTTCTTCTCACATTATCAGTATATATGAAAAATTAGTTTTATTTACTCCATGGTATCAACCACCCGAGCTCCCTGCTAACTCTACCATTCTCTTATTTGGTGAGTTTTATAGTTGATTATGGAATATATTGTTAATAATATATCATTATAATTTATTAGGAACAACCAAAATATCCAACACTCAGGTTGTAATCCCATTTAGTTTCTCGTCAATAAATTCTCTATCATATTCAACATTATCACAATTTCATATGGTTATTTCCATTAACTAAAACCAAAAAACACAATTTATGAAATAAGCATAATAATAAGAAACCAAATAATAATGAAAAATAATTTATAGGATGTATGAAATATGATAGCTTCATATCAATCTATGTAAACTTATGTTTATCCTAGGTCATTAATGGTAGTCATCTATTCAAATTCTCTAGGATGGTTCATAATGACTTTGTGAATTTCTAAAGCTTATCACCAGGGAGTATCAAACTAGGTGTGGAGTAAGGTATTTTATAATGAACCAAAAAATGATCCCGTCAATGCCTAATATTCCATTTTCGTAGTTATTTCCTAGAGTTAAAACTATTCAATATATATCCACTTTTAACATAAATACATGGATGAAATTTCTTGTAAAAAAATCATTATATCCTTCACTGGAATTTCAGGATATCTTCTTATACATAGAATAATCCTTAGACAGATCCTTAGGGTTCATAATAATGGGTTCTTATCCATTATTCCAATGGATTAATATAAAATGATCTAATATAAACTATAGATACCCATACTAATTTATCATAGATATCAGTTCTTAATAGATGAATATAAATTACATAAGAAACAATACACACTTGAATCATAATGGTCAAATGGATATGGAAACATGGTTACATAAACGAATGTTTCATAATTTTTTTCATCATATCCCACTTAGTTATTCATTACAAGAACCCTTTTTAGAGATATCGCGCATACAAAATTTCTTCATACCATGGGGAAGGTAAACATAAGAAAGGGAAGATATGATGTGAAATAAGGGTACAAAATGGAGATATAAATTATAAAATAAGAAAAACATGAGAATTTGGGTATTATAATATGAGTATAACATTGGAAAACCATACCTTATATATCAAGGATCAGAACCCTGAGTCATGAAATAAATATTGGTAGTTTATTGGACAAGAATCACAATTGAATCAAAGAACATGAGCCATGAGCACATAACATAAGAATAATAAATAGATTTGTGACATATACGTAAGAATAGAAAAGGTTAATTTCCAAGACTTTCATAGTGTAATGTGTTTATTCCCCAAATCATCATAGTATTAAAGGCTCACTCCCATAACGTTCATAGTAGACAACGTCTCTTACGGAACTATGTTCCGTCCCCATTCAATTCATATTTAACACATTATATACCAATATTTACCCATGTAATTATATGGAGATGCATATCACATGTATAACTAAATGAACATCATTAATATAATTCCCAAAATTTCACAAAACATTCATAATTTTATAACCCATGAAAATAGATGGGTTTCCTATGAATATCATAATGGAATAACCCATGGAAATTAAATAGTTTTCAAAATCATGTATTCAATTCATTATACCACAAATAGTGTAAAAGGAATGAGTTTTTTAATCATTTCGGAAATTCAACAAATAATAAGACATGTAAAATGAATGAATTTAATAATAATTTCATCAATTCGTAATAGAATAACCCATAAAAAGGAACTGATTTCAGAAAAAACGTTTCATCGCTATAAAACATCTATAGAATTAATATAGATAGTATCAATGTATCATATACGTAGTAAATATTAAATAACATCAATTGATGAAAACTTATATGGAAAATGATATTTAAAGATCACTTGGAAGATTAATTGATGAAAATATCCTTTTCTCATTACAATAAATCATTAAAAGTATAATAATTTCCATAGTATTATAGAAAAAAATTTCCTTTAAAGTAATTTTGAATATATATATATATGAATATTGAAATAATTGATTGGTCATGATTTTGAATAAATGTGTATTGTTAAATAAAAATTATATTATTTTTTTGGAAAAAAATAAAAAATTCCCTTCTTTTTAAAATGATAAGAATACTCCTTTTATAATATTTATTAAATATTAAAATATTTATAAAAATATCTTTAAAAATTAATTTGAGATTACTAAATAAAATATTTACCTTCATTATAAAAAATCGATTTGGATGATAATTTATTTGTGATCGATGTGAAAAATAAAATCTTTTTCCCAAAGAACATTTTATTGGTCTATTTAATCCTTTGAGAGAGGAATATCAAAAGAAAAAACTTTATTCTAAAAAAACCATTTGATTTGAAAATTAATGAATTTATTGAGATATATATCTTAATATTTCATCTTCTAAAACTTAATCATAAAGAATCATGAAAACTAATGAGATTGTATTGTAAAACTCTTACCATTTTGGTTAATATTGAATTTAAAGACCTATGAAATAATAATCATGATATGGATATTTATATCCCATTATTTTAATAATAATAATATTTATAGACCTTGATTTTATTTATATACACTACACAAAGTAATCATGAATTGAATGTGGCATGTGTACCATGAAAGTAACATTTTGATAAAAATCCCCTACATTATGTCTCGACTTCCTTCATACATGTTAAAAAATCATGTATAATAAATATAAGTTTATTATAAATTTATAAAAAAAATCAGACACATATATATCATACCTTATATGATTTATTTATGACTTTTTTTACCCATTCACTAACAATTCATTGTTAAAATTACCAATCATGCAATAACTACATCCTTTTTAGGTATGTTTTAATGTGGTATTTTTAGTTATTTTATTTTCATCATGGTTAAATCATATAAGTGATGTTATAAATGATAAAATATAAAATATAATCAGTATATCTGTGTTTATAGTACTCTATAAATGTTAAATATATAATATTAAATACACCATTCATGAAGACGGTTGGTCATACGTACACATGTTGGTTGTTACCATTTTCTAGATAAGTGGAATGAAAGAAAGGAAAATAAAATATCACCATTATAAAATAATTCATATGTCATATTTACCATATTTATTATTTAATTATATCCTTATTACAATCAATGTCAAATTAAATTGAACAACATATCACATTGCTTCATGGAGGCGACAGTTCACATTTACACACGAGCGATGATATCATTTCCTAACAGATTGGAAGATAATAAGGTATATATATTATTTTAATTATATAAGTATAATTATGTCACAAATATAATATATATACTTTATATAAATCATTATATCCACCAATGATATGTAGTGATAGAAAATGAATTACATCAGATCACGAGGCAGTAATCGGTTGTACACATGATTGGCGGTTTCATTTTCAATTTGATGGAAGATGAGATGAATATAGTTTATGAAATTAGAATAAAATAGTCTCATTTAATGATAGATATACTTTTTATTATATTCTAAAACATGAATTAATTTGGTAAGAGAATACATAAAAAGAATGATCTTAGTGAATCTAATTTTCGTCCCTTGGAAAAACCTCCTCTTGGTCTCTTATTACAGTACTAAGGGTTTGTATATTAGCAAGAACATAAGATCTTGGAAATCGATAAGGATTTTTGAAAGTGATTTTGGTAGGGTTTGGTCCATACCATTTTTTTAATAGGTGTGATGAAGTGATGAGATATGGTGGCCTTTTATAATTGAGGAGTGGCATTTTTGTAAATACAGAAAACTATTCAATAATGGGAAGTCACTCTCAAGCCATGTGAAGAAAAAATAGATTAAATAATGTAGTGTTGGGTTGAAATTTAAAATAAAAACCACTCACACAAAAGGGAATCATTTTTCTAAAAAATATTAATCTCATAGCCTCTACGTTTACTCACTTTTACAAAAATAAATTCCAAAGTAACTAATATATTTTTATTTAATGCATTTATTTATCATTTCACCCTATAAATAAAATGAGAATTATTATACAATTTGTAAATAGTGATAATAATTATGAAATCAAATTTACTAAATAAATATCATTTTTGTGTTGAAAATTAATTTTTACACATGCGCATATAACCCACAAAACCTCATCGTAAGCATAACTATAGTAATTCAATTTTACGATTTTTACTATTCACTATTAACAAAAATTAATTTTAACATATTATATAATATAAATTATTATTATTACATTTACTGATTCAATTTTATAAAATTAAATTCATATAATTGGATTAATTTATTTTAAAATAAATCTCACACACACGATAAAAAAGAAGGTTTCTAATGAAACAATTTTTGTAAGAAAAAAAGATTTTATATAGAAATTGAACATAATATATGTTATAATGAACTAAATTGGATTATTTATAATATTATTTAACAAATATTACTTTTATAACCATTTTAACATAAAATTAATCTTTTTTAAATTCTATAAATAAAAATGCAATTTTTAATAAAAATATTGTATTTTTCACTATTCATCGAAAAATTAATCTTTTTAGAAAATTCAGAAAAAATAACCATATGATATTTTTGAAATTTTAATTTTAAAAATAATGTTAATATTTTAAAACAACTTTTCTATAAGTGGTTGAAATAAATTTTGAAATAAACGCTCAAAATGAGATGAAATAATTTTTTAGAGAAATACAATTTTTATGAAAAATACTTGATTTATTATTACACCATGACTCAAAAAGGATGAATGATCAAAAAATTGATTGAATATATAATATATAAACTTAATTACATTCATTGAAAAATACTCATGAAGTCAAATTATTATGATAAAAATAGTTTTCACACATTAAAACATTTTTTTTAAAAATCATTTCTTTTATTTTCAAATGATTTTTATTTAAATTTATTATAAATTCATAACAAAAAAATTTATTTTATAAACATATAAATAATATTATTTTAATAAATTAGTAATTTATATTCATACTCTCTAATCTAATAGATTGGTGATAACTATTACATTAAATAATTATATTATAATAGTATATCACTGTACATTTTTTACATGATGTTTTTGTAATAGAAGATAGAAAGGAATTGAAATTTATTTGAAAAAATAATATATAAAATTCTAGGGTTTTACATGAACCTAATATCCTCAGGAATTTTTAATCTTCACTTCAATAATAACATTCACCTTTCTTAGGGTGTAAAAAATATCAAAATTGTAATCTTTAATAAACTCCACCCACCTCCACTAGTGTAGATTCAAATCCAATTAAGAAAATTTAAAGACCCATATTATTAAATTTAATTTTTTTTAATTATATGATAATTTTTAGAGTCAAAAAAAATTAACGAAATGAGATTTCGTGGTCTGGTGTGCCCAGAATGAATTTCGGAACATTTTTTAGGTACGTTCAGTAAACGTGAGAGCGGGTTATTGTAACTTTTGAACCAGTGATCGGAACTGAAATATGAGGGCACCATTGAAATCACAGCACCAATATTCGCTTAAGGAGACCTTCACCTTGAGCATAGTATTTTGAGGGGAGAAGTGTGTTTTTCAGATTTTTGTGGGATGTTTATAGCGACCCAGGCCTTTTACATAAAATATTTCATGATTTAAACATAATTAATCATTAGATTACAAGACAAGGATAATTAAGTCTAGTTTCTTGGAAGACTAGGTACATATAACATAAAACGTGGGGATAAAAAAAACTTCTTTATTTAATCTCCATCAAGAGGTTTTAACTTCCCTTGATCCCTTACATCTGCATAGGGTACCCTAAGGACCACATGAACTACATAATGAGCTAAAAATCCCAGTAAGGGAACAAACATAAGGATACATCTCAAGCGCAAGAGTTAGGAGGCATGACACAATGATATCCAAAGCATGAAACTTATAAAATCATTTAATACAAGCATGGGATCATATAAACATGGAATCATATAAATGTGGCAGAATCAAAAAAAAATTCTTTAGTACGGGTCAAGTCTAACCACCAATCCCATTTCCCATTTCAGTACCGGTCACAGCTAACCGCTAATCCCATTTCACATCGCATCTCATGAGACTTATCCATACACAATTCATCGGAGTGCTATCTAGGCGCACCCATCTCAACATATTCATGAATATTCTTATGACATAAATATTCTTACCACATATACAATCATACATAATCAACCATACATAAATAAAATGGTACCCATGGAAAGAATTGGTTACCACAATCATGACATAAATCACAACCAATGGGTGTATCATGAATGTGTCCATGAAATAAAAGGATTAGAACATGCATGGATGTTCATAAGTTAATATAGTCATATAAAATGGTAGGTGGTAATAAATAGAAGTGACATCACATAAGAAATGTATTTGAGAGACATTAGAATTAAAACGCTTTTGAGCGGTTTTTAAGGAAAACACTATAGAGCTTTTAAAATAGTAAAGAATACATTATTTTATATAAAACCAGAATTGAACTATGGTGGTTTTCAAGAATAAAAATACTGAATTTAAAAAGAAAATGATGTCTTAAAATAAAAGATAGAGTGCACATGAAATTTGGTAAATGTTTGAGAAGTTCCTTTAAAACGATTGTGCTTATTGGGAAGTATCGAGGAAAGATTTACATAAAAGCATGTATATCCCTGAAAGAGAATGAGATATGGATCTTAAAACAGTAGTTTTGAGCATATAAAATATTTTTTTATGTTCTACATAAAAAGAAAAGACAACTATATTTTGGTAAAAACAATGATAGAGAAACCCGAATGGATATAATAAGTTCGAGTAGAATCCTTTATGGTTTATCGGCATGGTATCAGGTGTAACTAAGAGGGATTGATGAGAGATATAATGGGTTTCTCATCACTTATAAAACATTATGTCATTATATTGAAGGTGTATAAACATACCCCATCACTTGGTATTATACAAAAATTCATAGCATAGAGAACAATCTTGATTAAGAGTGAAAAGGGGAGGATCCCTTACCATAAATCTGGTGGTGTTCTCCACTTGATATTAACGACCTGAATAAACAAATTAGGCTTATTAATTAATAAGTCCAGAACCTCTTCTATATTCTATTTATTTATTATAACCCTTTTTATTTCATTCATATCCTTTTTGATTAGTTACAGGTTTCAATTTCCTTGTTCGGGCTCGTTTGTTTACTTAGCTTTAAAAGATCGGTTCACTTATATTCAAGTTTGGACTATATGAAAAATGAAAGTGGTTGTCCAGAATTGAAGTTATATTCTTTAGTCCATATCCAAAATATTACATGGTTTTAATTTTAATTATTTTAGTTAGAGTGATGTTGAATTATTATATACATATCTATAGTGATAACCGTTTATGTTAATCGGTGGATTTGATTACAAAGAATGTGTTGTTATTTATAACTAAATTCCATTGGTACCAAATTATTACAGAACCAAAAATAGGATATATATTACATATATAATAATCATTTTTAACCATAAAAAAATGGTTCATGACTAGAATTAAAGATAATAATAGAAATTGATAAACCGTTGTCCTTGAATGTGCTAAATTAGCACATCTCAAACGATGCTTTCATTTCTTTCAAATAAAAGGTTGGGGGAAAGGAGAGAAGATAATGAAATATACAACTATAAGGAATACATTATAGTACATTTATTTTACTATATTTATGATATTATTATGGTGAAGGTAGGTGAGGAAAGAAATAAAAAAGAAAATAACTTAAAAGAAAAGAAGAAATTGGGAAGAGGAATTTACCTCTTGGGACTTTCTCCTTTGAGATCCTCTTAAGGGGAGAGGTTTTGGTATTTTGAAGAGGATGAGAGATTTTGGACGTGGGAGAGGACTTTTGGGAAATATTTGGGCAGAATAATGGCAAGGCACAAGGCTTGAGAGGAGTGGAGAGAAGAGGGAGTGAAGGGGGGGTTTATAGTGGAGGAGAGGAGGGATTCCATAATATTATAATCATTAATTTATTATTTATTCCCAAGACAAGGAATAATAAGTATTACATGACCAAGAATAGTTATTTTATCATTTGATCCCGAACCAAGTGGGCTTACATTATCAGAACATCAACGATGACTCAATGAATCCTTTATTTAGCATTTATTGTGAATTATCGGAATCTACTATTAATAAAAAATTCATGTATTTTAGAAAAATCCAAAAAATTTACCCTAACCATTTTTCGATTTTCAAAATCAAAAAATGAATTCAATGTTTAAAAAATAATTTTCTAAATATGATTATTTTAATATTTAATTTAGATAATAATTTATTATCAAAAATAGTTTTAAAACATTAATTAATTTATTCTAAAATATAGGTATATCATACATCCAACTTGAATATTATTTTTATAACACCAAAGGAGAGGTTAATATTAATTAGGGTATGTCACTATTCATAAGGGTATGTTTCTATTCATTAGGGTAGATTATTATTCACCAAAAATTAAGCTTTCCTTATTGAACTCCAAATAACTTTCTGATTACAACCGTGTATGCCAGATTTTAGAAATTCCAAACAAAGAAGTGAAAAATTTTTGTTTAAAGGTCACTTATCACTTAGTAGTTCATTATGTTGTTTTTTCATGTGATTTTATGATAGACTTATGGGAAGGGAATTTCCATTGAAAAACATTGGGGTGGTACATTCTTACCCCTTATGAAATTTCTCCCTCGAAATTTTGTTTTACATTATAAGCCAAAAATAGGTGTGTGTACTATTCCTTCATTGCTTCTTCTGGTTATTAAGTTGCTTCTTGAAACTTATGATTCCTCTAAAACACTTTGACAATATGGGTTGTCTTGTTTTGTAGAACATTATCTCCTTGATCTAGAATCTTTACTGGCTTCTCCTCATAGTAGAGATAATCTTCCAGCTGCACCACCTCTGCGTTTAGTACAAGTGAAGGAAAAGGTATGTACTTACTCAAGAGTAATACGTGAAAAAAATAATGAACTCGAGCCATATTTGGTGGAATTGTAAGACGATAGGCCATATCTTTTATGTAGTCAAGGATATCAAAGGATCCAATATACCTTGGGATTATATTCCCTTTCTTCCTGAATCGCATGACTCTCTTCCATGGAGATATTCAAAGGAATACTTTATCTCCAAAATCAAACTCCAAGTCTCTTCAACGGTTGTCAGCATATCTCTCTTTCTAACTTTGAGCTGATTTGATGTGTTTCTGGATGTCTTGAACCTTCTCTGTCATCTCTTGAACAAGATCAGGTCCAAGTAGCTTTCTTTCTCTAACTTCATATCAACAGGTTGGAGTTCTACATCGCTTTCCATACGGAGCTTCATATGTAGCCATCTGAATACTCGAGTAGAAGCTATTGTTGTATGATAACTCACCCAATGGGAGATGTTGATCCCAAACACCATTAAATTCAAGAGAGTAGGTTCATAGCATATCTTCTTGTGTCTGAATAGTCATTTTAGATTGGCCATCAGTTTGGGGGTGATATTCCGTGATGAAATTTAATTCAGTGCTCAAAGCATGTTAAAGACTCCTCAAAAATTTAGATGTGAACCTTGGATCCCAGTCAGAGAAAATTGATAGTGTAACATCGTGCAGTCTCACCACTTCCTTCACATATATATTTTCAAGTTGTTCAAGCGAGAGATATTACCAAATAGAAGTGAAATGGGATTTCTTTGTGAGTCGATCAACCACAACCCATATTGCATTATTTCCCTTCAACGTCTTCAGGAGACCCATGACAAAGACCATAGTAACATTTTCCCATTTCCACATGGGTATAGGCAGTGGCTGCATCATACCTTTAGAAGTTTTTCACACAAATTTAACTTGCTGACATACCAAGAACCTTGATATATATTCCACAATCTCCTTCTTCATGTTATCCCACTATAAGTGTTCTCGGAGATCACAATACATTTTTGTACCCCCAGGATGGATGGAGAAGGTTGAGCTATGTTTATCATTCAATAGCTCCTTCTTTATCTCCGGATCATATGGTACACATAATCATGTCACAAATCTTACAACTCCTTCCTCATCAATTTGAAATTGGAGGATTTCCCATTTTTAACAGCTTCTACCCTTTATTGAATTTCCACATATTTTCTTTGAGAATCCTTTATTTTTCTCCAAGAGGGATGGTTGAGTAATCATTTGAGAAAGGATTGATGATGTTCCTCCCTTAATTATTCTCATGTCAATCCTTTTCAAATCTAAGAAGATCGGGTCCTTTTCAATTTTCATCATTGATAAAGATGAAGGATCATTTCTACTTAGAGCATCTTCCACCTAGTTTGCCTTATCAGGATGTTAGTGGATTGAGCAGTCATAATTGTTGATGATCTCTATCCATATTCACTGGTACATATTAAGCTATTTATTTTTAAATATATATTTGAGACTCTTGTGGTCAATATATATCTCACATTTCCCCATAAAGATAATGCCTCCAGATTTTCAACGCAAAGATCACAGCCGCCAACTCTAGATCATGCATGGGATAGTTTTTCTCATGGATTTCCAGCTACCTTGAGGCATAGGCTATCACATTATCATTTTTCATTATCACACAGCCTAAACCTTTCTTAGAAGCATCACTATACACCACAAAGAGTTCTCCACTTGAAGGGAGTGTGAGTACCGGCGTAGTGATAAGCCTCTTTTTCAACTCCTTGAAACAGTCTTCACATTCTTGTGTCCAGAAGAACATTACTCCCTTCCATGTCAGCTTGGTTATTGGGTTTTACAATCATGAAAAGTTCTTCATGAATCGTCGATAATACCTATCTAGACCTAAAAAGGTGCGGATCTTGGTTACCGAAGTTGGCCTCAACCACTATTCAATTGCCTTCGTCTTGGAAGGGTCCAAAAATATCCCTTTCTTGGTGATACCATGCCCCAAAAATGATAATTCCTCTATCCAGAACTCACATTTAAAATAATTTGCATACAAATTCTCCATTCGTAATGGCTTTAACACAATTTCCAAATGCACCTCATGTTCCTCCTTGCTCTTGGAGTATATCCGAATATCATCAATAAAGACCACCACAAATTTGTCGAGGTAATATCTAAAGAATCTATTCATTAAATCCATGAAAATATTTGGAGCATTAGTGAGTCTGAAGGGCATCACTATGAACTCATAATATCCATACCTCGTTCGAAAGGTAGTCTTAGGAATATATTCTATCCTCACCTTTAGTTGGTGATATCCTGACCAAAGGTCCACATTAGAGAAATAACTGGCCCCACGAAGCTGATCAAACAAGTCATATATCCGTTGAAAGGGATACTTGTTCTTTATAGTTATTTTATTGAGCTCACTATAATCAATGCAGAGGCGCATTGATACATACTTTTTCTTAACGAAGAGGACTAGAGCACCCCACGTTGAAGCACTCAGGCGTTTAAAACCCTTCTCTGTATTCTCCTGTAACTGCTTCTTCAGCTCTTATAGTTCTACGGTGGCCATTCTTTAAGGTGTATTTGAAAATGTAAAAGATCCAGGGATAAGTTCAATTGAGAACTCAACCTCTCAGGCAGGAGGAAGACCATTCAACTCTTCGACGAATACATCTATGTAATCCCACATGATGGGCATGTCTTCAAGAATGATTCAAACCTTTGTCCCAATCATTTGAGCTAGATATTTCTTCTCACAAGAAAGTAATATCCAAACGTGAGATGAAGATTCTAAAGAAGACTCATCATCATACTTACACTTTTAATGAATCGGAGGATGCTTCGGGATGTAAAAAGTGATCTCCCTTTCCCGACAACTGATGTTTACCTTGTACAAAGATATCCAATCCATGCCCAAGATAGCGTCTAACTCCACTAAAGAATGTATGAAAAGATTTTATAGGAGGTTCAGTCCACAAACAATAACCAGGGAGGAGTTATAAAACATGGATGCAATAATTGCCCCATTATCTGTTCTCACAAATAACTTTTCTTCCAAATTTTTAGGTGGTGTTTGAATAGTTCTACTAAACTTGAAAGTTATGAAAGAATGTGTAGAACCAGAATCAAATAGTAAGTTCACTATTCTTGAATGAATAACAAGTGTACCTATCACCACATCGTTTTCCAGCTCCAATTCAGCAGCAGTGATAGCATAATCCCTTCCTTTTTGCCTTGGAGGTTGTTGTTTTTTGCCTCTGACAACCCTCACCTTAGGGAAATTGTTCGCATAATTCCCAAGCTCCTTTCAGTTATAACACCGCACATCAGGCTGAGTGTTGATATTAACCTTCCTTTATTTTTCAAAAATAGCGGGGTTTTTCAAATCCCTTCGGTAGTTCTTGGCCATATGACCAAATTTTCCGCATTTTAAGCAATTCTTGGTTCCCTTAAGATAGTCACCAAGATGCTTCTTCCCAAAATTTTGGCAAAGGGGAAAGTGAGGCTTCTTTCTATCAAGGGATTTTTTTGATGAACCACCCATGTTGTTCTCCATGTTCTACTTCTTTTCACTAGCCCACTGAGACCACTGAGAGTCTCCAATCTCCATTTCAACCTTGAGGGCCCAACAGAAAATCTCCTCATATCTGTCGAAGTCTCGAATCACCAACACTTTTCATAGACTCAGATTTAGTCTGCTAAAGAAGCAATCCACCTTGCATTCGGTGTTCATGACAAAGCCAGAGGCGTACTTTGGAAGCCTTGTAATGATTTATTCATACAACCCGATGGACTCATCTTCCTTCTGCTTAAGTCCAAGGAACTATCTTTCTATATTGAGATAGAGAGTTCAAGGAAAATATTTATTCAAAAACATCCTCTTGAATTCCTTCCATTCTATGGAATCAATTTCCTATTGGGGTTTGGTATTGTTGATGAGTTTCCAGTACTGATCATCTTCCCCATCAAAATAATAGACTACTAGCACAACTTTCTCTTCTTCTGATCACTGGAGGACAGAGAAAATATTTTCAATGGAGTTAATTCATTGTTCTATGAGGAGGGGATCATATGACCCTCTAAACATGGGAGGCCATTTCCATATGAAGGATTCTATGAAAACTTTATCTTTTCTTTGAGAAAGAGGACGTTCCACCCGATTCACGTTATTATTCATAACTCGAGCCAGCTGAGCAAGTATTGCCAGGATGTTTATTACCCGCTTCCGTCGCATTAGGCATGTCATTTGGGAAATCATCACATTGCCTATCACATTGGTTGTTGGAACGTGTTCTATTTCCCACCAATAACTAAGAAAAAGAACGTATAATTAGAGGCCTTGAATACTTAGATATTGAGCATAATAAGAAACATTCAACATAAAAGTATGAACTTATAAAGAAAAAATATATCATGACTTGTGATTCCTTAGGTTTATATCTAGGTTATCCTTGATCTATTTCTTAACTTATATTCTTATGGGCTTCTTTTTGTCCCTTAATAATGGTTTTTACTAAGCTCATGAATCTACCAAAGAATATTCCCCGGGTGTGTCATAACCAAGAGTGCAGCAGAGCCCGTTATCGTGTAACAGTTCCCGTTTGAGTCTAGCTCGAAGTGGTGTTTTTGGGTTTTACCCCTAGATACATATATTCCAGAGCCACCTCTACCTGATCGTCTCTAGATAGGGATGTATTAGCTTGATAAACCACATACTCTATACTCACCAAAATTTATGATTGTTTTCTTATACATAGTCTCATCCTTAAGGTTCTAACTATGGTGATCTATTCCTAATCTCCAAAAATAACTAGAACTCCCTCTGATACCAACTATAGCGACCCAATCATTTTACATAAAACATTTCATGATTTAGAAATAATTAATCATTAGAGTACAAGCCAAGGATCGTTAATTCTAGTCTATTGAAAGACTAGGTACATATAAAATAAAACATGGGGCTAAAAAACATTTTTATTTAATCGCCATCAAGAGCTTATAAATTCCCTTGAGCCCTTACATCTTCATACGGTACCCTAGGGAACACATGAACAAAGGGATGAGCTAAAAATCCCAGTAAGGGAATGAACATAAGGATACAAATCAAGCACAAGAGTAAGGAGGCATGGCATAATGATATCCAAAGCATGAAACTTATAAAATCATTTAATATAAGAATGGGATCATATAAACATGGAATCATATAAATGTGGAAGAATCATAAAACATTTATTTAGTACGGTTCAAGGCTAACCACCAATCCCGTTTCCCATTTCATTACGGGTCAAGGCTATAAGGCCCCAGCCTTAAACCTTACTTAATCTTGAGTTATTACAAGATTACACATTGAGGATCTTTTCAGGTTTAGAGTTTTAGAGAATTAGATCATGAAACTTTCATTACATTCCACATTTAAACAAAGTGGTCACATAAAAGACAGTATTCATTCTTCCCATCAACGGAAACATATTTAAAATATAACACAGATTCTTTCTTGACACATCCTTGACACTATCATCACATCATGTACCTTTCCCTTGACCTGTGAAAAACATTTCAAAAACTTGGGATGAGCACAAAAAGCTCAGTAAGGGATAGAAAAATATGGAAAGGAAACATGGGTACACATATACATAAGAATGAGTTCATACTTTACCCATAAAACATAGGCATATCAAATCATGAATAAATCATAGAAAACATAAGACATAAAGGTAACTTGAGGCATTCATAACATTCTTACGTAGGGAGTAACCCTCTTGGTTACGTTTGGAATACCCATCACAGTATATTCCCTAAATCTCTTCGGAGAAACCTTAACGTTTCACTCCTTCGCGTTACCCAATGCATTGGAGAGCTATATCGGGCTCACCCGCCCTTAGTTTATCACGGAACCACCCGTTCTTCATAACAATGCCCAAGAACCATAACATAATCGTATCACATAAACATGAATAAAGGAAACATAACATTTCCACATTTCAATCACAATATAACATATTAGGATATTGAAATAATGAATCCATTCAAAAAGAAACCATTTCCAAAACCATTTAAAACATTTAATAAAGAGATTTTTGAATCAAAGTGTCCCATACCACCTTGAAGCTTTTAACATTTTAAACCATTAATATCCATATAAATAAATCCTTAAAACCATTTTGAAAACATGGATATTAATAAGAACAAATAACTAAAACATTTAAAACGATATTTTGGTTAAAGGGGTTTTACCAAAATTAGAGACACTTGAATACAATAATCAAGGAATAACATTTAGTCAGAACTTTATAATATCATGAGAATAAAAGGATTCATGATATAATACTCCAAAGGACAGTACATACACCATATAAGAGTGAATTGGTGCATAACAACAATGAACCCTCAATAGAAATGTCAAATGTGATGAAATACCTTATAAAGAAGGTATCCTTAAATTAAGGACAAATAAATCTCAAAAAATATGTGTGACAAATATATAGACACCCAATATAAGTGGATATTAAGTGTAAAACAATAAAAGGTCATTCACACATATTCAATGGATGACATATTTAATGACTACAAGTTGAACCCAAAGAAATCGAAATTGGGTTAAGAAGTTCCCTTGACAGCCTAACGGCGTCACATCAAAATGAGTTGATGAGAGATAAAAAGAGTATCTCATCACTTGGACACAAAATTTACATCATTAAGGATATATGAGAACATATCCCAACATAACAATATGTAAATTAAAAGACCCAATAAAAGAAGTCTTTTAAAAAGAGGAAGGGTGAAAGGTTCCCTTACCGAATTGGGTATCTTTCAAAACATACACCCCATGAAAGAAGGGCAATAAATCATTGATGTAAATACTCATAAACGAAAGTATATTACACAAAGAGTAGAATAATGGGCAGTACATACACCACTCAAAGGAAATTGTGGCAAATGTAGCATAAATCTCACGGGGATAAAAGTGAGATGAAAAATCCCTTATGAAAACTCGGCAGCCTAACGGCGCCACATAAAACTTCCAAAAGGATTGATGAGAGAGAATAGGGTCTCTCATCACATGAACATAAAAATTACAGTAGGAGTAATATAAAATAACATCTTAATCATAATAAAGATGAGCTTAAAAGAAATTACATAAAAGAATGTACTTAAAAAGAAAGAGAGTTGTAGGATCCCTTACCTCGGGTCCGACTTGACTCGATCATTCTTTAATCTCCTGAATAATAAACTTGAGTTAATTTCTAATTCCTTAAGAACCCTTTTCAAGTTCATTATTGCTTTTATACCACTTATTACCTTGTCATTATGTAATCATTTAAGTTAATAATATTTGTTTTTCCGATATTTGGTTCTTAAGTCGAAAGTGGTCTTCTTACAATTACATGTTGTTCGTGTGGCCAAATGTTTATTATATCCAGAATTGTATTCATTATGTAGATATCATATATTTCATATATATCCAGTACATGCATGCATTTATAACATTACATAATCATTTAGAGGTAAGAAATGAAATGCACCGTTCATGGAGACGGTAAGCCGTACGTACGCATGAACGCTACTTTCATTTCTATTTCGTATTTTATAGAATGGAATAATAATGATATAAAGGTATATTATAATTCCAGTATAATATCATATATAATATCATATTTCCATCCTTTATACATCCCACATATGGTATTTAACGAATCAAATCACTTTGAGGGGGCGGTAGTCCGCACTTCCTTAAATGAAGATATCGCGTATACCCATAATGGAAGCCACAAAGGTAAGACAAAAATGAAAAATACAGAAGCATAAATAAAACATAAACATATTATATATCATATATAAAAATAGTGACATCATAATGGCCACCTTTGAAGGTGTTAAATGAGTATTGAACAATCATCGTTTCGGGAGGCAGAATTTCACCGTCCACGGAAACCGTATGTTCTTTAACCATTTGATGTAGTTGTGTGAGAGTGTAGCTAAAATAAATCTTGTAACAACATCCTAGTATATTGAAGATACTGGTGTTGTTACAAAAGAAGTAAATAAAAAGAGATTATAGGTTTGGAGAAGCAAAATAAAACAAATGAACAAGAGAGAATGAGTTACCTTTAAAAGTGTAATCTCCTTTTGATTTGAGCCTAAAGGCTTCCTTTGAAAGGATTCTGCCCAAAGGGGATCCTCTAGGATGAGGAGAGGGATGTTGAGAGAGTAAATGGGCAGGGGTTGGCCGAGCCAAAGGCTTGAGGGGTGTGGGAAAAGAGGTAGAGGTGGGGGCCTTTTATAAGAGGAGAGGAGGGGCACTTTTGGAAAGCAATGAAATATTACATTATTTGAAAATGCTTTTCGGTTCTAAAGGGTCCCACATTGATAGAATTCGTGGATAAGGTGATAAGGCATCGAAATCCACTCATCCAATTGGTTTTGTCCATGTGTATATTGTAGATTTTTCATTATCTTTCCATTTTAATTAAATTGTCAAATAATGATGTCATCGCTGCATCATTATTATGTCATAAATAATTTAATTTCTTTAATGTCTAAAAATTATAAAAAAAATACTATGATATAGGAAATCGTTTTATCTTTCCAATGACTATTTATAATCAAAATTTGGACTTGTATAACCCCACTTAAAAATTGTTTTAGTAAAACAATTTATGTTAGTGTCATTTTCACTTTAACATTAAATAAAAAGTATTTTATGTTATTTCCCAACAAAAAAGGATCCATGGGGTCCCCAAGTTAGGCCATGGCTTTTCATGGTCGGCCATGACATAACCAATAGGGTTGGGACATGTGTATAGGTCATTTTATATTATTAAAGCATTATTTATACCTTAAACTACCCTAATTACCACTAATCGCGATTAAGAACTTAATGAGTTACTATTCACCAAAAAAATTATTATAATCTCATTGAACCACATTTTACTTCTTAATGACAACCATGTATGTCGGATTTTCAAAATTCAATACACATTAGTGGTAAAATTTCATTTAACTGAAAAATCAGCTTGCTTGATTACCACTTAGTGGTTTCACTATTCATCAAAAATTGAAGTTTTTCAGAAAATTACCAAAAATTCACCCTAAGCTATATTTGATATTCCGAATTCAAAAATGAAGTCCATTTTACAAAATTCAAATCATATAAGTCACATTAATTAATTCAATAATTAATTCCCGCTGTCAGAGCAAATAGCGTGTTTTTATAAAACAATAAGTATCAAAAGATTGACACTAGTTTAAGTCCGATTTCAAAGTGAAATTGATTCCAACGACCACTATTGGATTTAATGGTAAAAATATTTTCTAATTTCACTTTAAAACCAATTAAAAAGATAATCTCATCATATAAATAAATTATATTAAAAAGAGGTTTTGAATTAAAATACAACATTTTACACTATTCATCAAAAAATGAACTTTATCAGAAAAATACCAAAAATTTACACAAAGTAAAATTTGATGTCCCGATTCTTAATAAGAGTTTTATTTGGTCCAAAAGAATGTATAAGAGTGAACAAAACTATATTTAATTATGGTTCAACATCAAAAGGTGATAAGTGAACCTTTAGTGAAAACTAGGGCATATACGCCTAAAATTGAATTCTTTCCGTATTTTAAGCCTCTATCCTTTATTGGATAAATATAAAAACATATATAATCATATCTTAGTTATTTCTATCCATTACCGCCAATACAATGGCTACATGTTAACTACCATTTAAAATTATTTTATTAGAGTGCAACGTAAGATTCCCAAGAAACTCGTTGTTGCGTGTTGGGTACGCCATCGAGCATAGCATCCCCTTTAAAGTCATATTAATATTTTATTCACAAATATGGACAAATATGAAAATGTAATATTCTTTATTTACCTGGGGTGTTACATCCTTCCCCCCTTTTGGGAATTGCGTCCTCGCAATTTTAAAATTGCTCTTGGAAACATCCTTGAAAGTCCCACATCGGAACAAAAGTCGGTAAAACAAACACTTTAAAATAAAGGAAGATAAGTACAAAGGTCACCCGAGTTAACCCACACTAGGATTCCAAGTATGAAAATATGGACATGGAGGAAAAAAACAAAGGGTCACGTTCTTATGGAGAGTGATAGAAAACATGTTTAGGAGAAAGTTAACAATGAGAAAATCACAAACTTGTGATGGGTTAAACGGTATTCGATTCCCCAGTAGGAAAAGTTAATATACAACATTTTTGTTTTAAGTTACTTTTTATTGAGGAATTTATTCATAAGGAAACATAATCACTTATCATATTGACTTTCAACTTTTATTATATTCCTTTCACAAACTCATATTTTCTCCAAAAGACGAGTATTTAGGAAGACTTGTTCACATTAAGAGTACTATAATCAACTTCTAGAGGATCACCTAATCCACAAAAGAGAACTATGTACATCCTATGTCTTTAGGCTTAAACCAGAACCAAAACCAAAAAGGCTATTACAAGATCAGATAATTTAGAAAAGGATAACCCCTTATAAAAAGAAAATCTATTCTTAATCTCCAAAATTTGTCCAACAAAACCCAAAGTTCAAAGAGGATCATCCGATAAACAATTTGTCCATAAAATTCTTCAAAGTAAACCAATATAAGGTTGAAACCCAAATATTTGAAGGATTTAGTCACATAGTCTTCCAAGTTAAATCGTAACATTTATCTCCAAACAACATCAGTTGCTCCTAAAGTCTCACATTGAAAAGTAATTATCCTAATCACATATCCTCCATGATAGGTTAATCATTTTTATAAATAACCCAAAATCAACTTACTCTTAATTCATAAAATCATATAACCAAAAATAATCAGTCAAACTAACCAGGGACTTCACGTAGTCCAGTGGTAGGCGATAAATACCAGTCGCACTTTGGTTGTGGGTTCGATTCCCGCAGCTTTGTCCGACGTGACGGGATGTCACACGGTCTGCGTGTTGTCCTTTTTCCAAAACTATATAATTCTTAAAACAATCCCCGAAATGAGATAAAATCTTCAAAGATGATCATAACATATTTTAACCTCAAGTTTATCTCATGCCTTTCATTTTCCATCATAACATATAATAACCCATAATTACCTCAAAAGTCAGGATCATATAAACCCTAATGGTTACCTTAATAATTATTACCTGAATTTCCACATCGAGTTGGCCATCTCGTACCTAATGCACTAGAGAACTCACCGAGGTTGAAGTGGTTGATCATGACTCCTTGATAGTTGGTTTAGAACAACCATGAGTTTCCTCATTGAATCCTCCATTTTACCTAGTATCTTAATCATAGATCCACCACAGTTTCCTTCAATCCAATTGTCACTTTGGTGCCTGCGAGATCCAGCCATTCACTAACAACAGATATGTCAGTGTGAGTATATCAACAAAACCATCATGTACTAATGAGTAAGATAAACACTAAGATATACTTACTCATTCACTTTATCTAAAACTAGGACTCTTTCTGAAATCCTAACCATTATGGTAATGTCACTTATGCTTAAAGAATACCCTAACCTCTAAAGTTATCTAAACCGACCTTTGATACCAACTATAAGGCCCCAGCCTTAAACCTTACTTAATCTTGAGTTATTACAAGATTACACATTGAGGATCTTTTCAGGTTTAGAGTTTTAGAGAATTAGATCATGAAACTTTCATTACATTCCACATTTAAACAAAGTGGTCACATAAAAGACAGTATTCATTCTTCCCATCAACGGAAACATATTTAAAATATAACACAGATTCTTTCTTGACACATCCTTGACACTATCATCACATCATGTACCTTTCCCTTGACCTGTGAAAAACATTTCAAAAACTTGGGATGAGCACAAAAAGGTCAGTAAGGGATAGAAAAATATGGAAAGGAAACATGGGTACACATATACATAAGAATGAGTTCATACTTTACCCATAAAACATAGGCATATCAAATCATGAATAAATCATAGAAAACATAAGACATAAAGGTAACTTGAGGCATTCATAACATTCTTACGTAGGGAGTAACCCTCTTGGTTACGTTTGGAATACCCATCACAGTATATTCCCTAAATCTCTTCGGAGAAACCTTAACGTTTCACTCCTTCGCGTTACCCAATGCATTGGAGAGCTATATCGGGCTCACCCGCCCTTAGTTTATCACGGAACCACCCGTTCTTCATAACAATGCCCAAGAACCATAACATAATCGTATCACATAAACATGAATAAAGGAAACATAACATTTCCACATTTCAATCACAATATAACATATTAGGATATTGAAATAATGAATCCATTCAAAAAGAAACCATTTCCAAAACCATTTAAAACATTTAATAAAGAGATTTTTGAATCAAAGTGTCCCATACCACCTTGAAGCTTTTAACATTTTAAACCATTAATATCCATATAAATAAATCCTTAAAACCATTTTGAAAACATGGATATTAATAAGAACAAATAACTAAAACATTTAAAACGATATTTTGGTTAAAGGGGTTTTACCAAAATTAGAGACACTTGAATACAATAATCAAGGAATAACATTTAGTCAGAACTTTATAATATCATGAGAATAAAAGGATTCATGATATAATACTCCAAAGGACAGTACATACACCATATAAGAGTGAATTGGTGCATAACAACAATGAACCCTCAATAGAAATGTCAAATGTGATGAAATACCTTATAAAGAAGGTATCCTTAAATTAAGGACAAATAAATCTCAAAAAATATGTGTGACAAATATATAGACACCCAATATAAGTGGATATTAAGTGTAAAACAATAAAAGGTCATTCACACATATTCAATGGATGACATATTTAATGACTACAAGTTGAACCCAAAGAAATCGAAATTGGGTTAAGAAGTTCCCTTGACAGCCTAACGGCGTCACATAAAAATGAGTTGATGAGAGATAAAAAGAGTATCTCATCACTTGGACACAAAATTTACATCATTAAGGATATATGAGAACATATCCCAACATAACAATATGTAAATTAAAAGACCCAATAAAAGAAGTCTTTTAAAAAGAGGAAGGGTGAAAGGTTCCCTTACCGAATTGGGTATCTTTCAAAACATACACCCCATGAAAGAAGGGCAATAAATCATTGATGTAAATACTCATAAACGAAAGTATATTACACAAAGAGTAGAATAATGGGCAGTACATACACCACTCAAAGGAAATTGTGGCAAATGTAGCATAAATCTCACGGGGATAAAAGTGAGATGAAAAATCCCTTATGAAAACTCGGCAGCCTAACGGCGCCACATAAAACTTCCAAAAGGATTGATGAGAGAGAATAGGGTCTCTCATCACATGAACATAAAAATTACAGTAGGAGTAATATAAAATAACATCTTAATCATAATAAAGATGAGCTTAAAAGAAATTACATAAAAGAATGTACTTAAAAAGAAAGAGAGTTGTAGGATCCCTTACCTCGGGTCCGACTTGACTCGATCATTCTTTAATCTCCTGAATAATAAACTTGAGTTAATTTCTAATTCCTTAAGAACCCTTTTCAAGTTCATTATTGCTTTTATACCACTTATTACCTTGTCATTATGTAATCATTTAAGTTAATAATATTTGTTTTGCCGATATTTGGTTCTTAAGTCGAAAGTGGTCTTCTTACAATTACATGTTGTTCGTGTGGCCAAATGTTTATTATATCCAGAATTGTATTCATTATGTAGATATCATATATTTCATATATATCCAGTACATGCATGCATTTATAACATTACATAATCATTTAGAGGTAAGAAATGAAATGCACCGTTCATGGAGACGGTAAGCCGTACGTACGCATGAACGCTACTTTCATTTCTATTTCGTATTTTATAGAATGGAATAATAATGATATAAAGGTATATTATAATTCCAGTATAATATCATATATAATATCATATTTCCATCCTTTATACATCCCACATATGGTATTTAACGAATCAAATCACTTTGAGGGGGCGGTAGTCCGCACTTCCTTAAATGAAGATATCGCGTATACCCATAATGGAAGCCACAAAGGTAAGACAAAAATGAAAAATACAGAAGCATAAATAAAACATAAACATATTATATATCATATATAAAAATAGTGACATCATAATGGCCACCTTTGAAGGTGTTAAATGAGTATTGAACAATCATCGTTTCGGGAGGCAGAATTTCACCGTCCACGGAAACCGTATGTTCTTTAACCATTTGATGTAGTTGTGTGAGAGTGTAGCTAAAATAAATCTTGTAACAACATCCTAGTATATTGAAGATACTGGTGGTGTTACAAAAGAAGTAAATAAAAAGAGATTATAGGTTTGGAGAAGCAAAATAAAACAAATGAACAAGAGAGAATGAGTTACCTTTAAAAGTGTAATCTCCTTTTGATTTGAGCCTAAAGGCTTCCTTTGAAAGGATTCTGCCCAAAGGGGATCCTCTAGGATGAGGAGAGGGATGTTGAGAGAGTAAATGGGCAGGGGTTGGCCGAGCCAAAGGCTTGAGGGGTGTGGGAAAAGAGGTAGAGGTGGGGGCCTTTTATAAGAGGAGAGGAGGGGCACTTTTGGAAAGCAATGAAATATTACATTATTTGAAAATGCTTTTCGGTTCTAAAGGGTCCCACATTGATAGAATTAGTGGATAAGGTGATAAGGCATCGAAATCCACTCATCCAATTGGTTTTGTCCATGTGTATATTGTAGATTTTTCATTATCTTTCCATTTTAATTAAATTGTCAAATAATGATGTCATCGCTGCATCATTATTATGTCATAAATAATTTAATTTCTTTAATGTCTAAAAATTATACAAAAAATACTATGATATAGGAAATCTTTTTATCTTTCCAATGACTATTTATAATCAAAATTTGGACTTGTATAACCCCACTTAAAAATTGTTTTAGTAAAACAATTTATGTTAGTGTCATTTTCACTTTAACATTAAATAAAAAGTATTTTATGTTATTTCCCAACAAAAGTGGATCCATGGGGTCCCCAAGTTAGGCCATGGATTTTCATGGTCGGCCATGACATAACCAATAGGGTTGGGACATGTGTATAGGTCATTTTATATTATTAAAGCATTATTTATACCTTAAACTACCCTAATTACCACTAATCGCGATTAAGAACTTAATGAGTTACTATTCACCAAAAAAATTATTATAATCTCATTGAACCACATTTTACTTCTTAATGACAACCATGTATGTCGGATTTTCAAAATTCAATACACATTAGTGGTAAAATTTCATTTAACTGAAAAATCAGCTTGCTTGATTACCACTTAGTGGTTTCACTATTCATCAAAAATTGAAGTTTTTCAGAAAATTACCAAAAATTCACCCCAAGCTATATTTGATATTCCGAATTCAAAAATGAAGTCCATTTTACAAAATTCAAATCATATAAGTCACATTAATTAATTCAATAATTAATTCCCGCTGTCAGAGCAAATAGCGTGTTTTTATAAAACAATAAGTATCAAAAGATTGACACTAGTTTAAGTCCGATTTCAAAGTGAAATTGATTCCAACGACCACTATTGGATTTAATGGTAAAAATATTTTCTAATTTCACTTTAAAACCAATTAAAAAGATAATCTCATCATATAAATAAATTATATTAAAAAGAGGTTTTGAATTAAAATACAACATTTTACACTATTCATCAAAAAATGAACTTTATCAGAAAAATACCAAAAATTTACACAAAGTAAAATTTGATGTCCCGATTCTTAATAAGAGTTTTATTTGGTCCAAAAGAATGTATAAGAGTGAACAAAACTATATTTAATTATGGTTCAACATCAAAAGGTGATAAGTGAACCTTTAGTGAAAACTAGGGCATATACGCCTAAAATTGAATTCTTTCCGTATTTTAAGCCTCTATCCTTTATTGGATAAATATAAAAACATATATAATCATATCTTAGTTATTTCTATCCATTACCGCCAATACAATGGCTACATGTTAACTACCATTTAAAATTATTTTATTAGAGTGCAACGTAAGATTCCCAAGAAACTCGTTGTTGCGTGTTGGGTACGCCATCGAGCATAGCATCCCCTTTAAAGTCATATTAATATTTTATTCACAAATATGGAAAAATATGAAAATGTAATATTCTTTATTTACCTGGGGTGTTACAAAGGCCAACCACCAATCCCGTTTCACATCGCATCCCATGACACATATCCTTACCCAATGCATTAGAGAACTATCTGGGCGCACCATATCAAAATTTTCATGAATATTATTTCCAAATAAATATTCTTTCCACATATACAATCATACATAATCAACCATACATAAATATATGGGTACCCATTGAATGAATTGACTACCAAAATCATGACATAAATAATAACCAATGGGCGTATCATGAAAGTGTCCATGAAATAAAAGGATTAGAACATACATGGAAGTTCATAAGGTAATATAGGAATATAACATGGTAGTTGGTAAAAAATTGAATTGACATCACATAAGAAATGTATTTGAGAGACATTAGCATTAAAACAATTTTGAGCGGTTTTTAAGGAAAACACTGTAGAGATTTTACAATAGTAAATAATAAATTCTTTTATATAAAACCAGAATTGAACTATGAAGGTTTTAAGAATTAAAATACTGAATTTAAAAAGAAAATGGTGTCTTAAAACAGAAGATATAGTGCACTTGAAATTGGGTAAAATTTTGAGAAGTTCCTTTAAAACGAGTGTGCTTATTGGGAATTATCCAGGAGAGATTCACTTAAAAGCATGTATATCCTTGAAAGAGAATGAGAGATTGATCTTAGAACATAATTTTGGAACATATAAACATAATTTTTAAGTTTTACATAAAAAGAAAAGACCACTATATATTGGTAAAAAGAATGATAGAACAACCGGAAGGAATAAAGGAAGTTCGGGTAGAATCCATTATGGTTTATCGGCATGGTATCAGGTGTAACTAAGAGGATTTATGAGATAGATAAGGGGTTTATCATCACTTATAAAAAATTATGGAAGTATGGTGATGTTTTACAAATATAACCCATCAATTTATATTACACAAAAAGTCATAGCATAGAGAACAATCTGGATTAAGAGTAAAAAGGGGAGGATCCCTTACCATAAATCTGATGGTGTTCTCCACTTGTTATTAACGAACTGAAAAAACAAATTAGGAAAATTAATTAATAAGTCCAAAACCTCTTCTATATTCAATTTATTTATTATAACCCTTTTTAGTTCATTCAAATCCTTTTTTATCAGTTACAAGGTTCAATTTCATTGTTCGGGCTCATTTGTTTACTTGGATTTAAAAGATCGATTAACTTATATTCATGTTTAGATTATATGAAAAATGAAAGTGGTTGTCCAGAGTTGAAGTAATATTCTTTAGTTCATAACCAGTAGATTACATGGTTTTAATTATAATTAGGTTACTTATATTGAAGTTGAATTATTATATATATATCCATAGTGATAACCGTTTTTGTTAATCGGTGGATTTGATTACAAAGAATGTGTTTTGCTTTATAACTTAATTCCATTTGTACCAAAGGTTTACATAACAAAAAATATGATATATATTACATATATAATAATCTAGTTCAACCATAACACAAATGGTTTCATGGACATAATTAAAGATAATAATAGAAATTGATAAACTGTTGTCCTTGAATGTGCTAAATTAGCACATCTCAAACGGTGCTTTCATTTCTTTCAAATAAAAGGGTGGGGAAAGGAGAGAGGATAATGAAATATACCAATAGTATGAATACATTCCAGTACATTTATGTTAAAGTATTTATCATACTATTATGGTGATGGGAGGTGATGAAAGAAATAAAAAAGAAAAGAACTTAAATGAAAAGAAGAAATTGGGAAGATGAATTTACCTCTTGAGACATCCTCCTTTGAGATCCTCTTAACAGGAGAGGTTTAGGTATTTTGGGGAGGATGAGAGGATTTGGATCTTGGGGAGGACCTTGGGGAGAGATTTGGGTAGAATAAAGGCAAGTTCAAGGCTTGAGAGGAGTGGAGGGAAGATGGAGTGATGGGGGGTTATAGTGGAGGAGAGGAGTGATTCCATTATATTATAATCATTAATTTATTATTTCTCCCCAAGACAAGGAATGTCACGACCCGAACCTACCCGGGCTCGAGTCGCAACTACCCAAAGCCCGCCTCCATAGGCCAGGGGATGGCGACCAGCACCGAAGGATAAACAACTCGGGAAGGCATTTGCCTAAGTACCCGTACACACACACGCAGCCCAATCAATGCAAAAGTGTAGAGTAAAAGAAAAGACAAGTAAAGAAAAAGGGAAACTGCTATAAATAAACCACAAAGTGAATTGACCTCTAAACAGTACAAACAAGTGCAGAAGGTAAACTGAAAAGAATAGGGGAAAACACGTGTCCAACCAGAAAAGGTGCCACAACCCAGCAACAGATAAACAAAAGGAAAACATATAGAAGGGTCCCCCACCTAGAACCTGACTACGACCGCCGCACGTGGTCCAAGCTCCAGAAATCCTAAGCTCCACTGAAGTAACGACCAACCTGTCCATCGTCTGCAAGGGCACACCAAGTGAGGGCAAAGCCCAAGCAGGGGTGAGTATAAAAATACTCAGTAAGATACCCCGATGGCTCGAGGGAGCAACAAAGTAGGTACCAAAGGGTGAGCACTAGATCAAACAGGGAAAAGTAAATAAATACAACCGAGAGGGCAGTAAAGAGTATAGTAGAGAGTCCAGCTCAACCCAACACGAGAAAGGAGGTAGACTCGTCCAGACACAAGGAGCTGGAAACGGTGAGAAGATGAACTTCCCGTCGAGTCTTCGCTACCTATAGGAGAGTAGACTCGTCCAACCACGAGAAGCTAAACACGGAAAGCACATGGAATACCATGCGCGTCTTCTCTTCTCCTAGATGGAGAGTAACCAAAACACAAGGAGTGGGTACTGTAACATGGTATATACATATATATATGCTCTATCAAAGAGGCCCGAAAAAGTTCGTAATGGGATCTCCGTCCTGTAGCTCAGCCCAAGAAAGTGAGTAGGCAATAGTCCCAGAAGTAAACACCATAGATGCCCAGCATCCCACACATCTTCCCTGAACTACAAGTCAACTGAATTGCCCGCACAGTTTTAGGTCGCATTACAGGGACAAGTCTCGGTGGGGAAAGCGCCCCTCGTACTTGAGAGTTCTGGGGGAACGTCAAACCACACCTCGTCACTGCCCCAAAGCCGAGAGGTCTCCTCAATGTCAAAGCTGTCACATCACTGACACGTACAACCAAGGTTCCCTCTCTGGTAGTCATGGAGAAAAGTCACCGACTAGCCTCATAAGAAGGCTTGAGTCTGAAATACCAACGGGTGACCCACTACCCATCTCTGCTGGAGGGTAAACCCTAATACATCATCAGGCGACCCACTGCCTAGCCTTACTGGAGGGTAAACCCGGAACAATTCAACAAGAGACCCACTGCCCAGCCCCGCTGGAGGGTAAACCCGAAGATGTCAATGAGAACCCCACTGCCCAGCCCCGCTGGAGGGTAAACTCAGAACAAGTCGACAGGCGACCCACTACCCAGTATCTACTGGAGGGTAGACCTGGAAGAAGTCAATAGGCGACCCACTACCCAGTCTCTACTGGAGGGTAGACCTGGAAGAAGTTGACAGGTGACCCACTGCCTAGTCTCTGCTGGAGGGTAGACATGGAAGAAGTCGATAGGCGACCCACTGCCCATCCCCGCTGGAGGGTAAACCCGAAGATGTCGATGAGGAACCCATTTCCCAGCCCCACTGGAGGGTAAACCTGAAACTACTATGGCCATCCCTACTGGAAACAACCTCATGAGTAAAGGATCTGTGCCTGCATAATGTATTGGTAACACCAAAATCCACAAAACCTACTAGGGAACTCGACGGGGCGTGACAAAGAAAGCCCATATAGCTAATAGGGAAAAGAGATGCCAAACAACTATGTCGATCAAACCATCAAGAACAGGACCAGGGGACAACTCAACCCTACTGGTCTCAACCATCGAGAACAGAAGGACCCTCTACGTCACCAGAGGTCAAGGGTACACAAAGTAGAACACGACAACCACATGGGGCCCACAAGATGTGTGGCCCCAGCACAACCCCAACCGAGTGCACAATTTTTCTCCGGTACAAACAACCACATGTACCTCCAAGTGTTCCCATACTCCCAGAGTAGATCACGTTTCCATCCCAAAGGCTATCCTGCACAAGGCACCCAACGTCAACGTAAAGGTGTAAACGTAACAACTCCAACTTGCCACCTCATTGGCCCAGGCACGACCAACTACATCTCTTCATACATTACTTCACTCACACGGGAGTGCACACGATCGCACGCCAAGGGATCGCTTCTGAACACAGTAAGAAGAACCCCCACCAGAGCACCCTTCATATTTCCACATTTAATAATATCACCTAAGAGGCTCTGCTCACGTGAACCGATTACACCGTTTTAATCCTCACGGAAAAACACGCGAGATAGACCACTTACTCACCTCAAACGGATATCCGACGGAAAATTCACCAACACCGCTTTATGCCCGAACGGTGTCCCATGATCCCAAACCTCGGTCCCGAAAGCAGTCGGGCGCATCGCACCATTGCGATCCCCTCAGGAAAACATGTCAAAAGGACTGCTCACTTGAGTGGGACAGATATCTAGAGAAAAATATGCATTTCGTCGTACCAGACATGAGCGGTGCTTCATGGGACCTGCATCCTGGTCCCGAAGCGCTGCCAAAGGATCGCACCATTGCGATCATCTCAAAAAAGTACTCAAGATGGACTATTCACTTGTCCCAAACAGACACCTAGTGATAAAGCTGGGAATCACCACCAACTCCCAAAATGGCCCTCCTGGGGCCTACACCACCGTGTGGAATTAAAGCGGGCAGTTGCCCCATTGTAATGCCGTTGAAAAAACACTCAAAAACGACTGCTCGTACGCCTCAAACATATGTCTGATGAAAAAGTTTCAAAAAGCTACGTACAGCTCGAAAGACAGGCCGTGGGGCCCATGCCTCAACTCCGGCTTCAATGCTCGTAATCACACTAGAAAACTCTGCCTCGGCACCAGGGTCCCAACCCTGCTGACGGTGCTCAAATTGGACGTCGGATGTGTCTGCGCCGCTCAAAACACGAACCCCCAATAAACGTCAATCCACTTAACATACACATTGTGGCACTGAGCCCCACATCTCAGAAATTAAAAATTCTTGAGACCATCACAAGAAGTTCTCCTCGTCGATACGGTTCCATAGTCGTAGACGACATGCAAAAGGGACACCCGTAGATGAAATTACGGGCGTCCGAGTCAAGGGGGCAAAGCCCCTTGGGCTGGACCGGCCGGGGCCGGCCCACGGTTCGGCCGCGTGGGCCGGTCGTGGACCCAAGGTCCATGGTTTTGCCGACCGGACTTGATGCCGGTCGATTCTTCCACTCAGAGACCCACATATGGCAGGTCTCTGTCTGTCCACGGGGTCACATGGCATTACGCCAGTATCCGCTTCGCGCCGCGGAGCGCCCTAGCAGGCAGGCGCCCGACGCCCCGGCAGTCTGCCGTCGCCCTCGGCGAGGCCCGCTCGCCCGACCGCTCGACCTCCACCCTGTTGCCGACTCCCCCAACCTTCTCCGCTCGGCCTCCCGCCGCCGCCGCCGTAGCCCGCTCTGCCGCCACCTGCCGCTGCCCCGGACCACCAGACCCCCCCCAAACCGGCCGGAAAACACCCAAAACCCACAAACTTCGACGAACGACTACGTCCTCCGCCGAAATCGGATTTCAAATCCGAAAAGTGCGTCAGATAGATCCGAATATATACTACACGGTTATTGGATTATTTTGATGATAAAATGGAAATTCAATGAATATAATCGATCTCAAAGTAGGTGCGGGAAATTAAAAAAAGGAATGCATGATCCTACCTTGCAGGGCTTCGCTCGACAGTTCCTGCACGATCCGCCGCCGCTGCACCTCACCAGAGTGGTGGAGGAGAGGGGAAAGCTTCTTGGAGGGATTTCCTTGGTTGAGCTCCTTCTTCCAGGGGTGCAAATTGGGGAGAGGGGAGAGGTGTTAGGTTTAAGTAAAGAAAACGTAATTAAAAATTAAATTTAATTAAACCCCCAATTTAACCCGCATCCGAAACTCTTGGAAGGGTCAAGATTAAACCTCACATAGGGTAAACACCACCTGTCGAGAACAATGGCGGTCTCATGATTTTAATTTGAGGCCCCATTTAAAAGTTATGAAACTCAATGCCTGAGGCTACAAAATTACGAAAACGCTCCCGGGGCCATTCTTAACTGAAGGCCCGCGCCCGAGAAACTTACATCTCTCCTAAGGTAAACAGAACATTCCAGACTCAACTATGCCCTCGATTTTCCAATATGAGTAACCATTTAAGAGATACATGAGTTTAAAAATTAAACGAATAAATTAATTATTTAATTTATCCCTTTAACGTTCCGGAAGCGAGTGAGGGGTCCAAATGCCCCGCGCCAACATATTTTATGTCGTTCCTAGGGTAAACACCCCATATAGAACCCATATGTACACCCAGATTTCTGATCTGAAGAACATTTTAGGAGTTATCCCATTTATTTGGCGTTCTCAGTATGAACACAATGAAAACTTAATTCCGACCACAACGGGGCTCGGAATTGCATGCCGTATGAAGGTGCTGCTCTGGAATAACATCAAGAATATTTCAAAGTATTTCGCAGCATAATACGAGTTCTTACATCATTCCATAATTCAAGATTTGTGTCCCCGAAAAGCAAAACAAGGGAACAAATCAGGGTACCAAGCCCACACCTGGCTCTCCCGTACCCACGAAGACTCTGGTACAGTACTGCGCCACCACACACTGACCAAATTATTTGATCCGTTCACGCGAGGTTTTCCCTCGCCAATGACGTGCATAAGAGCACAGAGACACCTTCACAGGTAAGCCACAAGGGAGACATCGTGCACCCACTCCAGACATTGGGATTAGGACAAGTCGGTAGGGATCCTCGCCATCCCTTCTGACAGTCTCAAACAGCCCGAAGGCCCTCGTTGGTAACTCACCCCTCCGGCCGAACCCCTACATCGCGCGCCGCAACTGGAATCACCATTTTGACCTGGGAAAATGCCCGGTGATTCCCTCCTTCAGAATATCCATATAGTGAAACACCCAAGGATATCTTGTCACACAAGAATTCATAGTCGATGTTCCATGACCAAGAATCTCTTACACACTCGGAGAGTGAAATATTCGACACCAATGACTAAATAAAAAGGTCCCATGCCTTTTACCTTACCAACACAGGGTTACACCGACGCCCTGCGCCACCATGGTAACAACTCAAGCAAGGGGCAGGGATAAAAGAATTTCACACATAGAGTCTAACAATTCTACTGCAAAAAAGTAGAAGAGCTATAGAGAATACCTCTTATCACCTCATGCCCTGCAATATTGTAGACATCCAAAGCTCACGGTTGTCCATAGTCCCAACTGTCGGCTCCCAGAGCCTGATGTGAACCGCCTGGTAGTGATAGGAAGACCTCGTAAGGTCATCCTCCACTTCCATCTCCTCGTACTCCTCTAAAAGCACTACCTCTTTGGGAGTTACTCCTGTCACGGCGCTCCCTCTGTCGCGATGGTTCACCTGCTGCTTTCCCAATATTCTCAGCATGCCTGGTTAGGCAGTCCTGTGAGAAGTGACCTCGGCCATCACAAGAATAATCGACGCTCTTCGGGCTGCATTGGTGCCCTCCAGCGCCACTGTGGTGTATGACCACGCCCCTGAGTCCGGTCATCGGAAAGCCACCTGCGTCGAGGTCCTGTCACCCGATGATCGCTAGCTGCGGCAGACATCTCGGCTCTGTCAAGCTTGCTTCAACCACCAACTGTAAAGTGTGATAGGAAGCTATCTGTCACCAACGCCCGCTCTAGCCCCCCGACAAGAGTGGGAATGCCCAACGGTACTATGACAACACATATCTCTCTGCAGAGACCCTGCTCGAACTTCCATGCTCAGAAGTTGCCGTCATGGACCAAGTCCAGGTAAAAGCGTGCACGGTCTGCGAAACTAGCCATGTACTCGGACACCGTCATCCCTCCCTACTGAAATTGAAGGAGCTCCTGAATCAGAAATGGAGAATAAGTAGGAGGGGAAAAACTCTTCATGAAACATCAACTGAATGTCACCCCACGAAAGTGACGACTCGTCAAGAAACTGAGTCACCAGACTCCACCAATGCCAAGCTGCTCCGCGGAAAAGGTTGGCGGCCAAAGCCACAATAAGATCATCTGGTGTCTACACAAGCCTGAAAAGGAGAACCACTATCTCCAGCAAAAACTCTACCTCCTGAGGGTCTGGTTCACCACTGAAACACATCGGTCTCTGCCACTGGAACTCGCGGAGTGCGCTCAACCTGTGCTCGAGCTCAGTCGGCTCTGCTGAAGCTGTCTGCTGCTCAAAAGGTGGGGGGTGCTTCTACCGGCCCACCTGGAGAAAGGCACTCACATGATGGGTCCTGTACTGAAGCCTCATAGCTCACAGGGTCGTCATCACGAACCAAAGCTGGTATCCTGGCTGGCTGTCTTCACAGAAACATCCTGAACATTATCAAGGAGTGTCGCGGTCAGATGAGCATATTTGTATATAACAGCAACAACAATGGGGAGCAGACTCAAGAAGGACAGTCAAAGACTCAATCCTATTTGATGTACAACCAATTTTCCTTGAAACAAGTGTCTCAGCATGCCGAGATGACAAGCGTGTTATCAGGGTCCTAGTGAATGGATACGTCGACCGCCGCACCATCACTGGACTCCTTAGCCTATGAGCCGCTCTTGAGACACGTTAAAAATGTTGCCCTTAATCCCAACCAATTCCGTTTTATGGACGTCCGAACAACGTCCCAAGGAACAAACCACCTCTGATACCACTTTGTCACAACCCGACCCTACCCGGGCTCGAGTCGCAACTACCCCAAGCCTGCCTCCATAGGCCAGGGGCTGGCGACCAGCGCCGAAGGATAAACAACTTGGGGAGGCCGTTGCCTAAGTACCTGTACACACACACACGCAACCATCTCAATTCAAAAGTGCAGAGTAAAAGAAAAGACAAGTAAAGAAAAAGGGCAACTGCTATAAATAAACCACAATGTGCATCGACCTCTAAACAGTACAAAAAAGTGCAGAAGGTAAACTGAAAATAAAAGAGGCAAACACGCGCCCAACCAGAAAAGGTGACACAACCCGACAACAGGTAAATAAAAGGAAAACAGCTGGAAGGGTCCCCCACCTGAAACCTGACCACGACCACCGCACGTGGTCCATGCTCCCGAACTCCTAAGCTCCACTGAAGTCACGACCAACCTGTATGTCGTCTGTAAGGGCACACTAAGTGAGGGCAAAGCCAAATCAGGGGTGAGTATAAAAATACTCAGTAACATACCCTGAAGGATCGAGGGAGAAAAAAAGGAGGTACCGAAGGGTGACCAGTAGATCGAACACGGAAAAGTAAAGGAATACAACTGATAGTGCACTAAAGAGTACTGTAGAGAGTCCAGCTCAAACCAACAAGAGAAAGGAGGTAGACTGATCTAGACATAAGGAGCTGAAAATAGTGAGAAGATGAAATTCCTGTTGAGTCTTCGCTACCTATAGTAGGAGAGTAGACTCTTCCAACCACGAGAATCTAGACACAGAAATCATGTTCCATACACCTCGCGTCTTCACCTCTCCTGGATGGAGAGTAACCAAAACCCAAGGAGTAGGTACTGGAATAAGGTATATACATATTTATATGCTCTGTCAAGAAGCCCGAACAAGATCGTAAGGGGATCTCTATCCTGTAGCTCAGCCCTAGAAAGTGAGTATCCAACAGTCCCAGAAGTAAACACAATCGATGCCCAGTATCCCGCACGTCTTCCCTGAACTTCAAGTCAAGGGGCTCAAATCACCGCACCTTGACACTATCCGATTTGGGTGGCACTGACTCACCCGTACAGTTTTAGGTCGCATCACAAGGACGTGTCTCGGTGGGGAAATCTCCCATTGTACTTGAGAGTTCTGGGGGAACATCAAACCACACCTCTTCACTGCCCTAAAATCGAGTGGTATCCTCAAAGTGAATGTCGTCACATCGCTGACCCGTAAAACCAAGGGTCCCGCTCCGGTTGTCATGGAGAAAAGTCACCGACTAGCCTCATAAGAAGTCTTGAGTCTGGAATGCCAATGGGTGACCCACTGCCCAGCCCTGCTGGAGGGTAAACTCTAATACATCATCAGGCAACCCACTGCCCAGCCCTACTGGATGGTAAACCTTGAACAAGTCGACAGTCGACCCACTGCCGAGCCCCACTGGAGTGTAAACCTGAAGATGTCAATGAGCAACACACTGCCCAGCCCGCTGGAGGGTAAACCCAGAACAAGTCAACAGGCGACCCATTGCCTAGTCTCTGCTGGAGGGTAAACCTGGAAGAAGTCGACAGGCGACCCAGTACCCAGTCTTTGCTGGAGGGTAGACCTAGAAGAAGTCGACATGCGACCCACTTCCCATTCTCTGCTGGAGGGTAGACCTGGAAGAAGTCGGTAGGCGACCCACTCCCAGCCCCGCTGGAGGGTAAACCTGAAGATGTCGATGAGCAACCCACTTCCCAGCCCCACTGGAGGGTAAGCCCAAAACATCTATGGCCATCCCTACTGGATACAACCTCTTGAGTAAAGGATCGGTGCCCGTGTAATGTATTGGTCACACCAGAATCCACAGACCCAACCAGGGAACTCGAAGGGGTGTGATAAAGAAATCCCATATAGCTAATAGGGAAATGATAACCCAAAAAACACTGCCGACCAAACTCTCAAGAACAGGACTAGGGGACAACTGAACCCCACTGGTCTGAACCATCGAGAACAAAAGGAACCGCTACGTCGCAAGAGGTCAAGGGTACGCAAAGCAGAACACGAGACGAACATGGGTCCCACACGACGTGTGGCCCCAGAACAACCCCAACCAAGCACACAATAGTTCTCTAGTACAAACAAACACATGTAACTCCAAGTGTTCCCGTACTCCCAGAGTAGACCACGTTTCCAGCCCAAAGGTTATAGTGCACACGACACCCGACATCAACGCGAAGGTGTAAACGTAAAAACTCCATCTTGCCACCTCATCGGCCCAAACAAGGCCAACTACATCTCTTCAAACATTACTTTACTCACACATGAGTTCACACGATATCACGCCAAGGAATCACATCCCAACACAGCAAGAAGAACCACCACCGGAGCACCCTTCATATTTCCACATTTAATAAGATCACGTAAGAGGCTCCGCTCACTTTAAAAGATTACACCATTGTAATCCTCGCAAAAAAAAAACGCGAGATAGACTACTTACTCGCCTCAAAGAGATATTTTAAGGAAAAGTCGCCAACACTGCTTTACGCCCGAACGACGTCCCGTGATCTCGAGCCTCGGTCCCGAAAACATTCAGGCGCATCTCACCATTGCGATCCCCTCGGGAAAAAACATCAAAGGGACTGCTCACTTGAGTGGGATAGATATCTGGAGAAAAAGATGCATTTCTCCATACCACACACGAGCGGTGGTTCGTGGGACTCGCATCCCGGTCCCGAAGCGCTGCCAACGGATCCCACCGTTGCGATCCTCTCAGAAATGTACACAAGATGGACTATTCACTTGTCCAAAAAGGACACCCGGTGATAAAGCTAGGAATCAACGCCAAATCCCAAAATGGCCCTCATGGGGCCCACACCACTGTGCAGAATTATAGCGGGTAGATTTCACCATTGCAATTCCCTCAGAAAAACACCCAGAAATGACTGCTCGCATGCCTCAAACGGACATCCAATGAAAAAGTTTCAAAAAGCTGCGTACAGCTTGAAAGACGGGCCATGGTGCCCATGCCTCAACTCCAGAATCAACGCTCTAAGACATAATGGAAAACTCCACCTCGGCACCAGGGTCCCAATGCCACTAACGGTGCTCCAATTGGACGTTGGATGTGTCTGCACTGCTCAAAACACGATCCCCCGAAAAAATATCAATCCACTTAACGTACACATCATGGCACCAAACCCCTCATCTCAAGAATTAAAAATTCCTGAGACCATCTCAAGAAGTTTTCCTCATCGATACGATTCCATAGTCGCAGACGACATGGAAAACGGACGCCCGTAGCGGAAATTACGGGCATCAGAGTCGAGGGAAAAAAGCCCCTTCGGCTGGACCGGCCTGGGCCAGCCCGCGGTTCGGCCGCGCGGGCCGGCCGTGGACCCGCGGTCCACGGTTTCGCGGACTGGCCTCGAGGCCGGTCGGTTCTTCCACAAGGAGACCTGTGTATGGCGGGTCTCTGTCTGGCCACGGGGTCACACGTCGCGACCCCGGTCCCCGCTCTGCGCCGCGGAGCGCCCTTGCAGGCAGGCGCCCGGCGCCCCTGCTATCCGCCGTCGCCCTCAGCGAGGCCCGCTCGCCCGACCACTTGACCTCCGCCCTGTTGCAGATTCCCCTAGCCTCCTTCGCTCAGCCTCACACCGCCGCCACCGTAGCCTGCTCCGCCACCGCCTTCCGCCGCCCCGGACCGCCGAACCCCCCCCCCCCCAAACCGGCCGGAAAACACCCAACACCCACAAACTTCGACGAACGACTGCGTCCTCCTCCAAACTCGGATTTCAAATACGAAACATGCATCAGATATCTCAGAATATATACTACATGGTTATGGGCTTCGTTTGAAAATAAAATGGAAATTAAATGCATATAATCGAGCTCAATGTAGGTGCGAGAAATTAAAAAAAGAAACACATGATCCAACCTTGCAGGGCTTCGCCCGACGCTTCCCACACGATCTGCCACCGCCGCACCTCACTGGAGTGGTGGTGGAGAGGGAAGAGCTTCTTGAAGGGCTCTCATTGGTTGAGCTCCGTCCACCAGGGGTGCGAATGGGGGATAGGGGAGAGGTGTTAGGTTTAAGTAAAGAAAACTTATTTAAAAATTTAATTTAATTAAACCCTCAATTTAACCTCCATCTAAAACTCTTGGTGGGGTCATGATTAAACCTCCCCTACAGTAAAAACAACCTCTCGAGAACAACGTAGGTCTCGGAAATTTAATCTGAGGCCCTATTAAAAAGTTATTAAACTCAACGCCTGGGTCCGCCAAATTATGAAAATGCCTCCAGGGCCATTTTTCACTAACGGCCCGCGCCCGCGAAACTTACATCCCTCCTAGGGTAAACGACACGCTTCAGACTCAACTGTGCCCTTTTTTTCCAATAAGAGTCACTGTTTAAGAGATGCTTGAGTTTAACTATTAAAAGAATAAATAAATTATTTAATTTATCCATTTAACGTTCCGGAAGTGAGCGAGGTGTCCAAACGCCCCGCACCGACATGTTTTATGTCATTCCTAGGGTAAACACCCCATTTCAAACCCATCTGTACACTCAGATTTCTGACCTGAAGCACCGTTTAGGAGTTATCTTATTTATTTGGCGTTCTCAGTGTGAACGCACCAAAAACATAATTCCAGCCACACCGGGGCTCGGAATCGCACGCCGTCTGAAGGCGCTGCTCTGGAATAACATCAAGAATATTCCAAATTCTTTCAAAGCACAAACCGTGTTCTTACAAGGAATAGTAAGTATTAAATGACAAAGAATAGTGATTTTATCATTGATCCTGAACCAAGTGGGCTTACATCAGCCAAACATCATCGATGACACAATTAATCCATTATTTAGCATTTATTGTGAATTATCGGATTCTACTATTCATCAAAAATTAATGTACTTATAAAAAATACCAAAAATTCACCCTAACCATTTTTCGACGTGTAGAATCCAAAAATGAATTCCATTTTTCAAAAATAATTTCCTAAATATGAATATTTTAATATTTTATTAAAATAACAATTTATTATCAAAACCAGTTTTAAAACATTCATTAACTTATTCTAAAATATAGGTATATCGTACTTCCAACATGAATATTATTTTTACACCACCATAGGTGAGATTAATGTTCATTAGGGTATATCACTATTCATAAGGGTATGTTACTATTCACTAGGGTATGTTACTATTCACCAAAAATTAAGTTTTCCTTATCAGACTCCAAATAACTTACTGATTACAACCGTGTATACCAGATTTTCGAAATTCCAAACAAAGAAGTGAAAAAATTATTTTTAAAGGTCACTTATTACCTAGTACATCATTATGTTGTGTTTTCATGTGATTTTATGACACACTTATGAGAAGGGAATTTCCATTGAAAAAAACTGGGTTGTTACAATGGTTAGACAAATAATAAAATAAAATAATTAACTTTTATTTTATTTTTAAAACCACCCATTTGAATAATAAAGGTGGGGACCACACGAGGGTGTTCGGGCATTTAATGCGGGGCATTAAATGTCCGGTTACCCAAAATAGGTAACCAAGACTCTATATTATTAATAGGGTTCATTAAATCTAAATTAATGAAACAATGTGCTAACTAATAGTTATTTTATTAACTCTTATGGAGGAAATTTAGGGTTGTTTTTCCTTTAGAGAATGGGAGAGGAGGCCTTTGCTAGATAATCGTCCAAGAAAGAAGATCCTCCAATGGAGAACCACCCCCAACAAAGAATAGGGGCGACAAACAAGCACAGATCAGAAACATGTTGCATGAGTGACGAATGATGAAATCCCCTTCATCTACATCATCATATTTCTCAAGACATATCCAACAAGAAAAAAGGTAGGGGTGTGATTATGATTGTTCTTCATAGTTTCATGTTGATTATATCCTCTTGAACTTCCTCCTATCGGTTTAACGCGGAGGGTGCAGGCCAAACAAACACGAGCTGATCCCTTCGCAATTGTTCATGGTTTGATGAGTTCTTCACAGGAAGAGTAATGGGTTAAGCAGAACTCGGACCAATGTTAGAAAGGCACAAGGCAGTGGTCGACACTCCAGCTGGCCGCGATGGCAGTAGTGGTGCAACCACGCTACCGGAGGAGGCCACTGCTTATCTTCCGCGGTGGAGGAGGACGTCGGCCGACATGCCGTAGTTCGTGGCGGTGCACCAAGACGGCCGACAACTGGCCGGCTGCGGAAAGCTAGAGGCGTCGTTGCACCGCTAGGAGGAGGACCAGGGGGGAATCCGACCATCCACGTCACGTAGAGAGAGACCACTCAGACGGGTCCAGCGCACTAGCAGGCACCAACCGAACAGTCCAGGGACCGTTTAGAATATCGGGGGGGGGGGGGGGGTACTCGGGTGTCAGCTAGGGAGGACCCCGCCAAAGCGGACCACTCAGCCGAGCGGGCTGCGTCCAGCGGGCCTGGCCACCCCCATCACGGGTCAGTCCAGACCGCGGCCCAGCGGGCCAGACCCAGACAAGGTCGGTTCAACCCGAACCAGTTTGGGTCAACAGGAATGGGTCCTGGTCAGTCCGACCGGGGCAGACCAGGCTCGGGCCCATCTAGACCCAGATACACCTTTTTGGGCTTATCATGAGAACCGAGCATCCGTTTGACGAACCTTCTATGGAGCCATAATCCCTGGACCATGATCGTACTTCTGGTATACTAAACGTGATTTTTTGATAATGTTGGAGTATGGCCAGGTTGAATGGAACCCAAATCCAACCAGGCCCTCAGAACAGAAACACTAATAACTTACAGACTGGGCGTCCGATTGACTCTCAGTCTATCGTGTCAGGTTCCTTATGACATCAAAGATATTTGGAATAATTATTCATGGGAAATCGTAGACGATAAAGTATTGACCGATGGAATAGGGAGTAGAACCTTCTATATTCAAGCATGCTTTGTTCGGGAACCCAGTGGCTGGTTGTACTTGAAGAATCTTCGGATCCCCTGTTGGTCACTGCTCAGCTATCCTGAGTGGGTCAGCGCAAACCGATCCTTTGTGGGTCAGTGATCAGTGATCCTGTGCGGGTTAACCCATACCGATCATGTGTGGCTCACCTCTCAGCGATCCTGTGGGGGTCAGCGCATACCGATCATGTGTGGGTCAGCACATATCGATCCTGTGTGGGTCACATCCAGATCCTGTGTGGGTCATCTTTAGATCTTGTGTGGGTCATCTTCGATCCTATGTGGGTTAATAGTAGAGCTCTCGACAAAGTAAGATGATCTATCAATACATCTAATCATCTATAATTTCATACTTATGTTATACCTGGTGTAATAGGAGTCATTACCGATGTGGTTCACTTCTGTGTGGTGATACATTTGTGGTATTATTCTATGTGGTGTTACCAATGTGGTACTTAACTATGTTGTGTTACCTTCGTAGTATTCATTCCTTCATGGAACAATTGTTCATTTTTCTAAAGATTTGGCCCTTTTGTTTCCTCATGAATGAGATGTTTATACTTGATAACTTAGGTATATGTATGGGCGTATACCTAAGTAGGGTTGACTGTTGTTTCATGCTTTGTGATTATAGATTTTCTTTGAGGTTTATCCTTGGGGTATTCTAAGAGACCATATGGGGTCTTGGGGTCCCTACTGAGTATCATTATATTCACCCCAGCTCGCGCTATGCCCGCACCTTACTTTGTCTTGTGTAGACGACAATCATCATTGATCTAGTTCGAGGGTACTAGGACTACAGGCTGCTCGGAGGTGGAAATTAGACAAGATGATCTGCAGAGACGACTTTTCGAGAGTTGTATCTACCCTTCTGGTAGGATCCATGGTGGGTGTTCATAGGAGCTATTTTCAGTTTTAACTATACGCACCAGTTTTACTTGTATTTTCTAGTTGGGCTTGTATTCTAGCCCCCTTTACTTACTGTACACACTCTTTTTACAATACAGTTTACATTGTGCTTGTATCTTGCAGTGTTTTTAGTTTGTGTGAGTCTACAGGTTTACATGCATTACCTTCCCGGTATTAGGGATATGTTATATTAGCCAGCCCCTGGCTTATGGAAGGTGGGATTGGGGTAGTAACGGCACGAGCCCTAGGGGATGGGTCGTGAAAATTTGGTATCAGAGGAGTTCAATTCTACCAATGAACTAGAACTCTGATATTTTCTATGTGGAAATATTGCAATGTGTGATGAGTGTGGTTTTCAATATAGAGAGTATTGTGTTGGTGTGGTGGTTGAAGTATCCATACACTAGGACCTCAACTTATGATTTTTGACTCAGTGCATGAAAACACTAATTGCGTGTGAGTTTTTGAAATTTTTTCTTTGTGATCTATTTGAGTAAGCTCACTATGTATAACTAATTAACCATGGTGAACCTGTTTCTTTTAGGATGCCTCTATGCATACAACCAGCCAGAGATCTAGGTAGAGTACGCGATGGAAGCCCACCGAGCAATGAGGCTTTGGTGGCTGGCCCCCTTACGGCAGTTGTGACATCGGGTGGCGTACCCGTAGAACCAATACCGTTAGTACAGCTGATTCCACCTGCCCCAACAGCAGAGGGTGCATGCCACTTGAGCATGTTGCCAAAGTTTCAGTGCCAGAGGCCACCGAGGTTTCAGGGAGATACCGATCTACAAGCAGCTGAGGACTAGCTAGAGGCTGTGGTTTGAGTATTTCGACTTGTAGGGACACTAGTTGATCTCATGGTGATCCTTGCCACTAGTTTTCTTCAGGAAGCAGCGAGATGATAGTGGGGCATGATGCTCTAGGTTCACGATGAGGTCACTCTCATCTGGTCGGACTTTGAGAGCCTTTTCAGGGCAGATTTCATCCCAGTGACCTTACATTCAATGCATATACATGAGCTTCTTAACATGAATCAGGGTAGCATGACTGTGGCTCAGTATTCAACAAGGTTCACTATCCTCTTTCACTACTCCACAGACATGGTACACGACCCTTTCATTAGGCCCCGAAACTTCAAGTTGGGGCTCAGACGAGAGATTAAAGATTCGATGATTTCTCTCAGTATCCTGACGCAGGTGAGGGTGTTAGAGTGAGCACTCTATGTAGAGAGCCTCCTTACAGATCAGTCACCAGTAGAGAGACCCACCACCAAACACTATATAGCATAGACATCTATAGCTGGTAGCAGACAGATGATGTAGAGGTTCAAGAGGACCATACCTATAGGTGGATGACTGCGGGATACCAGGTCAGAGGTGCGGGGCTCTCGAGACAGATTCAGATAGGAGAGGAACATGTAGTGTTACTCATACAGCGGGTAGGGTCACATGGCTCACGAATGCCTGAACTGTCATACAAACAACCATCAGTTGGTTGAAGGACCCGCTAGGTAGAGGAGAAGATTCAATCTAGGAGTTCTGCAGGAAGGAGGGGGATGTGGTAGAGGAGTTGGTCATGTAGCAGGCGGTGGGCGGTGATTCGAGGTTCTACCGCCACCACCACAGGTGGTCCACCCCGACCATAGGAAGCAGGTGGAAAGGGACGAGCTCAACTTCAGGTTGCTGAGGCCTTTGACCATGACACTCCAGAGATGATACGAGGTATGATATGTTTCTACTTCACCTTAGCATCAGTACTTATAGATACAGATGCCAATCATTATTTTATTGCCACGACCCTCGTTCGGAGCTCAGAGATTCTGGTGGAGCCGTTTGCATTATCCTTATAGATAGAGACTCATACAAGAGTAGATTCAATGATTACAAACTGGTGCTGGTAGTGTGAGGTTACTCTAGGAGGTGAGAGCTTAAGCTGGTATCTTCTAGTAGCAACATCAAGGCCTTACGTCGTCAACAGGGGTATGGATTGCTTATCCACAGTCCATGCTCAGATCGACTGTATTAGGCTAAATGTGTGGTGTGTCCGCCTAGATGGGTCTAGGTTTTTCTTCACCGGTGAGAAGGGAACCTTTACAACACAAGATGGACATACCCGGAGGAGGGTGTAACTGATCACAAATCAGTTGGCTAGCCTTACCCTCAGAGAAGTTTATGTTGAGAGTCTAAGCTATCCTGTAGTGGTGGACCAGTACACTGATGTTTTCTCTAACGATGTTCTCGGTCTACCTCTTCGTAGAGATGTGGACCTCTATGTCTACTTGTACCCCGAGACTTCACGGATATCTACTCTAGCATATTGGATGGCTCCCATAGAGCTTTGAGAGCTGCGAGTACAACTGGAGGAAATGCAGACCAAGTGGTTTTTTAGGACAAGTGTTTCTTCTTGGGCAGCCACGATTTTATCCTCCAAGAAGGCGGATGTGAGTTTGAGACTCTTTTTCGAATATTGGCACCGAAACCAGGTGACCATGAAGAACATGTACCCACTCCCAAGAATTAAAAATATCCTTGATTAGATAAAGGGAGCATGATGGTTTTCGAAGATAGACCTCATAAAAGGCTATCACTAGCTCAAGGGACGAGACGAGGATGTGTAAATGACGGATTTAAAATGTTGGTATGGACATTATGAGTATTTGGTTATTCACTTTGGCCTGACAAAAACCCTAGCGGTGTTCATGGGACTCATGAACAGGATCTTCCAGCCATACCTCGATCTCTTTGTGGTTTTCTTCGTCGATGAAATCTTGATATACTCAGTGATAGAGGAGCAGCACACCTATTATCTGCAGATAGTTATGGACACTCTTTGAGAGGAACGAATTTATGGTAAGCTCTCGAAGTGCCAGTTTTGGATCTGAGAGGTACAATTTCTGGGTTACGTTATCTCCAAGGCAGGAGTACCGGTTGATCCAGTGAAAATTGAGGTTTTGCTTTCTTGGGAGCCACCAAGGAGTGTGAGGGGAGTGAAAGGTTTCCTAGGATTGGCTGTATACTACTAAAGATTTGTGCCTGACTATTCCAGGGTTGTGGTACCCTTATTAGCATTGACAAAGAAGGGGGAACCCATCGTGTGGTCGGAGAAATGACAACAGAGTTTCCAAGAGCTGAGACAGAGACTGACTAGATTCCCTATCTTTAGGCTACAGGAGGCGGGAGTTGGGTATGTCGTCTACTACAATGCATCAAGGACTGGGCTCGGATGTGTCCTGATGCAGGAGTGAGCGGTGATCGCGTATGGTTCTCGACACCTGAGACAACATGAGTAGAACTACACTACACATTAACTAGAGTCAGCAGTATTGTTATTCTCCTTAAACACATGGATACATTACATTATGGTAAAAAAATTTACAATCTATTCTAATAAAAAGAGTCTTATGTATATCTTCTCTCAGAATGACCTGAATTGAGATTGCGGGGTTGGCTTGAGTTCCTCCATGACAATGACTTCGATATTGTCTATACTACTGGGAAGGGGAACGCAGTAACAGATGCACTCAATTAGAGATCTGGTATATAGTTGCTGAGTGAGGCAACAGAGTAGTTAGCCTCTTGGTGGATATCCTATGTGGATTGAGATGGATCAACTTATCTTCAGTCTCTGACAGTCACTCCCCCACTCCTTTAGTGAGTGAGGGAGGAGATGCATGGGGACAGTGACTAAGAGGCTCAACATGCTCATATTTCCAGAGGATAGACACCTGATGGATTTTAGAAAGGTGAGGAGCACTTCATTCTCTTCTGAGGTCATACTTTAGTACATGTGATGCAACGGGAGGAAGTGCTAAAGAGTTCCATAAATCCCCTCTAGAGGTACATATAGGAGTGGATAATATGTAATAGGTCCTTAGGCATCATCCCTGGTGGTTGGGAATGAAGAAAGCAGTAGCAGAGTTTGTCTCACGGTGCCTCACTTGTCACCAAGTGAAGGCAGAGCATCAGGTTCTAGTAGGCTTAGCTCAGCCACAAGAGGTTTTGGAGTGAAAGTGGGATGGAATATCCATGGACTTTGTGATAGGACCTCCACACACTTCTAGGGGTCATGATTCTATCTGGGTGATCATTGACCGACTCACCAAGATGGACTACTTCCTACCTATTAGAGAGAAGAGTTCAATAGAGGGATGGGTATGCCTCTACATACAAGAGATTCTACGGCTTCAGGGGCTACCATCTATGATTTCCTCTGATCATGATGCACGTTTTACTTCCCAGAAATGGAAGGGGTTACAGGAAGAATTCAGGACATAGCTTTGGTTGAATACTGCCTTCCATCCTCAGACAGATGGTCAGACAGAGTGGACCATTCAGACCCTAGAGGATATGCTACGTGCTTGCGTCCTTGATTTCGGCTGTAGTTGGGAGGATCATTTTCCCATGGTGGAGTTCATGTACAACAACAATTATCACTCCACTATCAGTATGTCACCATTCGAGTTGTTTTATAGTCGACCTTGTTGATCACCTCTGTGTTGAACTAACCTAGGGGAGTTCGCAGTCATGGTACCATAGATGGTACAGGCTACCACAAAGAAGGTTCAGAACATCCAGGAGTGGATGAAGACTTCACAGAGTAGGCAAAAGTTTTATTCTAACAAGAGATGAAGACCTCTGGAGTTCAAGGATTGTGACCATGTCCTTCTACGGGTTTCAACTCCATGTGGTTTGCAGATATTTGGCTGTGGTGACAAGTTATCTTCAAGGTTCATCAGACCCTTTCAGGTCCTCAACAAAGTAGGTGAGGTGGCTTACCGCTTAGCTCTTCCACCTCAGTTGCACTGGGTTTATGACATTTTCCAAATATCTAAGTTGAGGAGATACAAACATGATCCTTCACACATCATTGACTGGGGCGATTTGGACATAAATGATGGGCGTGACATTTCTGGAGGTTCCAGTGGAGATTGAGGATCGAAAAGAGAGAGTTCTATGTGGGAGATCGATACCTCTGGTGCGCATATGTTGGAAGAATGGGAACCTCTAGGAGAGAACATGGGAGTTGGAGGCTCAGATTCATGTATAGTACCCCCAATTGTTTCCCTAGTTTGTACTGTGGATTTCGAGGACACAAATCCCTAAGGTGGGGAGAATTTATTGACCCGAATTTTTTAATGAAAAGTTTTTTAATTATATGGTAATTTTACGAGTCCACGAAAATTGACGATGCATGATTCCATGTCCTGATGGGACCAGAATGAATTTCTGAAATTTTTTAGGTACGTTTAGAAATTGTGTTAGTGGTTTTTTGTATCTTCTGAACCGATTCTCAGAACTAAAATATGAGGGCACCATTGAACTCACTGCACTGATATTCGCTTAAGGAGACCTTCACACTGACCATAGTAGGTCGAGGAGAGATGTCAGTTTTTTAGATTTTTGTGGGAGGGTTATACAAATAATAATATAAAATAATTAACATTTATTTTATTTTTAAAACCTCCCATTTGAATTATAAAGGATGGGACACACGTGGGTGGTCGAGAATTTAATGATGGGCATTAAATGCCCAGTTACACAAAATATGTACCAACAACTCTCTTTAATTAATAGGTTTCATTAAATGTAAATTAATAAAACAATGTGTTAATTAAGAGTTATTTTATTAACTCCTCTGAAGGGAATAGAGGGTTGTTTTTCCATTGGAAAAAGGAAGAGGAGGACATTGGTGTAGAATCCACCAACAAATAAGATTATCGAATGAAGAACCACCCCCAATGACGAACAAGGATGATGAACAAGCATGGATCGAAAATGTGTTGCAGGAGCGATGTACGCCGACATCCAATTCATCGACTTGATCCTCTTCCTCAAGCCATCTCTGAAGAGTAAACAAGGAAGGGGTGTTATTATGATTTTTCATCCTAGTTTCACATTGATTCCATCTTCTTGAACCACCTGTAATCGATCTAACACAAAGGGTGCAGGACAAACAAACACGACCCAATACCTCCAAAATTCTTCAAGATTTGATGTGTTCTTTGTGGGTGGAGAGACGGGTTGAGCGGAACCCAAACACGCCGCTATCAAGGAACAAGGCAGCGGTGGCACAACCACACTGCTGGCGGAGACCGTGCCTCATCAGCCGCGGCAGTGAAGGATGGAGGCCGAAATGCCGGCCAGCCACATAATTTCCTGGCGGCACACATCCACACCATCTATAGAGGAGGAGGCTGCAACCTGTAGACCGCGCTTGTCAACCAAGGTGGCCCACAACCGGCCGAATGTGGAAGGCCAACAATGTTGTCGTGCCCGCCGGAAGGAGGACCAGTTGGGAATCTGGCTAGATGCATCATGCTGAGTGGGACTGCTCTGGAAAGTCATGTGTGCTAGCAGGCTCTAGCCGAATGGTTCACAGACAATTCAGAATACCAGTGGGTGCCTCCCCTGGTGTCGGCTAGGGCAGACCCCGCTAAGACGGACCACCCAATTGAGTGGGCCATGCCGTAGTGGGCCGCCCCATCCGCGGGCCGGTCCAGACCTCATTTAAGTGGGCCATACATGTCGTGGCCCAGCCCATCCAGGCAAGACCAGAACAAGGTTGGGTAGGCCCATGCTGAGTCGGGTCGGGTCGGTCTGACTTGGTCAGACTGGACCCGAGCCCATCTGGACCCATAAACGCCTTCTTGGCCGTATCTTGAGAATCTGGCTTCCATTTTACGAACTGTATGTGGAGCCAGAATTCTTGGACCGAGATGGTCATTTTAAAATACTACACTTGAGTTTTGGATAAAGTTAGAGTATGGCCAGGTTGGATCGAACCCGAATCTAACCATGCCCTCAGAACAGAAACACTAATAACTTACAGACCAGGCGTCCGATTGACGTGCCGTCTATCATGTTGGGTTCTTTATGATGTGACAAACCTTTGGAATACTTATTTAAGGGAAATTGCTGTAGATGGAGTATCGACCGATGGCTTGGGGAGCGGAACCTCTCGGAAGCAAGCATGCTTAGTGCGGGAACCCAATGGCTGGTTGTACTTGAAGAATCTTCAGATCCTATGTGGGATAGTGCTCAACGATCCTATGTGGGATAGTTCTCAACGATCCTGTGTGGGTCAGCACATACTGATCCTGTGTGGGTCAGCACTTAGCGATCCTATGTTGGTCAGCGGATACCGATCCTCTGTTGTTCAGGGCTCAATGATCTTGTGTGGGTCAGCGCATACCGATCCTGTGTGGGTCAGCCCTTAGTGGTCCTGTGTGGGTGAGCGCATAACGATCCTATTTTGGTCATCTCTAGATCTTGTGTGGGTCATCTTTAGATCCTATTTGAGTCATCTTAGATATCTCTTGTGGGTCAACAACAGAGCTTCTCAATGATGTATGATGATCTAGCAATACAACTAATAATCAATACTTCCGTACTTAAGTTATACCTGGTGTGAGCTGAGTCCTTACCTTTGTGGTACACTTCAGTGTTGTGATACTTTTGTGGTATTCTTCTATGTGGTTTTACCTATGTGGTAGTTACCTTTATGGTGTTACCTTCGTGGTATTCATTCTTTCTTTGAGCAGTTTTTATTTTTGCAAAAGAGTTGGGGATCGTGTTTCCTCATGAATGAGATGGGTATAATTGATAACTTAGGTATATGTATGGGCATATACCTAAGTAAGGTTGACTATTGTATTGTGATTTGGGATTATGAATATTCTTTGTGTTTTAGCCATGGTGGATTTTGAGAGACCTTAGGGGGTCTTAGGGTCCCTACTGAGTATCGTTATACTCACCCCTGCATGGGTTACACCCGCACCTTGCTATGTCTTGTGCAAACGATGGGAAACATTTATAGAAGTCAAGTGTACCAGGACTGGTGGCTACTCATAGGTTGAAATTAGACGAGACAATCCACAGATACGATAGTTCGAGAGTTGTACATACCCTTCAGGTAGGATCCTTGGCGGGTGTTCACAGGAGCAGTTTTTAGTTTTACTTGTACTTTCTAGTTTTACTTGTATATTCTAGTTGGGCTTGTATTCTGGCCCCCTTTACATAATGTACACACTCTTTTTACTATACATTTTACTTTGTGCTCATGTCTAGTTGTGTGCTTGGTTTGTTTGAGTCAATAGGTTTAAAGGCAATGCCTTCCCGTTTCTAGGGATATGACTTTTCAGTGCTAGTTTCCAGCCCCTGGCCAATGGAAGGCGGGCTTGGGTAGTCATGGAACAGGTCCCGGGGGATAGGTCATGATAGAGAAGACATATTTTAGGCTCATTTTTTAATGAAATCCAAAAACCAATCACTAATGAGGTAATATATATATATATATTTATTTAGTGTAAACACAACCACATCTAGCTATTAATTATGGGTTTCATAGTTATTCTCATGGGGACACAACTACTTATACCAATAAGAAATCATTAACCACTCATGCATCAAGAAACATCCCAAAAAAAGATGGGAAACCCCATAGAAAACCTCATATGTATCACCATCCTCATGAAACTAAATCACATAAGCATTGATCAACTTATCCATTAGGTAATTAAATTATTTTTGAAATTAATCAATACATACAAAAACACGATTCTTCCTAGTCAAATCTGTTATAGGTGATACAACTAAAGATAAATAAAAAAACCCACCATAATAACCATAGATAGAAAGAAAAATGAATTTTCCATGTTCTTGGATTCTCCCTTGGAAAAAAATACATTGATCTTTGGAAAGTCTATTACCACACCCTTTTGAGACACCATATGTTCAAGGAATTGAACCTATCACATCTAAATAATTATCTTAGACAATATTTCATTTAGTTGGTGGTGTCGAATGACCTGAAATACATCGTTGATGTGTTAAAAATAATCCTCCTCTAACATATGATATTTTTTATGAAAATGAATATTATATAGTCTAATAACTCATGATATATAGAGTTAATCCGTACAATGAATACAACCAGTGCATTCATGACACCAAATTCCATGACCATTAACTCGATGTTCCCATACCTGCACCTAAAATAAATATTTGGGATATACTCATATTTAATCACTACTTGGGGATATAAAGACCACATTTAAACCATTAAAAACCAACTCAATCCCATCATCTATTAAAAATGACCATCAATTTGTGGAAGGGGGTGATGGTTCTTGACCGTAACCTGATTCAACCTTTGGTAGTCGATGCATAATCTCATTATACCATCTGACTTCTTGGAGTACACAATAGAGCACCGTAGGAAGATAAAATAGGTCTGATGAAACCCCTATGCACCAAATCACCCACCTTCATCCCTAACTCATTCAATTAGATAGTCATCATTCGACAAGGATCCATCAAAATCAGATATTCTCCTGGTTTCAGTTCAATCCCAAACTCAGCATTGCATGGGGGGTGTAGTTCCATAACCTCATCCCAAAAAAATCCATAAAATATAACAAAATTAAAGGAATATACCATAACTTTTATTCCATTAAAATGATTACTAACTAAGAGAAAAGATTTTTAACTTTATTTCCACCCATATGAAAAACATTTCTCAATCAAATGACCCTAATTGAAACTCTACATCAGATACTGAATATATACTATGAAAATAGTCAATTTCTATAGACATGGAATAAAAAAAATTCATACATTTCATAACATCATATGGATGTATCTACTTCAATAAAAAAAATATATCACTAACTATTGCTTCTCCATCACTAGTATATACCCCTACCACACATCATTTAATGAATCCTGAACTCTAACCATAATATATAAAACAAGAAGAACCTATATTATCCCAATATATAATCATATAGAATGAGACAAAGTTGGAGAAACAATGGTTTATGAGGATCTTGAAAAAAAGGCACAAACATTATTAAATGGATAAATTTTCATACCTAAAAAAACCTTTGGGTTATAAATCATAATAAATTAATAATAATACAGAATACCATGTTGTAAAAGTGTGGAACTATGATAAATATTGAAAAATATTTAATATTTAAAGGATACCTACCAAGACCATCAATATTGTGGATCATGACTCATCATGTATTTCTTATTTTTGATGAGAACGCACTTATTTACCATTGTGGATAAAGACACACCTATTTCCTATAGTGGATCAAGATAAACATTTTTCACATAGTGTATAAGGACACATCTTCTTCCTATAGTGGATCAAGACACACCTGTTTTGCGTAGGGTATCAATCCCATCAATTTTTTTCTCATTATTATCTCATGATATATAATGATTTACCCAATACATTGGATGGACATATAAGCCCAACCTGGATCACAAGAAAAATCATACATATATGTGGAATAAGATCATAAAACATTCATCATATCATAAAACATGAAATAAAATGAGTTTCATAAACATTTGATCATATCATAATTTAAAAAAAGTGGCGCTTCTCATAATTATTTCATCATTTCAGCATAGGAAGACCCATGGAAAAAAAGTGGGTTTCATTAGGATTTTATTATGCTATACTCCCATGGAAGAGAAATGAGTATCATAAACATCTTATCATTATAAGCATAAACCATTCAATGAAATAATAAGTATTGTATCCTTGGGTAATCTCCATAGTAAAGTATAAGTAACAGAAAAGGATCTGAACTTAAATGGATGATGATTTTGAATGATAACATGGATTTTTTGGGAAGATTAGTTTTTTGGAAAATCACTTTTTAAAAAATAAAAATTTTTGGAAACCATTTTTTTAAAATAAAATTGAAAAAGATAAAAAAATAATTAAAAATTATATAACAAATTTCTTGAGGAAAATATAGTTTCCTCATTGAAGGAAAATTTTGAATCATAAATCATTTGGAAAATTATTTAATTTAAAAATAAATTTAAAAAAATATAATAGAATGTTTAAAAATAAAATAAAATATTTCTTTAGTAAAATAGCCTTTCCTCTATGAAAAAACATTTTAAATTTTTTTTAAAAGAATTGTTTTACTTTGAAATTATTTCTTTAAAATAAAATAATTTCCCAAATATTATGAAAAATATTTTAATTGAGAACCCCATTCATAATTTTTAACTGAATATTGAAATCTTTGAATGACCATGATAGTGAGAAATATTGTTCATGAAGTTCATGTTAGGGAATAAATATTCTTTAATCATTCTTGATAAAATATAAATAGACATTTTTTTTGAAAATTTCATGAAGATCTCCTCCAATTTCTTTGTAAAAAAGACTAAAATGGATAAAAATTTCTTTTAAAAATGATTGGAAAATAATAGACAATTTATTAATTTTATTAGAGAAAATGTTTTTGGAATAAAACAGATTTGATGAAAGTGAGAAATAAAGCATGATTTTCCAAAAAAACATTTTCTCAATTATTTTACATAAATAATTGTGAAAAATGGTACTATTATATAAAAAATATCAAGAAAACCAAGAGTAGAAGTAAATTCATGAGTTTATTAAGAGACGTATCAACAAATTTTAACATTCTAATCAAAACCATAAACAATCTAGATAGAAAATGAGATTTTAAAATAAAATCATTACCACTTTGGTTACATTTAATATTAATCCCCATGAATGAATGAAAAAAATGGAACTTAATATATCATGATGATAAATAAATTCACTATATTATATTTCAGTGTGTATTTATATACCCCTCTTGAAATAATATAGGTGCATAACATAACATGTAACTCAATGACGGAAAATTGAGACAAAAATACCTTAACGATTTGTTAACTTTTGAACTATAAACCCAATGAAAGGGAGATACTAAAATAGTTATCTAAACCCCACTATTGTTCTGAATAATTTCCCCAAAATATATTTAATGGAAATATATACAACACATAAAATAAATAAGTGGTATATATGGTATATGTTTACCCAAAATTAAAGAGAGACTAAAAATATCTTTCCTTAAGTCTCAACATCATTTGTACACATTCGAACCCACTATATAATAAATTTAAGTTTAGTATACATCTATTTAAGAAACACACACACACACACAAACATATATATATATATATATCATATCATATCATATCATATCATATCAGACATGATTTACTTATTAACTTTTATTACCCATTTATTGTTAAATCAATGTTAATGTCATGTTTTGTGCAATAACAACTTCTTTATATACATGTATTGATTTGTTATTTTTGGTCCTTTTCCATTTATCATGTTTTTTTAATCTATTTATTTACCATTATATAAATATAATAAATATAATATATATGTATTTTTATCAATCAAAAAATGAAATTTATATAAAATGAGATACACCATTCATGAAAAAGGTATACCGTAAGTATTCATGGACATTATTTTCATTTTCATGAAAGAGAGAAAGAAAGAGATAAAGGTAAATAAAATATCAAAATTTCATAATATTTTTTATGTAACATATTTAACATATTTTCATTAAAAATATCCTTATTAACTACCATTTAAACTATAAATAAATCACATCACTTTGAGAGGTGGTAGTCCACCACGCACCAGAACAATGTTGTTATATTCCCATGGAATGGAAATTTAAAAAAAGATCATGTTATATTATGATTCTATAGGAATATTAATATCATAAATACAATAAATAAACATTTAATCTGTCATTTTACCCTTCCTTGAGAGGAGGTAATAGAAATATTAATGACATTTATTCACAAAATTCTTGTCCACCGTACATACAATCTATAATTTCATAAACCATTTGATAGAAGTTGAAATGGTTGTAAGATATTAGATTAACATAATAAAATAAAATTATAGATAATATAAGGGTTTTATTATATAATATGAGTTAATAAATAATTAAATATGTAAAATTAATAAATATATAGAAGGATCTTGTTGAATACAATCACGTTTTCTTTGAAGCACCTCCTTTGGATCACTTAATATAGACCCTAGTATTGGTCTTTGGGGGGGGGGGGTCTAGCAGCTTTGAAAGATGGATTGGGTGATGGATTATTTTAGGGGTTTCACAACTCAATTTCCTGGTAGTCTTACTTTTGTTAAAGGTAGTGGTGGCCTTGTATAGTGGGGGAAAAACCCACTTGGAAACTACCTAAAAATTTCTCAAATGAATCCAAAATAAAAAGGTACATCCAAATACCATAGAATAAAAAGGACCATATATTATAACTTTGGAAGGATAATATTTAACTATGTCTATAAAATATGAATATTACAAATTTTATAGTCCTTTTAACCCTTATCTTCATAGTTTAATCCCCGATAAACCCATTTTTACATTAAACATGGGAATAAATTTCTATTATTTTCTCTATTAATTCTGTTCACAAGATAATTTGAAACTATTATATAATATAAATTATTTAGTCTCCAAATATGGATTCCATTTTTTCAAATTAATTTTTTTAAATATTTAATTTATAAAACAACATCGTAGATGCCATTAGAAAGTGGGTTTTCAAAGACCGAATGTTAAAAAATTTACAAAGTTTTAATATCAAATTTCAATTTAGAAATGATTCCAACGAACAAAATTGGATTAATAAGTATGTAATTGAACTAATTTTACCTTAAAAAATTTATAATATAATTTAACATTATAATTTTTTTTTTAAAAAACCGGTATTCAATTAAAATTTAGTATATTTCACAATTCATTGAGAAATTTTTCTTTTTAGAAAATTTTCAGATATTCACCATAATATAAATTTATAATACTAATTAAAAAAAGAATATTATTTTTTCAAAAAAAAATTCAAAAAAATTCAATAAATAATTTTATTTTTGTTCACCAAAATTAATTAAAACCCATTTTTTAGAGAAAATAGTATTTTTAAAACATATAAATACTTTATTAAAGATTACATGATTTTTTGTAAATATTTATTATCTATAAAAAACCATTATAAATAATATTTAAAAATTAGTTATCAATATTCATATCATTTAGATTAAGGTATAGATTATAACAGTCACATTTAAATATTTATATTAATATTATATTAGGTTTCATTAAAACTAAGGGTTTCTTGTAACACAATCTAAAATCAGTATTGATTATAACCCAAGATGAAATAGGTGTTTCCTAAATTGAAATCTATCAACAAACTTTTATTTACTATATTTTTTTAAAAAACATAAAATGGTACATTCTGCTACCCTAAAAATGAATTTCACCCTTAAAATTAATCACTTTGGTACCAATAACCATGGATAATTAAACCACTTTACATCCTTAGATTCCTACGTAGCTTCCCCAATCTTGTGTATTTTCTCAAAACACTGAAAAAGTTAGTGGTCTTATATCATTTAAATTTCTCTATTCGATACAAAAATCCCCAATGGTTGTTACTTATAAGAATTATCAAGCTCCAGTGGTATGGTGTCAGAGTTATTCACATGTGATAGATCAAGTATGTAATTTCTTATGAAAGAAACATGGAACGTACCATAGAAATAATAGTGGTTTAATGGAATAATCAAGAGGTTATCTATGGTCCTAGTAAAATCATAAATTTCAACGATACCTATATAATTAGGGCTTAGTTTTCCCTTCTTTATTCCACAGAAAAATTCATAGAATTACCTTCTCACCAACATCTAATTATATAACACATTTATGATTATCCACCTAACAATTTCGTCAATTTTTTTATATCCTTACATATTGATGAATGGATATTTACTTATCTTTCATTTCATCTTCTTTAGGCCCCAATAGATTTTTTTTCAGTAACTTTATTCTAGAATGTTTGAGTTCTTAACTTCTTTAAATAAATGGATTCATAAGGATCAATATAATTGCTTGATTTAAATATATTGTTAAATGAAATCTCAACCAAAGGAATGTGATTATACCAATATCCTTTGAAATCCATAGAATAGGATCATACCCTATCCACTATATTTTTATTTTTTCTCTTAGACTAACCATTATTTTGAGGATGATATGTACATGTGAAACACAACACTATATCAAGATCATTCTGATGATTTTTTCAAAACATTGAGGAAAAAATTTCATCCCAATCAGAAAAAATTAATTATGGTATCCCTTAAAACTTTTTAAAACTATTAATATATATTTTGGAATGAAGATCAAAGGTGAAATTATCTCTGATAAAAATTAAGTGTACTAACTTCATGAGGCGATCAACTACAACACATAATTACCTCAAGAACAAAGATAATAAAAACCATAATTATTACTAGTAATTATAATCATAGGGCCACAAAGTGTAAAGTAATTATTCCTAAAATGATTTTTTTATTGAAACGTATACAAAACCAATGGGTTTTATTTCCATAAATGTCTCCCAAAATAAATCTAATTTTGATAAACTCCCTTCACATAAAACATGAAGAAGGATATCTAAGACATTTAACATATGATAAAAATAAAAATTATAAACTCATGATGTAATCCATAACAACTAAGTTAATTTTATAGGTAGATATATATGATCCAAAAAATAACATAATCCTTAGATGTTTCTTGACAATTAAAACCAAATTCCATTACAAAGATACATCAAAAACATAATCCATTAATTCAAATAAATAAATACTTAAATTTACATATTTTAATGATTGAAAAGGAATAGTTCTTGCCTTAGTGTAGAAGTTAATTCTTGGGTCATGGCATTGTGATTGATAATTCCCATGTTACCCACACACATAACATTTAAATCCATGATAATTTTTCACTATATGAGCTTATTTTCCACATATATAACATCTTCCCCTCCATTGAATATATTCTACTAAGATATTTTTCAAAAATTATTAACAATTATGAATCCAAATATTATGTCATATAAATTTGTTACCACATGAACTTTTATAAAATTCCATACTCCCAGTATTCCATGTGTTAGGAATCTCACCAAATTTTACATTATTAACAATATATTTCAATAGATAATTTGGAATAATAACAATATCATTATGTCTAATCAAAATCCAATTTGGTTCCTCAAATTCACCGAATTATCCATCTGATTCAATTTTTACATGATTCCATTTTGTTCCATCCATTGACTAAAACAAAAAATCATACTGTGAGGAAAAATAATAAAAGTGGAAAACCACATAAACATGAAAAATCACTTATATGAGGTCTAAATCAGGAAAAAATCTTTTAAATCTTTTAAATCTTATGTTTATCTGATATCATTCATATTCATCATTTATTTTAATTCTTCATGATGGTTTATAAAGAATATGTGAATTTACAACGAATATCCCCAAGTAGTGTTAAACATGGTTCCTAGAAAGGCTTGTTGTTATGCACCTATTGATGATTCAGTCCTACTCTATACACCCTATTCAGAGTTATTACCCATTTCTAACATTGTGCCAAATCCACATCCACTTGTAGTGTATAGACATGGATGTAATTTCATTGAAGCCACTTGCTATACCCTTTACCCAAATTCCTAATCAATGTTACATAATACTACTAATTTTTAGACATATCCTTATTGAAATCACTATATATATCTTAAATATCCATAGGGATCTCACCTAATACTTCTCATCATAGACTGGGAAGGTTAACTAAACCTTTATTTTGATATCAACTATAGTGACCCCGGATTTTCATAAATAGATATTAAATATTTTTAAATTAATATTCAATAAATTACAGAAACACACAGTTTAGGATCAAAATCTTTTTGTGTCTTATGAGACTAGTTACATAAGATTAATATGTGGTGAAAGCGCATCAATATCTCTACATAATTATTTTCTCACATAATACTCCTATTAGGAATATCCTATATATACCTTTCATCATAACATGGGGAAGGAAACATAAGAAACGATGAGCTCATATGTTCAATAAAAACCAACAAAAGAGATATAAATCAATGATTATATGAAATAATAACATTAGCATAAGGGTATGTGATCATGAATATAACTTGTGATGTTCATACAAAACCTGTCAAATATCATACAAATTATTCATGGTATAAAACTCTATCATTTTCAAAAACATGTTCCATAAGGATAGTAAATAATCATAAATCAATCATGAACCATAATCTCTTGTAAAAAATTGTGGAAATATAAAAAATATTTAATGTTATTTCAAATGTCAAGGTTAACTACAAAAACCATAAATATAGTGGATCAAGGGTCATCAACTATTTCATATTGTGGATTAGAACACACCTGTTTCCCATAGTGTATCAGGAAACACCTGTTTAACCTTGTGGATTTAGACACACATATTTCCCATAGTGGATTATGAAAAACACATTTCCCATAGTGGATTTGGATACACCTATTTCTCATAGTGGATCAATACCATCGACTTGTTTCCCATTGTTATATCATGAGAGATAATGATTTACCTAATGAATTGGAGGGAGATATACATCTCATAATTAAAATCATACATATGTGTTCCAAAATATCATAAAAAATTCATCATATTGTAAACCATGAAATGAAATGTGTTTTACTAACATTTCATAGTATCATTACTTTTGGAAAAGAAAATGGTTTCATAAAAATTTCATCATTTCATCATAGAATAACCCTTGGAAAATGTTTTGTCAAAAGTCTTCTTAGGACTTTTCTATTATTTTTGGTTCTTTAAATCAGAAAATATTCTTTGAAATAAATTCATATATTGTTTTATTAAATTGTTTTTACATTTTTTCATTAATATTTTCTAAAAGAGTACGATTATTATCAAACCCATGAGTTTTATTGAAATAATTATTTAAATTATTATCGTAATGACCCCATATATGATTTACATCATACACACAAATTACAGTTTCCATTGGACTCATCGATTACAATTTTCAACATACAAACCTTTCAGTTCCACACATAAAAGATAAATCGTATTCACTATTTAAATGAAAGTCATCACATTCATTTACTGTTCACATTTCTATTTTATCAGAATAGCCATATTATTTTTGAACTCACATTATCTTATATAAAAACCAATTTTCTATTGAATGGAAAACTATTTATTAAAAAATTTTACATGTGTTCTATTTCAATATGTATTATGGAACAATGTCATTGTTTCACTTACTAAATGACTATTGGAGTACTAGCTGTCCAATTCCCTCTGAGATTTCAGGAACAAATATGACAATTGGATCCCAAATAATATCATTGGGGTGAAGGATATATATACCAGGTCATTTGAAAGAGATATAAGATGATAAAATTGTAGAAGAAATGATACTCTATGATATGTCTTCCCAAATTGACTTGTGTGAAATCCTTGAAGAGATCCTGTTGTGAACAGCTTATTAGACATAATTGAAATCTTTAATAGATTTTTTTTCTTTGTGCAACACTGATTATTGGTGATTACGATCGAGGGAATCTAGGGATAGGACGAAAAACATTCCCCTATTTTTTAGATCTAGGACTTAAGAGGCTATGAAGATAGAGGTGCTGATTACCTTCTTAATCGAGGACAACTAGGGATAGGTAGACAGACTGAAGTCGATCATCTTTTTGAGGGATTACCATAGTGTAGGTAAGATATAAATTTTTGAAAGTATAAATAAAAGGACCTCTATCCTAGGCTAATGGATACCCATTCGTTTGGGTTAAAATAATGGTATTATTTTACATTTTTGTCACATTATAATACAATTTGATTTATTTTTAATTATCAACCTTTATATTCTATATTATGTTTATCGTAACCAATCTGATTATGATAACTCTATAATATTGTGATTTCAATTTTTGTTATTACAATATTTTGTGATTGCAATAATTTAAATTACTTGGTATAATTTTATATGTTGTATAATAGAATAATTTTATTGTTTTACACATATCATCATAACCATTGTGATTATGATCTTTTACATGCTTACTCTGAATAAGTCAATTATTCTGTGAATATGATTATTTTAAAATACGAAATGTGGAATACTTATCATAACCTACTGATTATAATAATTTAACCATCAAACCCATGGCCCTGTCCAATTTTTTTGTTTCAATACATTAAGTGGTTTTTTGAATTTAATTCCATTAAAATATTTTAAAATAAACACTTTTAATGATTAAATGGGAATATTTTAAACCTATAATTCACCCACACTCTTGTATTGTTCCATATACATATACATTTATATCCAAATATTTTTATCAGAGAAAAGGCTTTGTGATACTTATACTAACATTTGGTATGAATGGAGGATTGTACTAATCATAGCTCTATTTTCTTATTTTCCTTTTCTAACTTAGCTATCTTTATTTTATAAACTCTTTGATTATAAATACCTCTTACACTAATGTGAATTGTGGGAAAATAATTTTTGTAAGAAGGTAAGAATCAATGTTGGTTAAATTAGAAATATGAATCCTACAATACAACCTATTTTTGATGGAAATGACTATTAATATCAGAGGGATATAATGTAGATATTAATAATAAACACAAGGGTTGATAACTTTTTCATGCTTACAATAGACTATAAAATTCCTGATAAGGAAGTCATAACCTTTACTAAACATGAAAAACTAGAATATAAACTGAATTATAAGGTATATAATACATTACTTTATTCAAGGATATATATATATATATATATCATTATGTGAAGCTTCCAAAAGTATTTGGAAGAAACTAGAGATTACTCATTTTGGTATATATAAATTCATTGAGGTAAGAAGAGATATGTTGGAAGATTATTATCAATCCGTTGAATTTTCATCCAAAGAACCTTTTTGTATAGTAAAATAGAGATTATATAAAAATGTAAACAATATAAAATCTATGGTAGAAAAATGATTAGAGGATGAATTCCTTAATGATAAGATCATATTAATCATTCCCAATAAATGAGAATGAAATAGAACTATTTTTTATTAATAAAGATTTGTTAAATGTGTTAATCATGATTAATTGATTGGAACTATTTTTTGCCCAAAAATAGACTGAAAATAGATATAGAAAACCCATGAAAAATAATGGTGAATTTTCTTTTACTACTAATTTGAATCAAGTCAAAGGAAAAACTCTTGAGAAGGTTTTTAAGTCATAAAAAATAAAGAAAGTTTCTATTCAATCACATTCAAGTGAATCCGTAAATTCAGAGAATGAATTAGGAAATATTTCTTGATTGATGAAAAAGATTATTGAGAAAACGATTTTTAGTAAATATACAATAAATGTTACAAGGAAAGGAAAGAATAGGAAGATCCTGAAGTCAATTATTATTAATTAATGATAACTGGACATATCAAAACAAATTGTGAAAAGCACAAAAAAATAAATATAGAAAATAAAGACATTCAAAAAGGAATCAAAAAATATAATACAAGTATAAAGGAATAAAATTATTGAAGGAATATTATCCTTGGAGTGCTAGTGAAAGGGAATCATCTAACAATTCATCATACAATGAAACTTATGGACATAAGAACATTGGTCTTTACAAAAAAGTACCTATTAAAAATCAATTTCTACTGGGCATGGTATACACTATAGAATCCCTTGCCAATATGTATTTAAGTGAAAATTACCCTGATGAATATAATTCTAAATCATTCTATGATGAATACTCTTCTGTCAGTCGTAATAATGATTTCCTTCATACGTTGAAGTCTTTATATTTTCAAAATTGTTTGAAAATGAGAATTGAAAATTCCAAAAGAAACATGATAAGTTGAATTCTAGAATTAATATTTTAACAAAATAAAAACCAAACATATCTAAAGTTCTTGATGAAAAATCTTTTGAAAATATTTCTATTTCCAAAAACCAGGAGGAAAAAATTATAAAAAATATAATATTTCAAGGGATTTGAAAAAGTTGTATTTGAGAAAAATGTTTGAGAGAATAAAAAAAATTTAAAAACTAATGACTATGAGGATAATAGTTTAGTTATCAAACAAAAGTTTGATATTTTATCTTTGAGAAAAAACATATCAAACTTTACCACTATGGATGATAATTTTGATAAGATTTATTCACAACTTCTTCCCTAAAAGAATAATTCTATATTTTGATACTCTCATTGAAAACCTATTTTCAGTAACAACTATTTCATTCCTAAAAGTTCACCCTTCTTCACTAAGTGTCATAGTGGTGGTAATTGGGAGAAAAAATTTTCTTTAAATAAAATTCAATATTTATGATGTCGTAAATCAAATTTTTCAAAACATATATTGATTCCTATGATTTTACATTCTAACATTTTTGGATCCAAGAATGTTTGGATTCCGAAAGATGAAATGATTTGTTTTCAGGAAGAAAAATGATGTACCAATAAAAAAAATACTTTACATAGAAATTGGTTTCTCCCATCATATGATTGGTAACAAAAACTTATTTGGAAATATTTTCTAGATCAAAAGTTGATAAGTTACTTTTAGATACAATACTCAAGGGGTGATTGTTGGTATATGAAACATTATTCATCTTAGAACAGCCTTGATTTGAAATGTTTTATTTGTGAATGGTCAGAATCACAATCTTATAATCATAATTAAATTATGTGATGAAGGTTACTTTCTAAATTATAGGAATGATAAATGTGTAGTACACAATTCCAAGGATGAATTTATTCTTTCTTCCCATCATAATGAGAATGTTTATACATTAAACTTAGAAGACCTTAGAAGCCAAGACATACCTTACCTTAGTAAAACGGAAGATCAATATTGGTTATAGAATAGAATAATATGACAATATACTGATAGAAACTTATGAAAATTGATAAAGAATGTTCTAGTTTAGGATCTATAGGATCATAGATTTGACTCTTCAAAATTTTACGACCCTTGTCAATTTAGAAAGCAATCAAAGTCAATATTTAAATTAATTAGTGAATTCTCAACTACTGGTTCATTATAGTTAGTTCACATGGACTTATTTGGTCCTACAAAACTGTAATTATTAGAGGAAAGTACTATGTATTTGTTTTGGTTGATGTTTACACTAGATTTATATGGGGTTTATTTTCTGACAATGAAATATAAGACATTTTCTTATTTTAAATCAATTTCATCCAAAGTTAAAAATGATGAAAACCTTCCATTGATAACTATTAATAGTTATCATGGTGGAGAATTTGAAAATTTAGAATTTGAAACTTCTTTTAGTAAGAAAGTCATTACCCATAAATTTCCCCCACCTAGATCTCCTCAGAAAAATGGTATGTTTGAAAGAAGAAATCATTTTCTTCAAGAAATAACAAGAACCATGTTGAGTGAATACAAAATTGTAAAAGTTTCTTGGGAGGAAGTTATTAGTACTACATTATGTCCTAAAAAATATTTTTAATCAATAAATTTCTTAATAAAACAGCTTATGAGTTATGGATAGGAAAAAGCCAAAAGATTCATTCTTCATATTATTTTGATTACAAGTATTAAATTTGAATAAAAAAGGAAATTTACATAAATTCTCTCCCAAATCCAATAAAGTTACTTTTTTTAGGAAATTCCACTACCACTAGAAATATAGTGTTTTAAACAAATACACATGTACTATTTAGGAAACAACACATGTGAAATTTTGTGAAACTGATCTATTTGTTTTTAAACAAACCCAACCTAAATCTTCTGATTTGTTTTCTAAAATTGTTCATAAATATTTGATAGAAGACTTTTATAATTAGGATAATACCCAAGATATTTTTTCTGGAGTATTCACTCTGGTATACTTTCTACCATATATTGATGAACATGTTTTTCAAAAACCAAAGTCAAATATTTCTTAGAAATAATCATAGTGAAAGAATCAATGGTGATGTAAACCAACCAGTAAGAACTTGATGTTACATGAGAAATGAAGTAGAACATGTATAATTTATTTCTCAATTCAAACCTAAAAGTCTTGATGAGGATTTAGGTGATTAATTTTGGATTAAATCAACACAAGATGAGAAAAATTAATTCTAAATGAATAATGTCTGGAAATTGGTTGAAAGACCTAAAGAAACCTATATAATTTGAGTGAAATGGGTATTTATAATTTTTTTTGAGGAAAATGGTATCATTATTGAAAATAAAGAAAGTTTATTTTCTAATGTATATAATTATAAATAAGGAATAGACTATAGAGAAACCTATTCTTTTGTAGCTAGACTTAAATCTACTTGAATTATATTATCCTTTTCCACATTATTCAATTCCAAAATATTTCAAATGGATGTGAAGTGTGTTTTCCAAACACGTTATGTTCAAGGGGAACTTTTTGTTGAAGAAAATCTTAGTTTTGAAGATACAAAACATATTTAATACATTTAAAAACATTCCTATGCTTTATATGGAATTAAACATGAACCTATAGCCTAGTATGATAGACTTATATGATTTTTGTTATATAAAAATTAGGTTAAGGGAAATGTTGATCTATCTTTTTTTATAATGAAATTAAACAAAAATTATTTTCCTGTTCAAATATAAGTTGATAAAAATTTTCTCTGATAAAGTCAACAATCCTTAACATATTCCTCTAGAATCTTATGAAATCTGATTTTGAGATGAGTATGATGGGTGATTTAACATTTTTCCTTGTTTTTTAAATCTTAAAAAATAGAAGTAACCTATATATCTCAACACAAGAATATTAAATATCTTTTTAAAAAGTATGGCTATGATAGTAATATAATATTTACTACTCCAATCGGTACATCAAATAATTTTTATCTTGATGAAGATGGGAAACCAATAGATCAAACATCTTCTATAGGTATGGTAGGATGTCTAATATACTTAACAGCTAGTCATCTAGAATTGATGTATTTAGTATTATTATAAGTAAGATATAAATAAAAACCAAAATAACCCCATTTAAAAGAAGTGATAATAATTTTTTATTTTTTAAAGGGATCTATGGATTTAAGAATTTAGTATTCTTCCAGAAATGATTTTTAATTAAAATGTTTTTTTATATTGATTTTGGAATTTATAGAACAGATAAGAAAAGAACATATGGAACATTTCATTTATTATGTGATTCATTAGTTTTTGATTCACATAAAAAAAACTCAGTAGAACTTTCCATTACGGAAGCTGAATATGTCGAAGATGGAAGATGTTGTGATCAAGTGTTAGGGATACAACACATAATCACTTATTAGGGAATGGGTTTTAAAAAAACTCAAATAATATGTGATAAAAATAGTTCCATAGCCCTATTTAAAAACCCAACACACCACTCTCAGGAAAAACACATAGATATTTGGATTCACTTTTTTACAGACCTCACAGAAAAACGAAAAATCATTTTACAAATAATCAGAATTCAACAACAACGTTCTGATATATTTACAAAAACTTTACCCTATAACATATTTGAATACATTAAATTGAATCTAGGAATGATCTTTATAAAGAATTCATTAATTTATACTTCTTGTTTAAATAAACCCCTTATATTAAGATACTCCTTTTAAAAAATGTGAGTACATAAATTTTTTATTTAATAAATATAATATTTTTTAGAAAATTTTTTGGCAGCCTAAATTATTTTGGCGCCCAAAATGTTTCCGTCACCACAAAAGTTTTCACAATCTATTTTTTAAAACATTAATTTTCGTTTGAAGAACAATTTTTTGAAAATGAAAAATCAATCTTGAGATTTTTAAAGGTAATACTTTTTATACATTTCACTTTGTTTTTAATACATTTTTGTGTTTTGGAATTTTTATTAATTCATTATTGAATTACCTTCCAATAAGATATCCTTTTTTACTTTAAAACCTCAAATGTTAAATATACTCAAACATTGGATCTCCATGATTTAATCTAAAATATAGATATTCTATAATCATGTTTCTTTCACCTATATAAAGGGATGCCATCCCTATCCCACATTGGTTATTCTATCTTTTGCATCAAATCCCTTCTACTCCTCAAATACCCATGTCCAATGATTTCTATACACAGTGTATTTCATTGTATTCATGTCTCAATCATCAAAAACATATCTTAAAAAATGGCACCGAAAGAATACTCCATAATAATGTTCTTTTGGGAAATATTACACTCGAAATAATTGTTTGACACGTACGATTATTATTACAAATGAATCATTCAGTTTCAAGGAGTGGATTCAGTTTGCATAGAGAAACCTAAAACTCAGGATCGTATCATCATGGATGAAGTCATTCAATTCATCAAAACTATAAAGGTTGACGAGGAAAACAAGAAGATAACATTCCATCTATGCTATAGAAATTAGTATGTCAGCAAACCAAGAATCAATATTTCTAAATTTCCCATCTAAAGGAGATGCATTTTGTGCCTCGTATAAGTTTCCAAAGTAAAAAAAGGAATGTTTTAAAGGAAAGGGCTGAGAAATCTCTTTTTTGAGATACGTGAAGATAAAAGGAAAAATACTCATCTTTCAGGTGATAATAGACTAACAACACTATGGATATAAGGTCTCTTAATTCCCAGGAGTGGTGATAGGGAAACACTTAAAGTATCAGATGTATTTACACTTTACTATCTTATGAATATGCGTAAGATCAACTTTATGGGATTTATTTTTGAAACCATAAATGATCTCAAGTATAGTGAAATAAAGTCCCAACTTATCATGCTTAAATCCATCTTTAATATGTTCATTCAATAAATCTTGATGTTTTTCAATATTCCCCTTTAGTCAGTATTGAGATATTTTAGAGTTTTTTGGATCAGTAAAGAAACAGTAAGGAGAATGAAAATTCATTTTGACCCTGAATCTAAGAATATTATTAAGGAAGTTGAAGAATAATACTGAAAAAGAATTAGATTCAAAAACCCAAGTTATTTTTAAACAACTAGTGCCATTTTTTATAGAGAAATAGAAGAAATAGAAGTATAACCCCATCTTAAAGCCAAAGATGAAAAGTGTTTACACCAAAGGAATTGTTTTAAAAAATGGAGAAAAGGACATGATAAATGGAAATAAGTAAATCTATAAATCAGTCTCAATATTAATGAAACTCTAGATAAAAATATTTAGACTATTTAAACCCTCAAAGATCAATAAAATGAAAATAAAATTGAAAAAGAGAAATGCAAGTAGCTATGATATTAATATTATGATGAAATGTGTTGAAACAGAAAGTTTAAGAGTCAGTATCAAGGAACATATTTCAAAAGAATCAATTAACCCTACTCTATAGGTCATAGGAAAATGAAAGAAAATAATTGGTGAATAAGAAGCACCAAAAGTCTCAAAAAGATGTGTTTTAGAAGAACAATTGGATATTGAAATGAGAAAAATAGATGAATACATCAAATAAAAAGATGCCAGTGATGAAGTTGAAAACTCTTAATATGATAAAATTCATATTAAATCCTATAATGTGACATAATTTATGATACCATATATAGAAGGAGAAACCCCTCAAAAAGTACCAATAGTTAACTATATTCATATTTCAGATAATGATGAACAAACCAAATCTAATGTTAATTGTTATCTTATTTCAGATGATGGAGATGCTAGATGTCATAGTTTAAAGCTTCCTGATTATGTGGAAGACACCGATACAGATCAAACTATCTCATTGAAAAGAAAAAATATGTTTCTCAATCCATTAAAAGAATTTAAAATGAAATCATGTAGTTACCAAGAATCAAAGGGAGTATTGATTTTTTTATAGAAAATATAAACAAAAGATCAGACTCCATCAAGCTCTAGAGAAAAATAATGATGAAACTTGAGGCCAACTAAAAACTGTTCATTGAAATATATAAGGATTAATGAAAATATTATAATAAACATGTGATGTTGTCATAAAAGTATGATGATTTTATCAAAATTCATGAAGAAAAAATAGATGACCATATAAAACTTGTGAATGAACTCTTAGATATGTTAAACAAGTTAAAAAGTGACACTTCACCAAAATTGAAAATGGTCAGAGGGAAAAATGAAAACTATCTTAAATTTATCAATGTGATTGAAAAAATGATGGATCGAATTAAATAAAAAATATTGTTATATATAGATGAAATTATGGATTTAAATAATCAAGATGTGTTATAAAATGAAAAGTTTGTATTGCAAGAGAAGACAAAAAAGTTTCATGATGAAAATTTTCAGGATTATGAAGAAAGAATTCATTCTTTGGAAGTGAAAGAAAAATAAAAAGAAGACAAGATTCATACCCAAGACCAGTTGTTTAATGATCATGAAAAAATTATCCCGTCAAAGAAAGAATCTCTTAAAAAGATAATGGAAGATAAGAAAGAGTTTAAGAAAATGAAGATGAATGTTTTGGACCTCTTAATGAAAGTAAATGATGAAGGGAAGAAAAATAAATGAACCTTTTGAACTTTGGTTGTATGGTTTTAAAACATTGACAAATGTTTGTGTAATCTATATATTTTTTGTTGAATGTTTTCTTTTTTTGGATGAACATTCTTTAACTTATTTTAGATGATGAAATACATTTTGTCTTTGTATATTTTGTCTCTATAACCATTTTTTCAGTATTAGATGATCTTTTCAATTCCTTTTTTTAAATAACATAGGGGGATAATGCGTTATAAAGGGGTAAAATTTTACGTTTTACAAAAGAAAAGAATATATTTTTTGGGGGGAGAATTTATCAAAAAAAGAATACTTTTATTAAGGGGGTGCTATTTTATAGAATACATTATTTAGGGGTTTTGTTAACCTAATGGGGTGGTCTTTCATATTCAAATTTTACTTAGTAGAGTTTTCAAATTCAATGAGAGATATATATAAGTATTCATTTCTGAATACAAGAACTATTTATTTTTGTAATTCACTATTTATTTTAACTTGTGGTTTGTGCTTTGAAAAAAGGGAGATATTTTTGAGTCAAAAGCCTTCTTTTTTACATTTCTATTTTTTTTAAATCACAAACTCTGTTTTCAAATAAATTCATATATATTTTTATTAAGATGTTTTTATATTTTATCATTATTATTTCCTATATGCTAAAAATTATTATCATACCCATAATTATCAAACACTGAGTCTTATAGAAATAAACATTTACATGATTATCGTAATGACCTAAAATACAATTTACATCATACACCTTAATTATGATTTTCATTGGGAAAATAAATTATTATTTTTATCATACACACCTTTTAGTGTCACACTAATAAGATAAATAATATTCACTATTTTAATGAAAATCATCGTACTCATTTTCAGTTCACATTTCTATTTTATTGGAGGAGCGATATTCATTTCAAAATCACTTTATTATATCCAGAAACAGGTTTTGTATTACTAGGAAAACCTTTTATTCTAAAATAAATTGTGTATTATATTTCAATATATATTATAAAATGATTTCATTATTTTAGTTACAGGATGACTCTTGGAGTGCCAGGTGTCCAAGTCGTTCTAAGATTTCCAGAAGAAATTTGATAGTTGAAGCGAAAATATGACTGTTGGGACAATGGATATAAATACCAAGTCATTTGAATGAGGTCCGAACTACTAAAAGTTTTGAATAACTGATACTCTATGAGAGTTCTTCTAAAATTTATTTGTGTGAAAGACTTTATGTGACAGTGTATTGAATAACTTGTTCAACGTACTTGGAATCTTTAATATTTTTGTTTTTCTTTGTGCAATGCAGATCATTGGTGATTATGATCGAGGGTTTCCATGGATTGGAAGACATACATGTTAGTCTTTTGCGGATTTATGGAGTCTGAGGCTAGAATGAACGAGGTGCTGATTACCTTCATAATTGAGGACTTCAAGGGATAAGAAGAGATATTGAAGCTGATCATCATATTGTGGGAGTACCCAAGAGTGGGAAAGATAGAGTTTCTTGAAAGTATAAATCTAGGGACCTTTATCCTAGGTTAAAGGAAAACCTTCTCTTTAGGTTAATAGAACTATATTCTCTTACAATTTTGCTACATTATAATATAAAGTGAATTGTTTTTACTTATTCATATTTCTTTTATATATTTTGTTTACTGTAACCAATCTGGTTATGATAACTCTATGATACCATGATTACAATTTCTTTGATTATGATCTTTTTTGATTACGATAATTTCAATTACTCAGTATGATTCTATATGTTGTATGATATAATTGTTTTATTTTTTTTACTCATATCATCATAACTATTACGATTACGATCTTTTACACGATTACTGCAATTAAATCATTTCTTCTATGAATATGATTATTTTTATATAAAACCTATGAAATACATATCAAAACCTACTAATTATGATACTTTAACCATTAGAACCAGGGCCCCGTGCAATTATTATTTTTAATAATTTAAGTTGTTTTGCGAATTGAATTAGTTTAAACTCTATTAAACTAAACCATATTAAGGAAAAAAGGGAATGTTTTTAAACCTAAAATTCACCCAATATTGTATTTTACCATCTTTATATACATTTGTATCCATTAGAAAATGAATCAGGTTTCATAATGATTTTATTATGGTATTATCCCATGGAACAGAAATGGGTTTCATAAACATCCTATCATCATAAACATAAACCATTCAAAGAAAGAATAAGAATATTCTCCTTGGATCATATCCTTAATAAATTATAAGTATCATAAAATTATATCATCTTAGAGAGAGAATTATTTTTAAATATTACATGGAATTTTTCTTTAGGAATATATTTTTTCGTTGAAAATAACCTTTTAAAACATAAGTTTTTGGAAATTCTTTTCACTAAAAATAAATATGAAAAATTATGTAGGAAGATTTAAAAATAATTTAAAACATTTCATGATGAAAATACCCATTCATATTTGAAAATTAATTTTTAAAGCATAATGAATCTTGAAAATAATTTTTTTGAAAATACCCCTAAAAACATAAAAGGAAGACTTAAAAATATTTTGAAACATTTCATGAAGAAAATATCATTTCCACTTTCATAAAACCTTTTTAAAACATTATTAAAATATTTTTTTACATTGAAATAATTTATTTGAAATAAAAATTTTTTCTTAAATTTTAAGGTAATAATTTTCCTTGAAAAGAAAATTTAAAACATGTAAGGGTATATTGAAATCATTGAGCATTCATGACAATAATAAATACTGCTCATCATATGAATTTAAGAAAAAAAGTATTTTTTTTTCACATTTTCTATAAAATATAAATTGGAATTGTTTTTAAAAAAAATGAAGAATACTTTCAATTTTTTTTGAAAAAAAAACACAAAAAATGTTCAAATTATATTTTTGAAGACATTTTAGAAAACATGTTTTTTTGCAAGAAAAAATATTTCCGATTGCAGAGAGAAATATATGGATTTTATTAAAAAAAAAATTCAACTATTATAATTAAAATAAAGTAATATTACTTAAAAATAACAGGAATTACCATAGTATTGAAAAATTTAGAAGTTTCATGAGAGAATGATCATAAGAGTTTATCATCTAAAACCACTACTAGAAAAATGACCTATACCCACAACTTTGGGAACCGTGGGCAACCAAGGCGTCATGATAGGTCCCCATCCTATACCCACAGTTTTTCAAACCATGGGTATAACTTTTTTTGCCTCACAGTCAAGTCCTCATGAACCGTTGTCCACACTGTCATTGGATTTTACCCATGGTTTTAAAGTAGTGGGTATTAATTTTACAGAAAATGAAATCTGAAAGTGTTGAACCCACAATCTCCAAGCACTGCACTTTTCAGCTGAAGTGTCTCTCTACTATGCTACATCAATTATATTTATATATATCAATATTTTTCTAAATATATTAAACAGTATCAATATTAGATAAAATGTTAGTGGCGAGTTTTGATCCTATGTTGTGCTCTCATATTCTACCATGGCGAACCAACCATTCTAAGCAGATTTTAATTTAATAAATACAAATTTAATCAAATATATTATTAAAGTTCACTGTATCAGAAAAATGAATCTGGCATGATTCAAACTGAAGACCACCTGAGGTAAGATAAAGCACCTCACTAACCGTGCTTGGCAGTTTAATTGTCTAAATATTTTTATCTATTTAAATATATTAATTCAAACTATGGGTATAGGAGGGAAAATTGTGGGTATATGTTTTTCTGCCAAATATATTTTGTTTCTCGCAGAATTTTTCCCCTACAAAAGCTATACACATGGTTTTTCAAAACCATGGGTATAGGTCTTAGAAAAAAAACCCTATTCCCACAGTTTTACTAAAAACGTGGGTATAGGACTTGAAAGAAACACATATACCCGGGGTTTTAGAAAGATGTGGGTGTAGGTAATCAAAACGAGTCTATACCCACTGTTTTTCCCCCAAACCATGGGTATAGGTGACCTATACCCACAATTTATAAAAACCTTGGGTATAGGTCTCTATACTATTCATGTACCCACGGTTTTGGAATATTGTGGGTATAGGTAACCCTTATGACCACAATGTTAAGCAAAACCATGGGTATATAGCTATTTTATAGTAGTGAACACAATCATAAACAATCCAGATAAATGATGAGATTGTAACATAAACTCATTACCACATTGGTAAATTTAAATTATAATCCACATGTATAAATGACATAAAATTGAACACAAAATAGCATGAGGATAAATAAATACATGTTATTACATATCACTGGGACTTTTTATACACCATGTGAATGAATATAGATTCATAATATAACGTACGTCTCAGTGAAGGAAAATTGAGAAAACAATCCATTACCAAGTTGTTATCTATTAAAATGTAAATCCCATGAAAGAGATATCATAAAATGGATATGTAAACACCAAAAATTTTATTGATAAGAATGATAAATAAATTCATGTAAAGTATATACATTGTAGAAAATAAATTTGTGGTAAAAATTTCATATGTCTCAATAAAATTTAACTGAAACTAGAAATCCATTAAAATTAGTCTGGACTTCAATCATACAAATTATAAAATCTTGAATGATAAATATAATTTTATTATAAATCTATAAAATAAATATACTTATATATATCTCATAATATATATTATTTACTTATGATCATTTGTTACATATTTATTAATAATTCCCTTTTAAAGTTACATTTCGGTTAATAACCGCTTTGTTTTTTCTTATATCTGTTGATTTTCTATTTTCGTTCCTATTAATTTTATTATAGTTAAATCATCTCTACATTTTTATCCATGGTATAAATATCGTATATAATCATTATATATCTATTTATATTTATCGACAAAAGTTATAGATATAAAATGAAATACAACATTCATAGAGATGATATGTCATGTGTTCGCATAAAAATCATTTCCATTTCCAAAATAGAAATAAAATGGGAAAGGTAAATAATATATTGACATTATAGAATCATTATTATGTCATATATATATAATAATTTTATTAAAAATCCTTATTACATTCCATGTAATGTGTTAATGAATCCCATTACTTCACAAGATGGTAATCAGATATACATATGAATGATGCTATTATATACTCATGGAATGGAATGTAAAAAAAATCATGTGATATTATAAGTCTATAACAGTTTAAATATAATTAATATCACATATAAACATTTAATCCATAATTATACCCGTATATGGTAGTTTGTAATGGAAAAAATGAATGACATCAGTTCATTAGGTCATAGTCCACTGTACACTGAATGTAGATTTTGTAACCCATTTGACTGAAGTGGAAATGGTTATAGGTTATTACAGTAACATAAAATATTTAAGTATATATGGGATTTAGGTTTTATTATATAATACATGATAATAATTCATTTATGGTGGAAATATAATAAAGAAAAAGAATGATCTAAGTAAAGACAATCACCTTATCTTATAAGAACCTCCTTTGGATATTTTATTAATCACCATAGTGTGGTATGTTTTGGAGGACCAGAAGCTATAAAACATAGATGGATATGTTTTAGAGGTATTTTTACGGGGTTTTATTAACTATATTACTTGATATGCATGTATAAGTGGAGGTTTTTGGTGGGATTTTATAAGTGGGGGAAATGAACCCACCTTGAAACCACTTCGAAATTTCAAAAAAGAATAAAAAATAAAAAGGAAATTATTAAGAAAAATATTCCAAATTGCCAATTATTAAAAAATTGGAGCGATAATTTTGAAATTATTAAAAAATATTAATTCTAAATGTTTATATTCATTTTACCCTTGTCTTCATAGTTTAACCCCATGTAAAATCATTTTTTCATTAACTGTAGTAATTAATTTTTACGGGTTTCACGATTTATTTTTTAAAAAATTAAGTTGAAATTATTTGATAATATAAATTATTGTTATTTAAAAAATGGAATTATTTTTTCCAAATTCAATTCATTGGATTAGAAAATTTTATTTTAAAAATTAATTTCATAGACACGACGATAAAGCATATTTTTAAAGAGGGAATATTTAAATGTTTTAAAAAATTTATATCTAATTTCAAATTTAAATTTATTAGAATTACCTAAATTTATATAATAGATATATAATTTAACTATTTATAATTATAAACCTAATTAAAATATAATTTATCTTTATTTTTAATTAAAATTAAAATGTATTTGTTTTTTAAAATTTTTTATTTTTCACTTTTCATCCAAAAACTGAACTTATCCCAAAATTCTGAAACATTAACCATAAGTTAAAATTAACATAATAATTTTGAAATATAATTTTATTTTATAAAATTAATTTTCAAAAAAGTTTCAAACCATTATTTTTTTGTTCACAAAAAGAAATAAAAAACATCTTGTTTTTAAAAAATTATGTTTTCGAAAAATATAAAACATTATTGAAAAATTAATTACTTTATTTTTTTAAATATATATTATTTAAATAAAAATATGATAAATAATATTTAAAAATTATTTATTACTAATAATATATCTAGGTTTAATAGCTATTTTATAAAAATTGAATTTAAATAATTACATTAATTTTATATTGTGATTGATTAAAAAACTCTATTATATATAATAGGAGATAAATATAGTGTAGCTTGTAATGAAAAATTAATTCAGTGTTTCCTAAAATATAAGCCATCAATGAAATATAATTTATTCAAAATAATCATAATTCATAAACTATGGTTATTATATATTGGTCATATTTATGTAGTGGAGTATACACCAGAGGAATTTGAAGCAAAAGTAGCTACTGTTAGAGGCACAATGTTCATTTTATCCTCTATGGTAAAAAACTTATTTAATATAGGTTCTAATAATTATTTTATATCCTAAAATTTAGTTGACATGTGTAACACATCTATATTTCGAATTTTATCCAAATAATTTTAATCTTTTCGATGTTTTTCATTGTAAAAAATATCATTTTTTTCTTGAATTACATGAAACATTAAGTTTATCTTTCATTAAACTCATCAAAAGTTGTAACAAGCATTACATACAACTCCGAGTTTATAAAAACATGACATACCATTAAAATATTATTATTTAATATGATATTTATCATCTAAATATGGGAATTGAGTGGATTCATAAGATTAAATAGATTTTGGAAATATATTTTTTATAAGTTTATATATAATAAATTCTTTCGGACTAATTAATAATAATGTAAAATAGTTTTTTTTGAAACTAAATGAAATATTTTTCTTAAAACTATTTTATGCAAAAAAGTGTTTCAAAATAATAAATTAAAAAAATCACAATAGATGAATGATTTTAATGAAAATTATATATAATATAATTATGTAAATGTTCAAAATTCATTTTTTGTGTTTTCTAGATAAGTGATAATAATAAATCCAATTTTATGCTTAAAAAATGTATTTAAAAAAAGCAGTTTATCGTATTTTTTTCACTTTTTTGAAAAACAATTTTGGACACTATTAGATGTTTTTTTAAAAAATAAATTTCAATTTGGAAATAATATTCTTTAAATTATCGTTGGGTAAATATTTATTATTTTTTGAGAAAATAAATTTTTCGATGAATAGTGAATAATACTAGTTTTATCAAGAATTGTAATTTATATAAAATAATATAAAACATCCAAATAGTTTTAATATAGTTTTAAAACAAATATATGCTTAATTATATATCTATTAATACAATTTAAATCATTTTAATAATTTTTATATTGAATTTTGATAAAAAAACATTTTAAACTCTTGAACATTCTTTCTTTGATAACCCACATTCTCATCCTGTATACGAGATAGATTTTAAAATAAAATTTTCCAATTATGTTATTATAATTTTTAAAAATTGATTCCTTATTCATAATATATGTAATTTATATTATATAATAATTATAACTTAATTTTTTACCATAATTAATAGTGAAATTAGAGATAATTATCTACCACTGTAATATGGGTTTATCAGGGGGTAAATAAAAGGACAAGGATTACAAAAGACCCAAAAATTGTACAAACCCACTGAAAATCTATATTTAGACCTTATATATTATATATTTTATAATTTATCCTTTGGGATCCCTATGGAAATTGAAAAATGAGGGTATAAATTTTTCATTTCAAAAATTACCAGTGTTACACTAACCTCACTTATTAAAGGCCAGACAATCTATTTTATTCGTCACACTCAAAAAAAGTTTTTATTGTCCTATAAATATTAAAGTAACTTCTTTAATTCACTCCTATAATACTATAAGACTTATTTTTTTATAGATACATCTTAAGATCACTTTTATGGAAACCAAAAGAGATTGTCCGATAAAGAAGCAATATTCCTAAACAATTATTTTATTTTATTTCATTCTACACCAAATTCATGTATTATTAAAAAATGATATTATAACTTCATTATGTTCTATATAATGGTGTTTTTTTATGTTAAAGTCATAACCTAAGTCCTAATTCTCTTCAATCAAATGGGATACAGAATAATAAATCATGTGTTTGGCGAAATTCATCCTTATGAACCAGTGTCATTAATTTTTCCATTAAAACCACTCAAGGATGGATATAATGATGTATTATGTAAGATTAAGGATTTTATTCATTATTTATGTGAATTTTATGTTTCAATTGAGTCCATAATTATGTCAAATAAGTTTTCCCAAGTACATTGGATGGCTTGAGACTGTTCTGAGGGTTCAGGACATGAAAAGGGGAAGAAATGGAGCTTTCTGGGAATGACACACGATTTGCACACAATTATTGGAATCCTCGTAGAGAATCATAGGTAGATAAGCGAGGGGGTGGGGGATTTTGGGATAGTATCTTCTGTATGGTTTTGAAAACTGTGCAGGTAAAATGTACAACTCAGTAGAGTTGATAAATTTACAAAAATGCCATTATGGGATTTTTAAGCCAAACTCAGGATTTCCTCCATTTTCACAACTTGGTATCTTAGTGAAGATGAAGAGATCAAATGATCTTCAAAGGGTGATTCCCCTTAATTTGTAGGTCATTTGGAGTGTCATCGATAGCAGATCAAAGATCTGTGTAAGTCTAATCATCTCATTGCTTCCTTTTCTTAGTTAGAGGTTGTATCTTTCTCTCCTCTCCTTCCAAAGCTATAAAACCAATCAATTTTAGTGATTTCTAGGTCGAGGATTCAATATTTGTTTGAATCGAGATCCAAGTCTTCATTTTGTATTACGTTCTTCAATGTGTTTGACGTAAGTGGTCTACAAGATATATCGTGTGGTTTTTATATAGATATGTGCATTTGAAATTGTGTCATTATGTACATATTATTGTATTATGAGAAAATTTCATAAGATCCAATAAAATGGTCATGTAAATGTTAAATTGAACCATGCATGGTCTCTATGGGTTTCATATAGGTTGAAATGACCATTTTAGGGCCCCCCATGTGGTGCATCGACAATCCCGAACCTAGATAATGGCGGGGTAAAGTGAAGGGTTGTCAAGTGGTAATGTTAATCATTTAAGAATATGTTTTATTAGTTTATTAAGTTGAAATGGAATAATTATAGTTATACATTGGGTGATAATGGAATAATGGGTTTTTGGTATGACACAAAATGGGAAAATGGGGTAAATGAGGTTATGTCGAATGCTTAATGAATTTTGTTAGAAATACAAAAGAAGATTACTGCAGGTAAAATGATGAACTTTTAAATTAGTAACGAAATTGAAAAATGTGGAAAATGTTAAATTGCATTTCATAAGTATTTTATAAATATGTTTAATGGGTTAGTACCTGGGAATTATGCGGTACACCTAAAGGGTTGAATGTATTAAATTGGTTATGCAATGTGTTATTAAATTGTAATTGAAATGCACCTGTGGACCGATGCTTGTTAAATGATAAATGGGATAAATGGAATAATGTAAGTTAGTTATTGAAAATTTCCCAATGTTTGTGAATTATCAAATATTCTTAATTGTTGTTTCATGAGAATGGAAATTGTGCTAAATGGATATTTAATGTAACTGATAAATGTGATAATAGGTTATGGAATGATATTAAGTCACATGATTGATGGGTATGGAATGTGGATCCTATTTGAATTGATTGTTCTTGGTTGTGACATGTTATCTGGGTGGTAAATAGAAATATAATCATATTTACATGGCTTGGTAGTGTGGGGTGATGACACAAAGTTCTACACTCACGGGTTGAGTTAGAATGAGGCTCTCAAGTCCACCAAAAAATGCATGGGTTAAAGAAGAGGATGCAAAATCTATTCCTCTAATAGTTTCATTCCACTAAAACTGAGGCTTCGTTGTGTGGAAAATGTGTTGATGTAATATGTTTATCCTAAGTAAATTAGGGACTTGATCTCTTTTCCTATGTATAGTTATTGTTTTCTTTATAATAATGTTTAGATGATGTATTATCTTTACCCGTGGAACACATGAAGATAATGAAGAAAGTAAAGAAGATGGATATGCGGTGAATATAGAAATAATGATAGAAATGGTTAGTATATGAATTGTTTTCTAATTTCAATCGAGATGTTTGGTTGGATTACCTTTCCATTTATTTCATACATTCATGAACTATCTATAAGACTGGATATTTTGTAAACACGGTTGGTGGTGGCATACTGATTTTTTTACTCACTCTTTACTTAGGCTGCCCATGGGTACCCAAGTAGATTTCATGGTTGAAGGTTAGGAAAATAGAAATATAATTTTCTAGGATGTTTAGTTGTGTTTGGTGTATTCATGGATGAGGATCCAAACATGAAGGTGTGGCCCGCTTTGGGATTTAGCTTCTTGTATTTATTTGGTGGTTTTGATCATTTTGGAACTATTTGCATGTCATTACATGGTAAAATGTTGAATTGTGGTTTGTACTTTGTTTTTGGAGTTGTTTGGATATGCATATTTATTGGATTCTTCAAATGTTTTCCTCTCTTTATATTGTGTTCTGCTATGGCTTACTTTTGATAATAGGGTATAGTCTCCCCACATGATTTATCTTACCCTCATTGCTACTCAAAAACCTCTGGAATACGAGGAGCCGCATTTGAGGTCATGTGACAACTTGGCTCAGGGCACTAGTTTAGTGGGTCTCGGGTCGAGGACATTACAAAGTTTTATCAGAGTAGTTATTTTAAGTGGCCTTGTTATTTGGGATTGTAGAAATGATGTTAGGGTGTGTTTGACCTTGGTAATGAGCTTGTGCTTGGGATTAAATTACCCTTGTACAATGGATAACCCATGTCAACCTGGGTCTGTATTGCTGTTTTTTGATGTGTGTTGTTACAGTTTAATGATATTTCACCACTAGGTGATGCACATGTTGTTTTATTTAATTGGTGTAATAAATTTTTGTCAAGGCCATAATGGCATGAGTTTGTGCATTTATGCATCATTTTAGGCACCTAAGGATATAGGTGGCTTGCATCATCAAAGGCACACATGGGATGGGTGTGTGAAGAAATGAGGGTAGAATGAAATTACCTTTGTTTAAAAATTTGACAAAAATGATGCCTAATAATTGTAACACAAGTGGGTAAATGAAAAGAATATAAATTAACAGATAAGGAATATAGTGTATAAAGAAACCTTATGACTGGATTAAAATTTCGGGTTGTGGTAAATTGTAATGATCGAATAGTGTCTATAAGAGATATAATTTCATAGTTATGGGGGAATGAACAATGGAATTTTTCTAATGAATGTGTAAATGAGTAAAAATGATTATTTCCATAAGTTTTGTAATAGAAAATGTGACTAAGAGAGAATATTTGTGCTGTGAATGAAGAAATCATTTAAAGGCACGATTGATGAAATATTTGTGATTACGTAATTTTGTTTTCACCATGTTGATTATGATCCTTGGTAATAAGGGATGGGGGTAATATTAGAGATGTGAACAAGTCCATTGGAATGGTGTATTTGTTGTGGGTTATGTATGGAAGGTGGTGAATTCTTTTATTGTGGTCTATACCAATTGGAATTCCCTTGAGATATTTGTTGATGATAAAGTTTGGGAATATGAATCTGAGTAAGGATTTTGAATGTTTTTTGTAAATAAAATTTTCTAAATCATGATCCTTTTGGCTTTCCTTGTTGTGTCTTTAGTTATGAAATAACCATAAATTCTTAGGGTGTTGTTTGATAATGTGGAAGTAGTAATACATGTGGTTTTTAATTGTGTGGATTGTATGATCAAAATAAGAATGAGTTTCTTGGTTGTGGTTTCATTAGTGATGATTGTTTCCAAGGGTGCAGTGACCCATGTGGTATCTGAAATTGTGAGTTGTATTTCAGTTCATAAAGTGGGGGGTTTTGGATTGTGGTGTTGATGTATGTGTATGATTACCTTGTTACGGAACCTAGAAGAAATTTTCTCTTTGTGTGCTAGGCACAGTGTGTAGTGGAACAAGGGTGAGAGTACCCTTCATAGACATTTATTTTCTTGTAACATGATGTGTATGGTTCATAATGAGGACTAGTGGTTTTTTCTTATCATTATTTCAGTTTAGGTGGTTGGTATTGTTCAACCTCTGAGGTGACAAAGGGACGATGTCAGAAGGGGTCCCTAGTGCCTTTGGTTGTGTGTCATATAGGTGGATGCTTAGGAACATGATTTTGGGATAGAGAGTGTAGAGACCCATAGCTTGACTTACATGGAAATTACATTACTTTTTTAGAATACTTAATACATAACTAAAACTAACACTTAAGGACCGTAATAATTTAGTGTCTTTGGAAACTCAGAACATAATCTTCTAATCATGGTGAAAGATCATCAACATCTTCTGTAAAGGTCTTCCACTTTTTTTCTTACATAAAACATTTCTTTATATACTGGGGAAAAAAACATATAAAGGGTGAGCTCAAATGCTCTGTAATGGTAAGCATGGAGAAAATAAAACAAACCATATACATTTGAACTTAAAAATATGACCCTAATGTTTAAACATCAAAATCATGAGCAATGACATAAAAAATGGCAGTATATAAGGCATATATCATAATGGAAATTCAATCATGATAAAATAGAATGGGAATAAAACATGTAATTTTTGAAAACCATCAAGCACTTGATATTATTTCCATATTATTCAAGGAATTCCTGCCCAGACCATCATAGTGGACAGAGTCCCTTACTAAATAGAGTTCACTCCTCGTTCCAGTCCTGTATCACTGAACCGGGTTAACTTTTTGTTCCATCCATGTCTATCTCATGAGATATAAATCTTTACCCAATGCATTGGAGGTAGATATAGGTCCCACCCATCTCATAATGAAATCATTCTTACGTGTACCACAACATAAATATAAATTATTTATCATAACCGAAAGAATAAAATGGGTTTCATAAATATCATCCCATCATAACATAATCCATATATAAAAAATGGATATCATTTCATCATAAGAAAATTGAAACCCTGTAAATCATAGAGACATTACACTTCAATCATAATCATACTAAATAATGTCATATTATATGGAAAATAGTTTTGACAAAACACTTGAAATGAATTCTTGAGGAAAATATCATTTCTTCTTCAAAAATCATTTTCTTTTCACAAAATTCCATTTAATTTTAAAAGAAATGCATTTTTTTGAATATAATCATGAAATCTTGTGGAGGAAGCTTCATGAAAATAAGGTTTTATTAAACCGTAAAAATATGTTCATGCCGTATATGTTAAAAAACATTATTCTTGAACTTTTGCTGGAGAAGTCAAAAAGTACGTCGTATGGTAAAGAAAAGAAAGATTCCTTACATACCATGTAGTAAAAGTCAAAAATGGGTAAAAAGGTCCTTAAACATACATGAAACCATTTTTAGAAAACAGGGAAAGGGATGATAAATATAACCCCAGTAAATACATACGAATAAACAATCTCGGATAAAAACAAGATTGGAAAAGTTATCCCTTACCTTATGTATGATATGGTTCATATGTGTCCGAACCTCCTTTATAATGATTTAAATAATGTCATTGACTTATTAAATAATCATATTCATTGTTATGATATCATATATGGTTTACTTATGACTTTATATTACCCATTCCTTTGTAAATTCCATGTTAAAGCAGTATTTTGGGTAAAATCATTTCATTTATCGTACGTGTTTCAATTTGTTGTTCTTGATATTATTACTTATATCCAGATTTACTTAATTATAGAATGTAAAACATGATGTATATATAATATATATTCAGCATATAAATATTTATGATAGATTGATAAATGGAATGAAATACACCACTCATGGAGACGGTAGGCTGTACGTACGCATGAATGATGTTTTCATTTCCTTATTGAATTGAATGGAATTAAGTAAATGATTCATATATTTAATTAAATCTAGTATCATTATTATGTAATATCTTTCATGATTATTTATTATATATACTTTATATTCATACTTTAATGGTTAATCATGGAAAATGAATCACAACGCGTTCGTGGAGACGGTAGTCCGTACGTATGAACGAGCAATGATATCATTCCCATAATTCTTGAATGGAATTGGATTGGTTGATTTAATATCTCAGAATTAGTATGAAGTTATAATAACATATATAGTTATTCTTTACACCATTATACCCATCCAAGTAAGGTGGTGGTGGAAAAACCGATTACACCACGGCATGGAGACGGTATTCCGTACATATGCACATGCGGTGATTTCATTTTCCGTAGGATGTATAGAAAATGAAATGAGGTTGTTTCATATTTATAATATCATATCATATATTATTGATACAGATATTATTACATTACAATGAAACAACTAAAGAAGAGGATGTTGAAGAAGAATGAAACTTGAAAGAATCGGTAGAAGAGATTACCTCTTTTTCGACGCACCTCCTTTAATCTTCCTCTTAAGAGACTAGAGTTCTACTTTTGAAAAGACCAGAACCACCAGAATGTAGCTAGGGAAGTGGATAAGAGAAACAGTCAGTGGTTGCCTGATATTTAAGGCTCAAAGTGTTGTGAAGAGGAGAGGGAGAATGTGTTCTTTTATATGGGAAGAGAGGGTCACTTTTGGAAGCCTAAAAAATATTAAATTATAATAAACTCAAACCCCACATAAAAACATCAAAAGTGACTAAAATTCCGATATGAGGTAATATATGGTTGTAATCTCATCAACCAATCAAATTTAGACATGTTGGGAAATTATTTTAAACCTTATCAAGTTGATTTATCCATATTTAATTTATTTAATCTTATTTGTGGTAATAATATTCTATATTTTAAATTGTTATAAATAATGACTTATGTGTTGTGAATTATCAGAAATTGGTTAATTTAGGAAATTTTAGACCTTATAAATTTCAATTTATAATTTTTAAATATGTATGTTATTTTTAAACAATTTAATAATAGGTTATTTTTATAAAAGTACAATATTGTTAATTTTGACACTAATCATTTATTTGACTTTAAATAAAATCCAAACAGAGGATATATTCAAACCAAAATGTTTAATAGATTCCTAACATGTCATATTCATCTATAAAATTTGTTTATAACATTAATTAGTTCACATAATTTTTGTTTTAATATTTATAAAACCATTTATTTGATATTTCTCTTAATAAAACAATTACTACATCATTTTTGTATAATCATTTAATATACTTATTAGTTGCATAAACATTTAAATTAAAATCCCATGAGGAAGATAAATTTACTAAATTTCATAATAATATTTATACTCTAATTTATCATCTTAAAATTATAACATGTAAATTGTTATATCTATTAAATTATGAAGGTGACATCTTTGACATCATTTAAATAAAACAATATCAATGTTCTAATAGGTTTTATAAGGCTCCAAATGGTCCAAATATCGTCCCTTGGATTCTTAGGGTATAGATATACTCGACCAATAATTTTTGGTCAAGTTTCCGGTCCTTTTTATAGGTATTGTTATTTTAATAAAAACTATATTATTGATTTTTCACTAAATAAATAATTTCTACATCATTAATGTATAAGTTATTAAGGTAATTAATAATCTCTTAAAAATTAAAAATAAATCCCCATGATAAATAAAAAAATTTTATCTTTCAAATTTGTATTTATAATCGAATTTATATTCTGTATGACCTTATATTAAAAATAATCTAGTTATTAAAGTTTGGGTGAGACATATTTCACTTTCGTTTAAATAAAATAAATAAAAGGTCTTAATCGAATAAAAGTGGGTTCCATTAGATTCCATTTCGACCCAAGTATGATTTAGGGAAAAATATAATCATATAATTATATTAATACAAGTGTTAGGGTAATTTTATAATATTATATTTACCCTTAATTACGCTATTTACCTTTAACTATGGTAAATAAAATTTACCATAGTTACTATTCATAGTTCCCAATAATAAAAAGTATCCTATTAACATAATTTGGACCTACTGATTCCAAATATGGAATCCATTTTTCTAAATTCAAATCACAGAGGTTGTAGAAATTAATTTAAAATTAATCTCGTTGTTAAGAAAACAAGTTTTAGATGTTAAAATGTTGCAAAAGAATGATTTTTTTACTTATGAAATCAGTGTAAAATTAATTCTAATGACTTAAATTATATTAAATGGTAAAAATATATTCTATTTATACCTAAAAACCATTAAATATTATAATTTAACCAGATAAATTATTGTGATGAAAAAAGTTGTTTTTAATTAAAATATAGCTTGTTTTTACTATTCATTAAAATATGAAAGTTATTAGAATAATATGAAAAATTTATCCAAAGTAAATTTTTATATCTTGATTCAAAAATAAGAATTATATTTTGTCAAATTGAACTTATAAACATGTCAAAAACGATATTTAAAGTGGGTGCACCATCAAAAGGCGGCAAAACTGCATTTTTTGAAAAATACTTATTTTACCCGAAAAATTTATTTTGTTCTCATACCATTTTCTAGAAAATGTGTAAGTTGAATAATAATGTTATAAAATTCAAAATTTAGTTACTACTATTCATAACCTCTAGTTCATAATAATATTATAACAATATATCGTTGTTTAGTGAAACTCAGTATTGCGTACTACACACGCTATCGAGGAAGGTCGCGATTGCGTGTAATGCAAGCCAAGTAAGGGATGTGTGTAGTGCAAGATCCATTTGGTGTTTCCTATAACATAATCAAAACTTATTTCATTTATACATTAAAAAAATATATACTTAATGTTGCGTAGAATAATTTCTATAAAACGAACTTGAAATTGTGTGTCACATGAGCCAAGAATAGTGTTGTGTATACTTTAAGCTAATATGGTGTTGTTTATATCACAAGATAATTTTGGTGTAGTATACAACATAATAAATCAATGAAATTAAAAATAATAATTCTCATAAAATCTCATGTTGTTACATTCTACCCCCCTTAAAATGAATTTCTCCCTCAAAATTCATCGGGGTTATAAATGTTTTACTACTTGAAAGTTTCTTTCATAGAAACCCACATCCTAAAAAGAAATACTAAAACATAATTTTAAAAAGTGAAGTATGAAACATATCAGTTACCCAAATTAACTCATCACTGGGTTTCCACATATGAGAACAAAGGTGAAAATATGGATATGGAAGAGAAACCTAACCATCAAGTTCTGATTGAGAGTGGTAGAGAACATGGCTATGAAAAAGCCAACAATCACAAAGACATAAATTTGTGATGATCTAAGGTACCATCTGATTCATCGGATATGAAGATAGAAGGACAACATTTTTGGTTTTCAAGATCATTTCCCTAAAGTTGAAGAATTTGAATTATAAGAAATACTTACTTTATTTCGTTACAATATCACCACTGTTCATGCCCTGAATAATTTCCACTTCATCTCTTAAATAAATGAAGTTAAATTTGTCATTCTTGAAGTGTTAGTAGATCATGTGATAGAATAATGGGTCATTCCATCTGTCTCAAAAAATAGGTTAGCAAAAGTTATCAAATATACTTAAGTCCATATATGGTGAGGTTAATCGTATATGATTCCAAAAAATGGATTTATACTTCCTCTATCATATTGATTAATAAAATCAAACTAGTTTCAACTAACCATGGACTTCTTGTAGGACAGTGGTAGGCGATAAAGGCCTATCACACTTCGGTTGTGGGTTCGATTCCCGTATCCTTGTCCGGCGCAACGGGTTGTTTCCCTTCCTGTAGGTTGTCCTTTTTCTAAAACTACATTATTAAAACATTCCATCAATAATATCAGAAAAATTTCTAGCCTTAAATAATACTAACTTATGTCTAACATAATCTATTCCAATCATTAGGATTATCCAAAATACTTCTGTCCAATCTCATAGTATAAAGAAAACAATTACTAGAAATGTCATCTATCGAGCATGTGAATACCATCATTTATCCCCCATATATCGTACGATATATCTTTTTGGTCACATTCCAAACATGTGAATACATTAATCATGTATTTTCTTGAAAAAATTAATACCCATTGAACCTTAGTGAAAACATGAATGCTATAAAAAGTTAACTCTTTCCTCATTCCAAAATCCAAAAATTTCTATATACTCAAACCATGATATAACTTTGTCCTAATATCAGTCATGATAACATTTCATATTCTCTTTATCCCTTTATTATACATATATCATCTTTTTTCCAAAAATATTTCAATCACTTTTCATGGTTACCTGTACCATATAATTATTGAAAACTAATACATAGATATTCCAAAATTCCACGATACCATAAATGAAGTTCCATGACACTATTTTGAAATCCCATTACATAAACACTTAATAACTCCACAAAATCATTGTCATACTCAACATCACAAATAGCGACCGCATGTTACTTCCCTTTATCCTTTTCCTTAAGATGTTGCTCACGTCGATCATCATTAACCGTTGGATTAGGGAATTGATTAGCATAGTGCCCCATTTCCTTGCACTTGAAGCATTGAAGTGTTGGTGGAGCGTTCTCTGTAGTCTTTTCTCTATTCACATCATTAGATACCTTTTTCCCTTTACTTCGACACTCAACTGCTCAATGACCTTCTTTTCCAAACTTAAAAAATTTTCTAGAACCTTTTAGGCAATCTCCACCATGCTTCTTTCCACACTTTGAGCATAAAGAAACAATCATCTTCTTTTCACCATTGTTATGAGATTTCTCATTGAACTTCATCTTTAATTTTTTTTCAAAACCATGAGATGGATATATAACACCAACTTACAGTTCTACCTTGATAGCACAACACACAATTTCTTCATAGATACTAAATTCTCTTATTGCTAATTCCCTTCAAAGACATGGTTTTAAGCCACTGAAGAATTGATCAACTTTACTTTCAGGTTGGATGATAAAGCCAGATGCATACCTTGCAATCCTTGTAAAATTCGTTTCTATATTCCAATAGATTCATCATCCTTTTTCTTAATCTCAAGGAAATCTTTTTCCATATTTGTTCGAAGAATATGAGGGAAGTACTTATTGAAAAACAAGTTCTTGAACTCATCCCATTCCATTGATTCAATTTCATCTTGGGGCCTTGTATTCATAATTAGAGTCCACCACTGGTCTGCTTCACCTTCTAAACGGTAAATAACTATAATGAATATTTCATGTTCTAAAAATAGAAGTATGGAAAATATCTTTTCAAGGGTACTGATCCATTGTACATCAACAGGTGGATTAGAAGACCCATAGAATGAAGGTGGACATTTCCTCATGAAGGAATCAATAGAATATTGTTCCCTATTCTGCTCATTGGGATGTCCATAATTATTCATAGCTTGTGTAATTATAGAAATAATACTTTTCAATCCATCTCCAATAACATTGGTTTGTTCAGGAGGACAATCATTTCATTTTTCATTACATTGATCAACACGGTTCCTTCGGGTTCCATCCGTCGTTTAAAACCCAGAAAGAATAGTGTGAGAGGCAAAAATCATGCTAGGTAAAAGAACATAATAAAGGGGGAGTACTTTCAATATCTAACATCTTATGTTTAATTCTAATATCGTTACCCTAATTCTAGGACTATAACCTTTACTTGTACTTAACCTTAGGGAAATCCCTAGACACACCTTATAAATATCTCTAGGGATCTCACTAAAGTTCTTGCATCCTAGTATCCAAAGGTTCACTAAACATTTCCTCTAATACCAACTGTAGAGACCCATATCTTGACATACATGGACATTTCATTACTTTTTCGGAATACAGAATACATAACAAAAACCAACACTCAAAGACCATAATAGTTTAGTGTCTTTGGAAACTCAGAACATAATCTTCTAATGATGGTGAAATATCTTCAATATCTCTTATAAAGATCTTTCCCTTTGTTTTCTTACCTAAAACCTTTCTTTATATCCTGGGGAAAACAAAAAATATAAAGGGTGAGCTCAAATGCTCATTAAGGGTAAGCATAGAGAATATAAAACCAACTATATACATTTGAAATTAAAAACATGACCATAATGTTTAAACATCGAAATCATGAGAAATGACATAAAACATGGAAGTACATAAGGCATAGATCATAATGGAACATCAATCATGATAAAATAGCATGGGAATAAAGCATTTAATTGTGGAAAACCATTAATCACTAGATATTATTTCCATAGTAGCCAAGGCATTGCTGCCAAGACCATCAGAGTGGACAAAGTCACTTATTAAATCGAGTTCACTCCTCGTTCCTGTCCTGTATCACTGAACCAGATTAACTTGCCATTCTAGACATGCCTATCTCATGAGATATAAATCTTTACCCAATGCATTGAAGGGAGATATAGGTCCCACCCATCTCATAATGAAATCATTCTTAAGTGTGCCACAACATAAACATAAATCATTCATCAAAACCCAAAGAATAAAATGGGTTTCATAAACATCATCCCATTATAAAATAATCCAAATAAAACAAATGGGTATTATTTCATCATAAGAAAATTTAAACCATGTAAATCATAGAGACATTATACTTTAAACATAATCACACTAAATAATGTCATCTTAAATGGAAAATAATTTTGAAAAAAACACTTGAAATGAATTTAGGAGGAAAATATCCTTTCTTCTTCAAAAATCATTTTATTTTCATAAAATGCCATGAAATTTTAAAAGAAAAGGATTTTTTTTGAAAATAATAATGAAATATTGTGGAGGAAGCTTCATGAAAATAAGGTTGTATTAAACCGTAAAAATTCATTCATGCCGTATAAGTTAAAAAAACATTTTTCTCGTACTTTTGCCAGAAAAGTCAAAAAGTACCTCATATGGTAAACAAAAGAAAGATTCATTACATACCATGTAGTAAAAGTAAAAAATGGGTAAGAAAACATTAAACATACTTAAAACCGTTTTTAGAAAATAGGGACATGGTAGAAAAATATAACTATAGTAAATACTTACGAATAAACAATCCCGGATAAATACGAGTTTGGAAAAGTTATCCCTTACCTTATGTCTTATGTGATTCATTTGTATCTGAACCTCTTGGATAATGATTTAAATAATTTCATTTACTTATTACAGAATAATATCCATTTTTATGATATCATATATGGTTCACTTATGACTTTATATTACCCGTTCCTTTGTAAATTTGATGTTAAAGCAGTGTTTTGGGTAAAATCCTTTCATTTATCGAACGTGTTTCGGTTTGTTGTTCTTGATATTATCAATTATATCCTGATTTAATTAATTCTAGATTTTAAAACATGATTTATATATAATATATATTCAGCATATAAATATAAATCATAGATTGATAAATGGAATGAAATACACCGTTCATGGAGACGGTAGGCCGTACGTACGCTTGAATGCTGTTTTCATTTCCTTATTGAATTGAATGGAATTAAGTAAATGAAACATATATGTACATAAATCCATTATCATTATTATATAATATCTGTCATTATTATTTATTATATATACTTTATAATCATACTTTAATGGTTAATCATGGAAAACGAATCTCATCGTGTTCGTGGAGATAGTAGTCCATATGTATGCAGGAGCGATGATATCATTCCCGTAATTATTGAATAGAATTTGAGTGGATGATTTAATATCTCAGAATCATTATGAAGTTATAATAACCATATATATTTATTATTTACACCATTATACCCATCCAAGTATGGTGGAGGTGAAAAACTGATTACAACACGACGTGTAGATGGTATTCCGTACGTACGCATGCACGGTGATTTTGTTTTCCGTAGGATGGATAGAAGGTGAAATGTGGTTGTTTCATATTTATAATATCATATCAATATATTATTTATAATAATTGTATTACTTTACAATGAAACAACTAAATAAGAGGAAGTTGAAGAAGAAAGAAACTTGAAAGAATCGGTAGAAGAGATTACCCCTTCTTCGACACACCTCCTTTAAGCTTCCTCTTAAGGGACTAGAGTTGGTCTTTTGAGCAGAACCTCCATAATGTTTCTAGGGAAGTGGAGAAGAGAAATGGTCAGGGTTTTTTCGATATTTAAGGCTCAGATTTTTGTGAAGAGGAGAGGGAGGAGGTGCCCTTTTATAAGGGAAGAGTGGTGCACTTTTGGAAACCTCAAAAATATTAATTTATAATAAACTCAAACCCCACATATAAACATCCAAATTTACTCAAATTAGTATATGAGTTAATATAGGGTTTTAATCGCATCAATAAATAAAATTTAGACAAGTTAGGAAATTATTTTAAACCTAATCAATTTGATTTACCCATATTTAATTTATTTAATCTTATTTGTGGTAATAATATTCTAAATTTTAAATCGTTGTAAATAATTACTTATGTGTTGTGAATTATCCATAATTGGGTACTTTATGACATTTTAGACCATATAAATTTTAATTTATAATTTTTAAATATTTATGTGATTTTTAAACAATTTAATAATATGTTATTTTTATAAAATTATATTAGTGTGAATTCTGACACTATTCATTTATTTGAATTTAAATAAAATCCAAACAGAGGATATATTAAAAAAATGTTTAATAGATTCCTAATATGTCATATTCATCTAGAAAATTTTATTAGAACATTAATTAGTTCACATAATGTTTATTTTAATATTTATAAAACCATTTATTTTATATTTCTCTTAATAAAACAATTAATACATCATTTTTGTACAATCATTTAATATACATATTAGTTTCCTAAAAATTAAAAATAAAACCCTATTATAAATATAAATATAATATATTTCATAATAATATTTCTACTCGAATTTATCATCTTAAAATCACAACATCTAAATTGTTATATTTATTAAATTATGAAGGTGACATCTTTGACATCATTTAAATAAAATAATATAAATGTCTTAATCTATTTTATAAGGCTCCAAATGATCCACAAATCTACCATTGGATTTTTAGGGTATATATATACTCGACCAATAATGTTTGGTCAAGTTTATGGTCCTTTTGCTAGGTATTTCAACTTTAATAAAAACTATATTATTGATTTTTCACTAAATAAATTATTTCTACATCATTAATGTATAAGATATTAAGTTAATTAAATATTTATTAAAATTTACAAATAAATTACCATGATAAAGAAAAACATTTTAGTTTTCAAATGAGTATTTATAAATGAATTTATATTCTGTATAACCTTATAATAAAAACAATCTAATTATTAAAGTTTGAGTGAGACATATTTCACTTTCCTTTAAATAAAATAAATAAAAGGTCTTAATAAAATACAAGTGGGTTACATTAGATTCTATTTAGACCCAAGTATGATTTAGGGAAAAATATAATCATCCAATTATATTAATACAAGTGTTAGAGTAATTTTATCATATTATATTTACCCTTAATTACACGATTTACCTTTAACTATGGTAAATAAAATTTACCGTAGTTACTATTCATAGTTCCCAAAAATAAAAAGTATCCTATTAACATAATTTGGACCGTCTGATTCCAAATATGGAAGCCATTTTTACAAATTCAAATCACATAAGTTTCATAAATTAATTTAAAATTAATCATGTTGTTAAGAAAATGTGTTTTAAAAGTTAAAACGTTGCAAAAGATTGAAATGTTTTTACATATGGATTCAGTATAAAATTAATGATAATGCCTTAAATTATATTAAATGTTAAAAATATGTTCTATTTATACTTTAAAACCATTCAATATTAGTATTTAACCATACAAATTATTGTGATGAAAAAAGTTGTTTCTAATTAAAATATAGCGTGTTTTTACTATTCATTAAAATATGAAAGTTATCAGAATAATATGAAACATTTATCCAAAGTAAATTTTTATATCCTGATTCCAAAGAAGAATTTTATTTTGTCAAATTGAACTTGTAAACATGTCAAAAACTATATTTAATGTTGGTGCTCCATCAAAAGGGGGAAAATGCATTTTTTTTAAAATACTTATTTTACCTGAAAATTTTATTTTGTTCTCATACCATGTTCTAGAAAATGTGTTAGATTAATAATAATGTCATAAAATTTAAAAATTAGTTACTTCTATTCATAATGGCTAGTTCATAATAGTATTATAACAATATATCATTATTTAGTGAAACTCAGTATTGTGTACGACACATGCTACTGAAGAAGGTCGTGATTGCATGTAATGACAGCCAAGTCAGGGCTGCGTGTAGTGCAAGCTCCCTTTGGTGTTTCTGATAACATTATCAAAACTTATTTCATTTATACATTAAAAAAAATCTATACTTAATGTTTCATAGAATAATTTTTACAAAATGAACTTGAAATTGTGTGTAACACGAGCTAAGAAGAGTGTTGTGTATACTACAAGATAATACGGTGTTGCGTATAGCACAAGCTAATTTTGGTGTAGTGTACAACACAATATATCAATGAAATTAAAAATAATAATTCTCATAAAATCTCAGGTTGTTACAGAGAGAGCATTTCCTAGTGCTGGTTTGGCATAGAGGGATATTTGAGAGTATTATAGGTTGGTTATGTGATTTATGTTGTGGTTATGAGATGATAGTTTTGGGAAAATGAAGGGAAACATCATGGGGATTCTTCATAGGTGGAATCAAGGACTAATGGGTACCATATAACTTCATTTAATGGTATGGTTGTATCCTGGTCCTTGAGAGGGGAACATATGAGTTGGTAGTAGGTTTTAATGTCTTCTTCAAAGGATAATATCATAATAAATCCTATCCCATTTATTAGGATGACTTTCAATGGATGCCTCAATGTTGTTTTTGGTGGGATTGAATAGTGTTTCTAAAGTATGGTTTGATTATTTTTCTTCAAAAGTTACACTGGGGTGAGGATGGTTGCATGGATGAGATTACTATGGGGATTTTTTGGTTGTTGGTTGAGGTTTTGAGATTTTCTTAGGGAAGAGAAGGCTAACTTACCAAGAGGAATTGTTTATGTAAGTAAGCGGGCATCGAGAAATGCTCAGGTTATGGTGACTTGTGGGGAATAAATTCAGTTAAGTGTGGCTATATGAAAGTGTGAACCTGAAGGCCCAAATGACTTCTAGATGTGGGTATGTGCTGGTAAGGCAGGATTTTGATCGGCATGAACATCTTTTGTTCTCTACTAAACCAATGTGGGAATCATGTATATGAAGAAGACCCTTGGGTTGATTTGTGTGTTCTACCATTGTGTTGGTTGATTCTCATTTGGGTCAATCTAGAATAGATCAAGTGGCATGTTGGAAGTGGCATCAGGGGAAAGATGGTTTAGGACTACTTGGGGGATGGTCGTGGAGTGATGGAAGGACTTAGTTGGAAACCATACCTGAGTGGTGCTGTTTAGGTACAGTTGGGATGTGATGAGATGTGTGTGGCAGGGAAGCCTAAGATCTAGGAAGGCCACAGTGCGCCATAGTGTGGGGTGACATCAATAATGGATATGCTATTGGTGGTGTTATTTGATAACCTCAAAGCATACCTCATCCAGGGATGATTCTGCATAACATATTGACATCGTCATAGGTATGCCAAGAAGATATGGATTTACACTAAGAGTCTTTAAGGTGTTTTGGTTGGTTGTAGGATATCATTGAGTTTACACTCATGGAAATAGTGTATGTAGAGCTATATGTTGGTATGTTCACCCACAATGGTTTTGGGTGAGGTCCTCAGGATGGAACAAATGACAATGAATGCAATGGGGGCCATTCACGGTGGTTGAGAGTGGTATTTTGGTGATGTTCCTTATCTTGTTTTAGGAACAGTTAGATACCCATGTTTATGTTTTTGGGGTTCATTTTTTGATCTAGTATGAGTCGCGTGGGTTGGAATCCCTTATTGAGATAACTGGTAATGACACCCCTAAGGTGGCGAGTGATAAATCCATCATGTATGGAGAGGAGAATGTTGAATTGATGTAGTGGCAGAAAGATTCTGATGAGGAACCTGAGAGGTTCATGTCGGGTCCCTAAGGGAGGCTACATGACTCGTTATTATGGTGGATGATTGAGCCAAGCAGTGGTGTTTTGATCACAGTAGTTCTAAATGAATTAGATAATCTTGTGTTAAGCCATTGATGGGGTGGGAAGATGTGGAAACATTCACGGTAAAAGGATTTGGGTTCTATAATCTAAAGAATATGAGGAGTGTACTCGAGTAAGTAGCTTCAGTGGTCTAGGGAAATGTAGTCGGGTGATTTCTGACATGTTATAGTGAATGTGAATGAGTGTTTCTAGAGTGAACCACCTCCATTTTGATGTTTTAATGGTGAAGTCCATTTGGAACTGGGGTCATACTTTAGTGTGGTCAGGGTGATCTTATTCCTCGAATGGATGGTGTGTGGGTGTCCTCCTAGATGGTTTCAATGGTGAGGCTGGATTTCAATGCAGAGTAATATCCCTATGGAGACTCGAGCATAGTGAGTTGGGACACTTTAGGGTATGAGAATGTTTGGTTGAGATTTTTTTGTCCTTCATCTACAATGGGGGTGAAAAACCATCGAAGATAGTGGAGAGAACCATAAAGTAGAACTGAATAGTTAATGAAGTGATTGATGTTTTGGGTTTGAGGAACTCAAGTGATCACCATTCGGGTGAGTGAGCCTGATGGAAATTGTTGACAAAATCAGAGTGGTCGAGTTCCCTGAGTTATTTTGGATTAATTTGGATGTATGGTTATAGAATGGGATCATCGATACATGGGTGGTGGATCAATGTAGGCCAGGAAATGTGATTGGGAGGACCACATGTTTTTCTTCGGGTGATAATGAGTTTGGTCACTATTAGAGTTTTGAAAGTAGAGTAAATCAAGACCAAATGTTTCAGGTCATGAGTTGTGGAGAGGATCCGACATATGGGGTGTTAGTTGGTTCCTCTACGATGATATGATGCTCTTTGTAATGTTTCCATTTTCTATGAATCATGCACTATCACCTATCTTTTCTATATGATGTTTAAGTGGTTGTGTATGGTTAAAGTTGATGCATCATAGGTGAGGTATCTAGTTTTTGATGTGGGTTGTCGAGAGAAGTTTTTGCAGGGAATGGCCAATACCACAACCTGTTCCATAGGATTTCCTTCCATGTCTCCCCAAGCCTTCCTCTAATAGGTTAGGAGTTTGGGAATAACACTGAGAAGGAATATCTGTAATATGTGAGGAATTTACTATGTCCCTACACACAAACACACATCTCTCAATGCCCAAAAATACTAAAATGTGAAACACTAAGTAAACCATGCATTCCACTATGACAACCACTGAGACTTACAATACAAAACTAAAGTCAATGGGCGACAATATACAAGACCAAAAGAAAATATGTAAACAATAAAGTTCACATGTAGCTAGGAACTCATTTTTAGAAAACACTACATGATGGTTGGGCGATGGGAAACTTTCGGATTCCATAGGAGTATTCCTCATCTGTCTGATCTCACTAGGCACCACCTGGTCCTAAGCCACCTAGGTCTCTACCAAAATGTCGGTCATCTGCAGAAGACATGTCATGTGTGGGAAAAGAGTTTGCAGAAGGGATTAAAGTATTACTTAGAAAAAAAACTCCAAACCATAATGGAAAGGTGAAAATAAAAGTACATATAATGTATTCTATGCTCACATAGGTATAAATCTATGACACTAAAAAGAAAAATTATCAGATTTAGTCCAAAAACACCCAGTATCGATGAGACACTTAGTCTATTTGAGACACTCAGTCTGGACGATACACTTTGTCTCAGTGAAAAACTTAGTCCTAGTGAGTCACGTAGCCTCAAGGTCACATAGTCTTCGAGTCACATAGTCTTCAATTCACGTAGTCATCATGTCACATAGTCTCAGTGTCACAACCAGCCACATTATTTTTCTCTTAGCATGCTAGATATGGGAGAAAGTACTCCTCAAGCCAATGGTCTTAGGTCAATTTCCACAAATACTACTTAGAGTATCTAAAAATGAATACCTCATTGTGAGGGTCCCACCGCCGCAAATGGCTCATCAAATAGACATGTGGTTTTGATGTTATGTGAATTTTAGTAGAATGGGGCCAGTTGGGTCTGAGTTCGGTCTGATTCGGGGTCCACCGACCCGACACATTAGGCATGGAAAAGCCTATTCTAATAGCTCAGCCTACTACTACACTACCCAATGCAGGCTGGTTTAGTCCATCTGGATGCACCGGATACTATGTCCCACCTCACCAACTCCACTGGCCAACATGTCGGCCGCTCCTGCCGCATGCGATCCATGGGATCATGCACATTCTGGATGACGTGGTGCACTACCACTTTAGTAGTATTCACCTTCATATACCTCCATAGACACAACTTCGGTTTACACCCATGGTCGTGCAACCTCAAGCTTCTACTGCCACCGGCCGTCGAGCCGGCGACTGCCATCACCACCACCGACAGTCCCTCTACCGCGAGTTGTCTCAATGCAGTAGTCCCATTGATGGTAGGTTATCCAACCATCGTGGTCTTGTTGGATGGCTGGTTTTTCCGCTGCTACGGTTCTATTGGACCACGGGTTGTCCCACCTTCGCGGTCCCACTGGACCATAGGTCTCCATCGCCGCCGACTGTCTTTTCGGCGGCCGTTCACCTTGCTCAACTGCACTGCATGTCCGGTGAGGCTTCTCCCACCAGTCTCTCCTCCGATGTCCTCATCACACTATGCGCCTGCTGTCACACCTCTGCGACATCATTTGGGAGCCAAATTCTTGGTTTCAGGTTGATGTGCCACAAATCGAAGGCAAAAAACAACTAGATATGAAGATCACAAAGAACACGAAGAACAATGGAAAAAGGGGAAGAAAAAGAACACCCAACGAATGATCCGAGACATTCTTAATGTTAAACATAGTTCATTATTTTTAGAAATACCCTGAGGAATGAATATAATAACCCCAAGGATCTAATTCTAATTAAATCCCCACAATTTTACTCCCAATCTAATTGGATGATTGACCTGCAGATCAACCTGTTAGTGGGCTTATCCGTGATTTTATTTTAGAGAGAAAGAACTGGGAAAGTGAAATCACATTAAAATAAGACCCCCACCTCAGGTGTTGGATCGATCACCGATAAAGTGTGATTCATGCATTCGTCGTTCGTCAATCTGCTGAAACCTGCTTCGAATATAATCACCGATCCACCGACATTCACCGTCACTCTCCTATGAGGGGTTTCACCACTGAATTCCCTCTTCAGTGTCTTCTTGGTAAATTTATATAGGGTTATGAATCTAACCTCATATCCCTATTAATACATTAAATAGAGAAAACATGTTTCAGTGTTTTACTGTGGCCATGATCTTTAATTTATGAAAGAAAATCAGATGACTCATCATTGTGTTGCAGCGTCGCAACGCCACAGTGAGACTTTAAAAAAATAAAAAATAAACTTCTTTTAGGTTTATTTTATTTTTATTTAAAACATCCAAAAATTAACTTTTACCCTCGACTAGCACCAGTCGAGGTTAGGCCCTGACTATGGTAATGTCTCTATTCTGAATGCAACTGTGCCCTCAGATTTGAATCTAGGCACCTGTTTATAATTTATTAAAGTTTGAATTCAGTCGCTCGAGTATTTTAAATTAACAACACTACTTTATTCAATGATTTATTCCAGGAACACCAAGCCTCAAAATCTCATTACATCAAAATGGATGGTCTCATATTTTTTCTCAATTAATTTATAAATAAATAATTCATAGAAAAATATGATTCATTACATACTCCCCACCTTAAGGTAATAGGTCCCCGAAAGACAAAATAATAGATACTCAAAATATGTGAGGGTACTAGACACAAATCTGAGCCTCCTACACCCTTTTCTCTACTAGATATTCTTGTACATCCACCAAATGCGCACCATAGGAATCAACCACCCATGAAGGATCCACTCATGTCGATCCTTTATCTCCAATGAGAACTCTACAATCATCTCCACATCATCAATTTATATCTCACCCTAGTCGATGACGTGCAATGGATCATTCATGTACCTCCTAATCTATGACATGTGAAAGACATCATGGACCTGATACATATTTGAGGGTAGATCTTGGAGGTACACTACCTCTCTAACTCTACTCCGAATCTGAATAGTACTGATGCATTTATGAGATAACTTGCAACCATGGCCAAATTGCTGAAATCACCATCGAGGTGAGACCTGAAGGAACACATGGTCTTCCACCTCAAACTCCAAGGGAATCCATATTCTATCTTTATAAAATATATTATTATTATATATAGTCCTCATCCACTCTTGGATGATCTACACCTTCTCGGTGGTAGCCCATACCAACCCAGGACTCATGAGTGATGACTCCTCTGAGTCTTTCCTATAGAGCGGTGACCTGCATGGTCTCCCATACAAGGCCACAAACGATGTCATAACAATGGTGGAGTGGAATGTATTGTTGTATGAAAACTCTACGAGAGGTAGGTGACCCTCCCAACTATTACCCAAATGTTGGATTCAAGCATGTAGCATTTCCTCTAGAACCTATACGGTCCTCTCTGTCTGGAAATCTGTCTGGGGATGAAATCTTGTGTTTAAGAAAAAAATGTCCAAAATTCCTCATACAATCCCGTCAATATATGGTATGTGAAGCGAGCATCATTATCTCAAATGATTTTGAAAATAACCTTGTGGAGACCAACTATCTCTATTAGGACCAAGCTGAAGGAATAGATGGTTTGCATGGATTGTCTTTTGTTGATCTTGAAGAAGTTTTCATGAAGGAACGAAAACTTGAAATTATAAGAATTTGGAAGCTGGAAGTTTGAGATGTTCGGAACCAAGAATATTGTACATTCGGAACCTGGTGTTCGAAGAATTCAGAGTATGGAATTAGGAGTCTAGAAATTTAGAAGTTCGGAACTGGGAAATTGAAAATTCTTGAAAGTTGGCTGATAGGAGATGTGAAGGCATTAATTGTGATGATGCTTTGCTATTTTGTAACTCTAATTTGTGAGTATATTCAAGTACTCATAATGCAAGAAAAAGTTGGGTGGTGATTTCATACCGAGTTCGGGAAGATTCATTCTGAGAATTCAAAATCTCCTATATCGATCATTGAAGAAGTCGTATCAAGAACCAAGAGCCGTTCTAAGAATCTGGAAGATCTATTTAGAGAACCTGATGATCGTAGCGGGATGTTCAAAGTCGACTTTCTGAAGAATAAGTTCATAGTGAGAAGTTCAGAGTGGACTTCCTGAGTCAGAAGTTCAGAGTGGACTTCTTGAATCAGAAGTTCAGAGTGAAGAAGTTCAGAGTCGACTTCCTGAACCTGATGTTCGTAACCAGAAGTGTGGAGTCATGCTGATAATTGGTGAAGTCATAACGAGAAACCATACTGAGAAATAGTGAATTCGTAACCTGAAGTCGTTCCTAGAAGTGATGAAGAGTCATACCTATAATTGAAATGGTTTCATGCGGAAGAAGTGATGAAGAGTCATGCCAAGAATTGAAGTGATACCGAGAAGACAGATGACAGGATCTGAGAATATGATGCCGAGAAGACAGATGACAGGATCCGAGAATTTGATGCCAAGAAGCCAAAAGGTTGGATTCGGAAAAGGCCAAAGTTCTAAATCAATAGAAGTGGAGGAAGATTAGAGAAGATTCTAGAAGCATTGACAAAGTCTTAATTACTCCGAGATTTCAGGAGAAATTATGATTTGGGTGAATTAATGTGAGTGGGAAAATATTTTGGTTTCCCGCCTAAGCACACTTTGGAGCACCTATAAAAGGAGATCAGAGTGCAAAGTAAGGATTGATGAAAAGGTAGGGAGAGAAGATTTGATAATCCAGAGAGAGAAATAAGTGGGTGGCCGACTGAGTTTTCATTTCAGTTTCAATTGAAACAAGAATTTGATACTGGTTGACACCATATTGAGTTTCTCGGATTAAATAAAACTCAGATTGATGAATTGAAGTGAAAGTGAAGAATTAGAAATGGAGATTTGGAATGGGGAATCAGTACTGGCTATCACCGTGTTGAGTTTCTTAGACTGAAGAAGACTCGGATTGAAGAATAGGAGTGACGAAGAAAATTCGGAGTGAAGAATTTGGAGTGGAGATTTAGAATGGGGAATCATTACTGGCTGTCACCGTATTGATTTTCTTAGACTGAGGAAGACTCAAATTAAAAAATCAGAGTGATGAAGAAAATTCGTAGTGAAGAATTTGGAGTAGAGATTCAGAATGGGGAATCAGTAATGGCTATCACCGTATTAAGTTTCTCAGACTGAAGAAGACTCAGATTGAAGAATTAGAGTGAAGAAGAAAATTTCAGAGTAGAGATTTTGGGGTGAAGAATTCGGAGTGAAGATTAAGAATGGGAAATTCGGACTGTAATTGATCTATCTCAAGTCCAATGAGTCCTTGCCTTTCTTCTGGGTAAGGAAGTGAAGATTTGTGCTGAACTTTCTTACACTTTTGTATTTGAAAGGAAGTGTAGGTAATAGAAGTTGTTACAAGAAACAAGACTTTTCCCTATTGTGCTAAGAGGGTGCACATACACTGGAGTGATGGTTTCACAGTGCTTCACAAGTGTAAGGGTAAATCCTACTCGTTGTAATCCAAGGATTGTTTTCTTAGTGGATTTTAGGGTGCTGGATTGTTTCCAACCATACCAAGTACGTAGCTATTCTTATTGAATAGTGAACCTTGCAAATTTCTGTGTTCCTTTGGATGTGTGATTATTTGTTTCTCAGTAGGGAAGTATATCTTTAACAAGAGCCAAAGGTTGATCTTATTTTAAGGGAACTTAAATGAAGAAAAAGGGGTACCACTAATTCACTCCCCCTCTCAGTGGTTCATTACTCCAAGTGGGTCCTTACAAGTGGTATCAGAGCTAGGTTCCCTTTGTTTTCCTTACTGATGGAGAATCTAAATTGTGTGAACAATAAAGGCATTCCGGTATTCGATGGGAAGAACTATCACATCTGGAAAAATATAATTATACCGTATCTCATGCCTATTAGTTATGAATTTCTTGAAGCTGCAATAGTTGGGTTTCCCCCCATTGAAGACAATGTTCCACTTACACCTGTTGACAAGAAGTTTCTTGAGAATGATGGAAGAGCCAAGAATGCTATTTTTTCGTCACTTTCTGAAAGTGAATTCTTGAGAGTAAAAGGAGTGGCCACATCCAAAGGTATATGGGACAAACTGAAAGACATATACCAAGGCAATACAAAAGTCAAGAAGTCAAAACTTCAAATCTGGAGATTGAAGTATAAAGACATGAAGATGGGAGAGCATGAATCTGTTGTGGATTTCTTCACCAAGGTAAATGATATTGGTAGTACTATCAGATGTCTTGGTGAAGAGCTGAAAGACTCTACTATGGTGGAAAATATCTTGAGGGTTCTTATTGATAAATTCGATGCAAAGGTTTCTTCATTAGAAGACAGAGATTCAGAGACTCTATCTCTTGATTATTTCCATAACACTCTCATTACTTAGGAGATGAGAAGGGAAAATGATATAAAGACCAAGACATAGGTTGATATAGAATTATCTTTCAAAGCCATGAAGAAGGAAAAGTCTAATAAGTTCTTGATTGAAAAATATGGTGGTGACTCTGACTCTGAAAGAGAGGTATGTAAAACTCTTAATGATATTTTATCCATGTTTTCAAAAAAATGTTAAAAGGGGAACATGTAAATACAAGTGAAAAATTCCCTTGAAGTGTTTTGAATGTGGAGGAATTGGTCACTTTGCGGCTAACTATCCTCAAAGGGAGAATGAAGGAGACAATGATGAAGAAGAAAGAAAGCCAAGAAAGTTATGGAAGAAGCAGGGTGGTAAAGTAAAGTCAGGGAAAGAAAAGAAGTTTTTCAAATTCAAGAGAAAAATCTTCCTATCCATAAATGAAAAAGATTAAGAAAGTGATGTTGAATCTGAAAAATTAGTTGAGCATGATGTTGAGAATACTTTCATTACAACAGTGAATGATGAAGATTTTAGAAGCAGCAGCTCGGAAGAAGAAGAAACTCAGCTTGAGATGCATCTGAAAAAATAATTGAAGGAATGTTTAAGAAAGATCTGAAGTCAAGAGAAGATTAACAAAAAGTTTGGAGATGAATTTTTCTCATCATCAAATCAAGTCGATGACAAAGAAGATCTTGAGAAACTGCTTGAAGACTTGAAGAAGTCTCTTTAAGATGAGAAAAATCAAAATGATCACATGAGAGTTGAGCTGAAGGAAAAAGAGGAAGAATTAGAACTCGTTCAAAAGAAGCTCTCTGTAGTTGAATAAAAAAACATTTGTTTTCAAAACTCAACTACTAATATTGGTGAAGGCTCTCAACAAGCACATTCTGAGAAAATTCAACAGAAGATTATGGTGGTTACTATAAAGAAGAAAGTTGAGAAAGTTACTTATGTGGCCAAGACCAGCATGCTGGGAACTATGAAGTTTCAAGGAAACCTAAGTCTAGCACTGGTGAAAAACATGCAAAATCAGAGAAGGTCGAATTCCAGGAGAGTAATATTGCTAACAAAAGAATGGTTTGTGGGGCTGAAGAAAGAGCAACAAAGAAGTATCAGAACAAAATATTTAGAGGAAGGTACTCCTTCTATGGGTACTGTTTGTATTGTGGTGGATTCGGGCATACAAAAAATATGTGTTGGTTTAATCAACATTATTACCACCACCCCATGATTTATGAAAGTCATAGATTGAGGGGGAGTCAATCTCATAAAAGGAAGAATATTGAGAAGGTTTTCTTGAAGAAAGTTGAAAAGAATGAAGTCAAGATAGAAAATAGGTTCCAGCCTCTGGAGACCATTTGTGAAAGGTGTGAACAACCTGGACACCTTGAAAAAGGATGTCTTTTTCTATTACCGACTCAACAAAAAGTTCTTAATTTTTCAGAAGCCGAAGGTGAAGAAAGAAGTGAAATAATAAAAATCTCTTGTTGTTGAAACAGCTCTAAAAGTTACAAAGGAATAATGACCTTAGATACTTGATAGTGGGTGTTCTTCACATTTTATAGGAGACTTGAAGTTTCTAAACAATATGAAGAAGATTAATGAAGGCACAATGACATTTGGCAATGATGAATCTTTAAAAATCAAAGGCGTTGGATCATCCATCATTGGAAAGGAAAAATTAATGTCAAAGAAAACTCGGTATGTTGATGGGATGAAGCACAACATGACGAGTATATCACAAATTTTTCATGAGGGTAAAAAAGTTATCTTCATGAAAGATGTATTTATTTTGAAACGTGAAGAGGATGGGCCGATTGTTATAAGAGGCCAATGAACCAAAGGAAATCTGTTTCTAGTTGGAAATTCACAAAACTCTTGTTACACGAGCATAGTGGAAAAAAATCTGTTGTCGAATAGAAGACTTGGACAGATGTGTCAAAGAAATATGAGCACGTTATCTCAAAGGGACAATGTTTGAGATATTCCAGATTTTCCTAGAAGAAGAGATTGGTGTTGCACTACCTATCAAAAAGGAAATATTACAAGTGTTGTGCATAAGAAGGTTGACATTTTTTCTAAACAACCCCTTAAAATAATATATTCTGATATATGTGGGCCGATGAGAAAACAATCAAAAAATGGAGACAAGTACTTCATCACTTTAATTGATGAGTTTACTCACATTATTTGTGTTATTTTTAGGAAGCACAAGTCAGACGCCCTAAAAATGTTTCAAAGATTCAGAAGGAAAGCTCAAAAATAATGTGAGTACTCTGTGAATAAGTTGAGAACAGATAATGGTGGTGAGTATAGAAGTGAGAATTTGAAGTCTATATTGAGAAGCATGGGATTCGGCATGAATATAGTCCTCCATATACACCTCAAAAAAATGGTGTTTCTGAAAGGAAGAACAGAAGCTTGGTGGAAATAGGAAGAACCATGTCGCATGAAAATGGACTTACTCATTCTTTTTGGAGGCAAGCAACAAGTACAACTATTTATATTCAAAATCGATGTTTCTACAGGCCTCAATCAAACAATACTAAATATGAACATTTCGATGGCATTAATCCAAGTATGAAGCATGCTATAGTTTTTTGGAGCCCATGCATTATATAGAAGAAAGGTGGAAGCAATGGAAAATTCGAGCAGAAAGGAGAAGACATAATTTTTCTTGGATATCTACTAGAAAGAAGAGGTTATAGATGCTTTAACAAAGAAACATGAAGAATTGTGGATGCAATTGATGTAAAAGTCATTGAAACTACAGGAAAATATAAGCATGTCCAGAAAGACAAGGAAGATGAGGAAGATGAAGTTAACGATTCTGATAAGGATGCTATGAATTGTAATCCTAATCAAGATGAATAATCGGATTTAGCCATATCAGGTGATGGGGATGGAACACGAAAAACTTATCCAAGGATGATGAAACAAGTGCAAGCTCAGAATATTAATGGTGATCAACGTCACATGGTTCAGACAGGAAGAACAAGTAATTCTATATCACATACTTCCTTTTATTCCAAAGTGGAACCAAATGATGTTAAAGAAGCCTTTGAGCATCTGGAATGGGTTCAAGCCATGAATGAAGAATTGGATCAGATTGAAAAGAATGAAACATGGGAAGTCTTACCCAAGCCTGAAAGTAAGAACATTATTGGCACCAAATGGGTCTTTCGGAAAAAGTTGAATGAAGAAGGTGAAGTTATCAGAAATAAAGTAAGATTGGTTTGCAAAGGCTACTCTCAGATTGAAGGAATTGACTTTGAAGAAACTTTTACTCCGGTGGATAGATTAGAAACTATCTGAATCTTTCTTTCTATTTTTGCACAACGAGGATACAAAATCTTTCAAATGGATGTTAAATCTGCATTTCTTAACGGTGATCCCAAAGAAGAAGTTTATATTGAGAAACCATGTGGCATTGTTGTTGGGAAGAATGAAAGTTATGTGTGTAGGTTGAAGAAAGCCTTGTATGGGCTAAAGCAATCTCCAAGAGCATGGTACTCCAAACTAGAAACTTTCTTAAAAGAGATGAACTTCAAGAAAGGAAGAGTTGATAGAAATATATAAATCAAGGAAGGACAACATTTTTCTCTCATTATGATTGTCTATGTTGATGACATTATTTTTGTTGGAAATGATGAAAGAAGATGTGAAAGGTTTACTGACGAAATGAAGAATGTCTTTGAGATGTCCATGTTGGGTGAAATGAGATACTTTCTTGGGTTACAAATATTGTAATAGAAATAAATCATTTTTCTCTCCCAAGAAAAGTATACTAAGGAACTTCTTAAGAAGTTTGGGATAGAAAAATCAAAACCTGTATCAACTTCTATCTTAGTGGGAACGAAGCTAAGGAAAGATGATGAAGGAAAATATGTTCATCAGAAAGAATATCGAAATTTTATTGGAAGTTTATTATACATGACTGTATCAAGGCCAGATATTGTTTTTGCTGTTACCTTATGTGAAAGATTCTGGAGTGCTCCTAAAGAATCACATATTTTTGCTGGAAAAATAATTCTCAGATACATAAAAGGCACATCAGAATTCGGAATCAAGTATAGTGGTTAAAATAACATTGATTTCTTTGGCTATTCAGATGCATATTGGGCAAGAAATGTTGATGATAGAAGATCCTCATCTGGTGGAGTGTACTTCATGGGAAAAAGTTTTGTTGGCTGGAACTCGAAGATGCAGAATTCTATGAAACTCAGTACAACTGAAGCTGAATATGTTGTTGCAACCATGGCTGCTACTCAACTTATCTGGATGAAAACACAGTTGGATTCTTTATTTGTTGAAGTAATGTTTCCCCTGCTCTTGGGATGTGATAATCAAAGCACAATTAATCTTACCAAAAATCCAGTCCAATATTCTCGATCTAAGCATATTGACATCAAATATCATTTCATCAAAGAGCATGTGGAAAATAATGAACTGAAACTTTAATATGTTTCATCTACTGAACAAGTTACTGATATTTTCACGAAACCCTTACTGAAGGAAACATTCTCAAGATTGAGGTTGAACATGGGTGTCCAACCTCTTTCTCTTCAAGGCTATGGTATATTGCTCTGTCCCCTCTCTCTTCTTACCTTTGGATTGTTTTTTCAAGGGGGGAAGTTGTTTGTATCATATATCTATTTGTTTAAGGAGAGAGTTGTGGGTTAGCTGTGAACTCAACACTGCTTGTGTATGTGAACTATTCTAGCTGTTTGTTGGAGTGGTTGTAGGAAAGAAATTTAAGTTGTTTTCAGGATGTATAAAGCTGAAGATGTATGAAGTTGAAGATTTCATTTTCATTAAATATGGACAACATGGTTTTGATGTCAATGATTCTTGTTTCCTATAATGAGTTATCTCACGTAGGCTTAGAATTATTGATATGTAATCCATTTATTGAGGTTTCAAAGTTTGGTGATTTATGAGAACATGGTTGACAACAAAATCCAATGGGGGAGATTATTAGGACCAAGATAAAGGAAGAGATGGTTTGCATGGATTATCTTTTGTTGATCATGAATATGTTTCTGTAAAGTAAAGTCACCTTGAATTTCTAAGAATTCATAATCTGAAAGTTTGAGATGTTCGAAACCATGAATATTGAACATTCAGAACCTGGTGTTCGATGAATTCAGAGTCTGGAATTAGGAGTCTGGAAATTGAGAAGTTCAGAACTGGGAAATTGCAAATTCATGAAAGCTGGCTGATAGGAGATGTGAAGGCCTTAATTGTGACGATGATTTGCTATTTTCTAACTCTAATTTTTTATTATATGCAAGTACTCATAATGCAAGCAAAAGTTCGGTGGCGAAGTCATAATGAGATCTGGAGGAGTCATTTAGGGAAATCAAAATCTTTGGTATCGATGATTGAAGAAGTCGTATCAAGAACCAAGTGCCGTTCCGAGAATCTGGAAGAGCCATTTCAAGAACCTGAAGTTCGTAGCGGGAAGTTCAGAGTCGACTTACTGAAGAAGAAGTTCGTAGTGAGAAGTTCGAAGTCGACTTCTTGAGTCAGAAGTTCGGAGTGGACTTCCTGAGTCAGAAGTTTGGATTGGACTTCCTGAGTCAGAAGTTCGGAGTGAAGATGTTCAGAGTCGACTTCCTGAACTTGAAGTTCGTAAATAGAAGTGCAGATTCATTCTAAGAATTGGTGAAGTCGTAACGAGAAGCCATACTGAGAAATGGTGAAGTCGTAACCTGAAGTCGTGCCTAGAAGTGATGAAGAGTCATACCGAGAATTGAAATGGTGTCATGCCAAAGAAGTGATGAAGAGTAATGCCGAGAATTGAAGTAAAGCTGAGAAGACAGATGACAGGATCCGAGAATATGATGCCGAGAAGACACATGACAGGATCTGAGAATGTGATGCCGAGAAGCCAAAAAGTCGTATCTGGAAAAGGCCAAAGTTCTAAATCAAGAGAAGTGGATGAATATTTGAGAAGATTCTAGAAGAGTTGAAAAAGTCTTAATTACTCCGAGATTTCTGGAGAAATTTTGATTTGGGCGAATTTAAGTGAGCCGGAATATATTTTGGTTTCCCACCTAAGTAAACTTTGGAGCACCTATAAAAGGAGATCAGAGTGATGAGTAAGGATTGATGAAAAGGTATAGAGAGAAGCTCTGATAATCTAGAGAGAGAAAGAAGTGGGTAGCCGACTGAGTTTTCATTGCAGTTTCAAATGAAATGATAATTTGATACTGGTTGACACCATATTGAGTTTCTCGGATTAAAGGAAACTCAGATTGAATAATTGGAGTGAAAGTGAAGAATTCAGAGTGGAGATTCAGAATGGGGAATCAGTACTAGATGTCACCGTATTGAGTTTCTTAGACTAATGAAGAATCAGATTGAATAATTAGAGTGACGAAGAAAATTTGGAGTGAAGAATTCAGAGTGGAGATTCGGAATGGGGAATCATTACTGGTTGACACCGTATTTAGTTTATTAGACTAAGGAAGACTCGGATTGAAGAATCGAAGTGACAAAGAAAATTCTGAGTGGAGATTCAGAATGGGGAATCAGTAGTGGCTGTCACCGTATTGAGTTTCTCAGACTGAATAAGACTTGTATTGAAGAATCATAGTGAAGAAGAGAATTTAATGTGGAGATTTTGGAGTGAAGAATTTTGAGTGAATATTCAGAATGCGATGTTCAGACAATAATAGATCTATCTCAAGTCCAAGGAGTCCTTGCCTTTCTTCTGGGTAAGGAAGAGAAAATTTGTGCTGAATTTTCTTACACTTTTGTATTTGAAAGGAAGTGCAGGTAACCTAGGTTGTTACAAGAAACATGACTTTTCCCTATTGTGCTAATAGGGTGCACACACACTAGAGTGATTGTTTCACAGTGCTTCACGAGTATAAGGGTATATCCTACTCATTGTAATCCAAGTATTGTTTTCTTAGTGGATTGTATGGTGCTGGATTGTTTCCAACCATACCAAGGACGTAGCTATTCTTATTTATAGTGAACCTTGTAAATTGTTGTGTTCCTTTGGATGTGTGCTTGTTTGTTTCAAAGTAGGGAAGTATATCTTTAATAGGAGTCAAAGGTTGTTCTTATTTTAAGGGAACATAAAAGAAGAAAAAGGGGTACCACTGATACATCCCCCTCTTAGTGGTTCATTACTCCAAGTGGGTCCTTATAATCTCCTGACCATAGAGTCATCCTGAGATCTATAGCCAACCCTACTCTTGGATGGGCATGAAGTGGGCTGACATGGTGAGTCGGTCAACTATCCCCCAGATGGTATCATGTCCCCTGTAAATTCATGGTAAAACTATCACAAAGTCTACCAATATTCCATTCCACTTCCACTATGGCCCCTCAATTGGCTAAGCAATTATTGCTAGACCTGATGCTCTGCCTTAAATTTCCGACAAGTGATTCACCAAGAACGAACTCTGCCACTGCCTTCTTCATCCGTAGCCACTAGAACTAACATCAGAGGTCCTGGTACAACTTTTCCACATGCATATGTATCAACAATGGGAATATGTGGAACTCCCTCAAAACCTCCTCTCAAAAAGCTATTGGTACAATGGTGGGCCCTCTGAAACAGACAATTTTCTCCCCATCTATTGAATAACCACCATGGGATCTCCTAATGGATAACTGAGCTTGTCAAGTCTTGTAGTTGAAATCCCCATGTTGTGCCTCCCTAACTCACTGTAAGAGTTGAGGAGTGGAAGCCATGAACTAAAGGTAAGATACTCCATCACCGTCCAAGAAGGAATTATGTTTCACGAATAACTTCATTGATTCCTCACTCAGAAACTGCATCTCGTATCTCCTATTGAGAGCATTTTCCACCACATTACCCTTCCCCGGAGTATATAAAATCTCATAGATAAAATCCAATAGGAACTCTAGCCACCACCTCTATCTCATGTTTAGGTATTTCTGGGAGAAGATATACTTTAGACTTTTTTTGTTAGAGTATATGATCAAATGCAGACCCATCAAGTAGTTACGCCACATATTGAATGCAAAGACCACTGCTGGTAGCTCATGATCATGGGTTTCGTAGTTCTACTAATGTTTCTCAACTATCATGAACCACATGTAATCACTACTTTCCCCCGCATCCTGAAAAAACCCAGTTTTGTCTCTGATGCATCACAAAACTCTATATACCCAATTTTTATTCTCTTGAATTCTCAAGATGGGGGAACTCTTTAACCTCTACCTATGATCCTAGAAACTCTAATGGAACTTCTATGTCGACATGAAGGGATATACCATTCATGTTAAACGGATAAGGGTGCTGCAACCCTGGAAAAGTCAGGTATAACCCCCGATAGTATCCATGAAAACCCAAGAAATTCAACACCTGTGTTACTCTTCTGGGTGGATCCCAAGAAAACACCACCTCTATCATCGCTGGATCCACCAAAACTCTAGCATCATAATTGTCATGTCCCATAATGTGGAACCCCCAAATCTAGAACCGACACTTCAAGAGATTCCCATAAATCTGGTTATCTCAGAGTGTATGCAAGCCCATCCTTTGGTGTGTCATGTTCTCCCCCTCCGACATTGAGTATACTAGGATATCATTAATTAAGACCACGATGAACTGGTTAAGGTATGGATTTAAAATCATATTCATGAGTCCCATGAATACTTCTGGGGCATTGGTCACACCGAACGACGTCAACAAGAACTCATATTGGACATACCAATATACAAAGTATATTTTTGGTACTTCCTCATCTCGTACATGAAGAAGATGATATCCAAACCTAATGTATATCTTCATGAAGCACCTACATCCCTTCAGATGATTGAAGAGGTCGTCAATTCTTGGTAGCAAAAATTGTTTCTGCATAGTCACCTGATTCTGGAACATGTAGTTCAGACACAACATCATGACCCCGTCTTCATTATTAGAAAACACTACTAGGGCCTCCCAGGGTGAAACACTAGGCCTCATAATTCCCTTCCGCTGTAGGTCCTCTAGATATACACTCAACTCATGAAGCTTCATGGGATCCTTTTGATATGCTGGTGTGGATATCAATGTCGTCATAAGGTATAGGTCAATGCATATGTCAAATTATAGGGGAGGAGGTAATCTTGGAACATCCTTAGGGTATATGTCCTCATACTCATCCCCCTCTATAGGAAATTGAGGACTCTTCTCATCCACCACACCAAGTATATGACTTACTAACTGGAGAAAAATTAGTTGCACCCTACTTTGAGAAATTCTATCCTATGCTGCATGTGTTTCCTTTTCTCTGGTAAAGGAAAAACTGGTCCTATCTCCACAAACACACTAAACTCTACTCCTAAAATAGTCAATCAGAGTATGTATTGTAGATAACTAGTCCATACCCTAAATGACATCATAAGCCCTCAACACTACTACTAGGTGATCCCAGTTGAAGCTCTCACCTCCAAAAGAAAACTGACACAGTCCAAACCAGTGTACGATCATCGAATCCCCTCCCATATTTGTTTTTAAACATAAGGATAGATGAAAAAGGTTCACCAAAATCTCTAATATCCGAACAAGGTCATAAGTATTGCGAATAATGAGGGGAAAAGGAGAAGCACAAGAACACCCAAAGACTTATTCATGCCTTTTTCCATGATGGCATTAGTTCATTCTTGTTCGTAGGACCAAATAGAATGAAAATAATAATCACAAGGATTAAATTACCATTTAATCCAGGAATGATAACTCCCATCCCACAAGGGTGATCGTCCGACAGATCAAATTATATGCGGGTTGATCTGCATTTTTCTTTTAGAATGAAAGAATGTGGAAAGGTAAATCACATTGAAATAAAACCCCTACCTCAAAGATTGGATCAATTTATGAAAAAGAGCGATTTATTCATTCATAATTCCTCAATACATCGATTCCTTATTCAAATATGATCGTAAATCCACTAGGGTTCTTCATCTCTCACCAACGAGGGGTTTCACTAATGACTTCTCTCTTTATAATCTTCTCAGGGGCTTCTATAGGGTTATGAATCTAACCCCATATCCCTATTAGTAAATTAAATGGAGAAAATGTGGTTTAGAATTTCAAACATCTCACTCTCTTTCATTTATGAATGAAAATTTGTTGACACATCTTAGAGTCGAAACATCACTACATCACTATGAGACATTAAAAAAGAAATAGAATAAAATTCTTTAAGTTTGTTTTATTTTTCATTAAATCTTCCAAAAATTAAATTTTAACCCAATCCTGCATCAGTCAAGGTTAGGCACTGAATAAAGTAAATTCATTGTTCTGAATGCGATAATGTCCTCATATTTTCGTTCTGAGAACCATTTTAGATGTTATTAAAGTTCAATGTTATCTACCCAAACATTTTAAATTAACAAATTCACTTTATTAATAGATTTATTCTAGGCAAACTTGGCCTCAAAATCTCATACCATCTGAATGGTTGGATATGGAATGCTCTCAATTAATTTATAAAAAAACTATTCATAGAAAAATCTGGGTCATTACAGTCATGAATTTGATTCATCATTTATTGAAATTGTATTGTTCAATAAGAATCAAGGAAAGTTGGATTGGATAGGTAAACCCAATGGGCTGTCCTCTTTGTTTCGAAAGACCAGTGAGGCTTGGGAATGCGGCTCGAGGACGAGCCATTATATGGTGGGGAGTTTGTAAGATTCTGGATTTTGTTCTTAAGGTATTTCATTGTTTATATTTTAGTTTCATCCATTATTGTTGTCAAATAAGTTTTACCACGTTCATGGGAAGGGTCAGGAGTGTTCCAGGGGTTCGGGACACGAAAAGGGGAAGAAAAAGAGCTTTTTGGACATGTCACACAATTTTTTCACGATTAATGGAGATATTGTAGAGAATCTCAAGTAACCATGTGTGGGGGGTGGGGGTGTGATTTTGTGATAGTTGCTTCTGTAATATTTGCGCACGGTTTGGAAAACGGTGTGGGTAAACCGTACGAACCCATAAAATTGAGAAATTTACAAAAATTCATTTATGGTATTTATTAATCCTTACTCATAAATTCCTTCATTTTCACCCCTTAAAACCCTAGTGATAAGAAGGATCTCCCAAGATCATACAAGGGTGATTCCCCTTCTTCCTAAGCTCGTTTTGAGTGACATCGGTTGCAGATCGAATACCCATGTAAATATAATCTTCTCCTTGACTTATTTTCTTGGTTCGAGTCTGTATCATTCTCTCATCTCCTCCCGATGCACTAAAACACTTCTTTTTCCAGTGATATATAGGTTAAGGGATCAAAGGGATATTTAATAAGGATATAAGGATTCAATTAATAGTGTGTTCTCCAATGGGTTTGAGGTAGGTGGTCAAGAATTTATATTACAAGGTTTTTATATAGATATTTGCAAATGAAACGGTGTTCTTGTGTCCCTCTTGTTGTATTCTTGGTACCTTTAATTAGATCGGGTAAAATGGGAATCTAAATGATGAATTGAACCCCTCATGGTCCCCCAAGGATTCATGGTGGATGACTTGACCATTTTAGTGCCACCAATGGGGTGTGCCGACATTCAAGAACCTAGAGAGTGGTAGAGTTGAGTGAAGGGTCGACGAGTGATAATGTGGAGCCATGAATAATATGTTTTATAAGTTTATTAATTGACATGTAATAATGATAGTAATTCCTTGGGTGATAATGGATAAGGGGTTGTTAGTATGACATGAAATGTGAAAAATAGGTTAAATGAGGTTATCTAGATTGGTTAATGAATTTTGTTAGAAATGCCTAATAGGATTATTGCATGTGAAATAGTGAACTTGTAAAAGGGAAATGGCTTGGGAAAATAGAGAATATGTTAAATGGGATTCAAGAAGGTAATTGATGAACATGTTGAATGAGTTAGTACATGGAAATTATAGTGTAAACCTAAAGGGTTTAACGTAATAAAGTGGGTTTTCCATATGATATGAGAATGGTACTTGAAACACATAAGTGAAAAAATGCCTGTGAAATGATTAATGGGATAAATGGGATAGTGTAAGGTAGTTGACGAAAGTATTATAATGTGTGAGAATTGTTGAATAGTCTTAATGGGTTGAGGTACGATAATGGAAATTGTGCTAAATGGTTATTAAATGTAAATAATAATTTTGTTGATGGGTAACAACATGATATTTATTCCCATGATTTATAGTTCTAGAATGTTCTTTCTATTCTTGTTTATTGTGTTTGGTTTTGATATGGTATATGTATGGTAAATGTAAAAATAATCATCTGCAGATGACTTGGTAGTGTGATGTATTTACATGAGGTTTTATGCCCACTGGTTGATTTAGACTGAGGATCCCAACTCCGCACCATAATGCATGGGTTAGGGAAGGGGACAAATATTATATTTCCCAAATTATTGAATTTCACCCGAACCAAGGCTTCTAGGTGAGGAAAATGTTTTGATGTGATATGTTTATCCCTAGTGAGTTAGGTACGTGACTTATTACCTTATGAATAGTGATTTTTTTCTTTAAACCCATGTATAAATGATGTATATGCTTAACCCATGGTACACATAAAAATAGTGTAGTATATAAATAAGATGGATAAGTGGAAAATATTGAAATAATGAAATAAATGATTTAGATACAAATAGTTAACTAATGGAAATGAAGTTTTTATTTTGGTTTAACTTTTCATTTATTTCATATATTAATGCACCATGTATTATATTGGATATTTTGTAGATACTATTTGTGGTGGAATACTGAGTTTTGTACTCACATCCTACTAAGGTCGTCGATGGGTACCTGAGAAGATTTCATGGTTACAGGTCAGGATAAGAGAAATCCCTTTTCAAGGATGTTGAGTAGGGTTTGGGGTATTCATGGATGGGGATAGAGAAATAGAGACATGAACCATTTTAGGATTTATCTCTTTGAACTTATTTTTGTGTTTTGATCACTTTGACACTATTTTCAAGTCATGACATAGTAAAATGAAGAATTGTGGTTTGTAGCAAAATTTGGGAGATGTTTAGATATGCATGTTTATTAGATACATAATATGGTTTCTACAATTTATATTGTGCTTAGCTATGGATTACCCTGGTTATGAGGTTATAATATCTGCAAATGATTTATTAAACCCTCAGTACAAGTCCGCAACCTCTGGTGTATGTGGAGGCATGCTTGGGGTCATGTGAAAACTCGGCATGGGGAACTATTTTAGTTGTTCTCGGGTTGAGGAAGTTATATATTAAATTTTTATCAATGATATATATAATATTATTATAATTCATGAATTATTATATCATATATAATTTATTAATTTTTTTTCCGTGGGAATATGATAATGTCACCAATGTGTACATCATACTACCACCTTTTGAAGTAATTTGATTCATTGACGCTTTATATGGTAGGTAATATGGATGGGTTTAATGAGAATATGTGATATATATGACATAAAAAATTATTTAATGGTAACAAATTATTTACCTTTATTTATATCTTTCCATTGGGAAATTGAAAACAACGTTCATGCATGTGTATAGCCCACTATCTCCTTGAACATTGTATTTCAATTACCTTATCTAAATTTTATGGATCACACTAAAAACAAGTAATATGAATATATAATATATTTAAATCTTGACTAAAATTATAGACATTATAGAAAAAATTTCATAGTAAGTATAATAAAAATAATATACGAAAACACACATGAAAAAAATTAGTTACTGCATAAAACATGACTTTAACATGGAATTGATAGTGAATGGGTAATAAAAGGTGATAAGTAAATTCTATAATATTTAATTGGATTCAACTAAATGGTTCCCTGAGATAGTTGGAAACATGTATTCAAACATGCCTCCTTATATACCAGAAGTTGTTGATTACCCACGAGGGTCCAATATCGTACAATGGGGGGAATATAACCTAATGATCAGAGTAGTCAAATAGTGAAATCAAAATATAATTAAAGAATCATAATAAATAAATAATAGTAGAAGGTAATCAACCAGATGCAATAAATAACCCACATCAACAATATATATCATCATATATAAGATAATGTTATTTTATATGTGTACCAAAACTAAACAGGAAAGCATGGAAGCTGGCATGAAATATAGTACATGTATCAAAATTAAATATATTTTAGAAGGAATATCTCCAAAAACATCATGATCCATAGCACGGTACTGTGCTTAACGTCTCCCAGGATATAATCAGATCATGCATCAAAAATTGGGCACTCGCCTCTGTCCCTACCCGCATCCACATTATCTTCATGTGCACCATTAGTGGCCCATATATGGTGTGAAATTAACCTAGTAGGCCATGATCAATAGTTTATATAAATATGTAGTCTATTTTTATAGTATTGTAGTGTGTAGATAATATTTTTAAGCAGTAATATAACTAAAAAAGGGGTTATCTCTCATTCGTGAAAGATACCAGGTTGACACTAAGTACTTCAGCCCACATCGAAAAATCAGTGAACAAGAAACTAAATGAATACATATATATATATATGGTTTTTAAAAACTGTGACATCTACAAACATATTCATAGATATAATTACTATCCTAAACCTGAGGTGTAACATATGAGTCCATGGACTATAGCATGATTAACCTACATGTGTAAAGGGATTCTATGCCCGGTATCATAGGAATAAGAGACTCCATCTAAAATATCATATCAGTTTGGTAACCATGACCATAATCATATCAATAGGGTTTCCATTAAGGTATCATTGCAATAGTGTCTATATGCTCGTATCATAGTAATGAGGTCACCATGCCCATATCATAACAGTAAGGGTTTCCATGCATATAACATAACAATAGGGTCGCTATGTCTGAATCATAATAATAAGGACGTCATGACCATGTAACATAAACTATAAGGGTCACCATTAAGATATCATAATATAAGATTTCCATAACAATAAAACATTATAGAGGCACTATGACCATATAAAAACTATAGTAGAAGGGAAACCATGTTCGTATCATAACACATGAGTGTTGTTGTGCCAATTTTTCAAAATAATTATGAATAGTAAAATGCTTTAATAAGATATAATACATTTTTTATAATTCCTTGAAATTATTATTTAACAATGGAGTAACCATTTTCCAATTTTTAAAGAGGATTCATGGTCATTCCACTGACCATGAAATAAATTCATGATAATTATATCACATAAGAGTTAGGATGAAACTACATAAAAGATGGGTTAGTCAACTAGAAAATTAAAAAAACATTATAAATTCATCGGCACACCACAAGGGGGTGGACAACATTCGAGGTGGAATATTCCAATAGGTATAAAAGGATTCTATGTTAATACTATCAAGTATATTTAATTACGTTGGATTTATATATTTTAAGGCAATACATATTGAATACTGACTATGGAATAACAACACATAATAAAATTCATGATGATTGGATGAATAAATACTATAAGACCTAGTTTATACCTATAGAGGAACACTCATCCAGTATGAGCCTTTGGATAGGTCCCTATTGGGAGAAATTGGTAAAACAAGCAAACATTATGAAAATAGGGCATATGAGCATGCACCTAAATAACTCTATTGAGAGGTGAAAAATGTCTAAATATACAATACAAATAAAGAACATACCGAAAACATCCAATGTGATAAACATATGTAAAATTAATGTTTGGATGATAGATTTATCCACAAATCTAGATTGGGAGGAGGATGAGTTCATATGAGAGAAATATGGGTCTCCTGTATACTAGAGGAATAAAATAGAAAGAGTTTTAATCAAATAATAAATAAAGGGAAAATGGTAAAATCACCAAAAATAAGGGGTGACATGGGTTGGCCAAACCATGAACTAACCATGCACATACCAGAATCTAAAGAGTTGACTTTTATGGTTCATGAGAAAGGTTTGGGAAACCATGAACAAACCATGTGATTTTACTCTCTAATTAATTGAAGAGACTCCACACAGGTGTGCTCCCTGGGATTCACAATTAGGGAAAACCGTGAAACCCACTACTTCCCACTAAAATTAATTTCAAGGTTAGAAGAAACATTGTGGATTGGCCCTCAGGTTTTTTACTATCTGTGTAGCCCAGTGTTCTCTTACACCAGTCGAGGTTCTAGTCTCCAAACAAGTCTCGTAAATCCTTGTTTCCTCTATAAAATCACCATCCAACCAAAATAAGTAAAAACTAAATAATTAGACATAAAATTAAAGGATATTTTACATCCTAGAAAAACTGGGATCTTATGGTCTTCCATCCTTAAAAAAACTCATCCCTGAGTTACCCTTCCATGGGTGGTATAACAATATATAATAATAACTCTAGACACTGATCATGTATATTAGCCTCTCACTCCCATTTATCATCCTATACCTGACTATGATTCCATATTACCTATCATGATGGAATGTCTATAAACTTCCTAACAAATGTCTCAAGAAATAATTGAGTAGATACTAAGTAATAGATATTAAAATGTAGGACATATATAAGACTTTTTTTATAAATAATCCACACCCCTATTCATTCCCCTTAATATAAGATTGGGTAATTAGAACAACCAAAAAGAACACAAGAGATACCACTCACTACCCACTCATAAAGTCAGGTCTAGGTTAGGATCTCTGTTTCATAGTATAGGTCCTGGTATATGGACATTCAAGCATGGTTGGCACCTCCATTTATTAGTGACCTTTACATTTCGGTATTTTATTTTATTAAAATTCATATTTTATTAACAATTATATTTAAATGGATAAACAAATGGGACACCACTTCAGTACCATAAGGGCCCATGCACCTCATAAACTAAAGTGTGGCATCCCTTCAATCTCAACCATAACACATTCCAGTCCATGCAACCAGTGGTCCATGAGCCAACATTCCATAACAGACTACTTAGGGTGTCTACTATAGCCTATTTAGGTTATGAAATCTTATATATTTATAAATATTTTGTTAAATACATTAGCCAATAAAAATTTTATATCATAAGGAACACATAATAAAAGTCATGCAGTCAGAAATGTATCATATAAGGAATAGAATGTACATGGAAATTTAATTTTATAAGGTGCCTAAAATGATTCATGATCAATTATTACTTTCCATATCATTATAAGGATAAAATTTAATTCTTCAATAATGTAAAATATATCATCAAATAGCGTGTACATCACCGAATAGTGGAATCAAAAGATTTATAATAAAAAATACAAAACATTATGTATTATCCCAGGTAGTTTGTATTTTTTACATGTATATGTGTTAGGAACTACAAGTAAAATCTCATTAACAAACCCCCAAAACATTCATATTTCTTATTTCTACCATCCCAAAAACTAAGGAATAAATTAAAATAAATAAATGGTTTAGGTTACCACTTTATAATGTCCTGACCCAGGAACCACTAAATGCTTCCCTGAGCTGATGGATCACATTAACTGAAGCACGCCACCCCATATGCCAGAGGCTACCAAATAGTAGTGAATGTATAGGGTTTTATATTGGGTTCATTATACCCTCATGATCATAGTGTAGAACAAAAAAAAATAATTTTAGTTAACATATAAAGAATATGAATAACTGAACAACAAAATAATAACATCCATTTTACAGAAAATAAATATGAAAACCTGAAGTTGTGTCATAGAAAATATGATGATCATGTAATGTCTCTATACAAAATGGAAATAAATATATGGAAACATGCATCCCCTACAATACTTGTATCAATACCCAAAAGTACGTATCTTTAGTTTTCATCACGTCTATTACTTGGTCTTGTTCTCCCATTATCCCAAGAAATGATAAAATCAAGAATCATAAATTAGTTAAATTCATTGGACCCCACCCACATCAATAAAATTTAAATGGGTACCCAATGAAGACCCTACTAGGATTTGAGATAACACTAATTTAGCCACTATTAGTAGTGTATTTTAAAATTCAAGTCTATATAATATAAGCATATGAAATGTGTAATATGTAATAGTGATATAAATGAATATGCATGAGTAATACAATCATGTCTGGAAACTTTGATCAAACACTAATACATGAGTTATCGATAAATCATGATAATATATCCATTTTTTCCTATACCAAGTAATCTTGAGTTAGACCCCAATAACGAGATCAAATGTATAAGGACTAATGAATCATCAACATTTTAGGCCCACATGGGCTGAATCCAATATATAAATGACCATGGAATCCTATAAAGTGCTCATAGAATCTCAATAGAATCCCTATAATGAATTGGTTAGATCCAATGAAGTTCATACACAATGAATATCCCTAGTAGTCTTAGAAATATATATCTATGGAGTAACAATGTCAATGGATTCCCAAGTAAACTAGATCTATTGATTAGAAATGACCATGACATCCTATGGAATCCGGATCATAGGATTAAAAATGCCCAAAAACATTCTCTACCATAATATGGATCCATGATGTATAAATATACAAGGGATCCAATACCATAATCAGTTCATCATCTCATTTATAAAACATTTTATTATATCTAACATACAATGATTTCATCCAACCCATTTCACATTTTCCAATTTTACAAATTAACCATTTAATCATAAATATTAACTTAAAATGGAGGTTTCAATATTTTATTTTAAATATTAAATTTTAATAAATATAAGATAAAACTCTTCACACCCGATAGGTGGCCAAATCACATGAAAAAGGTAAGAACACACCCCATGGGTGGCTCGATAAAGGTGAATGACCTCCACAAAAATAATTGTTCTAAGTGGGAAATCTAAACATGTTCCAATTATTTTAACAATGGAATTAATTTATTTTAGGTGAAATTCAAGAAGGTATATTTTTAATAAAAAAATTTATATAAAACACCAACATTATGGGAAAGTCTCAACTAATTTTAGTGGAAAGGTTATAAGGTCTAGCATGAATTACACTGACAAAAATGTAAATAAAACACCAATATCATGTGAGAGGTAGAAAATAACAACCATATATTCATGGTAGAACAAACACACCATATTGGCTGCTAAATAAATATAGATTTAATGAAATTATAATAAAAAAATGATTACCCTAGAAATAAGGCATATCATCTTTCAAGAAAATAACACTATCAATATGAAGAAAAACAAATAATGGAACAAGAGGGATACCGAACTTAATGGAGCAGATCTAATGAGATGAAAAGTGTTTGATTTTGAATCTAGATAGTGAATCAACACCAATTAATATTAATTTGAGCTTCATTAGAATAAAATAACACCTCGTGTTTGTTGGAATTAATAAATGAAGAAGAAAAATAGGGTTGAAGAAAATTAAGTGTAAAATATTAATTTTACCCCATTAAAACTGGTTCACACGGTTTAGCCACACGGTTGGAAAAACCATGCACCAACCATACACCCTTAACTATCCAAGGGAGGACCCCAAATTTTTAGTATACACAGTTTGGGAAACTATTAAAAAACATTAATTTTCTCCACCCAAAAAAAAATTAGGTAACTCTCACAGAAGTGAGACCATGACTGAATAGTTTCATCAATCTGTGCTACCCTTCTTTGGAATCTGAAATACCATGTAGGGTGTACTTAAACAGTGAATCCTAGATTTCATTGTTTTTACTAAACCTTGCGACCCATCATCATTTTCCAAAATCTAAATCTTCAGGCTATCAAAATCCCTCAAAAAACCCCCAAAATCCCTTGACCACATTAAGAATTCATACTCGGTCAAGAATAATCATTTAAACTGAAATTAAAATGATTCATACCTCATAGAAAAAATCATGAAGTGATAAAATGATTATTAAACCAACATATTATCATGAATTATACTATGATGAAATTATGAAATGATTATGAAACCGATATCTTTTCCATAGGTAATGATATGATGAAATGATTATGAAACCCATTTGATTTAAAGAGTTATGATATGATGATTTTTTATAATATTATGGAACACATATGGATGAATTTTTTTATGTGACTTGTGGGACCTATATCTATACCTAATGCCTTGGTTAATGATTTATATCTCATGAGATAGACAAAAAAAGAATATTAGTGAACCCGGTTCAGTAAAGTACTTTATCCACTATGGTCAACCTGGGAGTGAACCATGACTAATATAATGGTTTACGAAGTAATACAATTAAACTTTTATAGCCTTGGAAGTGATCATTGAATACCATGGAAATCATTTTCTATGTTTATGTGTATTCTGTAAAACTATGTATTATAATAATGTTTTTTTATCATATCTCATTTTATTTTATTCCTTTATGATTCATGTATCATAAACTACCTATCATTAATAAATGACTCTATATTATGTTCTTTGAAATTTATGGTATGGTTTTAATATAATATGATCATGTTTTCATACCCTTATGTTCATGTTATGCTTTTGTATCTCCCTTATTTTCCCTTAATACGTATCAAGTCTCGCACTTTCTTTTATTTCCATTCCCAGGTTGTGAAGAAATTTATTATGTATAATATGTCTATGAGGGGTTTTAGTTACAAGAACGCATTGGAAAATGATGTAGCTCACTTATGGGCTAGTTTATTATGTTTCAAAGTTTCCAAAGTCACTATACCTTTATGCTTCTTGGACTCATGTTTGTACACTGTAATGAATATTCATCAAATAAATATGTATCATCTATGTATGAAAAGTCTTGGTTTCTATAACATGCTGGGATTTCATTTATATCTTATGTCATCTTTATTGGATATTTCAAAGTCATTGGTAAAGTGGTTTAAACAAGGTTACAAATGTCCTATATTTCTGGTGGCAATAGCCAGCTTTAAAGTGCTATGGGATTTCATGGTTCTTGGTCATGATATATTCATCATAATTTTTAGAATGTATTGTATGTTCAGTGTTAATTCCTATATTAACTATTATCATTTTCAAATTATGTTTTCATCTCCCGATGAATTCACTCACATATTTCAAGGTGATTGAGATTCTAGGTCGGGGAGAGTGGGGCCTATTGTACCATATACTAGGGTGATCTAATGTTAGTTTTCATAGGTGTCATTTTAAGATCATAATAATTTTTTGAGTAGTAAACATTATAGTGTGGTTTGATCATATTTTAAGGAATTTCAAGATGATTTTTCTATTTTACCACCATAGATAGAGGACATGTTTACTATTGAATTGAAACCAGTCATGATACCCATTTCTATGCTATCTTATCATTTGAAAACTACAAAGTATAAGGAAAATGAAGTTTATCATTTGTAGATCGAGCCTTAAAGATTTATTCACCCTATAATTGCACCATGGTCTTCATATATTGTCTCATCAAAGACATATGACTTATAATTTGTGTGGATTATCGAAAGTTAAATTTGGAATCTATAAAGAAGAATTATCTCATTCACAATATTTTTGATTTATTTTATCATATAAGGGAGGATCATTAGTTTAAAAATATTTACCATCATTAAAGGTAAAACCATTTTATAGTTTTAGAAGTGGATATACCCAAGACAAAATTTTTGAGTCGGTATAGGAATTTTGAGTTTTTGGTTATGCCATTTTCTCTCAATAAATCTCATATAGTATTTATTGAATTGGGGAACCGAATATTTCATGATTCTTTGAATATTTCATAGAGATTTTTTTGGATGATATTTTATTGTATTCCATGTTAGTGTAGGAGCACATGGACTATTTCAAGATCATTCATAGTGTTTTTAAGGAGCATTTTTTGTATGCTAAGAATTCTAAGTATGAATTTTGGATTCAAAAAGTAATATTATTAGGGAATTTTAAATATGATAGGGGAATCTTATTGGATTATAAAAACATATAGGTGGTTATTTTTTATGTGTGGCCCATAAATGAGATTGAGATTTAGAGTTTCATGGGTTTTAATGGATACAACTGGTGAGTTATTCAAGACTTTAACCAGCATTCCTCTCTAAGGATAGATTTAACCTATAAGGGCGGAAAGTTTTAGTGTAAATAAAAATGTAGATGGTATTTTAATGTACTTAAGGGGAGGCTTATTTATTCTTTAGTTTTGATTCTTATAGAACTGAGTTAGGGTTATGATGTTTTCAAGGATGATTATGGTACATGTTTGAGTTGTGTCTTATTATTGGGGTGACATGTGGTGGCCTATAACTCTCCCAAACCCTCATGAAAAAATCTAACCTACTCATGATCTTTATTTGACAACATTTATTCGTTTTCTCAAAACATAACATTGCTGTCACATTAGGGTGAAGTTCACGGTATGTTCCGATCATAAGAGTCTGATGTATATTTTCAAATAGAGGGATTTAAACTTATAAAGCACACGTTGGGTTGAGTATGACCAGAATTTTGATTTTCATATTTCTTGTATAGTTGGGAAGTTAAATTTGGTCTTTGATTCATTGATATGTAAATTAATATCCCATTCATTAAAGGAATCTATACAGAAGTGGCCTCTAATGATATTGGTTTAAAAGATGATATTGGGGGTGGAAGAAGTGCATGGGATGGTGTACATGGATTTGATAAATGTTGAATCATCATTTTATGAATGTTTTTGGATCAATAAAGAACCTAAAAATATGTTCTAGTTATTTAGAAAATTCCAAAATGGTGGGGAGACCATGAGTGATTGGTCATAGTCTCCTATTGGCGCCTTTTGTTTTTGAATTAGGTTTGTTGTTCCATTTTCTATGAGGTATAAGTTGATAGATAATGGGAATTGATAATTTTGGTCTATGAACCCTTACACTATAATTAGGTATCTTAATTATATACATCTATATTGGGTGATGTGGATGCGATGTTCAATTGATGATTTTGTGTAATGGTGTCATACATGTAAGAGAATTAAGGCAGAACACCAGAGACCTTTAGGTTTGTTGTGACCCTTTCCCATTCCTATATCTAACTAGGATGTGATTTCCATGTAAATTTTCATTATATTATCAAGGAATCTTGGTGGGAAGGATTATATTTGGGTGATCATAGATCGAATCATGAGATTAGTTCATTTCCTCCCTATACTAGATGCTATGAAGGGGGAAAACTGATAAATGTTTATGTATATGAGGTTGTGTGACTTCTTAGGGATCCCTATATGATTGATTCTGATAGATATCCATGGCTCTCATCCCATATATAGGAATTATTATAGGGGACAATGATTTCTTTGTTGAAATTGAGTAAGGAGCATCATCCCCAAATTGATGGAAAAACATAGGGAGATATGGAGGCCCTATAGGATATGTTGTGGGTGTGTGTACATGATTTGTGTGGTTCTAGGGAAAGTAATCTTACTATAGTAAAATTTTCCTATAAATATATTTATCAGGCCTCAATTAAAATTACCACTTAGGTTTCATTGTATGAGTAGCCATATAGATCCCCTTTTTTTTGGGTAGAGTAGTGAGAGTTATACTTAGTTGGCTGAGTCTTCTTCCTGAAATGAAAAAAAGGTGAAGTTGATTCGGAAGAGATCGGTCATGAAAATTATTGGGAAAAAATCTCTCATGGTATCATTGTAGTGATTTTGGGTTGACTACGTTTGTTGACAATGTAAATATCAAATGTATGTTGTGGAGTTCTAGAGATATTATAGACAATGTATGTAGAAAAACATTGTTAATGGAGCATCTAAAATACATGATGAGTTGATGGTAATCTCAATGAATAAGATATGTATCATGAATGGTGAAAATTTTGTGGAGATTCATGGCGTAGAGATCATCATGAATTATATGATAGGAAATCAAGAAATAGAGATGACATGGATGGAAGCTTCTAGAATCCTAGGAAATACCTATAATTAAGACTATAAATCCTTTATAAAAGTAGTGATAAATAATAGGGATTCTTATTATTCAAATTCATGAAGGTGGTTCATGAAGGATTCCCATATGAAAATCTGCACAAAGGAATGTGGTTTACGAAGGCTATAAATGAAAACCTAAAATTGCAATCATCGCGAAATTAATATAGTTCGGAGAGGCTATAAAAGTCCAACAAAATTTTTAGTTCTTCACAATGTATAATTAATCATTGAGAAAATATTTGAGAATCAATAAAGGAGGTTTCTTCACAAAAGGCTGGTTGAGTTTCATGAAAGGGGTGAGCTTTGAGAAGGAAGAATGAATCAAAAAAATCTTGAAAATGTATTTCCCAGTGAAATATATGGTAAATTGGTATTTATCAACTGGATGAAAGTGGAACTTCAACACAATTTCTATCTACAACTGGTGATATATTCATTAGTGACTAGGAAGGGACCTACATTTTCATAATCTATCGGTGAACCCATTCCTTGATTAGTGAGAAAAGGAAGAGGAAGAAGTTGATCCCTTCCTCTAGCACTCTGACAAATATTGTGATTTTAGGAGTGTACCTTGGGAATGTACATAGATAACCCTAAACCTTGTAAAGTAATTTATCCTAGGAATATAAGTTATTTATCATAAACCACATTTTATCAGTGAGACATTGTGGATTTGGTACATCGACACATTTTCATTGTATGTTCTTTGGATATATCCCAGTGAAGGTGAACCAATTAAAAATATGCTTCCTTGTGATTTACTTCCTATTTTATATTTAGTCAATCATCATCAGATAAATAAGTAGATAATAAGATCTGAATAAAAAACATAATATAAAATAAAGTGACTATCATAATAAAGAGGTCAAGATCCAGTGGGGAATGAATAGTTTTTAATAGAATATCCATACCCTGATTCACCCCACTCTCAGGTTATCTAGGCCTCCTTTTGGACTTAAAAAATGTGTCTTCTGAAATACTATGCGGCCCAGCATCATGCACTACTAGTGTTTGAGAATGGTGATTGTGGTTTTCTCATAGTTTACCTCATTTGGGACACTTTTAGTTGGGTAACTAGGGTAAAGTTTCACCAATGATTGTTGGATCATTTGAGATCATTAATAGAGTTTGAAAAGTGGCATATCGATTGGATTTACTGCTTCATTTGACCTTGATTCATGATGTATTTTATGTTATCTAAGTTATAATATAAGAACAATATCTTTTCTATGTGATTTAATTAGAGGATACTAATGTTGATCTGAACACCATTTTAGTTGAGCAGCCAAATTATATTTTATATATCCATGATAAAATACTGTACTATAAATCAATTCTATTAATTTTTGTATTGTGGAAGTGAAGATGGTATATCCTGGAGAAGTGGGAGTGGGAATTGTTGATGAGGTAGTAGTGGCCTTCTCTTTTTGTGAGTCCAGGATATTGAGGATTTTTTGGGGGACCAAAAGCCTGTATAATGGGGAGAATTTTAACATGTTGGATAAAGGGGTATGTATATTTTAATTTTAAGAGATGGTTAATTTGGTTCATAGTTGTTCTGGGAGACTCTATAATGCATGGGAAGGGTACTTCCATGAGGAAATTTTCATTTTAGAATTGTGGAGTTGTTGGCATAAATATTTTACCGGGAACAAGCCATAAAATGGTTTATGAAGAAAGAATATTTCAATATATAAATTGTTTTTAGGTTTTAAATCCTCTTTTAAGCCATAATATCTACCTTTCCACCCTAACATAATCGATCAAAAATAATATTTACTCATGGTTATGTGATTTTAGCATATATGTGTTATAGAATATGTACTCAGAAAATGAGGACTTAACATTGTTAATCCTTTTACACAATTGATTTTATCACGACGAATGACTGATTTATTATCCATGTGATGTACAAGAATCCCTATCAAACCCTAGGATTTTTGAAAGTTTTTTCATAGTGAATGTTCCCACACCAATTTATTCAGCAATCAATCTCTAGCATGGTTGCACTAATTATCTATGTTGTACAAAATTTCTTCTTCTATGTCTATTTGTAACAATAGTGAAATTAGAATTTTTTTTGGAGTTTATTTTGAAATTTTTTTATTTCTATCCATACTTTTTAGTATTCCATCATACCTTTTATTTTAAAGGCTAATATGCTTTATTTCAAACTCTGTTGTCGAAGACAACTAGGAATCCCCCATTAATAAGGTAGGTATCTCTATACAAGGTTTCTTATTCTTGAATTGTTTTATGTTATGGGAAAATACACTGGGTAATTCGATGAAAATGAATTATTTTATATTATAATTGGTTTTTACAATGATATTGATGTTTTAAATTGGTTTTCATTAAAAAAAATATTTGTGCACACAAAGTGTTTGATTAAATTGTTAAAAAGGAGTTTTTGCTTTGAAATGGGTTATCTAGATCGAAAGAGAAAATTATTTAATGTTAAAATTATTTATGAAATGTTAGAATCATTTTTTAATGGATTATGACAATCTTATCACATTAGGAAACTTTTGTGCATTGAGAATAGACTTTACACTTTCTGTGTGTGTAATGAAACAAGGGGTTTTACGCTACCTAGCGTCTGAAATTATATAAAAGGATATATTTTTTGGATCCACCATAGGCATGACTTGGTGTTTTTTATTTTATTTCTAGTATGTATATAAATAAGATAGATCCCAAATAGTGTGTATTGTTATTTAATTTTAGTTTATAACATGAATATATTTTCATGTCTATTTTCGGACATGCTCACTTATAGTGCATCCATGGTTGTTTTTTCTTATTCTTAAAAATTTCCATTCCAACTTGACCTATACCTATTTGTTTATTATAATATGGTTTTATGAAGAACAAATGACAATTTAAAAAACTATTTAAAATTATGAAAATTATTTTTAAACTATATTTTTTAAAATTTAGAGGTACTGAATTCTTGATACTAGAACATGTGTAGATTCTACTACGGTTTCCTATTATGATTTTTTTGTCACACCCTACATTTTCATTTGGGCTGTTGTATATGTTGATATTTCAGACACAAGTTATGGGAAAGGGAATTATTTAACATACTAGATTCTCTTTTGGCCATCATCTTTATATCAGCATAGTGTGGTGGTGATAGAAGATCACATATTAATTTTTTTAGTCTTTTGGTTTTTATATATTTGATTTGACAGCTGGTAATGACTTTTTATGTATCATGGATATATACACTCATTTATTACTTGTTATTCATTTTTTTTTCTCTAGTTACATAAGTGAATTGTTTCATTTCGTTATATTTGACCATGTGGTGGACCATTTGAGGTGACTTGTTTGGTTGACCATGGCTTGTTCGTTAAAATGACATTTGGGATCACCAATTAGTCAATATTAGTCGATCCAGCCCATGAAACAATAATTATTTGACACCTTACCCTTAGGGGTCTGCTACTATAATAAGGGTTTATGTATGTTGACTATAATTTCATAAAAGTGTAATTTATTCGATATAAGTGAAATAGTAATTTTTTATATTCCATTTCATCAGTATTTTTTATAATTAAGTAAACATGAAAACCAGATGAATTTGATAAACAGTTTTTGGGATACAAATAAAAAATAAATATATTTCGAGAAAATGCCTAAAATTTTGTAATATATTTAAGTATTATATGTAATAATTATTTTAATAAAACGTTATTTTAAAACACTAATTATTTAAATATAAATGATAATACAATTGTGTAATGTTTTAATAAACATTTATAAGTGTCATAACATTAATTGTGTTTAAAAAAATTTTATTTTTTAAAAAATAATGATTTTCATTTAAAATATAAAAGTTAAATATTTTTTAAATTATTTTTATAAATTAAATAATATATTTTAAATCATCACATCAACATTTTGTTAGATTGAAGTTTTTATAATTTATTAAAATAATTTATTATTTAGTGAATATTAAAAACACAATTTTGGTTTTCATTGTGTTTTATGACTTCATAAATATATAATAATATATAATAATTATAAAAACAAAACCAATGAATAAAATAATTTAAAATTTTAATATTATTTATTTTAATGAATTAAAACGATTTTCTAAACAAATAAAAACATTTCTGAAGTATGATGTCGAATCTAAGCATTTATAAACATTATTTTTTGGAAATATTATCTTCTACTTCTATAAGTAATATTAAATTTTGAAGAATTATGGTAATTTTTTAAAAAACCACCATTTAATGTCATAAACCATGTTCCAAAACTATTGATAATAAAAAAAATTCCATTTCCCATAACCAGGAACTCCAAGGCCAATATTTAGAAATTTTTTATACAATTCCTCATCTTTTACAATAAATACTCACCCATCCTACCATTCCCCTCCACTCCAAATCCCATAAGAAATAATTTATTCTCATTTTACCTCTCTAATGTTCCATAGAGGTAAATAAGGATTCCCTCTATATGCTTATGGAATTTAATTCCAAATGTAAAGGAATTATTATCTTCTTCTTTTCCATTGAAGTACCAATTTTTTGGAATGTATTCTAAATATTGAATTACATTATTTTCATGAACATTTTATTATTTCATTACATTCCAAATATTCTTTTTTAAATGGGAGACCTATTTTCATTTCACTATTCCCTTTACTTATTCCATCATATATACTCATTCGGATGTCGAATTCGTTTCATGATTTTCTCAGATTTTCATGAAATATTATTTTATTGTGAATACTCAACCAATTTCTCTATTCATGGGTGTCTACCAAAATATAACCATGACATATTAATTGGGACCTACCAATATGAAAACATATTCAAATCTTGTGGAAAAAATGTTATAATTATCATATATTTAGGTATTTAATAATTTAATTACTTTTACATGAAACCCATTCATTATTTCACACGGTTTGTTATATAAATGTATTATTATTATTTATCTAACAATAATGAATTTAGATATATTAAGGTTGTGTCCTAATAATTATCCCTCAAATTGGGTAAATATTTAATCCTAAGATAGGTCATGTTTTACGGTATCATTCTAAATAATGATGTTAATTATGTTTTATGATACCTAAGTGACTAACCATGGTAATGTGATTATGAATGCCTCATTTATATATTGTAGACATAATTAAATGTAATTTATTATGTACTTTGGATAATTCACTCATTTTATTCAAAATGTTTTATCCATGATGATCATTCATGTTCTATTACCATGGTTTTTCCCCAACATGGATTTATGCTCACCCTTTTCTATTGATGTATGTCTCTAAATAATTACATACCATGAAGTGTCCAAAGTTGGAATAATAAATAAGTGTTTTCAAACGATTAAATAATGTTACCATTTAGGTTTTCCTTACATAATTATTTTTATTATTAACATTTCTTCCATGAAACGAGACCCTGAAAGATCATTTGATGTTATCAATGTAATAATTTGTAAATGAATTATGGAAATAGTCAGGTAATAAAAAGGCGGGTATCCATATATTATATCAAAGTAATGTTTCATTTATTTTAGAAAATCAGACTATAAAAAATCTAGGAACCATAGGGATGTGTTTATATATAAAAATGTATCCTAAAATTCAAGTTAATTAAAAAGGAAGTGGTATCAAAGAAATGGAATCTTGTTTTTGATACTATTGGAAGATGTGGAAATATAAAAGATGTAACTAGGTTTAATGACGCAAAAAGGGTACATTTGGTACTAATCGATTTTCCCATGGTTCAAGATAAATTCGGCATGATTCATGCATATTTTAACAATCTCGAGGGATATGTTTTTTAATCACATTAATTTTATGAACCTTTATGAAGGATATATAGATAATTTATTTGTTATTATAAGATATTATAAAATAATGTCTTTAAAGAATGTTGTTTTGGGACCTAAAGTCTATGTAGAATTATGATATCCATAAAAATTTCACATTTCTTAGTAAGTCATTAACATTTAATTTTTTTGAGAAAATATAAAGAATAATGTAAATAATGGATCTGATGAATAATTAAAAACGATCTTCCTAATGTGATGGAAGTAAGAGTTGAAAACATCATGATGTTGATATATTAGTTAACTCAGGTTGGGAATAAAACACTAAACCATGTGTAGAATCAAATATCACCAATGGAGGAATAAATAGTAGTGTAATACTCCATCCATCAAGAACCATGTGATTTTATTGGACCCTTATATCCAATGATTTTGGAAAAATGAAGCATTACTATAGAAAATATTTTTTATATATTAAATTTTTATGACCAAGAGAATATTATATTAATATTATATTCTATAGAGGAAGAAGATGATCATTATTGAATAGAGATCAAGAATAATAATCTAAGGGATGCGGTGGAATCAATGGAATGAGAAGACATAAAAAAATTCATTTTGAACAAGTATTTTTCTCATACCCCTCAAAATGTGATAAAAATGGGGTTCCTTGAGTTTAATTAAAGAGAAAATGAATTGGTGGGAAATTTTAAGATAAATATTAACTTCATTATGCAATAGGATTAAATATTTTTCGTTGATTCTGATGGGAATACTGAATGATTAATTGGTGAATTAAGACCCCATCTATAGAAAGCATGTCAAATGCATGACTTTAGGAGTTATAAAGATATAGTATGATGTTATTTAAATGATGAAACATATTTTTGATTCTCCCATAGGACTAATGAATAGAATTTCAGGAATAAATGGATTTATTAATATTTTTTAAATAATATAGATAAAAAATAAAGTGCAATATCCCATCTGAATTAGATGTGGGATGAAGAATTTAGGTAATTCTAAAATATGGAATTAGAAAGTGATTCAAGTGTGGAAGAGATGTACATTTAGCTAGTGACTATCACGTATATGTTAGTCATTCACATATAAATTCTAATAAGAAAGGTAATATGGTTCATAAAAAACCAACTAATAAATGCCTAATATAAAGGGAACATATTCATTTCTCTATTGAATGTCGAAATCAAATTATAATAGAGGGAAACCTTTATCTAATTTTGAAGATTCTATGAGAGAAATATCATGATTTTCCAATCAAAATAGATAACGTCAAGGATGAAAATGATTTTATGGATAATACACTCATACTACACTCAAATCTTGAAATTATATTGTTTAATTATGGTTCTATTCATTTCATTATTTCATTTATGTTTACAAATAACATCATGTTAATCCCTAAACTACTAGCGGTAGAGATGAAATTTAAAACTACATGAGAAAATATTGATGTATCAATGGTATATATGGATTCTAATTTTGAAATAGGTGAGTGAAATCCCTCCAAAAACATTGTGGTCATTCCAATGGTGGAATTTGACATTAAACATGTGATGGATTGGTTCTAAATTTATAATTCTAAATAAACTATAAATGAGATGAGATTTCGATATTATTGAATGGAAACCCCAAACCATTTTTATTGGATATATTTACTTGCATAAGACATTCCATAACTACCTTTTATTTTGATCTTTATCAAAATTATTAATGAATAATAATAAGGAAGGGAATTCCTATATATAAGATATGTACCTATTATTAAATAATAAATTGATGTATTTCTTGAAGAGCTACCAAAACCTCCCCCATAAAGTGAGTTAAATTTCTCAATTGAACTCATACCTTGTTCCCAGATAATATCCAAGAAACCTTATAAAATGGAGTATATAAAGTTAGATGAATTAATGTATCAACATAAAGATATTTTGGGGAGTGTATAATTCCACCATGCGTGTCTGTAAGGGGAGAAAATTTTCTCTTTTTAAAGAAGAAGGATGGGTAAATTTAGTTTTTCATTTAATATTCATATTTTAATAGGATCATAATGATGATAAAATACCCTTTTCAAATGATTAATGAATTATTTGACCAACTAGATGGGGATCATTTCTTTTCCATGATTTATCACTCATCACAGATCATCATCTTAGGGTAGAGAAATAAGATATCCTAATGATTCCATTACAATAAAGGAACAATCATTATGAGTTTGTCATTATATTCATTTGATTGAAAAAATTCTCTTTATTTTTTAATTTTTGAAAATTATCTTTAGGGACAACCATGATAAATTAATAGTTGTCTTTATTGATGATATTATGATATATTAAAAAACTCATAAAGAGTATAAAGACCGTCTAAGTGTCATATTTCAAACTCTATGTAATGAAAATGTTTTTGGTCAATTTATAAACCGCGAGTAACTTTTATAAGAGGTTATATTCTTGGGACACATCATGAACTGTTAAGGAATATGAATGGATCTATCAATGACAAAGGTTATAGAGGAGTGGCTAGAACATATAACTAAAACTAATATTCATGGATTCATTGGTCCAGTTGGATACTACAGTGGGTCTAGGAGAACAATTTCACATACTTATACTCCACTAACAATGTTAAATTGAAAAGGAGTTAAGTTTATGTTGAAAATATGAGCGTGAATAAAGATTCTATGAATAGAAGAAGTGGTTGGTCAATTCTTCTATGAAAAAATTTACTTCTAATAGATATGGATTTGTTATTTTTAGTGATTCATCTATAAAGGCACATGTATGTTAACTCATAAAAATTTATATAATAATTTAATATGAAACAAAATAGATATATTTTTTTTTATAAAAGTCTCTTATATCTTTGAATTAAATATATAGAGACAGAATCATTGCAGGGAGAAGTGTGATATATACACCAGAAAAAATATTCTTAAGTATATAATCATAAAATGGAAACTAAACATTAGAAAAAGGAGATGGTTATAAATTAATAAGGATCATGATTATTATTTCCATTATTAAACTAGAATATGAAAAAATGTCATTGATTTGTCGAGTTAGAAAAACCCCACTATTCTTATGATGATGAAAATAGAAAGAGATACATTGGTCAAATACTAGGTAATTATAGACATGGAATTCATAAGGTATCAGATATCATCAATCCTATTACAAACTATTTCCCAATTACCATTACTAGAAAAGATCCAGAAAGAAGAAATAGATTATCCCATGTTACAAAATAAGATATAATATATGAAAATTAGGATATATTATGATTTTAATGTCGATCATGAGGGAGTTGATAGGTCTTGTAAAAGGCTAGGTATCATATCTGATATAGATTTACAGAATTAATTGATGGATAAATCCCAACAGTCTAAATTATATGTACAATCCAAAAAAAAACTATATAATGATATAGAAGACCATTATTGGTGGGATAACATGAAAATAAGGATTCTTAATTTTATTGTAAGTTGATTGGTATTCCATAAAGTGTTTAATGAGTGAAAACTACACAAAAGAGTGTTTCAACCACTTCCCAAACCGTAATAGAAGTTATAAAAAGTCCCAATTTATTTTTTTAATATCATTTCAAATAAATGAAACAAAAAGGAAATATTTTAAAATTTTTATTTATTAGAAATATTTTCCCATTTTATAACCACAATAGAATTTTTTCCCATGATAACTTTGTAATAGTATATATCCAGATAGTTGTGAGAACTCATGGGTCTCCACTATTACTTTTTTCATACGATGATCCATGATTTACCACAATGTTTGGGAGGATCATTAGAAATTATAAGAACATTAAATTAAACCTTAGCCCAACCATTCATCCTTATATTGATTATAAGATTTAGAGAACTATCAAAACATTTCAAGACATGTTATGAGGTAAATAACATTATTTTCAAGAGAGTTTGGATAAAAAAATTACACTTTTTTAATTCTCCCAATAAGTAAATTTTTCAATCTATTATTATAATGTATCCTTATGAATAATTCTATGGGATGATGTGTAGAACTGAATCATTCAATGATGGTATAAGAGAAGATAAATATTTGGGATTATACATTAATAGATACACTATTGAGAAGATACCTGTAATCTAATAAAATATCAAGGTTACCTATAGTCGAAATAAGAGTTATGCTGACAATCATACAAATGAGTCAGACTTTCATGTCAATGATCATGTGTTTTTAAAAATATCCCCATGGAAATGGTCCATGATGTAATAAAAGAATTTCAAACTAACTTTCCTATACATTATACCATATATGATTTTGGAGTGCATTGGAGTTGTTTCATATGGTGAAAAACTACCTCCAAATAATTATAAATTATATAATATTTTCCATGTGTCCCTATTAAGAATTTATATTTCATACCCAGCACATATACTAGACAATTGTTTTTTGAATTAGAACATGGTGTATCAAAAAAATAATAATCAAGATTATTGATATAAGGGAAAATTTTTGAGGAACTAGACAACAAGAATTGTGAAAGTCATGTGGAGAAATCACAAGTTCAAATAATCTTCCTGGGAACATAAAAAATAGATAAAAAATTTCCCTTTTTGTTTTGAATTTGGAAATAAATTTTGAGGATAAATTTTCTTAAGTGGGGAGAATGTAATAGTCTAAAAAGTCCATATATGATTAATAAATGAACTCTTCTTATTTGTAATCAATATTTAATTATATTTCATAAGGTAGGCACATAGAAAGACTATTCAAAAAAAGAATATTACATATTAAATTATCTTACAGATTACAATATCTAAGACTAATGTCAGGATATAAAACCAAAAAAATTTCAACAAAAAACAGTGTACTCTATAGAATCAAACTCTTTGAGGGATATGAAACCTTCTATGAAAACTATTAAAAACCTATCATTAGGAATATGATATTCAATATCAAAGGAACTATAAAAATCATTTCAGGATGAAGTAGTATATTTATATATTTGTGGGTAAATATATATGGTTTAAATGAAAATATGACCATTCTGTTATGAAAGTTAAATTACTCTTATGTAACAATTAGTTAATATTCTTGTTGGTAAATACAATTTCTTGTCATTAGGACTATTGGTAAAAATGTTATCATTAAATATAGTGACTATAGAGTGTAATGACAATATAAAACTGATAAGAAATGGGGAAAATGACGACCTCAAATAGTAGAATCATGCAATTTAAAGTTCATTTGTTAGAATTTGGGAAGTAGGTAGCATCATTGGGGTTCTCAATTGACCAATCCGGAGAAGAAAACATATAAGTGAGTCTTAAATGAAATCAAATATAGGAGAAGTTCATGTTAGTATAGATCACCATGAGGTTAATATTAATATATCCACCCAATTAAACTACCACCACCACAAACCTAACCTTTAGAGAATATAGTGGTTTAATTATTAGTTATGTGTATAGATCATAGTATCATAAAATTGTAATTTACATTGTCTAAATAAAAATCTTATTTCTTAAAATCTCATTTTCTTTGTTATTTTATTTTAAAAAAACACATGAATATAATATGGATTTGAGAAATTTATTTTTAAAATACAAATAAAAATTAATAGTATATTTAGAAAATATATAAACCTATATAATAAATTTAGGTAGTTTGAATAAAATTTAATTTTGTTAATTAATCTTATTAAACTCCATTTATTTTAACTGAAATGTTATTTTTTTTTCAAAAACACCCTAATACATTTTTAAAAGTATAAAAAAGCTATCTATGTCATAAAACTTTTAGGTCTCAATAAATAATTATTTTTAACTTAAAATTTACAATTATTATATTTTAGAAATTATTCTGATAAAATAGAAATCATATTTTAAATTAGATCATCTGAATAAATTTAGGTTGAAAACCGGGTGGAGGTGAATTTCTGGGTTAATGTAGCAGTTACTGTAGCAGCCAGAACTATTCACCTACTTTGGGCCTTTGGGCCACCAGTTTGGGCTTACGGTTCTCAAGAGCCTTCAGGTCATCAAAGGCCTTCGGGACACGTAGACCATGGAGTAGACCAGTTGACACAGAACATGCCCCAGAAGAGGATCAGAGCAACAAGAGTAGAAACCACTAAAAGCAGAGCTAACCAGATTGGAAGAATGAGAGGCTATGGCGCCCACCATCAGGACCAGACACCATGCAGGTTTGTACGGGGCAATGCTAGCCGACCAGCAATTCAAGGTGGGGAGCTAGGTGATCAATTATGTAGAAGCTGGGGAGGGGCAGTTCAACTAGGCTGGGCCTACAAGTCATGTATTGAGCATGGTATGCCTCTCGGCCTTCGGGTCATGTATTGCGGGTCAGTCGAGCCTTGTTCCTTTGGCCTATGGGACATGAACGGGTTCCCCATTAACCCTTAAAAGAGGGATTGTCCATAATAAAATAATAAATAAGGCCTTCAGTCCATTCAGAGTTAGTTATGTGTTTTTGATATGTTTTATATATTAATAAATATGTAATAAGAATTTAATAATTATTGAAATGAAATCCAAAAAGAAAAAAGTTTTTATTTTATTAATATAAATAATTTTAAATAATTTTTTTTTTTCAAAACTTGTATAGAAAATTTAAAAATCTAAATTAATGGTCAAGTTATAATAGAAATTATTTCTAAATAAATTATCTTATCATACAAATATTAATATAAAATATTTACTATAGGCTGTGATATTCAAAAATTTCCAAAAAGACATCTTAATTTAATATTCCATGATTCAATCCCATGGGTAATCCAATAGTTCTACATTTTCCCCAATATATAATTCCATGGGAAAAATTTGGAAATTATTAAATAATTATTCCTCTTTTACTATATATTCCCACCCATCCTTAGATTAATCTCCAATATAAAACCCTTAAGAAACAAATTCTACTCATTTTTACTCTCTAAATTACTTTATCGAGTCCCCATTTTCCCAAGGATTCCCTCACAAGGATTTAGGAAGGTACATCTAATGGTATGAGTACTATTTTCTTCACCTTTTCCATTCACGCATCTTTTGGGTAATTTATTATAAATGTTTAATTATATTAGTTTGATTCACTATTTATTGTCCAATTACATTGAAAATTATTTTTTTTATAAATGTGAGACCATCATTCCATGTAATTACCCCTCTTATATAATCAAGATTTAATACCAGCCATTAATTCAAATTCATTTCTTAAATTTGTCTCATGTTGATGAAATAATCTTATATTGTGAATAATAAACCCATTTATCTATTCATGTTTATTAACCTAGATGATACCATGATTAATTGATTGGGTAATTCCAATTATAAACTCTCATTCCATTATAATTTGTTAAAAATGCTGTAATTTCCATGTCTATCAACATTAATGAATTTGATGACATTTACATGTGAACCATTCATTATTTTCCATGGGTTATGATTAAAATGTTTTTTTATGATCTAAGTGGAACCAATGAAGTTATGTTTATGAAGGGTTCTATAGAGACCCTTCTTTTTCATGCATAACTTATTACATCATTTATAGACAAACAACATAAAATCATTACACCAATAGGATACAAAGTTTTAGTCTCTATGGAAAGCTATGACCATAAATAACTTTTTCATAATAAAACATAAATATTTATGTAATTACTTAGTCTCTAGATTCTTATTTTCCTTTATATTCTCTTTATTACAAGTAATCACCTGAGGATATACATCAAAAGGGGTGAGATAAATGACTAGTAAGAGGATAGAGAAATACATGATTCGAAATAACATGAGGGTGACCATAATCATTATTATCAAAAAATAGGCATAGTATTATAAACATGAGAGGACGCATTAAGAATATTCTTGAAATGTGGAAACATATAAAAATGAAACCTAATGTCTTAGTAGTTAACTACCATAGATAGTTTTGAATAAAACTAGCATCATGTTCATGATTTTTTTAGCGTTCGTGTGAGATACATCACATTACCCCGTGCACTAGAGTGCTATATAATTCTGGTTGTACCTATCACATCATAATATTTATATTGCACTATATAATTCCAGGCGCACCCATCACATCATAACATTTACATTATCAAGCATGCCACATTGAAGATAAATTAATATTTGACATAAATTAACCCATGGAATGAATTCTGTTTAATTTCATAATGAATACATTCATAATCTATTGGTTCCCAAATTGACGATATAATATCAAACTTGATACAATAATAATCATCATTTAGTGTAGAAGAAACAATCTCGAGAAGTAAAAGGTCTATTTTCTTAAGAAGAGTTTTTTTTGGAAACATTATGTTTGTCATAAACTCATGTAGAAAACCGTTATATCCAAAAAATATAATATAATGATCAATAAATGATATTTAAGTAATATCTATACTTAAAATGGGATGAATGAGGGAAACCCCAAGAAAGATATTTGGGTTCAAGAATTCCCCTTACCTTGTATGTGAATGCATTCATCGATTTAATATCCTGTATAATCACATTAGATTCATTAATTAACAAATAAAAAATAATAATATATGAATTATATTCATTATAAATTTATTATGTTCGTTCAAGGCATTTTATATGAGTTATAGAGTTTAATTTCATTGTTTGGGAGCGTTCATTTTCATGGTTTCCAAGATCGGTTCACTTGTATACATGAATGTAAGCTCATTTAAAATGTGGATAAATATCAAGAATTGTTATTATATAATATTAATTATAGTAAAAAAGAATAAATTATATTTTAAATAATTTTGTTTTATTTAATTAGGATGTATTATTACATAAAATCAAATGATGAACATTTGAGGTTAACTTTTGGCAGTTTTTTTATCACAAGACACAATTTTTTTATCATTTATTGTTATGTATACATGTTATTTTTAGAGCATAAAAGGGGTTATAACATAAATAATAAAATATTTTTAACCATTTACATGTTTATTAATAGTATTGTAGGCGTTTAAGGAAAATGAATATGCATCACCCATGATGTTGGTAAATTGACATATCACAGATGATGATTTAATTTTTTGAATAAAAGAGAAAGAGGGGGGGTTTAATTGTTTATATTACCTTAAAAAGATATAATTTAAGTATATGTTGGTTACCAGAGTGTTTCATACCATTTGGATGAGGATAGGTGATAAGGGAATAAGAAAAGGAATGAAAATTAAAATAAATTTAAAGAGAAAGGAAGGAGATTTTACCTTTTAAATAAATAACCCTTGAAAAGCTACATAGTGAAGGGGTTTTGGCCTTCTGATGAGACCAATATATCTAGGATGTGGGTAAGGGGATAGGGAAGATTAGTTTCGAGAATTTGGGAAAGGCTCAAAGTGTCAGAGGTGTGAGGAGAAGCAGGGGTGAGGGGTTGTATTTATAGTGGAGGAGAGGGGTTTTTTCACATTATTATATTCATTAGTTCATTATCATGGCTCAAGAATATGAATAGTTTTTTATTTTTCATTATAAATATTAAAATAATTAATCATATTTCTAGATTTTGGTGCTTACATCATACATGATGTTCAAAATAGAATATTTAACATATAATGTATATATACCATAAATTAGCATATTTCAATATTTACAAAAATTCACATATTTTAGAAAAATACAAAAATATTCACCACAAATTTTTTTTTGATATGTAGAATTAAAAAATGAACTCCATTTTATGAAAATAATTTTCTAAATAGGATTAATTTTTTTTATTAAAACCATCATTTGCTTAGAAAAAATAGATTTTAAAATTATTACTAGTTTTATAACTATTTTAAAAGACACTTAATGTATAAAAAATTAACTAAAAACTATAAGAAATAAAAAATATAAATATATGTATATATTTTATGAAAATATATTTTATTTAAATTTATTAAATCAATCATAAGATTGTAATTAAATAATTTTGACTTACAAAAATTCCAAAATATAAGTAATTTTTTTTAAATATTTACTTACTTATAGTGGGATATAATTATATCATATCTTCACTTATAAGATTTCAAAATATTCGTTATACTTTCATGGGTGAGGTTACTATTCATTTGTTCAGTTTACTATTTATAAGGTAAATATTACAATCACTAAGGAAAAGTTACTATTTCATCAGTATTGGTTCCTTAACATCCACGAATACTTCTTATTTCAATAATTATTCATTTATAAAGCTTTTATTATGGTTTCAAAGTGATTTTTTGGGATTTATACTATATGAATTCACTATAAGAAGGGGTAAATATCATTGATATTTTTTTGGTCGTTACATTCTTCCCCCATTTTTTATTTCACCCTCAAAATTTCGTTTTAAATAAAAAGATGAAGGTACTTCTCCATCATTGCCTCCTACAGTTCTAAAGTTGCTTCGTTATACTTGGGATTACTTCGTGACACTTTTACAAGGTGTGTTGTCTTGTTTTCTAGAACGTTATCTCCCTATTCCAGAATCATTACTTGCTGCTCCTCATATGAGAGATCATATTCCAGTTGTACCTCCTATGATTTTAGTAAATGTGAGTAATTTGGTAAGTACTTCCTCATGTGTGATATGTGGAACACATCACAAACTTGAGCCATATTCAGTGGAAGTGCAAGACAATAAGCTACAACTCCTATGCAATGAAGGATCTCAAATGGGCCAATGTACTTTGGGAATATCTTCCCTTTCATTCCTAACCACATGCCTCTCTTCCATGGTGATTATCGAAGGCATAATTTATCTCCGATGTCGAACTCCAAGTCCTTTCAACAGTTGTCAACATTGCTCTTTTTTCGAATTTCAGAAGTTTTGATATGTTTCTGGATGGATTGAACCTCCTCTATCTTTTATTGAACAATATTGGGTCCAAGTAGTTTTCTTCCACATATTCATCCTAATAGTTTGGATTTATACAGCGCTTTCCATACAAATCTTCACATGGAGTCATCTTAATTATAAGGCCCCAGCCTTAAACCTTACTTAATCTTGAGTTATTACAAGATTACACATTGAGGATCTTTTCAGGTTTAGAGTTTTAGAGAATTAGATCATGAAACTTGAATTACATTCCACATTTAAACAAAGTGGTTACATAAAAGACAGTATTCATTCTTCCCATCAACGGAAACATATTTAAAATATAACACGGATTCTTTCTTGACACATCCTTGACACTATCATCACATCATGTACCTTTCCCTTGACCTGTGAAAAACATTTCAAAAACTTGGGATGAGCACAAAAAGCACAGTAAGGGATAGAAAAATATGGAAAGGAAACATGGGTACACATATACATAATAATGAGTTCATACTTTACCCATAAAACATAGGCATATCAAATCAGGAATAAATCATAGAAAACATAAGACATAAAGGTAACTTGAGGCATTCATAACATTCTTACGTAGGGAGTAACCCTCTTGGTTACGTTTGGAATACCCATCACAGTATATTCCCTAAATCTCTTCGGAGAAACCTTAACGTTTCACTCCTTCGCGTTACCCAATGCATTGGAGAGCTATATCGGGCTCACCCACCCTTAGTTTATCACGGAACCACCCGTTTTCATAACAATGCCCAAGAACCATAACATACGTAACACATAAAACATGCATAAAGGAAACAAAATATTTCCACATTTCAATCACAATATAACATTTTAGTATTTTGAAATAATGAATCCAAACAAAAAGAAACCATTTCCAAAAACATTTAAAACATTTAATAAAGATATTTTCGAATCAAAGTGTCCCATACCACCTTGAAGCTTAAAATTTTAAACCATTAATATCCATATAAATAAATCCTTAAAACCATTTTGAAAACATGGATATTAACAAGAACAAATAATTAAAATATTTAAAATGATATTTTGGTTAAAGGGGTTTTACCAAAATTAGAGACACTTGAATACAATAATTGAAGAATAACATTTAGTAAGAACTTTATAATATCATGAGAATAAAAGGATTCATGATATAATACTCCAAAGGACAGTATATACACCATATAAGAGTGAATTGGTGCATAACAACAATGAACCCTCAATAGAAATGTCAAATGTGATGAAATCCCTTATAGAGAAGGTATCCTTAAATTAAGGACAAATAAATCTCAAAAATATGTGTGACAAAAATAAATACACCCAATATAAGTGGATATTAAGTGTAAAACAATAAAAGGTCATTCACACATATTCAATGGACGACATATTCAATGTCTACATGTTGAACCCAAAGAAATCGAAATTGGGTTAAAAAGTTCCCTTGACAGCCTAACGGCATCACATCAAGATGAGTTGATGAGAGATAAAAAGTGTATCTCATAACTTGGACATAAAATTTACATCAATAAGGATATATGAGAATATATCCCAATATAAAAATGTGTAAATTAAAAGACCCAACAAAAGAAGTCTTTTAAAAAAAGAGGAGGGTGAAAGGTTCCCTTACCGACTTGGGTATCTTTCAAAACATACACCCCATGAAAGAAGGGAAATAAATCATTGATGTAAATACTCATAAACGAAAGTATATTACAGAAAGAGTAGAATAATGGGCAGCACATACACCACTCAAAGGAAATTGTGGCAAATGTAGCATAAATCTCACGGGAATAAAAGTGAGATGAAAAATCCCTTACGAAAACTCGGCAGCCTAACGGCGCCACATAAAACTTCCAAAAAGGATTGATGAGAGAGAATAGGGTCTCTCATCACATGAACATAAAAATTACAGTTGGAGTAATATAAAATAACATCCCAATCATAAGAAAGATGAGCTTAAAAGAAATTACATAAAAGAGTGTACTTAAAAAGAAAGAGAGGTGTATGATCCCTTATCTCGGGTCCGACTTGACTCGATCGTTCTTTAATCTCCTGAATAATAAACTTGAGTTAATTTATACTTCCTTAAGAACCTTTTTCAAGTTCATTATTCCTTTTATACCACTTATTACCATGTCAGAAACATAATGTAATCATTTAAGTTAATAATATTTGTTTTGCCGATATTTGGTTCTTAAGTCGAAAGTGGACTTCTTACAATTACATGTTGTTCGTGTGGCCAAATGTTTATTATAAACAGAATTGTATTCATGATGTAGATATCATATATGTCATATATATCCAGTACATGCATGAATTTATAACATTACATAATCATTTAGAGGTAAGAAATGAAATGCACCGTTCATGGAGACGGTAAGCCGTACGTACGCATGAACGCTACTTCCATTTCTATTTCATTGTTTATAGAATGGAATCATAATTATATAAAGGTATATAATAATTACAGTATAATATCATATATAATATCATTGTTCCATCCTTTATACATCCCACATATGGTTTTTAACGAATCAAATCACTTTGAGGGGGCGGTAGTCCGCACTTCCTAAAATGAAGATATCGCGTATACCCATAATGGAAGCCATAAAGGTAAGACACAAATGAAAAATACAGAAGCATAAGTAAAACATAAACATATTATATATCATATATACAAATAGTGACATCATAATGGCCACCTTTGAAGGTGTTAAATGAGTATTGAACAATCATCGTTTCGGGAGGCAGAATTTCGCCATCCACGGAAACCGTATGTTCTTTAACCATTTGATGTAGTTGTGTGAGAGTGTAGCTCGAATAAATCTTATAACAACATCCTAGTATATTGAAGATACTGGTTTTGTTACAAAAGAAATAAATAAAAAGAGTTTAGGGGGTTGGAGAAGCAAAATAAAACAAATGAACATGAGAGAATGAATTACCTTTAAATGTGTAACTCCTTTTGATTTGAGCCTAAAGGCTTCCTTTGAAGGGATTCTGCCCAAAGGGAATCCTCTAGGATTAGGAGAGGGATGTGGAGAGAGTAAATGGGCAGGGGTTGGCCGAGCCAAAGGCTTGATGAGTGTGTGAAAAGAGGTAGAGGTGGGGGCCTTTTATAAGAGTAGAGGAGGGGCACTTTTGGAAAGTAAGAAATATTACTTTATTTGAAAACGTATTTCGGTTTTAAAAGGTCCCACATTGATATAAGTCGTGGATAAGGTGATAAGGCTACGAAATCCACTCATCCAATAAGTTTTGGCCATGTGTAGTTCATAGATTTTACATTATCTTTCCATTTTATTTAAATCGTCAAATAATGATGTCATCGTTAAATCATTATTATGTCATAAATAATTTAATTTATTTAATGTCTAAAAATTATAAAAGAAATACTATGATGTAGGAAATCGTTTTAGCTTTCCAATTACTATTTATAATCAAAATTGGGACTTGTGTAACCCCACTTAAAAAATGTTTTAGTAAAACATATCATGTTTGTGTCAATTTTTCTTTTACATTAAATAAAATGTTATTTATGTCATTTGCCAACCAAAGTGGATCCATGGGGTCTCCAAGTTGACCCATGGCTTGTCTTGGTCGGCCATGACACAACCAATAAGGTTGGGACATGTTTCTAGGTCATTTCATATCATTAAAGCATTATTTATACCTTAAACTACACTAATTACCACTAATCGCGATTAAAAACTTAATAAGTTACTATTCACCAAAAAATTATTTTTATCCCATTGAACCACATTTTACTTCTTAATGACAACCATGTATGTCGGATTTTCAAAATTCAATACACATTAGTGGTAAACTTTCATTTAACTGAAAAATCAGTCTGCTTGATTACCACTTAGTGGTTTCACTATTCATCAAAAATTGAAGTTTTTTCAGAAAATTACCAAAAATTCACCCTAAGCTATATTTGATATTCCGAATTCAAAAATGAAGTCCATTTTACAAAATTCAAAACATATAAGTCCAATTAATTAATTTAATAATTAATTCACGTTGTCATGACAAATAGCGTGTTTTATGAAACAATAAGTATGAAAAGATTGACACTAGTTTAAGTCTGATTTCAATGTGAAATTGATTCCAACGACCACTATTGGATTTAATGGTAAAAATATTTTCTAATTTCACTTTAAAACCAATTCAAAATATTATCTAATCATATAAATAAATTAGATTAAAAAGTGGTTTTGAATTAAAATATAACATTTTACACTATTCATTAAAAAAAGAACCTTATCGGAAAGATACCAAAAAATTACACAAAATAAAATTTGATGTCCCGATTCTTAGTAAGAGTTTTATTTGGTCCAAAATAATTTTTAAGAGTGAACAAAACTATATTTAATTATGGTTCAACATCAAAAGGTGATAAGTGAACCTTTAGTGAAAACTAGGGCATATACGCCTAAAATTGAATTCTTTCCGTATTTTAAGCCTTTAGCTTTTATTGGATAAATGTAAAAACATTTAAAAACATATATAATCATATTTTAGTTATTTCTATTCATTCCCGCCAATACAACGGCTACATGTTAACTACCATTTAAAATAGTATTATTTTAGTATTAGAGTGCAACGTAAGATTTCCAAGAAACTCGTTGTTGCGTGTTGGGTACGCCATCGAGCATAGTGTCCCCTTTAAAGTCATTTAAATATTTTATTCACAAAAATGGATAAATATGAAATGTCATATTCTTTATTTACTTGGGGTGTTACATCCTTCCCCCCTTTTGGGAATTGCGTCCTCGCAATTTTAAAATTGCTCTTGGAAACATCCTTGAAAGTCCCACATCGGAACAAAAGTCGGTAAAACAAACACTTTAAAATAAAGAAAGATAAGTACAAAGGTCAATCGAGTTAACCCATACTAGGATTCCAAGTATGAAAATATGGACATGGAGGAAAAAACAAAGGGTCATGTTCTGATGGAGAGTGACAGAAAACATGTTTAGGAGAAAGTTAACCACGAGAAAATCACAAACTTGTGATGGGTTAAACAGTATTCGATTCCCCAGTAGGAAAATTTAATAGACAACATTTTTGTTTTAAGTTACTTTTTATTGAGGAATTTATTCATAAGGAAACATAATCACTTATCATATTGACTTTCAACCTTTATTAGATTCCTTACACAAACTCATATTTTCTCCAAAAGACGAGTATTTAGGAAGACTTGTTCACATTAAGAGTACTATAATCAACTTCTAGAGAATCACCTAATCCACAAAATAGAACTATATACTTCCCATGTCTTTAGACTTTAACCAAATCCAAAACCAAAAAGGCTAGTACAAGATCAGATAATTCAGAAAAGGATAACCCTTAATAAAAAAAAATCTATTCTTAACCTCCAAAATTTGTCCAACAAAACCCAAAGTTCAACGAGGACCATTCTATAATCAATTTGTCCATAAAATTCTTCAAAGTTAACCACTATAAGATTGAAACCCAAATATTTGAAGGATTTAGTCACATAGTCTTCCAAGTTAAATCGTAACATTTATCTCCAAACAATATTAGTCACTCCTAAAGTCTCGCATTGAAAAGTAATTATCCTAATCACATATCCTCCAAAATAAACTTACTCTTAATTCATAAAATCATATAACTAGAATGAATTAGTCAAACTAACCAGGGACTTCACGTAGTCCAGTGGTAGGCGATAAATACCAGTCGCACATTGGTTTTGGGTTCGATTCCTACAGCTTTGTCCGACGCGACGGGATGTCACACGGTCTGCGTGTTGTCCTTTTTCCAAAACTATATAATTCTTAAAACATTCCCCAAAATGAGATAAAATCTTCAAAGATGATCATAACATATTTTAACCTCAAGTTTATCTCATTCCTTTCATTTTCCATCAGAACATATAATAACCCATAATTACCTCAAAAGTAAGGATCATATAAACCCTAATGGTTACCTTAATAATTATTACCTAAATTTCCACATCGAGTTGGCCATCTCGTACATGATGCATTAGAGAACTCACCAAGGTTGAAGTGGTTGATCATGACTCCTTGATATTTGGTTTAGAACAACCACGAGTTTCCTCATTGAATCCTCTATTTTATCTAGTACCTTAATTAGAGAACCACCACAGTTTCCTTCAAACCTGTTGTCTCTTTGGTTCCTGTTAGATCCATCCATTCACTAAAAATAGAAATGTCAGTGTGAGTATATAAAAAAAACCATCATGTACTAATGAGGAAGGTAAACACTAAGATACACTTACTCATTCACTTTATCTAAAACTAGGACTCTTTCTGAAATCCTAACCATTATGGTAATGTCACTTATGATTAAAGAATACCCTAACCTCTAAAGTTATCTAAACCGACCTTTGATACCAACTATAAGGCCCCAGCCTTAAACCTTACTTAATCTTGAGTTATTACAAGATTACACATTGAGGATCTTTTCAGGTTTAGAGTTTTAGATAATTAGATCATGAAACTTGCATTTCATTCCACATTTAAACAAAGTGGTTACATAAAAGACAGTATTCATTCTTCCCATCAACGGAAACATATTTAAAATATAACACGGATTCTTTCTTGACACATCCTTGACACTATCATCACATCATGTACCTTTCCCTTGACCTGTGAAAAACATTTCAAAAACTTGGGATGAGCACAAAAATCTCAGTAAGGGATAGAAAAATATGGAAAGGAAACATGGGTACACATATACATAAGAATGAGTTCATACTTTACCCATAAAACATAGGCATATCAAATCATGAATAAATCATAGAAAACATAAGACATAAAGGTAACTTGAGGCATTCATAACATTCTTACGTAGGGAGTAACCCTCTTGGTTACGTTTGGAATACCCATCACAGTATATTCCCTAAATCTCTTCGGAGAAACCTTAACGTTTCACTCCTTCGCGTTACCCAATGCATTAGAGAGCTATATCGGGCTCACCCACCCTTAGTTTATCACGGAACCACCCGTTTTCATAACAATTCCCAAGAACCATAACATAAACGTATCACATAAAACATGCATAAAGGAAACAAAACATTTCCACATTTCAATCACAATATTACATTTTAGTATTTTGAAATAATGAATCCAAACAAAAAGAAACCATTTCCAAAACCATTTAAAACATTTAATAAAGAGATTTTTGAATCAAAGTGTCCCATACCACCTTGAAGCTTAAAATTTTAAACCATTAATATCCATATAAATAAATCCTTAAAACCATTTTGAAAACATGGATATTAACAAGAACAAATAATTAAAATATTTAAAATGATATTTTGGTTAAAGGGGTTTTACCAAAATTAGAGACACTTGAATACAATAATTGAGGAAAAACATTTAGTAAGAACTTTATAATATCATGAGAATAAAAGGAGTCATTATATAATACTCCAAAGGACAGTATGTACACCATATAAGAGTGAATTGGTGCATAACAACAATGAACCCTCAATAGAAATGTCAAATGTGATGAAATCCCTTATAGAGAAGGTATCCTTAAATTAAGGACAAATAAATCTCAAAAATATGTGTGAAAAAAATAAATACACCCAATATAAGTGGATATTAAGTGTAAAACAATAAAAGGTCATTCACACATATTCAATGGACGACATATTCAATGTCTACATGTTGAACCCAAAGAAATCGAAATTGGGTTAAAAAGTTCCCTTGACAGCCTAAGGGCATCACATAAAAATGAGTTGATGAGAGATAAAAAGTGTATCTCATCACTTGGACATAAAATTTACATCAATAAGGATATATGAGAACATATCCCAACATAACAATGTGTAAATTAAAAGACCCAACAAAAGAAGTCTTTTAAAAAAAGAGGAGGGTGAAAGGTTCCCTTACCGACTTGGGTATCTTTCAAAACATACACCCCATGAAATAAGGGCAATAAATCATTGATGTAAATACTCATAAACGAAATTATATTACACAAATAGTAGAATAATGGGCAGCACATACACCACTCAAAGAAAATTGTGGCAAATGTAGCATAAATCTCACGGGAATAAAAGTGAGATGAAAAATCCCTTACGAAAACTCGGCAGCCTAACGGCGCAACATAAAACTTTCAAAAAGGATTGATGAGAGAGAATAGGGTCTCTCATCACATGAACATAAAAATTACAGTTGGAGTAATATAAAATAACATCCCAATCATAAGAAAGATGAGCTTAAAAGAAATTACATAAAAGAGTGTACTTAAAAAGAAAGAGAGGTGTAGGATGCCTTACCTCGGGTCCGACTTGACTCGATCGTTCTTTAATATCCTGAATAATAAACTTGAGTTAATTTCTACTTCCTTAAGAACCTTTTTCAAGTTCATTATTCCTTTTATACCACTTATTACCATGTCATAAACATAATGTAATCATTTAAGTTAATAATATTTGTTTTGCCGATATTTGGTTCTTAAGTCAAAAGTGGACTTCTTACAATTACATGTTGTTCGTGTGGCCAAATGTTTATTATAAACAGAATTGTATTCATGATGTAGATATCATATATGTCATATATATCCAGTACATGCATGCATTTATAACATTACATAATCATTTAGAGGTAAGAAATTAAATGCACCGTTCATGGAGACGGTAAGCCGTACGTACGCATGAACGCTACTTCCATTTCTATTTCATTGTTTATAGAATGGAATCATAATTATATAAAGGTATATTATAATTACAGTATAATATCATATATAATATCATAGTTCCATCCTTTATACATCCCACATATGGTTTTTAACGAATCAAATCACTTTGAGGGGGCGGTAGTCCGCACTTCCTAAAATGAAGATATCGCGTTTACCCATAATGGAAGCCATAAAGGTAAGACAAAAATGAAAAATACAGAAGCATAAGTAAAACCTAAACATATTATATATCATAGATAAAAATAGTGACATCATAATGGCCACCTTTGAAGGTGTTAAATGAGTATTGAACAATCATCGTTTCGGGAGGTAGAATTTCGCCATCCACGGAAACCGTATGTTCTTTAACCATTTGATGTAGTTGTGTGATAGTGTAGCTCGAATAAATCTTATAACAACATCCTAGTATATTGAAGATACTGGTGTTGTTACAAAAGAAATAAATAAAAAGAGTTTAGGGGGTTGGAGAAGCAAAATAAAACAAATGAACATGAGAGAATGAATTACCTTTAAAAGTGTAACTCCTTTTGATTTGAGCCTAAAGGCTTCCATTGAAAGGATTATGCCCAAAGGGAATCCTATAGGATGAGGAGAGGGATGTGGAGAGAGTAAATGGGCAGGGTTTGGCCGAGCCAAAGGCTTGATGAGTGTGTGAAAAGAGGTAGAGGTGGGGGCCTTTTATAAGAGGAGAGGAGGGGCACTTTTGGAAAGTAAGAAATATTACTTTATTTGAAAACGTATTTCGGTTTTAAAAGGTCCCACATTGATATAAGTCGTGGATAAGGTGATAAGGCTTCTAAATCCACTCATCCAATAAGTTTTGTCCATGTGTAGTTCATATATTTTACATTATCTTTCCATTTTATTTAAATCGTCAAATAATGATGTCATCATTAAATCATTATTATGTCATAAATAATTTAATTTATTTAATGTCTAAAAATTATAAAAGAAATACTATGATGTAGGATATCTTTTTAGCTTTCCAATGACTATTTATAATCAAATTTGGACTTGTGTAACCCCACTTAAAAATTGTTTTAGTAAAACATATCATGTTTGTGTCAATTTTACTTTTACATTAAATAAAATGTTATTTATGTCATTTCCCAACCAAAGTGGATCCATGGGGTCTCCAAGTTGACCCATGGCTTTTCTTGGTCGGCCATGACACAACCAATAAGGTTGGGACATGTGTCTAGGTCATTTCATATCATTAAATCATTATTTATACCTTAAACTACACTAATTACCACTAATCGCGATTAAAAACTTAATAAGTTACTATTCACCAAAAAATTATTTTTATCCCATTGAACCACATTTTACTTCTTAATGAAAACCATGTATGTCGGATTTTCAAAATTCAATACACATTAGTGGTAAACTTTCATTTAACTGAAAAATCAGTTTGCTTGATTACCACTTAGTGGTTTCACTATTCATCAAAAATTGAAGTTTTTCAGAAAATTACCAAAAATTCACCCTAAGCTATATTTGATATTCCGAATTCAAAAATGAAGTCCATTTTACAAAATTCAAAACATATATGTCAAATTAATTAATTTAATAATTAATTCCCACTGTCATGACAAATAGCGTGTTTTATGAAACAATAAGTATCAAAAGATTGACACTAGTTTAAGTCTGATTTCAAAGTGAAATTGATTCCAACGACCACTATTGGATTTAATGGTAAAAATATTTTCTAATTTCACTTTAAAACCAATTCAAAATATAATATAATCATATAAATAAATTAGATTAAAAAGTGGTTTTGAATTAAAATACAACATTTTACACTATTCATTAAAAAAAGAACCTTATCGGAAAGATACCAAAAAATTACACAAAGTAAAATTTGATGTCCCGATTCTTAGTAAGAGTTTTATTTGGTCCAAAATAATGTTTAAGTGTGAACAAAACTATATTTAATTATGGTTCAACATCAAAAGGTGATAAGTGAACCTTTAGTGAAAACTAGGGCATATACGCCTAAAATTGAATTCTTTCCGTATTTTAAGCCTTTAGCTTTTATTGGATAAATGTAAAAACATTTAAAAACATATATAATCATATTTTAGTTATTTCTATTCATTCCCTCCAATACAACGGCTACATGTTAACTACCATTTAAAATAGTATTATTTTAGTATTAGAGTGCAACGTAAGATTCCCAAGAAACTCGTTGTTGCGTGTTGGGTACGCCATCGAGCATAGCGTCCCCTTTAAAGTCATTTAAATATTTTATTCACAAAAATGGATAAATATGAAATGTCATATTCTTTATTTACTTGGGGTGTTACATTAATACTCAAGTGAAAGCTACTGTTGTATTAGATATCATCTAATGGGAGATGCCGATCCCACAAACATTTGAGTTATAATGAGCATGCCCTTAGCATATCTTAGTGTTTCTGAATATTCCTTTCAAATTGGCCATAAGTTTTTGGGTGATAAGCCATGATGAAATTTAATTATATACTCAAAGAATGATGGTGACTCCTCTTGAATTTAGATGTGAACCTAGGATCATGATCAGAGATAATCATGAGTGGAACCCCGTGCAGGATCACCACTTCTTCAGATATATCTTTGGAAGTTGTTCAAGTTAGAGATCTTTCCAACTAGTGATAAAGTTGGAATTCTTGGTGAGGCAATCCACCACAAACCATTTCACATTATTTCCTTTGGATGAATTTGGGAGACTAGTGTGAAAGTACATAGTGACATTCTACCATTTCCAAATGGGTATTTGCTAGGGTTTCATTATCTCTTTGGATTTTTTTTCAATCTATGTTAACATACTCAAATATAAAAAATCTTGAGATATAATCAATAATCTCCTTATTCATGTTTTCTCACCAGAAGGGTTCTCTATGATCACAATACATCTTATTACTCCTATGATGGATAGATAAGGTTGAGCTATGTGCGTTATCCAATAGCTCAATATTTATCATAGGTGATAAAGGCACATAAATACTCACTCCAAACCAAATCACACCATTCACATCGATATGTAACTTTTATATCATCCCTTCATTTACTACATTAACCTTATTTTGTAACTCTATATCATCCCTTTATGCCTCCTTAATATTCAATTGGATAGATGGTTGGGAAATAATTTGGGAAAGGTAGGATGTATTTCTTTCCATTATTATTTCCAAATCTTTCATTTTCAAATACATAAAGATACGACCTTTCTCAATTTGTGACATGGATAGAGTAGCATGTTCTTTTCTCCTAAGAGAATTAGCTTCCATGATCGCCTTTCTAGGATGATTTTGAATAGAGAAATTGTATTATCTGATTTTCTCTAACCATCTCAACTGATTCATGTTGAGATCCTTTTATGTTAATATATACTTTAGGCTCCTTTGAATGGTATATATGTCACGCTTCTCACCATAGAGGTAGTGTCCCGACCTTTTCAAGGAAAATATCATAGATGCTAGCTCCAGATCATGTGTCAGGTTGTTCTTCTCTTGGATATTCAACTCTTGTGAGGTGTAGGTCATTATATTATTCTTTTTCATTATTACACAACCCCAAAATTTCTTTTAATAGTCACTATATATCACAAATAATTATCCATTTTTTTGGTAATGTGTGTATCTGTGTAGAGATCAACATTTTTTAGCCCCTTGAATCATTCATCCCATACATCCATCCTAACATACAATAACACTTTCCTTATTAATATAGTTATAAGGGTAGAAAATGGAGAGAAATGTCTCACAAAACGGTGGTAGCACCCTTCCATGCCATGAAAAATACGTACTTCCATGACAGTAGAGGGTCTAGGCCAGGCTTCAATTGCCATTGTTTTTGAAGGGTCCACATAAATTTCATAACTTGTGATCACATGTCCCAATAATGTAACATGATGCATCCAAAAGTCACACTTGGTTTAATTTTTGTAAAACTTCATTGTCCTCAATATATCCAACACAATCCTTATATTTTTTCATGTTCTTCCTTGATTTTGAATTATACGAGAATATAATCAATAAACAATACCAAAAAATTGTCAGGGTAATATCGAAAGACAATATTAATCAAATCAATGAATATTGTAGGGTAATTAATAAGTCTTATGGTAATCACCATAATCTCATAATTTCCATACCTCATACTAAAAGTATTAATTTAAATATATCTCTTCTCCACCTTTAAGTGATAATATCCATAATGAAGATCCACCGTTGAGAATTATTGAGCTCCTCACAACTGATAGAAAAATCATCAATCCTTGGAAAAAGATACTTGTTTTTTATAGTGATCCTATTGAGTTCTAGATAATTGATACAAAACCACATTTATCCATCCCTAATCTTCACAGAGAGCATTTGTGCACCCTAAAATGATGCACTAGGGAATATGAACCCTTTTTCAAAATGCACTTGGAACTAATTCTTTAACTCCCCCAGTTCGATAGGAATCTTCTTCTAGGGACACATTGAGATAAGAGTAGCTATTGTTATGAGTTCTATTGAGAACTATACCTAAAAATACAAGGAAGTATGGGTAAATCTTTTGGAAATACATCACTATATTCCGTCACAATTGGAATTTCTTCTAGGTAGACATTTTCTTTTGACTCAACCATTTGAGTGAGGTATTCTTCTTTACAGGGAATCAACACCCACACCATTGAAGGATTTTTAGAAGTAGATTCATGATCTTAATTTCATTTTTAGAAGAACATGGGATGGTTTAGAATAAGAAAATATATTTCCTTTTCCTAAAAGTTTATATATCATCTATATAATGTGAGACAATCCATTCCTGTCATAGCATGAAATTCCACAAAGAGAAGTATCATGCGATTTTCTGGAAGAATCATCCAAAATATTCCAACCGGAGAAGAGTCCAGCACTTGGGTTGCAATGATTTCACCCCTATGTGATTTTATGGATAACTATTTTTTAATGTCTCATGTATTTGATTTCATTATTCTAGAAAACATGAAATATATAAACTATTTCTATCATCTGGAGTTAAATAATACTTTTTCCATTTATGAATGAATATGATTTGTTACATGTATTGATTCATTTTTTTCTGCAAATTTGAAGAAGGGAGGGCATAATCCTTTCCTTGCTCCAGATTTTATTACTATTCCATCTGATTACCTTATAGGAATCTAGATTTATTTCATAGGATTTTATAGTTCCCAAGCTCCCTACAGATGTAGAATTTGAACATGGGTAGTGCTCTCCATTCAGCCATCACATTATCTTACTTCCTCATGTCTTTTTGACATTCATGAGCTTGGTGACCTTCTCTTCCACACTTGATTCAATTCTCCATCCCTTTGAGGAAGTTCCCATGGTGCTTCTTCCCATATTTTTGACATTTGGTGGTTGAGTTTTTTTTCACCATTCTTATTAGATCCCCTGACTTGAAAATACATCTTTCATTTCTTATCACTATATCCATTGGACCATATTCCATCATTCATATCCACTCTAGGTGCATAATGGAAAACATATTCATAACTCCTATAGTATAGAATTACTAGATCTTTTTGAAGGCGTGGTTTTAATACACTAAAAAATCTATCGATTTTTCTATCATTGTTGATACCAGAACATAAATCATACCATCAAAGCCTTGTGAAATTCTATTCTTAGGCCATGACAGATTATCTTTTATTGGTGTTAATCTCTATAAATTATCTCTCTATATCCACATAGTGTTATAGAAAAATACTTCATAACAAATATTATCTTAATGTCTTTCCACTCTATCTCTTCAATTTCATCTCTTGGATTGGTATTTCTAATCAATTTCCACCATTGATCGGCCTCTACATCTAAACGATAAATTTCTAGAGTCACATTCTCCATCTCAAAATAGTGATTCATAGAAATATTGTATCTATGGATTTCAACCACTATTATCTAACTATTGGACCGACATATCCACTAAACATCATTGGTCATTTCCACTTAAAGGCCTCGATAGCCAATTTCTCCCTATTAGGTGAAGGAAAACGTTCCACATTATTTAGGTTATTGTTTATAACCAGAAAAATATGGGTAAGAATAACTATAATGTTTTGAACCCCACCTCCAAAAGCACAGGGGATATCATTTAAGTAATTACTACACTGTCCCATACATAGGTTGTTGGCCTATTTTCCCCGGGTTCCCATCATTTTCTAAAATTGAAAAGGTTATAACAAAACAAAAGTCAACAAGTCTTGAATAAATAATTTATTAATTTTTGTATTTATCTCTAAAATAATATATTATGGGATCCCTATGTCTAGTAAATACTCTTGTGTGATTACATACACTTAGTATCATAACCCGGGTTTTCAATATGGTTCTCTAATCCAAATTCCCAAAATAAAAAAACCGTGTTCTCATACCAACTACCGTGACACTTCTTTTCCTTAAATAACTTATTGCCTCATTTTATAGAAAAACAACATAAAATAATACACCACTAGGTTACTAAGGATTAGTATCTTGGGAAAACATAGACCATACAGAAAAGTTTCAAAATATATTATAAACTTTATTTAATTCCATGTTTTTGAGCATCATATTGGACTTCAAATTTTTATTAGTACAAGTAATCACATGAGGATATAAATCAAAAAGGGGTGAAACAAAATCTTTGTAGAAGGATAGACATAGAAATGAATTAATATAACCTTGGCGGAGAATAATCACTAAAATCATAACATAGGAATATGATCATAAAAATGATAGTAATAATTAAGAAAAATCCTTAAATGTGGCAATGCATAAAAATGAAACATTATTTCTTAGTTATTAACTACAACACATTGTTGTGAACAAAGATGGAATCATGTTCACACATTATTCACTTTTATCAGTAGATATATCAAATTACCAATTTCATTGGAGTGATATAAAATCTTGGGTGCACCAATCATGTAATAAAATTTACATTACGCTACATAATTCCAACCACACACGTCATATCATAAAATTTACATTATCATGCATGCCACATAAAATGTATATTAACCATGGACATAAAATAACTGATGGATAAGAGTGAGTTTCTTTTAATAAATCATATATTCAGAAACTTTTGGTTTCCAAATTATAGAATGAATAAAATACTTGATATATGAATCATAAACCTTTAGTGTATATGAAGAAATCTTAACAATTAACCAATGTGTTTTTTGAAGGAAATTTTATTTAAGAAAAAATTATGTATGTCATAAAATCAAGTAGAAAAAATTTATATCCCAAAAAAGATAATATATTGTTGAATAAATGATATTCAAGTAATATCCATACTGAAAATGGGGTGAATGAGGTTAAACCCAAAGAAAGAGAGTTTGGTTGAAAAATTCCCCTTACCTTGAATCTGAATGCTTTATTCACCTTAATATCCTATATAATCACATTATAATAATTAATTAACAAATAAAGAAACTTTTATATATACATTAGATTCATTATAGTTTTATTAAGTTCATTAATGTTCTATTAAATTAGTTATATAGTTTTATTTCATCATTCGGGAGCGTTCGTTTTCATGGTTTTCATGACCTGTTCGCTTGTATACATGGATTGAAGGCTTTTTAAAATGTGGATAAATATCCAGAATTGTAATTATATGATATTTATGATAATAAAAAGTTATAAAGTATATTTTAATGATTTTTAATATGGTTGGGGTATGAATCATTAGATAAAATTCAACGATGACTGTTTTACATAAATTTTTGGTGGTTTTTCGATCAAAACGAACACATTTTGTTCTATAATTTAGTGTTGCGTATTTAATTTTTTTCCAAGAAAAATGGGTTCAAAATAAATATTAAAATCTATTTTCAACCATATAATGGTTTTATTAACTTCCTTTTATGTGTTTGAAGGAAAATGAATGTGCATCGCCCACGACGTTGGTAAATTGACACATCACGAGCGACAAATTCAATTTCTAGAATACCTGATAGCGAGGGAGTGGTTTAATGATAGAACATACATTAATATTATATAATTGATGTATATTCATGTTATTATAGTTTATTGTTCCATTTGGATGAGGATAATTGATGCGGGATTAAGAAAATGAAATTAAATTAAAAGAAATTAAAAGAAAAAGGATGAAGATTTTCCCTCTAAAATATCTCATCCTTGAGAACCTTATTAAGGAACAGGTTTTGGTATTTTTATAAGAACAATAGATCTTGGACATGGAGAAGGTGATAAAAAATAGTATTCACAAGAATTTTCATTAGGTTCAAATCTTGATAGTTTTGAGGAGAACACGGGGTTATGGGTGGTATTTATAGTGGGGGAGTGGGGTGTTTTCTCATTATTATATTCATTAGTTTATTATTTTGTCTCAGGATTATGAAGAGTTTAAGAATTATCATAAAAAATATTAACATAATTAATAATTATTCTATATTTGGGTGGTTACATTATCTATGATGTTAGTAACAATGTATATAACTTATAATATATATATATATATATATATATACTGAAAATTAATGTATCTAACTATCCACTAAAAATTCATGTATTTAAGAAAAATCCCTAACATTTACCCTAAAAATATTTTAATAAGTATAATTGAAAAAATGAACAACAATTTATAATTTTTTTTATAAATATGAGTAATTTAGTTTTTCCTATTAAATTCATAATTTACATGGAAAATATAGATTTTAAAATTATAACTAATTTTATAATACTTTGAAAATGTACTTACAGTCTCATTAAATTATATTAAAACAAAAAAATATTATAATATTAATTTATGGATACATATTATGCAAATATATTTTATTTTAAATTATTAAATTAATTATACAATTGTAATTAAAAAATTACGACTTACAAAAATTATAACACTAATCTAATATTTTTTAAAATATTTACAGACTTATACTATGATATAATTATATAATATTTTCACTAATAAGATACCTAAATTTTATTTATAATTTCAAGGGTGATAATACTATTCATTTGGTAGGTTTACTATTTATAAGGGTCATATTACTATTCCTAATGTCAAGTTTCTATTTAATTAGTATTAGTTATTTAAATTCTATAAAAACTTCTTATTTAATTAATTCTTCGTTTATAAATCTTTTATTATACTCTATATGTTATTTTATGTGATATAATTTATGAAATTACTATAAGAAGGGATAAATTCAATTGATAAAAGTATGGGTCGTTACAGGTTCTACTAAATGGTTCTCTAATTAATTGGGTAAAGATTTAATATCTATATATGACTTATTTTCTGATACCTTGGTGAATAACCTTGGTAATTTTTTTCTGAAACATCAGTGATAAATCTTGGTCATATTTTTATGAAGATTTTATTTTTATGTTGTAACGTAATTTATATGTTATTTGTCTCGTATATATGATTTATCTCTCATGTTATGCCACATATATTATCAACGATGATCATTAATGTTACAATTTTTTTATACCATAATAAGATTTAGGACGAACATTTTATATTAATGTATGTCCAAAGGAAATTACTTGTACTAAGGTGACTAGGGAATAATTACAACGTATTCAATAAAAATGATTAAATAACGATAATGATTATTTTTTTCCTTATTTAATTAGGGTATTATAAACATACATTACAGGAAACTAAAACTAAAATGATTTTGTAATGTTAATAATTTAATTTTTTTTATGTAACTCAGTTAAATATCATATATAAAAAATACAGGGTACCATATTTTGTGGAATAATTTACTGAAGATTCATTTTAAGAGGTAAATGATTTTCAATGTTTTCCCTTTAAATTTTTGAAAATATCTTTTGAAATTACCTTATTACATTATCATTTAAATTTCATGTTTTAAATGATATATTTTAATGTTTTATGTGGGAACACATATATCCCTGAAATCTGTCATTTTATTTGAAATTTTTATGTATATTATCATGAATTCTCACAGAAAATTATTTTTCTTCTATATTCACAAAATTTCTTCTTTAAAATGAATTTGAAAGATCAAAGATGTTTCTTATTTCCAATGTGATTTTTTTTGAAAATAATTAAATTTATATTTCATATAAATAACTTTCCTTTGGAATAACATATTATTAATCAAGGGTGTTATTTAAAAACAACAATCAAAATTATTCATCTTGAGGAATTATGTAATGTCCTTCTATTTTTTAGGAATGATCAATCACTTACCTTTTCTTTCCAAATAGGTTTTCTATGAATAACCATAATTTTTATTCTAATGCATTTCCAATGTAAACAACCTATTATTGATTTCATTTATTAGATTGTGTTGTACTAGATTCTGTATATATATTTATTTTGGATAAATGTCGTCTTAATCATAAACCGATTATCTATATGTTGTAAATACAATATACATTTTTATATAGATTGAATTGTATTTTCATATAAAGTTACCTAATGTCATTTTATAAAAACAATTCTCAATTGGATTATTATGTTATGATTATTGTTAGAGTTTTTAATGATTTCCTTTTTGGAATCAATTTGAAAATGATATTGAACCCATTTTCATTCCATGGGTTCTTTATGATGTTTAAATGAAACCGAATTTAATTCCCGATGTTCATTATGATATGATAAATGATTAATTTATTATAGAAAAATTATGTATAGATGATGATCAGTGGGATCTATATCACCATCCAAGTCATTAGTTAATTATTTACCCCTCCATAGATATTAAATTTTTAGTACCTTTTAGTTAATTGTATCCATGAGGGAAACTTGTGTGACTCATGAAATTTTTGTTCCCAATTCTAATATTTGTTTCATATTTTAAATATGCTTCATAATTTTATACATATTATCATGATTATTTTATGCCCCCATGGCTCAATTTATTTACTCACTATTTTGATTCATGTGTTATTTTATCTCATTCTTTATGCCATGATCTAGAAAATAATATTCGTTTTGTATGATTTTATTGTATAATGTGATCATAACCATTTTCTCATATAATCATTACTTATGATCTTTGATTGTTATTTCATATTTTTATCCTTACTGAGCATCTAAAATCACCATATTACTACATTTCCATCACCCTGAACTATGAAGATATGAAAAGTTTGAAATGTATATAGGTGTTAATTATGTGGAGAATTTATTAGAGATGATAATAGAATATTATAGATTATAGAATTTAAAATATATGTGGAAGCTACACAATTGATATAAATAAAATTGTATTTATTAGTTAATGTTTTTTCCTAATTCTGTAAAACCTATACCTAAAGGGACATAGGAATATATTGTAATGAAATATCTAGTTTAATTTATGCAGATGATATGGTCATGACTGCAGGCTACTATAGGACAATTCTAGAAAACATGTAGTGTCACTCACATGGTTGGTACACATTTTGAAAAACCATAATTCCAATCTATGAATAATGGATAATTTTGGTTATATTTTTAATTAAATCTGTTGAATCATGATCCCTTATTATGTTTTATAGAGCCTATTTTTGAGTAATAAAGTGAAAATTTAGGGGTGTTAATTTTATTATGAATTCTTTTAATAAAACATATTATCCTGTCATATTTATATTTGTTTTTTAAACCATGTTTTGGGTGATTCATTATCATTTTTGAAATTTATTTAATAGTTTAAAAAATGATTTATGTGGATAAAATGATTTTGGGTTTGGTGGTCTTTATGGAACAATTTCGTGGTACCTAATCTTCATTGAATTTATGAAGTGGTTCGGGTGATTTTTTTATCTTCCATAGAGTATATAATTTTATTGTGTGTGGTTCTAAGAGAAAATTAGTTTTCAAGATGTGGCATCCTTTTTATTATCATGCATTAATTTTTTTTGTGGTTTTTGAAACCGAACATTTAAGGGTATCTTTATAAACTTGTGTTGCATTTGAAAATGAAGATAAAGAATTTATAGGTTCTTTTTAAATCACTGTTTATGATTTTGTATAATCTTATTTTATATGACATGTGATTTTTATACCTTGTTTGGGATTTGTGGTGATTTAATTTAAATGACACCCTTTATTGATGATTTAGAATGTGATCCCTAGCATGGAATCGATGGGTTAAGAAGTAAATCTTTTGGGTAGTCATAGTAATGATAAACCACATTTTGACTATTTATTTAAACTCAATGTTCTGGAAGGGAAGGTTTCTTCTCTCCTTGTAGATCATGCTTGAGAGTTCCTAAATTCAAATCTTCCACAGTTCAGTGGTGCACAATTATCTCAGGAGGTAACATAGGTGATGTCTAATATCAAAGAGATCTTAGAATCACTTTTAACTATAGAATAATTAAGTGTAAAGTTCACCAGTAATTTATTTAGAGGTCTGGGTTTGGATTGGTGGAAGTAAACTATCCACGTCCAATCGAGTGAGGTTTTTTCATGGGTATATTTCAATACATCCTTCATCAAGTGGTTTCTTCATGAAAAATTGTGAATTTTATAAGTTAAAGAATTTTTGATTATTCAGTAGGTTTATTAGTTAGTGAAGGGTTATGGTGAACATTTCACTATTATAGACCCTTATCTTCTTGGTTGGATGTTAACGATTTGAAGAAGTTTTGGTTTATTACCAGAGGCTATCATCTAAATCTTAGCTCAATAGAGTTTTCTTCTATACTGAATTCCATTTTGGATATGATGTATATGGTCATTTTATTTGGGAGTTCATCATATGTGAAATCATTAAAAAGTAATTCTATGACCCCATCATATGTTAGTAAAGGTGAACATGACTATGGAAAGATGAATCTGGTTGTATACTACTAGTGGGAAATGTTTAAGCATGTCAGAATATCTAGTCAGATAACTCTATGAAAGAATCATTAGCACGAAAGTATTTTCCACATTCTATGATTTTTATGAAAAGAAGATGATATAATATATCTCAAACCTAGGTTATATATGATTTTTTTGGTATTGTTTCCACATGAGATTCAGAAGATATTTTATGGTTTTGAGGGAAAATTATTTTATAGCCTCAGTTTTTTCGGGATGTTTTCCATATCTTTTTTAAACCCCATATTTTTTAATGGAAAAAGTATATCTTGGATAATATTCTAGTCTTTTGAGATGGTCATTACACATTACATTGTTTTTGTTGTGATATTTTTTGCATGGTGTGGAACATTGATTGTGTTTTTTAATGGATGATATGGGAATGACTTCAGGTACTTTGGGGTAAATGGGATAATATTTTGATTACTTATTATACTGTGAGAGACACCATGTGTCTGTTCTATTTTGGTATCACTAGAACAATGTTCTCCATGTTTTCATACACTAGATACCTTTAGTGTAGCGTCATTACATAAATTTAGAGCTTTGTCATTACATGTTGAAGAATGTTTTTTCTATTTTTCTCCTAATGTTTTATATATTAAATTGGCATTAAAATTTTGTTTTATATAATTTAGGAGGCTTCTAAGGGATTTTATTTATTATTGTTCTTAATGTTATAATTTTTTGGTGTTCCATGATTAGATTATCATGTTTAATTTTGAAACATTCATTTATTTTTGATATTAATTAAATTATAAATAGTATGGAGAGTAGTTCTTAGTCTCCCTATTATTTCTCATTTCCATTTACCATTATTCATGATATATTTGGTTGGAATTTTCTGTTTTTGTAGCATTAATAACTTTATTTCTTTAGAATAGGTAGTGGTGTTTTTACCCATGGTATGGTTTAAGACTTATGAGATGATCATGGTGGGATCAATGAAGGTACTCAAGAATTCAAAAATAACATAGTTATGAAAATCCCAATGTATTGTATTTTATTCTATTTGATTTTATGTTAGTGTGGTATTATTCCTTGAATTATAATAATTTAAGGCTCTATGAGAGTTGTAAGTATGTGTAAGGTTTTATTATTTATGGTTTAGGAAGTTAGTGGTTGGTCTTGTAATTTTTTGATTTGATTTTGTCTTTAATATATCATCTTAGAATAGTATTTAAGAAATTTTGTAGGGTAAAATTTATCATGGTGGGGAGAATTATGACACCCCAATGTATCTTTTGTGTATTGTTATTCGTTATATATCTTGTGACCTAATATTGAGGTGTTTCAGGTTGAATAATATAAATTTTTTGAAAATTTACATTTTTTGACTATTTTCTCATTGTTTTTCAAACCATTCGACATAATTGTGAAAATTACAGTAGTTTATAACAATAATGATCTATATAGTTTCATTTACATCATTTTTAAACATTGAACCTTATTAAAAAAACCCTATTTTGGTCCTTTAGGGTCCATTTAATTTTTATATTCCTCCCCACCCCATAATAAAACCGTCCAACTCAGTAACTTCCCAAGATCTCATATTATCCTTACAAGCCCTTATAAGAAAATTTGAGTGGTTTTATGGTTTTTTTCCACTGAAATCGGATGTTAAGAGATAAAATTTTAATATTATATTGGTTAATCCATTTTTTCTCTTCAACTATAACTCTAATGGACATGTATGTATGGATTTAATGGTTATGTTTGATTTTGAATTAAAGATTTTGGTTTTTAAGGTCTTTCCCTCTCTTGAGGCCGATTCTAGTGGACTATATCAAAGGGCATCCATGTCACCATTCTAATTCAATTTATTAAATTTTCCTTTTATTTGAAAATAAATTAAATTTTTTTAACTAATTTAATTATTTATACTAATTCTTGGTTGGGTTTGGAAATGTTTTTCCATTATTGGGTTTTTTCCTTTGAAAAAATGGGTGAATTTATTTTTTAATAGAATTTGATTTTTAAATGGTATTTTATACAATCTATGTGACTAATAAAATTATATTGGTGTTTATCATAAATAAAAATTATTGTCCATCATCTTATTGGAAATATTTCACTCATAAAGTAACATTTTATTTTATTCAATATCTTTTACTTATTTAAAATGGAGAGTCCCATTTTTCAAGGATTATGTTTTATTTTAAAGTGGGTTTCTATGTTTGGTTAAGGGGAGGTATTGATTTATGTAATCATTTATAAAATTACGTCATTTATTAATGACTATTATGTTGTATCATTTTTTGTACCATTGTATTTTAATATTATATTTTGAAATCTTTCTTAAAAAAGTGACCTCTAAAGGAGAAGTTATTGGTTACTTATAAAAATACCATTTAGCATGCTATGTAAGAAATGTATTTTATCTATGGGTTTCTACACCCAATTATATCCCCATTATTACACTATTATTATCCTTCTATTCATGTGTTTATGATAAAATTAATTGGGATTCATGTTATGGGGTTTGGGGATTAGTAATGAAGGTCGTTTGTTGGTGGTAAAAGGTATTTGATTATTGTGTTTTATTTCCATTAGGCTATTTGAATGTTATTTCCAGTGCTTTTACACCGGGGCGCGCACGTGTCCATCACGCATTGGGAGGACGCATGGCTTGTTGCCCTGCATTCCCGCATTCCAAAGGTGGGCGACATCCGTTCCTTGTTCAGGGACGTCTTCTCCTTGATCGAAACCGTGATGATGGGATATCGGTTCTTCCTTCTGTGGATTCCTCCTCGGAGCTCATCACCTAGTCCGGGTCTCCCTCTTAGATTTAAGAAAGGTTTGTGAAGCTCATTCCCGGTGCCATATCTGCATGGATTCCAGTTAATTACGTTGCTTCCGTCGTGACGCTCCAAGGGGTCTTGTCGGGGTAGCAACCTTCGGTTAGGAGAATGGTCACGTCGGGGTGTCATTGGAATGTCTTGATGCTGGGGATCGGCATGTCTGCCTTCTGTCCCTTATTAGAGGTATTCTCGAGGGTGCAGAAGCCCGAGGCATCCCACATCGAACGTAAGGAATGTCTACCATCTGAGGTTTTCCTCAGCTTTCCATGTTTAACACGGGGTATGCCGCGAGTTTAATGTCTTGTGGAGACGGATCAGACTAATTGAAACACTGAGAGTGGATCAGATTCAAGGACCCCCTAGGGGGAACACCGATGATGGGGCCATCACGTGGGTGGCTTCTCGGATACCATGGAGTGGGATGGGGTGGCATGATCTCACAAAGATGTGGCTGCCCGGGTAAGGATCAGGATGGATGATGGAGTGATGGGCTTGAACATCGTGGAGGGTTCCTACGTATCCCCATGGCAGGGAATCAAAGTCCGCATAGTTTGGTGATATGGTGGGACACCTGAAGAGGCGACCTGTGAGAATGAATGCATGGATTGGAGCCTGGAGGATGTATGATCTCCGGGCTAGGGCATGAGCTTCCCAAGGCATGTGGGCTCGAGGGGGAGTCAGGGTGAGACGTGGGTGTGAGGAATGGGGATTATGATCTGAGACGGCCCAAGATGGGGAATACAGTTTAACGTCATGCAGGACGATATACAGTTTAACGTCATGCAGGACAAGGGAATATAGTTTAACGTCATGCGGATGAGGGTATATAGTTTAACGTCATGCGGGACCAGGGCAGACAGTTTAAAGTCATGCGGGACGAGGGCATACCGTTTAACGTCATGCGGGAGGAGGGCATACAGTTTAACGTCATGCGGGATGAGGGCATAATGTTTAACATCATGCGGCATGAGGGAATACAGTTTAACGTCATGCGGGATGAGGGCATAGAGTTTAAGGTCATGCGGGACGAGGGCATACAGTTTAACATCATGCGGGACGAGGGAATACAGTTTAACGTCATGCGCGATGAGGGCATACAGTTTAACGTCATGCAGGACGAGGAATTTTGGGCTTACGCTCTGAGGCGGCCTAAGGTGGTTGGGGAACTGAGGTGGAGTGGTCGGAACGATCGGGTGGTGGGCATGAACCTCGTGGAGGCTTCCTACGTACCATGCGTTAGCACGGATCAAAGTCCACATAGTTCACTGGGATGGGGATTACGCTTTGAGGTGGTCCATGGGGGGATGTCATGGTCGATGCACACTCTAAGCCCAAGTGAGTCATGCTCGGTGTGAGAAACAAGAGGCAACATGGGCCAGACGATCACATTGCAAAGGGTATGTCCGTGAGAAGCGGAAATGGGCTTACGCGTTGAGCGGCCCAAAGAGGAAACAGGGGCTTACGCGTGGTTAGCGGCCCTGGTTGCCGTGGATTACTTCAGGATGGAGGCCCGTGGTGCGACAAAGTGCAGTGGGAAAGGGACTCCACTGGCCTTGGCAGGGGGAAAGTATGGAGATGCACAGGTGCAACCTTCCGCAAGAGAGGCTATGGGCTTACGCTCTGAGGTAGCCCTTCCCCCATGGGAAAAAGCCACCCCAACATGGAGGACCTAATTCCATGTGAGGAATAATCCATTACCTTGGATACGAGTGGGTGTAAAGAATGCCTGAGCCTGGGGGACCCTGCGTGTGAAGCACGGGGTCAGACCATAGTTTAACATCATGTGTTCAGGACGAGGTGCTTAGCAGTTTAACGTCCTGCATCTTGGATGAGGTGGGTTCACTCCACACCCCTAGGGATTACATGCCTAATTCCCTCTACCCCTTGTGGGAGGGAAGGCATCGGCAAGGCCGAAGTGAAGGGGGGCCGCAGGGCGAACCATTGAGGGGTCCACGTTAGTGTGGCTTTGCGAAAAAGCAATAGCTGTTAGCGTGGCTATGCGGAGAACCATAAGGAAAAGCAATGCAATGGGAAACACCTCCCAAAGAACCATGATGTTACTTCGTATGATCCTGAAAGGCCGTACGGGAAAACAACGCATGGCGCGCATGCTCGGCAGGGAAGACATCAGGTGCCAGCACGGAGAGGCAGCCAAGGGGCGTCAAGGTAAATGGTCTGGGTTGTCACGTGCAAAGAGAAGGTTTGCATGCAAAACACCGGGATGGCGCGCAATAGGGCCCGAGGATTGCACGGATAGGCAACTGTGTGCAAGATATTGCACGCGAGGAAGGGAATTGCGCGCACGGGGAAACGATTGCGCGCAAGGGAAGAACCTGGAGGAGGGGGCAAATTCACTTATGCCGGTGGAGTTGCACGCAAAGGCGAACCCCGGGGGAAGGTTGCGTGAAAAGGGGAATTACCTGGAAGTCATATTGCGCGCGGGGGGAGTCGACTTGCGCGCATGGGAGCCGTTCTGAATTCGGCAGCCCCAAACCATTTGGGGTCGCCTTCTATTTATAGGCATCGAGCAGCACAGAATTTAGGCGGCGCGTGAAATCTTTCGCACACGAGAACCGTCGGCGTGCAAAACCTCGCCGCAGGGAACCAGGGGTGGAAAATTTAACGTCTCACCGGCTCGATTATTCGTATCCCGGGGATGCTTCACATGCACGACTTTATTTCACGCCAGTCCTCCTTTATTTCGCGCACCACTTTTCGGGCCTCCAGACTGGGCCTCTGAGTCCAAATATGACTTCGCTTTGTCATTTTTAAAAATCATTTAGGAGTTACGGACTTTTTCAGCGTCTAAAAATCCCCCCCCCTCGGAATTGGATTGGCGAGAGGTCACAACAGTCAGATTCTGAGGAAAACACCGAAACACTGAAGTGGTGGGTCTCCTGGGCACTTTGCGCGCAAAACTCCAACGGGGTGCGAAAAACGACGGACCCCCGCTGAATTATCTTTCCACGCAGCGCGGAACCCTGGCCTCGCCTATAATAATGGGCGCTGGGCCCGGAATCTGTAATCAAGCTTTTCCGCGCGATAAGCTTACCGCTCTCGTGCGCGAAATTGCTCCCGCAGCTGCGCGTAAAAACACTCTACAGTGCATCATTCCTTCCAAATTTTGGCCGTACTTGCGCGCCTACTCGAGAAATTCCGCACCTAGTGTGCCGATTGCATGCCCATATCCTGGATTTCACGCCGCCACTTCAGATTCCACGCACCACTCTCCGATTTCACGCACTGCATCCTGATTTCATGCAACTCCGGAGATATTCGAGATGGCCGCAAACCGAGTTGATGAGGGGGAAGCCGCTGCTCGTAGAACCGAAATGGCACCAACCGAAGGGGTTTATGGTGCCAAGGTGATCGTCTCCAACAACGTGACCTTGTTCAATCTGCTGACTCTATCCTAGAAGACATATCCCCTATCTGACAACCTCCCGCTTTGGAACATTGGAATCCTGGAGGAGGTGCCCATGCCGGGCTTCTAGGTGGATACACCGCGGTCATGGGTGACCCGGGAGGGAGAGCTTCTGCGTTACAACATCACCAACAATGGTCGTCCTGCAATGGAAACCATACATATGGAAGTATATGTCCTGAACCCGAGGACCAGAACCATTACCGAGGATGAGCCTGTCGTAGAGAATTCTCCGGCCCTCTACACGAGCACGTTTCGTCAGAGCATCACGGATGACACGAAGTGCTGGATGAAGGATTGGGACCTGCGGTCCGGGGGCCACTTCACCAGCGAGAGGGCCTGGACATTCTGGGTTCGCCATACTTGCGACCAGTTTGTGGATTAACTGTGGCACATTGGCCTGTTCGAGGTGGTATGGACATCGCAGTTCCACTTCCACAGTCAACCTATGCTCGGGCCGTAGCTATTCACCCGGTGGTCTCCTGATACCAACACATTCCACCATCATCATGGGGAAGTCGGCATCAGTCTATGGGACGTTCACTACATCGGAGGTATCCCACTAGAGGGCTACCGATACGATGAGTTCGTTCCTCCAAAGAACACATGGGAAGACAGGTCACAGACGCCTATGCTGATGTGGCACCTGTTGGAGCTGGCCAAAGAGAGGCTGGGGGTCAAGGACTTTTTGAAGGACATTTCGTACAAGGGTTGGTTCATCCAGTTCCTTGAGAAGGATCCGGCCATCAAGATGCCAGGACGGGGTAAACGGTGCCCAACCGCGGCTCAGAGGAGTAGGGATGGGTCATACTGGAGTACCCTGGAGGTGGAAAAATACCAATCATGGGGCTACTGCGTCATTGAGACCTAGGACCCAAATGTCTGGTATGCCGTGTTTCTCGCCGTCTTCCTGATCGGGTGGCTCCTGCCGGTGCGGGACGCGAGGATGGGCATCCATCCAACAACACTAGCGATGGCGGGCACCATGGCTGCCAACAAACAGTTCAACTTGGCGGTCCCTATTCTGGCCTAGCTGTATTCTATCCTGAGATGCATCTCATGAGGGGGGTAGCCTCAGAGAGTATGTGGTCCCTTGCAGATCTTCCATGGCTGGGTGGTGGCTCATCTCGGGTGGTACACTTTCACGAATACCATCTGTCCTCCGGGCAATGGCCTGCGACCGTCCCTGCTAAAAATTTCCGGGGCGGTGATGATGACGCTCAATGAGGAGGCCGTGAGAATCCGCCATGGCAACCACAACAACTTCCACTTCAGCCCATTTCCCACCCCGGTCGGCCAGATGGTGGACAATGGGCGAGGCTCTCTGGAACAATAGGAGTATTTCTAGAGCAATCGGGGTAGGGTGCTCGTGGCTCGGATTGACGGGAAGGTGATCTACGAGCCTTACGTGCCATCCCAATTCGCCAGGAAATTCGGGTACCTCCAACGAATACCAAAGGAAGTATTCACGACTGTCTGGAAGGAGAGGAATCTCTGTGTTCTGTGCCAGATGTGGTTGATGTTTACCACTTTCAGCTAGGGCGACGTCATTACTTTTCCTCCCACCGGGGTTGACAATGGCCTAGCAACCGAGTATGCCGAACACTAGACCATCGCGTACCCTGAGGGGCTTTTATGCAAGCGAGTACGGCAACTCGAGGTTACTCGCGCAGAAATCGGGCGACGGGAAATAAGTAAATGTGATACTGTAAGGGGGGAACCAGGTGTGCGTCAGGCAGCGAGGCATGCGTAGGCCGGGACTTCAGCAGCGGGAACATCACACAGTGCCTCCGCGACCTCGTTTCCCTTAGGGGGGTCACATGAGGCGGCCAGGGAGCTGCCTAGGAAGCAGATAAGATACCTACTCGAAACTTCCCAAGATGCAATTCTCTCAGCACTGTGGTCGGCCTGGATGACCCAGCGAAAATCGCTGAGCGTTGAAGCCATCTGAAAAAAGATAATGAAAACCGGGATCCAGCTTCCGGAGGTAGGGCTTGTTCGAATTATCGACCGGGTGAAATTCCATCGGCAGCATGCTTATCTGATGACCATGGACACATACGTGCACCAAAGGGGTCGGCGTGCAGAGCCACCTTTCCTCGTGAAAGTGATGCTCGTCCAGGAGCATGATCCGGAAGCGATGCCACCGGGAGAAGGTGACAGTGACGAGGAGTCGGAGGGGGAGGAGGAGACCGGAGAAGATGAAGGAGAAGGAGAAGATGAAGAAGAAGGAGAACCCGAAGGTGAGGGGTCGCAGGGGGAGACCTACCAAGGGAGTCTCCGAGAGAGTGGCGAGATTGTTAGCTCTAATCTTGACATAAACGAGATACTCACGATCTGTCTCTGTCTTCATTGATTTTCCTTCTTCATCCATTCTCCTTTTCAATTTCCCAACCATCTATCTACCTCACTCAGGAGCGTCTGAGTGTTGGAAGGGCATCCCCACTATAGGAGGGAGGAGATGAATCGGTGGGACAGGATGGGGATCTGACACCCATCATTGAATTAACAAGCACATAGGGGTCTCCCATCATGGCTTCTCTTTCAGCGGCTGGAACATTGGAGACTGACGGCCTAGATTCCTGTAAGTCTCACACTTCACTACTGGCGCTTGGTATGAACAGATCTCAGCTAACCAGCATACGTCTTGTGCAGTGATATCAACATTGGAGGCTCGTCAGGCTGCAGAGCCTGGGCCATTTGTGAGAGGACTAGTGGTGGACATACCACTTCATTCATAACATGCTCCACACACTGAGTCGGCCCTGGAAATTGGTGAGAAGGGGGAAGCAGACATCAGCAGCGCTGTTCTTGAGGCGAGGTCGGAAGCCGGCAAAGGTATCGTCGCTTCTGGGGCGAGAGAGTAAGGTCGCCCGGACGTCGAGGATCATATTCCTCACGAAGACATCCCTGGGCCAGATCCTGGTGCCGATCTTCTAGCTGCCTTCCTTATGTACCGACCCGCTGACCCTGAAGAGATAGATGACTCAGACTCAGAGGCAGCTGAGGAGAGCCAGATGACATGAAGAAAAGGGTGGAAGTGTATCCCGTGCTTTCTCAGATAGCCCCAGTCGGATTGGCTGAGGTGGATGGGATCACTCCAGACCTAGCTGTGCTTCCTGTGCGCCAAAGGGGCTGACACTCAGCGCCTTCATCTGACGGTCCGTGATTACATGGATGAGAAGATACGCGAGAGCAGCTGGTGCACTGACGTTGCCCAATGCCAGGAAAGATCACGAGCGCCCGAGCATTGCTGAGGGAGGAGCGGGAGGTCCGACACCTTGAAGGATAGATGACAGAAAAGGAGACCTTCATTGCAACTTGCTTTGAGCTTGTGGAGCAACTGACGGCCCAACTGGGTGATGCGCAAGAACAACTGATGGAGGCGAGTCCCCAAATGACCGTACTTCGAACCGAGCGGGCGCAGGCACAAGACAGGACTGACGAGCTGCACTCTGCAGTGACTGATAAGGATAGAGTCTTCAAGGAGTGAGAAGCGGTCCTGGAGGTTACCAGCCAAAGGGTAGCAGCGCTGGAAAGATCGATTCAGCACGCTGATCCTTAAGGGATTTGTTTTGGCCCTCCCATGAACTTATTTCTTGTACTGCTCATCATGTCGATCCAATGCATGGAAAAATCCATTTATCAGTACCCTTGGTTTAATATGCTCAACCATAATTCTGAAATGAATAAAAAATCTCCCCTAAGCTCTTGTGGGCCGCACCCAACGCGAGAAGCAAAGGACACTCGTGCTATCATTCCATCCAACGGTGGGGCATTAACCAGGGTTCAGGCATCCGAAATTGGGCCTGGATTTATGAGGGGAGTACCTCAGACCGATTGACATATCACCTTCTCAATGTGCTCCTACACATGACCGGGGCAATGCTGGGGGCATTGAAATCCATCTGAACATAGGGATCTGGAAAGGAAAGGTGAATCACGCTACCCGAATTCGGAACACTATGGGGCGCAACGATGCAGGATTACTATTAACCGTGACTGAAATGCAGAATCCATATCGTGTTGGCCTGGAATAGAGACAATAAATGGGGGCTGACCACTGACCATGTTCACAACACGGGGCCTAACTCAAATATCGTTGGTCAGTTTTCCGGAACGTTGGCCTAGGACAGCAGGCTGACCATAGGTCTATCATCCATATTGCTACAATAGCCGGACCATAGGTCTATCATCCATGTTTTGGCAGTAGGAGGACCAAGGTCTATCATCCATACTATTAGGGGGTCCCGTAAAACATGACCAGTCCTCTGGAACGTTGGCCCAGGATAGTAGGCGCTCCATAGGTTTATCATCCATATTGCTACAATAGGCGGACCATAGGTCTATCATCCATATTGTGGCAGCATGCAGACCAATGTCTATCATCCATACTATTAGGGGGTCTCATCGAACATGAAAGAGAATGGGCATCTGAATAAATAGGCATGCAAAGCGTGGAATGTGGAGTGGCGGTTGTTCGAACAGAGTCCAACACTCCTGAAATTGCGCCACCATGGCAGAGGCACATTAGGCGGATGTACCAACCTAATCACGGGTTGTCCCAATTTTTAGGAAGGACCTCTTTGGCAAGAGAACTACTGCTTCCCATTATTACTATGGGGCATCCCAAACGTATTCGGGGCATATGTCATGATTACACCACTTCCCCAGAAGTTAGGCTGAGGGGCCGACAATAAGGAGGGATGAGGTTTGGTAATCCCTGGGGCTGGACTCGAGACGAAATGTCTGGGCGTTCTTATGTATCTCATTAGGATGAGAATCAATCCACACATAATTCTTGAAGTATAGTTTAACATCATGTAGGACGAAATACAGTTTAACGTCGTGTGGGATAGAGGACACATCTCATCTGGGGATGGGCACGACGCGGCGAGTAACCTAACGTGAATCATGACATAATCCCACACCACACTGTACAATCCCACAAGAGAGACCGAGTCATTGAAAATCCAAAGAAATGATTCTAGTTTTAGGTCTTAGAACTCGGACCAAAGGATAGGGGAATGGGAAACAATGGTAAAGCGGTTGCAAAACCCAACGTGAATGGGGCAAAGCCCTGCTTACTATGTGATCCTGGGGACGCGTTTAGGCCGAGAGACTGAACAAGAAAATTTAGGCTGGGCCTCTGGGGAAGTTCCCAGGCGCTCCTACGTATCTCATAAGGATGATAATCAAGCCATACATAGTTCTTTAAAGGCAGCATGGCGTGATATGGTGCCTGCTCAAAGGACGAAGGAGTCGTGCGGGTCTAGCCCTCGCACCAAAAGAAGCGGCATTTGATATATCTTGTTTGTTCTTGGAGGTAAATGGTTTTTCTTTTGTGGGGATACTGGCCTAGGGTATAAATTCCTGGCGTCTCCATAATAATCAATCCATAACAGGCATTGAAAAGAGGTATGGTAATCGACCAATACCTGGCTTGATGTCCCCCATGGGGAGGTCATCGCAATGCGGTGCCGTTTTTCGTCGTGCGGCCTGGACGATATCATCAGAGTTTAAGGTCATGTAGTAGGAACAACAACACATTTTGAGGTCGTCTGGTTTGGACCATGCATCACAGTTTAAGTTCTTATGGTTTGGACCATGCATCACAGTTTAGGGTCGTACGGTTTGGACCAACATCACAGTTTAAGGTCGTATGGTTTGTACCAACAACAGAGTTTAAGGTCGTATGGTTTGGACCAAAAGCACAGTTTAAGGTCATATGGTTTAGACCAACAACACAGTTTAAGGTCGTATGGTTTGGACCAACAACACAGTTTAAGGTCGTATGGTTTGGGCCAACAACACTGTTTAAGGTCGTATGGTTTGGACCATGCAACACAGTTTAAGGTCGTATAGTTTGGACCAACATACAGTTTTAGGTTATATGGTTTGGACCAACAACACATTTTAAGGTCGTATGGTTTGGACCAACATCACAGTTTAAGGTTGTATGGTTTGGAACAACAGCACAGTTTAAGGTCATAGGGTTTGGACCAACATCATAGTTTAAGGTCATATGGGGAACATGACATAGGAGGGCTAATCCTGAGAACAGGGTGCGCGTGGTGCAGCTAATGCAAACCCGACATGAATGGGGAAATAATCCCATACCACGCCACGTGATCCTATGGTCAAGGTCCCAAAGGCGAGACAGACATGATAGCAGACCTTAAGATGGACCCAAATACAGAAGGTATGGGTGTTCCTACGTATCTCATTAAGATGAGAATCATGCCTGGCGTAGTTCTAGAAACACAGTTTAACGTCATGTAGGATGAAATATGGATCTTAGTTTCAGGTCTTAGAACTCGGACCAAGGTGCAGTTTAGGGCCGTGCAGGACCGTACAGTTTAATGTCATGCTGGACCAAGGAGGATCTTAGTTTTAGGTGTTAGAACACGGACCAAGGTGCAGTTTAGGGTTGTGCGGGACCGTACAGTTTAAGGTCATGCAGGACAAAGTAGGATCTTAGTTTTAGGTCTTATAACTTGGACCAAGGTGCAGTTTAGGGTCGTGCGGGACCGTATAGTTTAAGGTCATGCAGGACCAAGGAGGATCTTAGTTTTAGGTCTTAGAACTCAGACCAAGGTGCAGTTTAGGGTCATGCGGGACCGTATAGTTTAAGGTCATACAGGACCAGGGAGGATCTTAGTTTTAGGACTTAGAACTTTGACCAAGGTGCAGTTTTGGGTCATGCAGGACCGTACAATTTAAGGTCATGTTGGACCAAGGAGGATTTTAGTTTTAGGTCTTAGAACTCGGACCAAGGTGCATTTTAGGGTCGTGCGGGACCGTACAGTTTAAGGTCATGCTAGACCAAGGAGGATCTTAGTTTTAGGTATTAGAACTCAGACTAAGGTGCAGTTTAGGGTCGTGCGGGACCGTACAGTTTATGGTCATGCATGACCAGGGAGGATCTTAGTTTTAGGTCTTAGAACTCGGACCAAGGTGCAGTTTAGGGTCATGCGGGACCGTACTGTTTAAGGTCATGCTATACCAAGGAGGATCTTAGTTTTAGGTCTTAGAACTCGGACCAAGGTGCAGTTTCGGATCGTGCAGGACTGTACAGTTTAAGTTCATGCAAGACCAAGGATGCCTAGATGTAGGGAAAAATGTTGTTTAAGGTGATGCTGGACCAGGTGCAGTTTAAGGTCATGTGGGACCGTAGGAGGATCTTAGTTTTAGGTCTTAGAACTCGGACCCCTATGCAGTTTTAAGGTCGTGTGGGACCGTACATTTTAAGGTCATGCAGGACCAAAGAGGATTTTAGTTTTAGGTCTTAGAACTCGGACCAAGGTGCAGTTTAGGGTCATGCGGGACTATACAGTTTAAGGTCATGCAGGACTTGGGAGGATCTTAGTTTTAGGTCTTAGAACTCGGGCCAAGGTGCAATTAAGGTTCATGGGGGACCGTATAGTTTAAGGTCATGCTGGACCAAGGAGGATCTTAGTTTTAGGTCTTAGAACTCGGACCAAGGTGCAGTTTAGGGTCATGTGGGACCGTACAGTTTAAGGTCATGCAGGACCAAGGAGGATCTTAGTTTTAGGTCTTAGAACTCGGACCAAGGTGAAGTTTAGGGTCGTGCGGGACTCTACAGTTTAAGGTCATGCAGGACCAAGGAGGATCTTAGTTTTAGGTCTTAGAACTCGGACCAAGGTGTAGTTTAGGGTCGTGCAGGACTGTACAGTTTAAGGTCATGCAGGACCAAGGAGGATCTTAGTTTTAGGTCTTAGAACTCAGACCAAGGTGCACTTTAGGGTCGTGTGGGACCGTACAGTTTAACGTCACGCTGGACCAAGGAGGATCTTATTTTTAGGTCTTAGAACTAGGACCAAGGTGCAGTTTAGGGTTTTGTGGGGCTGTACAGTTTAAGTTCATACAGGACTATGGAGGATCTTAGTTTTAGGTCTTAGAACTCGGACCAAGGTGCATTTTAGGGTCATGCGGGACCGTACAGTTTAAGGTCATGCTGGACCAAGGAGGATCTTAGTTTTAGGTCTTAGAACTCGGACCAAGGTCCAGTTTAGGGTCGTATGGGACCTTATAGTTTAAGGTCATGCAGGACCAAATAGGATCTTAGTTTTAGGTCTTAGAACTCGGACCAAGGTGCAGTTTAGGTTCATGCAGGACCATATAGTTTAAGGCCATGCAGGACCAAGGAGGATCTTACTTTTAGGACCTAGAACTCGGACCAAGGTGCAGTTTAGGGTTGTGCAGGACCGTACAGTTTAAGGTCATGCAGGACCAGGTGAGGCTTAGGCAATGTACTGTTTGAGGAACCTGGCATTGGTGGGAGGAGTTACGCTCTCACCATCCATAGTCACCAGGAAATACATTCCATTAGGATAGACCTTATGGACAATAAAAGGCCCCTCCCATTTGGTCTCCAACTTGGGTGGTTTCCTGCTGGGAATCATTGTCTCTTTGAGAGCCAGCACCAGGTCACCTTGTATGAAGGAGTGGAGGCGAACCTTCTTATTGAAAGCTCGACCCATCCTACTCTGATTCCTTTCCAAGTTATGTAAAGCGTGATGCCTATTTTCATCCAGTTCTTCCAATTTTGCTAGGTGGATTTTGGGAACTCTATCCAGAGCTTACTGGTCGTAGACTGCCATGCGCAATGAGGGCAACTGGATCTCGATGGGCAGGACGGCCTCAGCTCCATACACCAGGGAATACAAAGTCACCTAGGTGGAGTTACGATTTGTCATCCTATAAGCGCAGAGGGAGTTGGGAAGCTTGTCCAGCCAACTTTTCTTGTTCTGACCAACCATATTTTTCAAAATGTTAGAGAGGGTTTTGTTAAATGCCTCAATCTGTCCATTCGCCTGCACATGATAGTGAGAGGTGAGGTTAGAGAGAATGTTGTACTTGGCGTACAATTTCTTCAGCTCGGCTTCTCGAGAAGTTGGTTCCTTTATCCATGAGGATAGCGTGAGGTACTCCAAACCGATAGATGATATTGGAGATCACGAAGTCAGTGATAGAACATGCCTTGAATTTCCTGATCGGGATTGCCTCTTCCCACTTCGAGAAGAAGTCTGTAGCGGTTAAGATGAACCGGCACTGGCGGGCCATCGCTGGCGGGTAAGGCCCTACGACATCCAACCCCTAGACTGCAAAGGGCCAAGAATACTTGGTAGTATGGAGAGGCTCCAGTGGCTGATGCACAAGGTTATCATGAACTTGGCACGCATGAAACCTCTTGGCATACTCGATGTAGTCATAGATTAGGGAGGGCCAAAAGTATCCCAGCCTCTGAATCTGGTGGGACAATTTCGACCCGGCATGGTGGGTCCCACAGGAACCAGCGTGCACTTCTTGCATGACCTGAGGGATCTCGACTCCTTGAAGGAAACAGAGGAGAACACCATCAAATACATTCCTATAAAAGAGCTGCTCAAGGATGGGACCGCTTTGAAGGGTGAACTGCAGCGCGCAGTGTCGGATTCGCTCTCGCTCGGCTCAGTCCGGCGGAAGATTGCCGTGCTGGAGATATTCAACCAAGGGCGTCCTCCAGTCAGGAGCTGTCTCAATTACCGCACCTGAAGCCCCCGTGGATCATGACGTAGGGGAACCAGCGGTGAGATGGTTCACTCACGGGCCATGATCGCCTTCCTGAATAACAGGAGAAATGACTCTCCAGTGTGCCACGTGGTTGATTTGGTCATCCTGTTCGGGCTCCGCAAGTGATGCAGCCAGGCTGGCCAAAGCATCTGCTCGAGTGTTCTGCGACCGGGGAATGTGAACGGCCTATGGGTGGGAGGGGAACTTAGACATTTGATGGAGGGTTCACTCCAACAATGGCACGAGTTCGGGCTTTCTGACAGCATATTCACCGTTGACCTGCTTGATGACTATCTCGGAGTCCCCTTTTACGTACAGATGTGGTACGTAAATTGTGAGAGCCAACTCGAGGCCAGTGATGAGGGCATGATACTCTGCCTCATTGCAGGTATAGCATTCTGACAACAGGAATGAATATGGAAGAACAGATTGCTCCAGGGTGATGTAGACGAAACTGAGGCCCACTCTGTTAAGCCTAAGATCATTGAGACTTCTACCGGTGGGGCTCCGGGAGGCACCGTCAAAGTGCATCTGCCAGCATGGGATGGCGTGATCGACTGGGAGGATTTCCTCATCAGGAAATCCTAGATCCAGTGGCTGGTCCGCAGAAGTTGGGTGGGCAGCTAAGAAGTCTGCCAATTTCTATCCCTTGACGGCCTTCTGTGGTATGAACCTGATGTCGAACTACTGGAGGATCACTACCCAGAATGCCAATCGGCCGGTCAACATAGGTTGGTACAGAATGTATTTCAACGGGTCTACCCGAGAGACCAGCTGTACCTCGTGGTGCTACAAGTAGTGCTGCAATTTCTGCATAGCAAATATGATCACCAGACAGCTCTTCTCAATGGGAGAATATTTAATTTCCGTGTCGAGGAGCATGCGGTTGAGGTAGTAGAGGCTATTCTATACTCCCTCGTTGTTCTTATGGGAGAGAAGTGCGCCGAGGGATCGCTCCTGTGCGGTCACGTAAAGGACCAACAAATTTCCAGAAATGGGTGGCATCAAGACCGGAGGCTGCAGTAGATACTTCTTTATTTCCTCAAAAGCGATCAGACACACTCCGTCCCATTCATAGGCGGTGCCTTTCTTCGAGAGTCGAGAAAAGGGCTTACACATTCTGGCCAGATTCGCAATGAATCAGCGTATATATGCTATGTGGCCTTGGAGGCCTCTAATCTCCCGAATATTATTCAGGGGAGGCATCTGACTGATGGCCTTTATCTTCTCTGGGTCGATCTCGATGCCTCGATACCTAACGATGAGGCCAAGAACCATTCCGGAGGTGACCCCGAAGGTACACTTCAACGAGTTCATCTTTAAGTGGCGATAACGGAGGAAGACGAACACTTTCTCAAGGCCTTTGAGATGGTCCTGGCACTGACGATATTTAACAACCAAGTCGTCCATGTAACACTCCACTAGTGTCCCAGGGATCGGCTTAAATATGCGATGCATAGCCCGTTGATAGGTGGCACCCACATTCTTCAGGCCGAAGGGCATAAAATGGTAGCAGAAAGTACCCTGGGGGGCCCTGAAGGCAGTTAACTCTTCATACTCGGGGGCCATCCAGATCTGGTTGTACCCAGAGTACCCATCCATGAAAGAGAGGGCCTGAAACCTGGTTGTGGCATCGATCAACAACTCTGTCACGGGAAGGGGAAAATCATCCTTCAGACAGTGGCGATTGAGATCGCGGAAGTCGATACAGACCCTGATCTGCCAGTTCTTCTTCATGACTGGAACAATGTTGGCAAGCCACCTGGGGTACTGGACTTCCTTGACGAAGTTGGCCTTGATGAGATTATCAACTTCGGCCTCAACCATGGCACCGTGGGAGGGGTGCATCTTTCTGGGAGGCTGCTTGAACCCACAATGGTTTGCTGGAAGGCCAAGGTGGTAGACGACTACCGGGGGATCTAATCCTGGAATCTCATCATAACTCCAGGCGAATACATCGCGGTGTTGTCTGAGGAAGTTTGTGTACCATTGTCGTTCCTCAGGGGGCATAGCGGCGTTGACCCATGTGGGTCTCGGGTCCGCCTTGCTACCGAGGTTCACCTGCACTAACTCGTCGACCGTGGTGGGGATGCCCTCCTCAAAGGTAGGCGGAGCATCTTCCATGTCCTCCTCTCCTCTTGTGGAGGGATCATCCACGGGGGGATCCGTTCCGGGGCTGCCAGACCCTGATGGGAAGCTGGTGCCGGCTTGGGTGGCAGAGGTCGTCACGTCAGGAGACTCATGCACTGCGGAGACCATGGAAAACAAAGGTGGTTGATCCAATCGCATCTAGCCTTCGGCCCAAGGGGCCACACTATATGATATCAAAGCAGTAGTGGCGCGTTGTCTTGAGCCGGTCGATTCCGGCCCGGCGAAACAGACACGTATGACGTACTGCCGTTGCCATGAGCCCAATGTCCCGATATCGTACAGTGGTAGGAGGCTTGGGGATCACCTGAGCCTGGTTGGTGTAAGAGTATGAGGTGATTTCCCTCCGTCGCTTGGACCCAGAAATAAGCCTTCCTCTGGCACCCGAAACAACAAAGCACTGCCCAATATCAGGGGTCGTGTCCTCCAACAAATGGATTGGGAAGACATATGCGTTGGCCAAACCTGCCCAGGGATCACTTGTGACAGTGGCGGGCTCAACCTCACCTACCAGGATCTGCTTGCCCTTGCTCTTGTAATAGTCAACGTCTAGATAACTGGCATCACAAGAGGCGAAAGGAGACACATCTCTTTAGAGCACGACCACTCGACCCTTAAGGGAGTATCTGAAGTACTGGTGATACGATGAGGGGACCGTTGCGTGAAGGTGGAGCCACGGCCTGCCCATCAATGCGTTGTAGGCGGTGTCCTGAGAGACAAACATGAATTCGGTATTGGAAATTAGGCTACAGAACTGGGTCTTCAGACGAATCTTGCCGAGTGGAGTTTTCTCAGTCCTGTCATACCCCGGAATCCTGAGGTCAGAGGGAGTTAAATCATCCTCAGACAACCCCATTTTCTGCAGCTTCCAAGTTGGGATTAGGTTAATCCAGGAACCCGTGTTGACAAGACAGTGGTGGACTTCCACGCCATTGAACTGGCCGGTGATATACAGTGGGCGAATTTTCCCCTGTATGGGAAGGTCTTCATCCTCACCAGAAAACAAGATAACCGCCTGACATTCGGCGTCCTCAATCGCCTCGGTGTGGAAGGCTTCTGGGGCCGCTACCTCCATTTCATACTGGAGGGGGATCCCTAGAGAGTCGGCGAGCACCTCACGCATTTCAGACGACAGGAAAAGGGCCTCAAGGATAGAAAACCTTGCCGGGATGTCGGCCAAGTGCTTCAGAACAGCATACTTTCGAGCCAAATGTGAGCTTCTGTTTACAGGAGGCCGTTCTGCGATTGGGGGCATGAAGGGCCCTGCCGGCGGAACCGGTGACTGACTGGTACTAGGCACATCTCTCTGTTCACTAGAGGAAGCCCGGGAGGTGGCTGCAGTGCTAGGACCAGAAGGCTGTAGTCAGCTGGTATCAGGGCAGGGTAGGTTGCGGCATGGACGAGGTGGTCCCGCCTGATCCAGCAACACAAACGGTGGTCGAGGCGAACCTGTCAACACCAGATGAGGGGGCCGCCTGCGCTGATCTCTGTATCGGGCATACTGCCTGGTCTCATTAGTGTGCATGTCCTGACTGGTGGTGACGACTGTCATGCCCCAGCGATTCACGTAGCCACGGCTCCACCGATGTTGGCGATGGCTGGGGACATTGGTGAGGTCCACCCGGCGTTCCTCATCGTCGGGAGTCAAAAAGGGATTTACCAACTCCAGGGTGTTAACCGAAGCGTACCCCGGGATTTCACTCAAGGAGTCATCCACTACTGGATGGAGTCTTAGAGGGATCCCCATTTCTGGGGGCATAAAATCGCCAAGCGTGCGGGAAGATGATGGCACTGGCAGGGCGCGTTCTTTCTTCTTGTGCCGCCCCTTAATCTTCTGGGAAGAGGTATGCTGGGACGACGATGCCAAAGCGGCGATCACAGATTTTGAGGGCTCTGGCTGGCTCAGGCGGGCACATATGATGCCATGGGCACAGGAGACCATCCTGCAGGCCATCCAGTCATTATACTTCTCGGACCTATGGTCGGAAACCTGTTCCCACTCATCCTCGTTGCCACTACTGCCATCTAATCTCACGAAAACACCTGCCACTTGTGCCGGGGCTGGGCCCAACCTGACTATGATGTTTTCAATCTGGTCTTGGAGCCACTCTTTGAACACATAGCATTGTTGGATAGTGTGCCCTAGGGTTCGGTGATAAGGGAAGTAGTTAGGGTGATCAGTGAGATGCACCTCATCTGGCTTCTGGCACTCAGGCAGCCACACGATCCTCTGCTCCAAGGCACTACAGAAATAACCGGGGACCTGGGCATCGTTAAACAAGTATGTCTGATTCCTTCTGTCTGGAATGGGGGATCTTAGAGGCTAACCATGGCCAGGGGCCAGAGGAGCATGTCGAGGAGGCAGATCCTGGTTATCTCACCTAGGTGGTGGCGGTGCGTTACGCGGAGGCACCTAACGGTTTTGAGGCGGTCGCTGCTGGGCCGGAGGCTGTGCACATGGGGGAGGACCCCTATGGGGCTGCTGAGCTGGACTTACTGGTAGAAACTCTAGCTGTCTGGGGGCCTCAATCTGTGCCACAGCAGCGGGCTCGGCTCAGGAGGCTCTCCTTGCAGGGATTACAGGAGGCAGTGGGCTTGCCTGACTGGCTTGTTGCAGGGCTTCTTCGAGGCGCTGAGCCTTGTCTGAGAAGTCCCAGAACCCTCCAGGGTAATTCTGAGTGATCAGAGAAGGAACCAACTCTACCTTGACATCCCCTACACACATTTTCAGTAATTTCTCCTGAGTTAGTGGAATTTCAAGGGAGTACATGAGCCCCTTCCACCGGGCGACGAAGTCCGCGACTCGCTCATCCGGCCTTTGTTTTCACCTGAAGAGGTCTATGATGTCTGTCTTCCAAGTTTTGGAACTAAACTGGTAGAGGAATTGACGGCGAAGGTCCTCCTAGCTAGTCACAGATCCAACATGGAGCTGGTTGTACCAGACGAATGCTGGTCCCTCCAGTTTCTGAACGAAGAAACGGAGCTTGGCGGACTCCTGCTACGCCGGAGTTCCAAACATAGGCCCGTACATCAAGTTGAAGTGGGCCTGGTGTGTTGGCAGGTCTCCGGTCCCATTAAAGGGTGCGAAAGTGGGGTTACAAAATCCAAGCGGGGCCGGCATATCATCCACCCATGCTGGTTATGGCTTGCCGTCCGGTGGGATTGCCACCTGCCGAGATTCCAGGGCCTCCAAGGGGGCAATGAGTGCTTCAATTAGATCATACGGATGTGGATTCCTATCCTGATGAGGATCTCTAACTACAAGCATTTTTTCGGGCTCTTCAATCTGGTATTCAAGCTCAGTAGCTCGCGGGGCGGCTAGCGGAGCGACTCTTGGGGTAGCGGGAGGAAACCGAGTAGGGTCCCCCAAGTGATCCCGCCGCTTGGGAGGGTTCGAAGAAACATATCGCGCCCTCTTTCCATGGGCTCCAGCCTCTCCCCTGCCAGCGGACGCAACATTGTCGCGGTTTCCCTGGGGAATCTCGGCAAGGGGTAGGTGCTCCTGCCCCTGCTGTCCTGGTCTAGGGTTACCGTAGTCAGGCTGCTGCTCTGCAATGCGTTCGACCAAGAGCTCATCAACCAGCCTCTTTTGCTCAGCAAGCTGTTGGTATAGCGTGGCCTTCTTGGGATCTTCCTCTGCCTTCTGTACCGTGGAAGACGGGTTGGAAAGCTTGACAGACCCGACAAGATCTTTACCCTTGACGATGTTTCGGCTTAGTGCTAGTGCTTCAGTGGGTACAAGGAGACCTAGGAGGCTCCTCTGTTGGCGAGTAATCCTACCAGATGGGTCCAGTAGCTTCTTGTCCTCAGGGGGGAAAGTCCCCATCGAGGAGCTCTACACCGTTTCCCTCATCTAAAAGGTCAGCCATGTTGACTTCCACTGCCCCTGATGACGTTCCCTCAGGGCCGCCCAGTGAATCGGGCTGTCGGCGGATCGCACAAAAAAGTAGGGCAGTGTACTTACCCCATCCGCGGACGTGCGCGTGGGGGTTAGCTTCCTCAAAAACTTTGCGGTGTACTTGAAAACTCTGGATGCATTATTGCTGGAGGGCCCTGTGGTGGCCAAATGACTCGGGGTGCCGAACCGCAGGGAGCACAGCCTGGTCGACCCGGCGACACTGCTCACCGATATCCTTGAGATGTGCTTGACTCCCAGGATAAGGAGCTAGCTGATGGAGAAGACAGGAGTGAGTCACCCGAAGAGTCTGGCGGAAGCATTCAAAATCTCATGGGGTGAGTGAATCTGGCATATCAAAATCTGATCATGCGTCCGGCCAAAACTTCTCAGGGAAGTGGCCTGCTGCGAGGACGGTCCAGAAGCTCCATGACTCCGATTCGGGGTCTGGACCTTTCTGCACCTACTCATCAACCGAGAATGGCCAGGGATCTAGAAACGGCGCCGAAGCAGGATGCTGGGGTGGTGGGCTGGTCAGTGGGGAATACGGCGAACAGGCCGACTGGCCGCTGATCCTTGAGTCGTCCTCCAGGGGTTGCAGTGCCCTGGCTGCCATGTCACGTTAGGATGGGCCAATAGATGGGCCTCCTGGCATAGTGTCAGTGCTCACCGAGGGTGAGTCACCTTGTGACTCATTCATCAGTCCCCAGAAAATTTCCTCACCCTCCCGAACTGAGGTAGAAGGTGCTTCCGGGGAGGCCAGTGGTAACTACGGGTTTGACCCCTAGGGGCACACCAAGTCCTCGTCCTCCCGGATATACCTTCTGAGGGAGGAGGGAATCATACAGATCTTGCATTCAGGGAGTACGAGACTGTTGCGCCACATTCCCATCCCTGCCCTCAACTCAAAGGGTTGGGGGGAAGGTTCCATCATCGGGTCGTATTCCTCCTCAGAGTCCGAGAAATGGACTGGTCTAATTTCCGTCCAGACTCCCCTAACATTCCTCTTACGGCAATGATGCCCCTCCTTCCTTCCCCTGGGTTTCTCCTCAGGGTAAGGATGATTTCCATCAAGGAGTCCCCTGGATGCAATAGCACTGGGGCAGAGGGGACTGAAGGCCGGGGTGCGAGAAGCACCAGAATAGATGTCGAAAGGGACATGGGGAGGGCCTCCATGTGAGTGAGCGACTGGATACGCAATGACTCCATACTCGCGGCCAGCAGTAGGGGGAGTGACCTCATACCCAGTGTAGTGGGTGCACGAAAGAGTCATACCCGGAGCATAGCCTTTGCGAAGAAGCCTTTGGCTTTCCAGATCAGTGGTACAGAATGAGCCTTCATGGTGGGTAGCACTACCGTGGATTGGTCCGCGGTGGCCATTGCATGTGCCCGCGACCGGGAGAGTCGACCCAACATTCCTGCAGGGCGGTCGGGGCTTTGATCCCAGTCGGACCTGTGACTGCCCCTGCTCAACGTGTGCGGGGGTCTGGTAGCAGGAGTCAGCAGTGGCTCGGGCCACATTGGTTGCTGACGTTGGTGCCCCAAGACTGGCATTCTCTTCTGCTCGTGCCTGACGCTTGCGTCGGGTCAGATGGGTTGGAGACGGTGGTGCGGGCACAGAAATTGCCTGCTCTTCAGCCCGGGGATTCGGGCAGTGGCGTCGACACAGCCTGGCGGGGGTTTTTTTCCGTTAACCCCTAGGACGGGTCTCTGATCGGGAGGACACGGACATCCCCCACCTCATTGGCGTAGGGGACAAATGTGTCAAGGCGCTCCGGGGATAGACTCCAAAAGCGGTTGAATGTTAGAGTGGGGAGAGGCGGCTCCCTGAGTGGCCCTCGGGGGCGGCGATGGTGGTGAGGCGCAGCCGCCTCTAGATCCAAACGGGCCATGCCCTTGGTGGGGATGATCCATTCTTCATTGTACCTGAAAACCAAGTCATTGATCACCCTTCGCTGGATGATTTCTGACGGGGAGAGGGGGTGTGAGTGCCTAGAATCTACGATGGTCGGAGTTGGGGCGACTGCGGAAAAGGAGGGACCGCGCGGGGTGGCCGCCTCGGTACTTCCCCTGCCCCTACGTCGGTGGGCAGGTGGTGATCGAGCTCCAGATGCAGGGATTCAATTCCTGGAAGTAGGGAGAAAAACCCATTAGTACTAACAGGAAAAGAAATCAAAAACCAATAGCCCATCATCATTCCATATTTCGTGGTCGACGAGAGGGATCCACGCTGATGACATTGCAGAACGGAGTGATCAACGTCCTGACTACCTCGACCCCTAGCGGGTTTCACATCCCGGAGATAGGTACCCGGACCCGGTGACATGATAATCTTTCGACACCCCGAACGCTACCATTCTCCATATTGTGGAGAAGAGATTCACGTCGGGTTCACCATTTTCTGTTTCCGACGCTTTTACACCAGGGCACGCGCGTGTCCGTCATGCATTGGGAGGACGCGCGGCTTGTTGCCACGCATTCCCGCTTTCCAAAGGAGGGTGACATCCGTTCCTTGTTCAGGGATGTCTTATCCTTGATCGAAACCGGGATGATGGGATGTCGGTTCTTCCTTCCGTGGATGCCTCCTCAGAGCTCATCACCTAGTCTGGGTCTCCCTCATAGATTTAAGATGGTTCGTGAAGCTCGTTCCTGGCGCCATATCTGCATTGACGCTAGTTAATTACACTAATTCCGTTGAGACCCTCCAAGGGGTCTTGTCTGGGCAACAACCTTCGGTTAGAAGAATGGTCACGTTGTGGTGTCGTTGGCATGTCTTGATGCTGGGGATCGGCATGTATGTCTTCTGTCCCTTATTAGAGGGCTTCTCGAGGGCAGGGAAGCTCGAGGCATCCCACATCAAACGAGGGGAATGTGTACCATCTTAGGTTTTCCTCAACTTCCCATGTTTAACATGGGGTATGCCGCGAGTTTATCATATTGCGTAGACTGATCAGACTGATTGAAACACTAAGAGTGGATCAGATTGAAGGACCCCCTAGGGGGAACACCGATGTTGGGGCCAGCATGTGGGTGGCTTCCCGGATACCATGGAGTGGGATGGGGTGGCATGATCTCACCGGGATGTGGAGGCCCGGGTAAGGATCAGGATGGATGATGGAGTGACGGGCTTGAACCTCGTGGAGGCTTCCTACATATCCCTATGGCAGGGAATCAAAGTCCGCATAGTTCGGTGATACGGTGGGACACCTGAAGAGGCGACCCGTGAGAATGAACACATGGATTGGAGCCTGAAAGAAGTAAGATCTACGGGCTAGGGCATGAGCTTCCCAAGAAACGTGGGCTCGAGGGGGAAGTCAGGGTGAGACGTGGGTGTGAGGCATGGGGCTTACCCATTGAGACGACACAAGAGGGGCAATACAGTTTAACGTCATGCGGGACGAGATACAGTTTAACGTCATGCGGGATGAGGGCATACAGTTTAACGTCATGCGGGATGAGGGAATACAGTTTAATGTCATGTGGGACGAGGGCATACAATTTAACATCATGCTGGAGGAGGGAATAGAGTTTAACGTCAAGCGGGACGAGGGCATACAATTTAACGTCTTGCGGGACGAGGGAATACAGTTTAACGTCATGAAGGACGAGGGCATAAAGTTTAACGTCATTCGGGAGGAGGGCATACAGTTTAACATCATACGGGATGAGGTCATACAGTTTAACGTCATACGGGATGAGGGCATAAAGTTTAACGTCATGTGGGACGAGGGCATATAGTTTAACGTCATGTGGGACGATGAATTTGGGGCTTACGGTCTGAGGCGGCCCATGGTGGTCGGGGAACCAACGTGGAGAGGTTGGAACGACTGGGTAGTGGGATTGAACCTTGTGGAGGCTTCCTACGTACCATGCGTTAGCACATATCAAAGTCCACGCAGTTCGCTAGGATGGGGCTTATGCTCTGAGGCGGCCCATGGGAGGATGTCATGGTCGATGCGCACTCTAAAACCACGTGAGTCATTCTTGTTGTGAGAAACAAGAGGCAACAGGGACCAGACGATCACGTCGGAAAGGGTGCGTCCGTGAAAAGCGGAAAGGGGCTTACGCGTTGAGCGGCCCAAAGAGGAAACAGGGGCTTACGCATGGTTAGCGGCCCTGGGTGCCGGGGATTACTCCAGGATGGAGGCCCGTGGTGCGACAAAGTGCGCTGGGAAAGGGACTCCACTAGCCTTGGCAGGGGGGAAGTACGTAGATGCAAAGGTACATCCTTCTACAAGAGAGGCAAGGGGATTACGCTCTGAGGCAGCCCTTCCCTCGTGGGAAAACGCCACTCCAACAAGGAGAATCTCATTCCATGGGAGGAAGATTACATTCCCGTGGAGAAGAGTGGGCGTAAAGAATGCCTGAGCTGGGGGGACCCTGCGTGCGAAGCACGGGGTCGGACCACAGTTTAACGTCATGTGTTAAGGATGATGTGCTTAGCAGTTTAACGTCCTGCAGCTTTGACGAGGTGGGTTCGCTCCACACCCCTAGGGCTTATATTCCCAATGCCCTCTACCCCTTGTGGGAGGGAAGGCATCGGCAAGGCCGTAGTGAAGGAGGGCCGTAGGGCGAACCATCGAGGGGTCCATATTAGCGTGGCTATGTGGAGAAGCAATAGCCATTAGCGTGCCTATGCGGAGAAGCATAAGGCAAAGAAACGCAACGGGAACCACCACCCAAGGAACCTTGAGGTTACTTCATACGAGCCTAGAAGGCCGTATGGGAAAACAACACATGGCGCGCATGCTCGGCAGGGAAGACATCAGGTGCCAGCGTGGAGAGGTTTCCAAGGGGCGTCAAGGTAAATGGCCCAGGGTGTCGCGTGCAAAGAGAAGGTTTGCACGCAAAACACTGGGATGGCGCACAATAGGGCTCGAGGATTGCACGGATAGGTGACTATGCGCAAGGTATTGCACACGAGGAAGGGACTTGCGCGCACGGGGCAACGATTGCGCGCAAGGGAAGAACTTGGAGGAGGGGGAAAATTCACTTAAGCCAGTGGAGTTGCGCGCAAAGGCGAACCCCGGGGCAAGGTTGCGCGAAAAGGGGAATTACCTGGAAGTCATATTGTGCGTGGGGGGAGTCGACTTGCGCGCATGAGAGCCGTTCCGAATTCCGCAACCCCAAACCGTTTGGGGTCGCCTTCAATTTATAGGCATCAAGCGGCGCGGAATTCAGGCTGCGCGCGAAATCTTCCGCGTGCGGGAACCGTCAGCGCGCAAAACCTCACTGTGAGGAACCAGGGCACACAAAATTGCGCCCCTCATTGGCTCGATTACGCGCATCCCGGGGATGCTTCGCACACACGACTTTATTTCGTGCCATTCCTCCTTTATTTCGCGCACCACTTCCCGGGCCTCTAGACCGGGTCTCTGAGTCCGAATATGACTTCTCTTTGTCATTTTGAAACTTCCTTTAGGAGTTACGGACTTTTTCAGCGTCTACAAATGTCATGTCATTTAAAATGGATTAATGGTGGTTAACTCCATTAGCTATGATAAGTGGAGCCATAGTCTAGTAAGATGATAGTAAAGGGACATTGGCTAGGCCAGTTTATATTTAAATAGTGGATAGTAGATCATATATATTTTTTATAACATGGCTAGGGGAAATAAGGGTGTTTTGGTGGTGAAAATTATTTTACCATATATCCTTTTGATATAAATTTTTTTTAAAGTAAACAGTTGGGTTTTGAAATGAAATTACCTTGGTTAGACCTACTTCACGAATGACTTATAAATGGCGTGTTTTAAGAAATGATATAGGGTATTGTAGTTTTTTATTTCTGTATTGTGAAAATAAAATAAAACTTATTTTAAGGAGGTAGAAGAAGAAATAAACATGGAATAAGTTAGTTATGACTTTTGAACTTCTCCTCATATATCATATTTTGTATATAACTTAATTTTTCTAGGTGTGGTATATTGGTGAGAACGATTCCTCTAGGACAAGGGGAGGGTTGTTGGGGAGAAACATGGATAGGTCATCAAAGAAATAGAGTTCTAAAAAAGGGTTATTAGTGTAAGAGATAAAGATATCATTTTTATTTGATGGGAGGGGAACTCTTCAAATTACATAAATGATTTAATTATTACAAATTTTGTTTACTGTAAATGTGGAACTAAATTGATATATTTTAAGGATGTGATTATGATGATTTGATATTATAAATTTGGACAAGTATAGTTGATGTTTTTACCCTTATCGCCATGTATTTTTGCCACCATTACACCCATTTAAAAATTTCAATGATATCAATGTTTTTTGTTCTTAAGAGTCACGAATGGTAATATTAAATAACAAGTGAACCATAAGTGAACCATGGTTCACATTATAGACCTCATCCCTTTGACTAGGCTGATTATAAGATTTCTATGAATTTTATTTCATTAAATAAAATATTTTTAAAATTAATATAACATTATAATAATTTAATGACATATAAAAATAAAAAAAGTGAACGTGGATGAAAAAAATTTAATAACAAAATAGTGGGAAAAAATATTACCTAAATTATGTTATATTAGAGAAATAGAAAATAATATTGTGATAGGATAAATTATCATTAAAGTAAGTGATTAAATTTTTATGAATTAAAGAAGAAATTTTTTGGGTATTTTAATTATGGATACTTATTCAATGAGAGGAATTACATGAACAAAAGACTCAAAATATACCATAAATAATTGAAAATGATAATAATAATCAGTAAAAAATCCTTTACAAAACACCCGAGAAGTAAATCATAGGTAAGAAAACAATAATAAATATTTAAATTATTTTTAATTAATAGGTGAATTTATATAATTATAAAATAGTAATATATGTTGTATTTTTATATTTTTATGAATGGGTAAAATATTATTGAATGCAGTAATAAAAATAACATTAAAAAGTTATATATTTTTTATGAAAAATAATTTATGATCCATTCATTTGAATATATATAGGTATAATTGAATTTATATGTGTGTGAGTGAGACTATGTGAGAAATGATTGAAAAATGGTGGAGAGTTGAACCTTACAATATCATAATGAAATAATAAATCATAAACATATGTCAGGAAATATGATTATATAAAAGTGAAATTGTATATATATTTTCTATAAAATTTAATTTTTTGAGCATCGATATGTAAGAGAATGATCAAATTTTTTAAAATGTCAAGGTTGTATCCACTTATAATATTTGAAAGTTACTAATTAAAGGTAAATAATTATATCAATATTAAAAATGATTGTGAATATAAAAAAATTATTATATGATAGTTAATATTAGATTTTGAATTTAAATATTATATAAATCCTCTAAAAGAATATTTGACATAGGTAATATTAAATTAGAAGAATGATCTTGAGAAAAAACTATTAGAAGTTTGTTATCACATAATGTAAAAAAATAATAGAGATTATGTTGGAAGGAAATAAAAAAACCAATGAAAATAAGGTATAAATATCATAATAGAAAACAAATGTTTTAAAAAAACTTAGAATATGAGAATATAGAAAATAATGAGGAATATTATTGATGAAGAGATGAAATTCAGAAAAAAGAGAAGGAAACTCAGAAATTTGTTTTTTAAAAAAGTGATATGAAAATATTATAAATTATAATTTTGAAATTACATGTTATGAAATAATAAATATTTTTCACGTATAATGTTTATAGTATACAGGATATAAAAAAACTAGTGTGAAGCTAATAAAGATGAGAAAAACCTTATAAAAGGGTGTCATTGTACTATAGAATTTATAAACAACTATGGTTCAACATAGATTCTAACCTTGAGTATTATTCTCTCAAAGAGGATATTTGTATCCACTATAGTTTTCAAAATATTTTATTTTATTTTATTTTTAATATTTTTTTAATATAATAAAACAATGTTTTTGATGATGATTTAAATAGAAAAAAAATTATAGAGATTCGGTAGTTCAAATGAATATTTGAAGTATGATTTCAATCGTAAGAAAATTAAGTGAATGTGTTTTTTGATTACTCATAAATTCATTGTTATTTTTTTCAAAGAATATTACTCAGGTGAGTTTGTGTTGTATTTCTAAATTCAATCCTCTCTATTCTATAGAATATCAAAACCACCCAACCAAAATGTCTATTTGTATTAGGTATTCTCTTCTTGTATGAAATATAAAATTTCTTAAATGTCATTATGATGTACCACACTAATTATCTATATAAATTCACTCATTTTAAAGAGGATATTCTCCTGAGGGGAGGTTTTAGATTAGTGTAATTAAGATTGATATAATTTAATATAAATCATTCATTATAACCACACTCCTTAATCCATCCATTGAAATATTAGCGAAATTGTTATAGAAAGTAATATTTTTTATTTTTTGAAAGTAATTTAAAATATACATCAATCCCTAATGATTCTAAATAAATTACATCTTAATTAATTTATAAATTATTACAATAGGGTACTAAGAATAGGATGTCCATAAAATTATTGTTCAATATAATATAATGGATGTTTTTAGGTAATTTTATAAGCAACATCGGTTTTGAAATTTTATCAATTTTACAAGAATTCCGATATTTTAAATTCTGTAGCATATTAAATCATAGAAATAATCAATTAAATCCAATTTATTAAGTCAAAGTTATCCCTAAAAAATTAATAAAGTGCATAACATTATGTAATATATTATATTTTAGTAAAATTTGAAAATAAAACGAAGAAATTAAAATAAAAAAATGTAAGTACAAAAATATCCTAACCTTCACATTAAGGATGTTTCCTCCACATCTATCTTATTTATCACCCAAAATGTTAAAATTCAAATTTTAATTCTATTTAATCTCAAATAGAATGATGTAATCTAAAAGTTTTAGTAAGAGAAAAATGGGATTGGTTTTATTTTTTTGGAGAAATATGGATATAAGCATATTGGTATATATTTTCAGTGTTAAAAAATCACCTTCTCTATCTACCTGAAAAAAATACTAAAAATTCATTACTAACCTAAAAAATAAATATGTAAAATATACTTGAGTTCTTATTTCCATGGTATATTATATAATATTTTGGTTTACTAATACTCATATATTTCTTTTCTAGCTATATAATACCTTAAAAAACGAAACAAAAACATATTAAAAGATACTGAATAATCAAAATAAATATTATATAATATGGAATTGATATTTTTCTTTATAATTTAAAAATATATTTTTCTAGGATATCCAAATGTAAATATTTTTTAATTTTTATCTCTTTTTTGGGGGAGTGTTCAATTTTCTTGCTAAAAACTACCATATCCACTTCTATCCCATGTCTTATAAGAATAAATGAAAAAATGAAAAAAAATAAAAAACATAATTCATTATTAAATCATATTAATTCATAATAAAAAAAATTGTGTAATAAGGTATATCATCATCAACCAATCCATTCAATATGTTCTTTAAGATGATTTTAGATCTGAAAAGGTCACCCATAAGATTCTTGTTCAACCTCCTCATTGAGGAACTTAAACTCATTTGATGGATCATGTATTTATACAAAAAGTGAATTAATTTATAGTTAATACTTTGATATGTTTAAACAATTTGAGTTGAAAATAAGAAGTCTATTTATTTAATTTCAACATTATGTTTATATTTAAAAACAATTTTTACTTTTAGGAACATTAATTCTAAAGGTAGTTAGTCAACTACCACATTCTCCTCTCCGAGGAGCACTAAAATTGATATTTCAAATATAATAAGTGATAATTCATTTTAATTTTTAGAAATTATTGATTTTTCAATTTCCCTATGATATATTTCCTCATTTATTACAGTGGTTGTTAATGTTTTTATGTGGTTTATGTCATTTTTGATAACCCAATGTGACTTGTAGAAACCGTTATCTTGGAATGACAACATTTTTTGTTGATAACATTAAAAAATATCCTCAAAATGTAGACCATTTGAGTATAATTATAATTTAATAATAGATAAGTATTAAAAACTCATCACTAATAGAATAATTTATTTTTTTTCAAAATAATAGAAAGAGAATGATTTAAGAGTACACTATAAATATATATGAATCCCTAGTAATGGTTCTAAAATTTATTTAAGGGAAACCTTTTTTAAAGGTCTCCTTGAATAATAGATTTTATAAACTCCCATATATCTACATATTGGTTTACTATATGAATATTTATTTGAAGGAGTATTTTTACCTCCTTCATTGCGGTCAATTTTTTTATTAATTTTTATTATTTTTATTATTTTTAAAGTGATTACAACAAAAGTATAGTGATGGCGATGAAAACAAAAAATGAAATAAGTGATTGTTATATGATGGAATAAATTATCATTATAATCAAAATTCACTTCTTAAGCATATTAACTGAATAATGATTGTCCCTACCTTATATTAAAGTTATTTATTTTCTAAAAAACTTACCAAATTTTAAAATTAATTTAAGAAATTATTAAACATGCTTCACTATATATAATTTTGTAAAACGCTATTAAAATTTCATTCAACATGAGTAATTATAATCCTATTATTGTTATATAATATATTATATACCTTCCAGAAGATATATCCATTGATTTTAATATAATAATACTACTGAAATCAAAAGAATGTATTTAATAAAAAAATAAATCAGTTTTTTTGGAAATAAATTCCATATTCAATTATCCATTTGGATGAAAAAGATAATAATTTCTCTATAAGAATATATAATAGATCATAAATCATAGATAGAATAGAATAAGAAAAAAGTAAGATATAAGAAAAATGTAAAACATAAACTCATTATTATTAAAAACAAAATAACAGTTAAAAAATCACATTTGTATGAGATAAGCACAGTACAAGCAGAATTAATAAGCATGATGTTAGAATGAAATTGGCTGAATAATGAAGCAATAAAAAGGGAAAAAATAGCGGTGAAACTTCCCCAACATATTAAAGTCTATTCCCTATAACAAATGTACTTTTCTAGTTTTTATTACAATAATATTAATGATAATTAATATGTTATCACATGATGGGTTTTTAATATATAAAATTAATTTTATAATATGCATTGATTATTTGGCAAATAGAAATTTTATACCAATTACCTAATATAATGAGAAACTAAAGAATCAATGGATTTAATCCTAAAAATATTTCTTATAGTCATTATATTATTTATTTTAGAGGACACAAATGATGTTTAATTTTAGAGTGCAAGATTTGGTAAAGAGGATACAACTTATTTTAACCATGTTCACATTAGGTAATCTCAAAGAAGGGAGGCTATAAAGAAACACCCAAAAATTTTAATTCAACATATTATATGTGTAGTTGGAAATTCCTATGTGAATATGTGGGTATTTTTACTTTGAATTGAGATTATTATTAATGTGTATCCTGAATCACGTAATTTCATTTATGGATGAAAACCAAGATGACATATGCTCGTTATGAGGTATCATATGTTTGGAGAATCATGGGATATGACATTAATTGAATAAGTAAAGAAAATATTTTTTCCTCTAGGGTATAGAATATATCTCTTTCCCTTTGATTGAAATATAAATATCTGTTTAAATCTACGATTGGGGTAGTTTTATGAGTTTATTTAAAAGAGTCAAGGAAAGGTAAAACATGTATATAGGTTAATGAAAATATTATGCAACATACATGATGAGATGTCAAGACAAAGGGATTATAATTCATTATAATCATTTGTATGTGGTTACTATCATTGTGATATTAACATCATTCTATAACTGTACCTTAACATGTTTCTAGAAACTAATGTTGGTCTTTTGTTATGTTCACCAAATGAAATTGAGAATTAGTGTTATAGGGTCACACAATAGGAGTATCTATAATCATAATTAAATTATATTTAAATTTAATATTGATAATAAATACTATTATCTATTTACGGAATAATAATTAAGTAAGTTAAGTTGATCATATAAAATTAATCACCAGTTATTCGAGTTTATAATATATTTGATTTTAATATTATGTAAATATATTTTCATGAATCCATTAGTATAATATTTTTTAACTCTTATCTTTCATTTATAATTTAATAAATAGAAATTTATTTATTTCTTAGTTTAATGAATAAATTTTTTTAAATATATTTTTAATTATGTTATTTTTGAAATAAATATTAATTTTTATGTTTTGGGAATATATTATTTATATATTTATTTAATCAATTATATAATGATATTTAATTATTTAAATAAATATTTATTATTCAATATTTGATAAATTTAGAGGGGTATTGATGAACTATGATAATGATCCTAACAATCATCATATATGTAAAGACCCCACCCCAGTAGCTTAGATCGAGTGGTTAGTTTGTTACATAGGTTGTAGAAATAATAAATCACATCCCAAAGTACCGACTAGTTTAGTTGTCTCGATAAACTAGATATAGACATGAAATTAACATTATTTTTTGAAAAAAATTAAATTTAAAAAGTATTTTCATTGACAATTCCATTATTCCCTTTAGCATATCCCTGCATATCAATCAAAAAACATTTTCTATAATAATTGGGTAAAAAAACATAAGAATTGGGTGATATTAGATGCTTATTAATGGTTTGCATAAATAAGAATATATAATGAATAAATAAACATAAACTGAATCAAAATTTAAATAATTAAAACACAGGCCAATTAAACAACAACTTTAGCATAATATGGTAGGAATAACGGATGATCAAATTATCCATATAAACAATCTCATGAGATTCAAACTTATCTAGGGAAATTATAACTAATAAAAAAATCACAAGGACATAAATAACTAATTTATGATGGAGATAATTATTTACTATAAATAAAATTTTCCATTGGGGCCTCAACCATGACATCATAAAATAATACCAGGGCCTTGTGCCAGGACATCTAAACAAATGGGTAACGCCTCTGAAAAAACCCAAGATGGTTTGTTTCATGATACCTAGAGATGCATCAAGGAGATATAGTGGGACCCTACCAACACTTAATGTGTAAAATTTCTTATTCATATGAATACATAATTTAATTTAATCAATATTCTATAACATTAAATAACTATCCATATTAAAATAACTATTATATAAAATGTCAAACATTTCCCACAGTAAAAATGATAATTAACCAAAAAAAGATATATGGTGGATTCTATTAGTGTATATCCTCAAAATAAGAGTCAAAATTGTATTTTCACATAGTTAAAAATACTTCAATATTTTCATATGAATTTTCTGATAAAAATAAACATTCTACATGGAAAATTGATTTCTAAAATCCAAAAACTGCATAAAAAATTAATATATAATTTCTATTGAAAATAACCTTGTAATATTTCAGTGGAAGATTTAAATCATTGAGGAATGATAATTCTAGGAAATTACATTCATTACATATAAGTTAAAAAACATTCTTTTTACACTTTGGTAATAACAGTCAAAAAGTAACTCGTTCGGAAAATGACACGATGATTCATTTTAAAGCATTTTTTAAAATTATAACAAGGGTAACAATTAATTTAAACAATCATATGAGAATAATAAAAACACTTTTTTAAATTTTTTTTAGAAATAATAGTCATTGAATAGAAATATTTCTCAACTGACACATAAAAATAAACAATTCCTGAATAACGATGAGAATATCAAATAAACCCTTACCACTTGGGTATTTTTGAAACATAATACCCATGAAATTTATAAATATAAAGGAAAAATTAAATAACACAAATAATAATATATTTATGATATAATATGTCAAAAATTATGTATATACACTAAAAAAAATAAATAAATAGGGAATATAGAATATGTTTAAGAAAGTAAAAGTTAGACGAGAAACCCTTATATCACGCCTGATGTACTTTTTATGTGTAAAAACATCCTTTATAATAAATATATTTTTATTGTAAGTATATTACAGAACCATAATCTTAATCATCATACAATTTATGACTCTCTTGTACTCTTTTATTACCATTTTATTAATAATTACTTATGAAAATAAAAATTTATAGTAAAAATTGCATTTTGATTATATATGTATTATTTTTATAGTTTCAATAAATATAACTTGTGAAATTTTACATCATCTATAAAAATATATTAAATAAGTAAAAATAATATTTGTTAACTATATATGTATTTATAGTAATCCATAAATAATATATATTAAAAAACGAACTGCACCATTCATGGATACGGTAGGCATTATTTACACTTGAACGATGTTCTCACCTTTCAATGGATGGAATAAAAGAAAGATAAATAATAATAAAAATAGTTGAGAAGTATTATTATTTATTATAAATCATATATTTTAATAAAATAAATCCTCATTTACTTCGAATTAAAATATAAATGAAAAATGAATCACATCACTTCATGGACGTGGTAGTCCACACGTACGCGCGATCGATTTTATCAATTCCCAAAATTTTGAAAGGAAAGAAGTTCAATAAAACGTATCATTAAATAGTTATAATTATTTTATAAATATAATATAAAAACAATAAAACCATCACAATTACCTTCTATAATGTATTATTATGGAAAATAAATTTTATCACTATGTGGAGACGGTAAGTCATATGTACACACACTCGATAATATAACTTTCCATTTGATTGGAAAGAGTGTAGATAATGGTTGTTTAATACTCATGATAATAATAAAGTATATATAGGATTATTATGGCACCATTTTATGATAAATATAATTTATTTATAGGAATTAAATGAAAAATAAAAATAAAATGATTGGATAGAGCGATTACCTCTTCTTTAGAAGAACTCCTTAGGATCATTTCTTAAGTATCCACAGTTTGGTCTTATGCGATGAAAAACACATATAAAATGTGGCTAAGGAATTTTATAAAAGGATTGTTGTTGATCATAGTGATTAATTTGTTGTCAATAATGTGTGAAAATGTTTATGGTAAGGTCATGATTGAAGTGGTGATTCTTAAAGTGATGTTGTTGACTAAGAGAAAAGCCTACTTCGGTTATGAATTTTATTAGTGGAAAAGTACTGTCAATAGTTGTTGATAAGAAATGGTGCTCAATGAGATGAGAATATCACATTGCTATCAATCTTATAACATTTTTACAAAAATACTGATGCTTGGAGAATTGTTAGGGATTCATAGCATTGGATGCCACACTTGAGAAATTCTCCATATTGTTAAAAACCAGATGAATGACATAGATGATATTGAAAGAAGAATACATGTGTAAAAGGAGAACACATTGTTCATTACAATGATACCATGTATAGTGCTAATACACAAGGAATGAAGAAGAATCCATACATTATCCATGGTTAGATAAATGAGGAATATTGAAGATCTTGTATAGTTATTCCAAAAAGAAAATAGGAAGGATGTTTGAAAATGATGAAGGATAAAGGAAAATTTCATGGGATTAGTATGTTTATTTGTAATCTATTAAGCACATTTCCCATGAAAGGGATTTGAATGATGTAGGTGGACATGCATTACTCTTCTAAAGGACACTTTGTTTTTAACCATGTATATTGTTTATCATGGACTTACATTAAAAAATGTAGCCCAACCATGCAGGTCAACTGAATACCTCACCCAAGGAATATACGGGACCAAACAGTCTACCACGCCCAAAGGGAAGGCCTCCAAGCCAGCCTGAAAGAGGAACATAGGGCCATGTATAATCCCTAAGGGATGCATAGTTACCTCTTGTAGTGTGCCCGAAGGAGAAAAGGTGGGAAAAATCACACTCACTTAACACTGGTGTGGGGTGGAATCTGGAGAGGGGGACGAGAATTCTGAGCCAATACTTCCATAGTTTGATGTATAAATCGCGAGAGATCCGGATCACATTTTGATATAGGACAAATTTTAAAAATGAAAAAGCCATCTGATCCATCCATCTGATCTCACATGAGATCTCAACTGCACATATCAGTATGGATATAAACTTCTAATCATCACCACTCATCTCATCCCGCTTCTCACTTAATTGAATATGAGTTGTACGATCTTCGACCGAGTGTCATCTTCAACCCCCGACCACCCGATGAACTCCAGCGCACTATTTCCAATTACGATACAACACGATCTAGAATCTAGCAACCATTAATGATGAATACCAGTGAAAATGGATTATTGGAAGGGCATGATATAATGCATGCATTAAAAGTTTCATGCATGCATTGAAATAATGAGATTGTACGTGGCTGAGGAAACCAAAGGTGTGCAGCCATGTCATGAACCTTGAGGGGACAAAGAGTAGCCTTGAATACATTCTTAAATTAATGCACGTGATGTTTTTGTGTTTAATAGGGAGTCTGTGTTAAACAGGAACAATCCATCATTTCGACAGATCTCACATCCACGTTTGAAATTTACAAAGATGAATATCTCGACATTCAAATCCTTAAATCCTATAGATATGATCGCACATCCTTTCCTATAAAAGGAGATTCACCTATTCTAAATATGTTTCTTACATTATTAGAGAAAATTACTCCTTTTTCTATGAAGAAACATAGCCAATGTGATCTCCTCTGGTTCACAAAAGGTAAGGGTTTTTGTCCATCGTTGTTATGTGAAGACAGGTTTCCACACATTACTTGCGTGAAAGAGAAATGCGAACCACCTTGGTTCACGAAAAAAGCCACACCCTATGTGCGAAGGTAGAAATCCAGGATTACTTGATAGGTTCTTTGGAACCCTGACGTGTCTTTGTGGGAAGCATCCCACTGGTACACAATATGTGTAATCTCACGCTTTGTATACTCCATGAAGACAGAAACCAAGAATCTTCTTGCTTCTGTGAAGATGAACCACACACACTCCTTGAGCAAAGACGAAGACCTCATGTGCCATATAGTTTTCACAAAGAAGGGGAACTCATGAACCCATTGTTTCAAGAAGAGAATCATGATATTTCTTTAGGGATATTGTACACATAGACTACCCTTGAAGAAGAAGGAGAACCCACACACCAACTGAGTATATACCCATTAGGGTTGTGTGCACAAGAAAAACAACAAGAAAGAACTTTTATGAAGAAAATAAGGTTTGTAAATATATGAATACATATGAATGATTTGAAGAAGCCCTAATAGTGAGTGCAGATGTGAATAAGGAGAAGGAAGAAAGATGAATGAACACACACAAATAAATGCATCCATTCTTATTTTAAGAAACACACTCTTATATTGAACCTAAACTAGATAATAAGTGTGTGTGCATGTGTGTGCAAATAACTATTGAAATGAATGTGTGTGTGATATTATGTAAGGAAAATATGAGGATAGTGTGTGTGCAAGAAGCAAGGGAATAGAGGATGAATTCATGTATGTCCATGTACACATAAAGGAAAATGAATTGAATTGATAGAGAATGATCAAAAGCATGACCCACACACATTGAACACTAAATATTGATTTAAGTGAGTTGTGTGTGTTTGGGATTATAATAATGATTATATTCATGCATGAAATCATTCCTAAATACATGCACAAGTGAAAATAATTGAGATATTTAGAGACAATAATATTGGATTCAATGGAATCCATTCATGAAGTGAATGTGTAATGAGATTGAAGCCAAATAGAATTAAAAAAGATCATATATATGAGTTGACACTGATTAAGAATCCAAGAAGACACACAACACTAATATTTTGAAAGATCACACTTTCATATTAATATTCTTGAATAAGTTGTGTGCATATCTTTCACACATCCTAGTGAGGTCGAGTCTTCATCATTGGAAGAAATAATTTCCTAAGCATTATTTCACTAAGGACTGAACAATGGTGATCATAATTATTGAGAAAAGCCATCAAACCTTACCAAAGGTTTTTGAAGATTCTTGAAGAGATACACAGAAAAATGTGATTCAACAAGAATATGTGGGAATAGAATAAGACAAATCAATAGTAAATCAAGAATGAATAAAGAAAAAAGATTCCCATGTGACTCGTGAGTTAGAAGAAACCTGTGAGAATCTGGGAGGAGAAGAACACTTTAGTGAGACTTTGGAGTAGGATAATGGGAATCTAGTAAAACTGTGGGAATTAGTATAAAGAACGTCCTATGGGACTCAAGAGAGATACAATGAAACTCTGTATTGACCATTGTAATTGATAATAATATTATATTGAATAATATGTGTTAGGGAGAATAACTAACACAACATGGAGTAGGTCTTTGAACCGTACCTTGTAAATCATTGGGTTCTGTGCCTTTACATTTACATCATCATTTGAGGTAAGGCTAAGAGACCCAAGAAGAGTGTACTGAGGATTTAACCATCCATAGAGAACTAATTGAAAATAATCAATTAGTAAAAATATTTAAAGGGGACACTGATTCACCCCTCCACCTCTTAGTGATTCACACTGACCTAGGAACATCAATTGGTACTAGAGGTTGGTTCACCTCTATAAGATCCAATGGTGTCTTTATGAAGTGAGGATTTTAGGAAATTAGTGAGCAACCTCAAATGGCGATTTGGACCAAGACTCAAAAAAATAGAAAGAATAAACAGGCATGGAAGATGAAGAAGAAGATTACTTCTTATGGGGAGACACCCTCTATTGTAGGAAATCTTAAAGGTATAACATGTGACAATTATTTTTATTATTATGACTCTTCTTATGAAGCCTACTCAAGCTGTAATGATAATTGATAAATTATTGATATTTATTATATACTCATAAATATTCTGAATAATGTCCCTAAAGATGTCTCAAGACATATTGTGTCATGTATTTTTTCTCTACAAGATTAAAAATTACCACTGGAATAAGAAGATGATGCCATGGAAGAGGCATTAGTTAAAAGGGTTTCCATATCCAAAACTCTCACATAACTTGTGAAGGAAAAAATAAGAATCAATTTTTATTTGCAATGAAATACATGATCAAGTTACTAAATAATTTCAGGGATGTATTTGTGAGAAATAAATAATTGAGATTTATTTTTTTGAAGCATTCCATGAACTTGAAATGTTGCAGAAAGTCTCAATAAATGTCAAAGATTATCAACTTGAATACAAAGTCAACAAGGTAAAAGAGCTTGAAATATATTTACAACAATTAAGGAATGTTCATGAAAAAGAAATTAAAATTCTAAAGGAGACTTGGGAAAGAAAGATTATATTATTTGAGGATAAAAATAACTCCCTCAACATGAAGTGTTTAGAGTTGGAGGTGAAAATGAAGAATCAATAATCACTCCAAGATAGAACTTCCCAATCCATTCAAAGAAGAAATTATTCCACTTAAATATTCATTGAGGAATATTATTCCAAGAAGAATATCCAATCATCTTGTAATACAGTGGAAACATCATCCAAGAAGATGTTATCCCATAACCCAGTTATTTCTTCTTCTACTAAAGCGGTTTCATCTGCAAGTACAGGTTCAATGCTAAAGGCTGGGATGATGTGGATTGGTAAAAAATTTATTATTTCCATAAAAATTTCATGTATGGATGCTGGGATAATTAAGAATAACAACTTTCAAATGGATTCTCCAAAGAAAGAAAGACAATTCTAGAAGAAAAAAAGCACTAAATTTGGCCATATTGATATTACAAGAAAAAGGAGAATATTTATTGTCTATTTATGGTGTTTTAGAAATTTGGGGAATTATGCCAGTACTTACTGGATTAATACACCAACATATGAAAATTATGTATGTCTGAAATTCAGATAATGTAGATGTGAAGAAATGAAGCATCCTGCAAAGAAAATGTTGAAAATAAAGTTAAAGATGAATATGTCTGTCCAGAACAGATTTTAATATCTTGAATACTTCTATGATAGTTTCAAAAAAAGTGGTCATAGATACTATGAGTGCTAGTTTATTCCTACCATGCCTCATGCATATATTGATAAGAGTTATAGATAAAAACAAAGGTAGGAGAATTAAAAAATATGTGAACTGTATTCCATTGGGAATATGAAAAACAATGAAGTCAAGAAAAGAGTTAAAGAAACTAATTCTAAGAAAACGTTCAAGCGAGATTCGAAGAATTTCATATCAACCATGAAATTATGCTTCTAAAGTGGAATGAAAGGTCATACCAGGGATCACTACAAACAAACACTGGTAATGAATCAAAGAAAAATAAAATTAAAATGATAAGTAATCCAGAAGAAAATTGTATTGATAGAAGACATCCCTAAAGATAATCCTAATAAGTTTCCTTTGAAAGGTAAATTGAAGAAAATGATAAATCCATACAGAAGAATCAAATCCAAAAATGATAATAAGGATTTTTAGTTACCTTTCCAAATCAATTGAAAATTGCTAGAGAACTGAAACTAGATGAAGATGAAGTACAAGATAATGAAAAAGAAAATAGGAAACATGTTATTCCACTTGAATAAAAATTATAATTTCATAAGTGGTTGTTAGAACACGACAACCCTTGTGTCTTACAACTAATGGGTGGAAGGTGAAAGAAGCCTGTATTTCAAGCAAAAAAATGTATAACAATTTTATCAGGTTAAATAGAGATGTTAAAATTTGAAAAACATGCACTAGTGAAAGCTACACCACTGCTGGATAAAGTAAGGACCAACAATCCACAAAAGATGAATGTGAATGGAATTAAAGTTTCCATGGTGACAATAAAAGATCAAAATATTAAATGGAGATGAGACACCAACATGAATAGTTATAGTCACCTTAGAACTACAAGGAATGGAGTTCTTTGGTTTAGAGGAAATTTTCAACCTTGTTGCTCCTATTAAGAACCTCATATGTGTTCCATCGTATTCACTTATATTTATGTTGTATATATGTTCTTAAAAATGATGGTAATTGAAGGTGAAGATCATTAAAAAATGATAATTGAATGAAAAAAGTAAAAAATAACAAGTTAGAATCATTATTCATGATTTGATAATTACTTGAAATGTTCCACAGTGGGAGATTATCAATAGGAATATCTTGGATATTATTTGATGATATTTTCTGCTAGAGAAAATCAAAGGGATTTAACCCATTGAGGGGGAGAAAATATGGACGATATGATGTCTAGGATTGTTTCATGAAAAATCCTGAAAAACATATCAGCTCTAGAAGTGGAGACTTGAGGTATTCCAATCACACTTTTATCCCTTGTTCTTAATTGTATTTATCATGTCAACTAAGGGTGATTGCTTGATTTATGACAATATGGGATGAAATAGGGAGCCTTATCTTTTCACTTGAAATTTTTTATATTCATGGTCAAGTATGTGAAGGATTTAGCATTTCATTGATAAATCTGAAAATTTCCAACCACTAGGATAAGAGTTGATACATTCTAAGAATGATTTCACATGTTTGGTTGTCTATGAAAAAGATTAAAAAACATGGTCATATCTCTCTTGTTTTCGATACTAGGTCAGCCCATGTAGACTTGGAGTTAAAAAAAGAATGGAACTTTGCTAAGTGAACTATGTGACATCATCCCTCTAAATAAATATTCACAAAGATATTTTTTAGGGTGGATAACATTTTTTTGAACATATAACAATAAACCTTTGTATTTTGATTCCAATTAGCGGAAGAAAATATTGTCACACATATTGAATCATAAAAAGTGTGATTAGGTGATATTGACAACAAAATAAAAAGGGGAGATTGTTAATCAAAGTGTTTCATTTGTTGTCAATAAGGTGTCAATACGTGTATTGAAAGTTCATGATTGAAGTGGTGATGCTTAAAGTGATATTGTTGACTTAGGAAAAATCCCACCTTGGTCATGAATTGTATTAGTGGAAAAGTAATATCAATAGTTTTTGATTGTAAATGTTTCCCAATGAGATGGGAATATCTCACTTCTATCAATCTTATTAATTAGTTACAAAGATATTTATGGATGAAGAATTGTTAGGTATTCATAGCATTGGATGCCATGCTTGGGAAATTCTCGATATTTTAAAAAATGATATGATTGATAGAGTAGATCTTGAAAGAATAATAAACATGTTAAAGGATAACACGTTTTTCATTACAATGATAAAATACCATGTTTTAATGAATGAGAAATAAATAAAAAGACTTGCATTATCAATAGCTGGATAAAAGATGAATATTGAAGATTTTGGATAGTTCTTCCAAAAATAAAAAAAGGATGATGTTAGAAGTTGAAGAAAGGGAAAGGATGTATGCATGGGATTGGTATGTTAATTTAGAATCAACTAAGCGCATTGCCCATGCATGGGATTTGAATGAAGAGGGTTTCTTTGAAATACTCTTGTACTGGACGCTTGGTTTTTTAACCTGTATATTGTGTACCATGGACTTAAATTAAAAACATTTAGGCCAACCATACAGGATAGTTGAATTACTCACCCAAGGCATATGCGGGACCCGAGAGTCTACTGCTCCCAAAGGGAAGGCTTCGAAGCCAGTCTACAACAGGCGCATGGGGCCATGTAAAATCCCCAAGGGATTCATAGTTTCTGATTGAAGCACACCCAAAGGAGAAAATGTGGGTGTAGATTAACCTCAGCAGAAAAATAGTGTAGGGAGGCACCAGGAGTGGGGGATGAGAGTTTTTAGCCGATGCTGCTGCGGTTTGATTGATAAACTATGAGAGATATGCATCACTATTCTATGTGGGATGGATTTTAAAAAAGATGAAGCCATACAAGCCATCCATCTGATATAACGTGAGATTTATGCCACACATCTATGTCTAGATCAGAACTTCAAATCACCATCACTCATATGATCCCGCTTGTCACCTAATTGAATTAGAGTTGTCCGATCATTAACTGAGGGTCATCTTCAACCTCCAGCCTCCCGACAAACTCTAGTGCACCGTCTCCACTACGGGTGCACCATGATAAAGAATATGGACACCGTTGATGATGAAAACCATGGAAAAAGTATTGTTGGAAGGCTATTATATCATGTATGCATTTAAATTTGCATGCACGCATCAAAATAATGAGAACGTACGTGGCCAAGGAAACCGAAGGTGCGAGGCCACGACATGAAGCATGGGTGCTCAAAGAGAAGCCTTGAATGAATTCTTAAACACATTCATGTGATGTTTTTTCATTAAAGAAGGAGTCCATGTTGAACAAAAAAACCAATATTTCGAAAGATCTCTCAAAGGAATTTGAAATTTTCAAAGATGAATATATCATGCTTGAAAATCCTTGAACCCCATGGATATGAACATTTATCCTCGCCTATAAAAGGAGAGGAACCGAGTTAAACCATGTTTTTTCTATTCTTAGAAAAATGATATCTTGTTTTCTATGAAAAAACATAGACAACGTAATACCCTTTGTTCCTGAAAGGTAGGGGTTTCCGCATAGCCTTACTACATGAAGCTAAGGTGATGTGCATCCCTTGTGTAGAGGAAAATCGTGAACCACCTTTTTTGGTGAAAGAAGCCACACCATCTGTGCAATGGAATAAATCCGTGATAATGTGATATGTTCATTAGATCCCTCATGTGTCTTCATGTGAAGCATCTCTCTGGTACACAATTGGTGCATTCACTCCCTTGTTGTAATTTTCGAAGACTGAAACCAAGAATCTTCTGAGTATAGTGAAGACAAACCACACACAATCCTTGAAAGGAGAAGAAGTCCGTGCGTGCCCTACAGTTTTCATAAAGAAGAACAACTCGTGAACCCTTGGTTCCACAAAGAGAAGAATGAGATTTCTTAAAGGATAGTGTACACATACACTTCCCTTCAAGAAGAAGAACTCATGCACCCACAGAGCACATACCCATTTGGGTTATGAATGAAAGAAAAAAAACAAGAATGAACACTTAATAATAAAAGAAACGGTGTACACATATGCATATATATGAAAAATTTTAAGAATCCCTAATAGTGAGTGCAAAAGTGAAGAAGGAGAAGAATGAAAGAAGAATGAACACACACAAATGAATGCACCGATTCGATTTTGAAGAAATGCAAACATATATTAAACATAAAATAGATAATTAGTGTGTGTTTTCAGTGAACCCAATAAAAAAGTGTGTGTGATATTATGTGACGAAAATAATAAAATAGTGTCTGTGAAAGAAGAAAGGGAAGAGAGCATGCATTCATTCATGTCCATGCACAAAAAATGGAGAAGTAATTGAATTGAAAAAAGTTGTGCAAAAGTATAACCCAATTACAATAAACCTAAAATATTGACTTAATTGAATTGTGTTTGTTTGGGTATACAAGAATGATTATATTCATTCATGCAATCATGCATAAGAACATGAACAAGTAAAAATAATTTAGATATCCAAAATAAGATGTTTGGATTCCATGAAATCCATTCATGATGTGAAAGTGTACTGAGACCAAAGTCAGGCATGAATTGAAGAACATATTATATCTGAGTTGAAATTGTTTGTTAATACAAGGAGATAGACATTGTTGATATTGTGAAAAATCACTATTTCTTATAAATATTATTGAAAAGTTGTGTCCACATCTTTCACACATCCTAGTGAGGTTGGGTCTTCATCGGAATAAGAATTAATTGCCTAAGCATTGTTGCATTGAGGAATGATCACAAAGGTTATCATGATTTTTGGGAAAATACAAAATAACATACCAAATTCTATTCAAGATTCATAAAGATATACATAGTCCCATGTGATTAAGAAATCCCATGTGGGAAGAGAATAATATAAATTTATAGTGAATCAAGAGTACACAAAGATTGAAGCTGCTAGTTGTGAGTCGAGAGCTAGAAGAACCCTTTGAGATTCAGGGAGGAGAAGAAGACTTCAGTTAGACTTTGGAGTAGGCTAGTGGAACATATGTAACACTATGGGAAGAAGTATAAATAATTGCCTACTTGACTCAGGAGAGATACAATGGGAATATGTATCGAACATTGTAATTATAATAATATTATAGTAGAGAATCTGTGTTGGGGAGAATAACCGACACAACAAAGAGTAAGTCCTTGAACCAAACCTTGTAAATCCCTATGTTCAGTGGCTTTACATTTACAACATCATTTGAGGTAATACCAAGAGACACAAGAAGGGTAGTTCGAGTATTTAACCAAACATAGACGTTAAATTGAAAAGAATCAATTAGTAAGAATATTTAATGGGATAACTAATTCACCCCTCCCCCTCTTAATGATTCACACTAATCTTGGTACTTCAGTTGGGTAGGTTTTGGTTAAGATATCTAGCACTAAGTGGTTTAAATATGTGAGGTAGGAGGTGGGATTTTATAACCGAGATGAGGGACACTTTTGGAATTAATTAGAAAATTAAATATAATAAGACTACTCTGGATCCAAATTATTGCAAATGGTCATAAAACTGAAGAAGAAGTTTCAAGGCATTGAATAAGATCATACAATGAAATTTTTAAGTGTTTTAGTATAATTATAATATTTATCTTTTTGATTAACCCCTTATCTAAAATATTTTAACATTTACCATGGTAAGGTCTTTTTCACTCTAAAGGTCTAAAAATTATACATAAAAAGTAACTATTAACACATAAATAGATAAGGTGTGAACATTTCAACCATAATTTATCCTAATTTTGTACTTTAAATATTATTTTTATTATTTAAATAATTTAACAAAATATTATTTTGATATTGTATCATTAATGTCAAGTTTGACACTATTAATTAATTTTCGCATAAAAAAGAAGTCATGAAAAAGTTATATTTCATATTTATTTAATTTAAAAATATAACATATTTCCTATATATTTATAAAATTCTTGTGAAACATTTTCACATTCAACTTAAATAAATTTTAGTAATTTTAAAATTATTAATTTTATATTAATGTTAAGTAAATAAATATTGTAATAGAGTTGTAAAAGCAATTCAAGAAATTATATAATTTATAAAAATTAAAAATAAATTAATACAGTAAAAATAATTCGATGTACAGAAATTTAAACATTTAGGATCAATAGAATCTTTATTCTTTTTATGTGGAAACATGAGGGATATTAAAATCAAAGAGAGTGAAATTTTTTAACTCTATTTGAGGTAAATAATATATAAGTCATTTTCGTTTATAGCTATCCATTAAAAAAACTAAATATAAATTATATGGTTTTAATAGTCGAATAAATTTCATCCAATAATAATTAGGTTTAAATATTATAGCCTTATCATTTTTTCTAACACAGATTAACCTGATTTAACCTTTACCGATGTGATAATATAACCACATTTACTATTCATACAAATAGAAAATAAAAGGGACCTATTTTCCAAATTTTAATTTCCCTATTAAAATTATAGAATAAATTTTATTAAATTAAATCCAAATAATTTAATAAATTAATTTTAAAATATGTTTACAAAATGAGTTGAAAACTATTTTATAGGAAAATAGTTTTTTATAAAAAATGATTTAAAAAAAAAAATTATACCAAAATTGACCATTTATTTGATTAAAATGAACATAATTGGATTATTAATAATATTTTATATCTATTATAAAATTTACACCATTTCAAAATAAAATGATCATTTTCAAATGCTTGAAAAATAAATATGGTTTTCTATTAAAATATGCATTTTTCATTATTAACTGGAAAATTAATCTTTTCAAAAAAATCTAAAAAGTGTTTTATTATATTATTTTTATATGAAGATTTCTAAAAATGATATTATTTTTATTAAATTTAAATGATATATATTCAAAAAAAATTAATTATAATATTTTACTACAAAAAACAATTATAGTCATTTATAAATAAAAAGTATTTTTGATGCATAAAATAACATTATAGATATTGAGTACTTATTTCATATTAAGTAATCAATGAACTAGTATTATGTTGGTAATTTGTATCTATATTTAATAATTTTATTTATACTATTAATACCCACCGATTTAATGGGTATGTTATAATGATCAAATTTAAATAATAATATGTTGGGGATCATTTAATATTGGTGTTGAATTTTTTATAGGATATTAAACATATTTTTGTTTTAAAATATTAGGTTATAAAATTATCCTATATTTTAATTATTTTTTATCTCAAAATTTAATTTTTTTGTTTATCAATTGTCAATATTTGAAAATTCCATTTTGGAAGACCCACATTGTAAAAGGGTTAATAAAACAACCTCTTAAAATGGAAGGAAAGGGATGTATGTTGGTTTTCACAAAAACAATTATAACTAATAGAAGAACATAGGTGGAAATTGAAAATATAGACAAGGATGAAGAAAATAATTCCCCATGATTTATATATATTGGTAGAAAACATGGTTATGGAAAAGGTAACTATCACAAAACAGTAAATAAGTGGTGGGTTAAAAGGAAATTGATTTCTCGGTTTGAAAATTAAATGGGTAACATTTTTATTTTGATTTATTTTTCCAAAATTTGATATATTATTTTTATATCTAGATAAATAACATGAGAAAGTAATCATGATTCTTCCCATGTGGTAAGCACAATTTCATCATTTGGTTATACGTTGATCTATTTTATCTTTATATTTTATGATAAGAAATAGACATTTGAGATGAATTTTTATGACTGAATGACTTAATAAATAATCTTAAATTACATATTTCATTCTATCAGCCTCTAAATATTTACCACACTAATAATGGTCAGAAAATTTTATCCAATAAGATAAATAATACATTAGTAACAATTAATAATATATAAAGTTAATCTTAATCCATTCTCTAAGTAGTTTACCTTAAGGCTTTTTAAAAATATTACCAACCAAACTTAAAACCCATTAATTTGAATAAATAATTTTCCATATACAACATAAAGTAATTTATACTGTCACATTCCAAATATGTGAATACCTTTATGACATATACAAAAACCATTAATCACCATTAACTTTATCCTTATTCCTTATATCCCATATAAAAAATAACCTAAATTTTAAATATTTTTTTAACCTAAAAGGTTATATCATAATCATCAGTTTTCACTTAAAAAATGTAATACAATTCATGCCGAATAACACTTTTTGTTAAAAATAAGAATTTTATATAATTCAACCCAAATAAGTGTATCCCAGAATGTCATTAATCACACCAAAATGAAGAAAAATTAAAATGATTTAATATTATAATATGTTTCCCAAAATCATCATGTCATTTCTCTATTAAATATTTTAAGAGAAAAAACATACTAACTATGAAATCACATTGGATAATGGTAGGCATTGTACCCTTATCAACCATCAGTTGTGGGTATAAACTCTATGACCTTGCCTCATGTGAGAGGTTTTAACATGGAATACATGTTTTTCATTTTCTAAAACTATAAAATTCCAAATAATTTGGTGGAATTCTTGAAAAATAATATTTCCCCTCAAATAACCATTTTTTCAACCCATGATATTTTCTATATGATATATTCCCCAAGTGTATTAGCTCTAATAATCCATAAATATCTCATCCAAAACACCATTTTAACAATAAAGGTTGTTAATAAATTTAAACATAGTACCACAAAATATGAAAGAATTATTCACAAAATCAAATTTGTAGTAAAATATATACTAAATCAAAGGGTTTTATAGAAATAAATTTCATAAATAATATCATGTTAAACTCCCATCGTATGAAACATTATAAGGGGTAGATAATAATTTAAAAATATGATCAACCTTATAATTATCATCCAAAGACACTATAGGTTTATCAACATATCAAACAAATATTATGGTATATCAGTCACTCAATCTTGTGATTTCTTAAAATATTACCATATCAATAAATTACATTTCTTGGTTATCAGTACAATTCAAAATATACCTTAAAATCTTAAAAAAAGATACCAAGGAGAAATCCATATACGCTTCATGATTAATTTAACCAAAATTACATTGATAAAAATAATTATAAAAAAACATAGTTCAATCATTTAATATCAACAATTAGAATTACGTAAGTGCTCCTTTGGTCTATTGAGTAACCCATAGTTTATGGTATTGACTCCGGTATTTACCAGGTTCCCCACATATAAGACATTGAATTCCCTAGATACTTGTTAATCTATTACCCTTTATATCCACATAAAAAAATTATTTCCCTCCATTGAAGATATTATCCTATGTGATTCTCACCATATTCTTGATAAAAAGGAAATTGAACGTTCTTACCAAAATGATAATTTACACATAAACTTCTTTAAAAAATAAATTTCTAGTTATTTGATGAATTATGAATCTCATCTAAGTTTTCCTTTTTAATCATATGTCATGATAACTTATAAAGAATAGTAAAAATATATTTCTCCCCAGAAATCATCTTATTTGGTTGCTTATAATCCCTAAAAGATCCATCAATTTATGTTTTAACATGAATCATCCTAGTACCATCTATTTAATAAAACCCAAAAGTAATTTTTAAACATTAATATATAATATTCAATGTGAGATATCAAATAATCATGAAATATTATTTAATAGATGTTAAAATCATAAAACCTTCTTTTGAATCTATGGGTCCTTACAGTCAACCCAGTTTTTCCATGGTCATTACAAAATATGTAGATTGTTATTCTATACATAGAATTATCCCCAACTTTTGTTATAGGGATAAATTTCCTAATATATTTTTTCCAAAATCAATTTACTAATATCTCCACTAAACATTCCCAAATATAATCTATAAAAAGCCATTCCCCAATATCCCTAATCCATTGGTTACATTGTTATATTATAATTATATAATAGAAATGGAAACCCAAAGGACCAAATAATTTAGTATTATTGGTAAACTAGATACAGACATGAAATTAAAAATACATTTTAAAACAAAAAAAAATACCCAAAGTGGTTTCTTTTTTAACCCCACTATTTCCCTTAATATAAATTTACATTTAAATTATAAAACAATTTCTATAATATTAGGGAATATGAATCATAAGAAAGGGGTGGGCTCAAAATCTCAGTAAGGTTATGCGTACAAAAAAATATATAATGAAAAAATAAACATAAAAAACATTGAAAGCTAAATAACTAAAACAAATTATATTTAAATAATAACTTGAGAATAATATATAACGAATAAAGTATCATCCAATGAGGTATATAAATAATTACATGAGCTCAAAAAATATCAAAAAATATTATAACTAATTGAATGATTAAATGGACAATAATAACTAATTTCATATCGAAGGAATGCATAATGGAGGACATCAAAATCTTACCGTATAGGCATTAACCAAAAAATATGAAAATACAATCATGGTTTTGTGACATGAAAAATGAAAAGACGTGTAAGGCCAATGCCAAAACCCAATCTGGTTTGATTTCAACACATACTGATGAATCAATGGTCTATTGTGGTCCCACACATTACCTAATAAGTCCAATTCATTCCTCATATGAATAAATAATATTACTTAGTTAACATGACTCAACAATCAACAATAGTTCATATTGGAAAAATTATAACACATAACATCAATACATTCCCCCACTCAAAATAATGGTAAACCACATAATGAAAAATATTTTATTGTGTCATTGGAGTATATCCTCAAAATAATATTCAATAAAAAAGTTTATATAAGTGAAAATACATTAAAATGTTCCCATGAACATTTCTTGAGAAAAATATCTATTCTTCATTGAAAATAAAATTTTAAAATATAAAATATGATCACTTAAAAAAGAAATCATATTCAATGAAATTAACCTTGTACAATATAATTGGATGCATAAAATAATTGATGAATAATTATGGTGGGAAATTTTGTTCATGGTGTTTAAGTTAAAAACATTCCTTTCACAACATTGTAAAAAATTAAAAAATTAACTCATTTAGAAAATGATGGAATGATTCAATTTTATTTTTTAAAAAAATTAAAACAAGTAATAAAAGGAATTTAAAAAATCATTGGAGAATTAAAAGAAGTAAAAGTGAGATGGGAAACCCTTACCTCTGGTTCAAATTCTTTTTTATGTGTAAAAATCAATTGTATAATAAATATATATTTACTATTAATTTATTAAATAAGTATAATTATAATGCCCTAACCATAGTTTCCCAGAGTTAGTGCATTATTTTAAAAAATTGGCATGATTACAAGGAATTATGTCCCAAAATACCGATCAGTTTAGCAGTCGTAGAAAATAGATTACATGCATGAATGTTACATTACACTTTATAACATACAACACAAAAAAATCCTTTGAGAATGCAATTGTTTCCATAGCTTAAACATTTATCTCAAACATAAAAAACTTCATGGGATCCTTGGAAAATAAAATATAAGAAATGTGTGAGCTTAGATGCTTAGTAAGGGTAAATAATATAGCCGAAGCTATAGTATTTTAAGGAATGCTGTGTAATAAAAAAAATGTCCTTTTAAAAATAAACTTGAACAAAATATGGAAAAAGTAAATCAAACATTACCATATAAACATGCAAATGGATATTCTACTAGTTGAATAATCACATGTAATAACTAATTTCATAATGAGTGTATTTATTGTATCAGACTTTAATTTCTGTGTCAACGCCTCATGCAAGGACCTAGTGGATAACTATAACCGGACCCCAACCTGGAGAGCCTCTATAACCGAACTCCAACCTGGAGAGCCTTCGAAACTGGAATCCATCCCAGAGATCATATGTAATCAGACTCCAACCCAAAGGGACTACTGTAACCAGACACTATCCTGGAGGGCTTACTTTTACCGTCCCCAACCCGGAACATACTAGTCCAATAAATTCATCTTATGAAAAGTTTAAAAAATAACATAAACATTCGTATTAAAACTTGCATACAAAATGTCAGTACTTTAACTATAAACCATGAATGGCATAAAAATAACACATCCATGGTAAAAAAATATCACAAAACCTTAAATACAATATTGAATATTTTTATTATAATAAATCAACATTGATCAATAATAATATATTGTAATGGATGTTGACATAGTTGATAATGATCATTAAAAATCTTTGAGAGAAATATTCCTTTTCATGAAATCATTTAAAATAAACATAATTTATAAAGGAAACCATTTAAAATATAGTTTTGAATTAAAGTTTCCAATAACTCATTGAAGCTTTTGAAATGGAAAAACTTTTTAAAACATACATATCTATACAAAGAAATCCTTAAAACCATTTTGAAAACATGGAAATTAATGAGAAAGTATTAGAAGAATAAATCTTTGAAACTTTTTAAAATGATGTTTTAGTAAAAATTAACTTAAAAATACCCTTTAAAAACACTTTTATGAAAAATGGACATGGATAATAAATATGTCCCAGTAGACACTTACGTAAAAACAACCTCGGATAATAAAGAGATGCTAAAAATAAACCATACCCTGTACTTTTCCTTGGTAAAGGGTAGGTTAACCTCCTGTATAATGGATAAATAATTGTTATTAAATTATAAATTAATCATATACATTAATATGATATCATATATGATCATTTAATATTTATTTGATAATAATATTTTAGTATTATCATCATTTCAGGTGTTAATTGATTCGTTTACCTTTATATGATTTGTTATGTAAGTAATTTTTGTTATGGATAGGATGTATCTTATTCAAATTCAGAATTATATTAAGTCATTAAACATTATTTTTAATCATTTAATGAAAATAAGTCATGAAGGGATAGGATGGGGAATGAATCTTATCGCGTTCGTGGAGACGGTAATCCGTACATACGCATGAGTGACAGTATAATAATTTTGATATTAAAATAATATATAATTGGATGGTATATCATATATAAAAAATATTTATCATGTTATAATTGTAATATAAATCAATTACACAACATTAATATACCCATCCAAATAATAATGTGTTTAATAACAATTACACCACGACGTGGAGACGGTAAGCCGTACGTACGCATGTATGGTGACATACCATTCAAAGGATCGATAGAATAATAAATATAGTTGTACCATATTTATAATAACATCACAGAATATATATGATATTGGATTTATTATTTTATAATAGAAACAACAAAGAAAGAAGAAGTGGAAGAAGAAATGAACTTGAAAGAGGTGATGAAATATTTACCTCTTCTTCATGTTCTCCCTTTTGATTTGATCAAAAGGGCTCTTTAGGTAGGATTTATGAACAAAGTAAGGCCTCTAAGATGAAGGTAGGATAGTTGGTAGGATATTTGGGTGGGGGTTGGCCAAGACAAATGGCTTTGGAGGTGTTAATCTGAGAGAAGGGGAAGTTCTCTTTTATAATAGTGGTGAGGGGCACCTTAGAAAAAACATAAAATATAATTTTATAATATAATCCTTTTCGGTTTCTAAGGGATAAAAAAATTATTATGTAAAGGATAAGTTGAGTATGGGTCGAAACACACTCATACAATAGGTTTTAGACAGGTTTGGGTCACTATGTTAACCTTATCTTTTATATTTAACTCTTAGTTAAATAGATTGACATTTACCATGTCTCTTTGTATTTTTATATTATATGGTTAATAAACTTACTATAAACTTCTAAGAGAACCACAAGTAGTTCATTAATGACATATATAATATTATTTAATCCTTTTGGACAATCTATAGATTTTTAGGAATAGAATATCAATTAATAATTTAATATTTTTTTTTAAAAACTATTTTTTTGTCAATTTCGACAGTATTTGGTATTTTGTTTTTGATAAATTCACAACAGCATTATTACTTTGTAAAAAATTCATTTAATCAACCCTAAAATATAATATTAACCTATAAAATTGTTTTAATTCATAAAATGTCTCAAATTATATTTATTTGGGTATTTATAATATTAATTATTTTAATATTTAATTAATAATGTAATTAATGCATCATCATTGTGTCATAAATGAAATTAAATATATAATGTCTAAAAAATATAAATAAAATACCATTATGTAGGAAATTTCATTATATTTTTAATAAATATTTATATATTAATTTATCTTATGTGTAACCCGATAAAGAAAATGGTTTAGTTATTAAACATTGAATTTAACACTTTTAACTCTTTTTGAATTAAATAATAATAAATGTCCTAATCTAATCCAATGGGACCTAAAGGATCATATTTTATTCCTAAGGATTTTTTGGTCAAATTAACTTTATCTATTCGAATTAGGACATGTGTTAGGGTAATGATAATATCATTTTAACCATTCATTACCCTATTTACTTTTAACCGCTTTAAATAAATGTCAAAATTTATTGGTCACCAAAAATTATTTTCATCTTTTGGTTCCACATTTTACATACTGACATTAATCGTGTGTCTCGTATTTTTTAAATTTAACTCACAGAAATTGTAAAATTACGTTTTATGCAAATTTGCAAACTCTCCTAGGAGGTAGGTAAAAGATGGTAAAAAGTTCAATAAAATTTTTATATATCTAAAATTCTTGTAAAATGACTCCAATTAATTATATTGAACATATATAATTATTATGTATCTATGTTTACGTAAAATTAATTTAAATAATATAAATAATTATTTAAATAAAAAGTCGGGTTTAACTAATAAGTCAGTGTTCTTCAATATTCATCAATAATTTAATGTTTTCAGAAAAATACCAAACTTTCACCCTAAGATAATTTTGATATTATGAATTCAAAAATTAAGTCTATTTTACCAAATTCAAAACATATAAGTTGAATTTATTTTTTTAAAATTAATTCCCGTTGTCAAAACCAAAAAGCGTGTTTTTAAGAAATAATAACTAACAAAATATTGGTACTTGTTTATGTTCAATTTCAATATGAAATTTTTTCCAATGAATAAAAATGGATTAAATGGTAAAAATATAATCTATTTATACATCTAAACCATTAAAATATATAATTTAACACTACAAAATATTTTTATTAAAACGTAGTTTTCAATTAAAATATAGTATTTTCACTATTCACCCAAATATGAAAATTATCAAAAAAACACCAAACATTTGTTGAAACTAAATTATTATTTCCTGATTCAAATGAAGAAGTTTATTTTGTCAAATTTAATATAAAATAGTTTCAAATATTTGATTTAAAAAGGGTTCGCCATTAAAAGGTGGTAAAATTGTATTTTTTAAAAGATACTTGTTTTATCTGAGAAAAATGAATTTGTTTTTTCCATTAAGTGTAAGAAAATCATAATATGGATTCTAAAATCATAAGGATGATATAAAGTTCAAAACATAGTTATTACTATTCATAAACTCTTTTGAACGGCTAGTTTGGTAAGTCGTGGTGCACTTGAACTCGGTGTTGCGTGTAGTGCAAGTTAATAAATTACATTGAAAAAATAACGTGCTATGAAATCTTGGGGTGGTACATTCTTCCCCCATTCAATAAATTGCATCATTAGAATTTGAAATTGTTCTTCGAAAATAAAATGTTGAAAATAGAAAATACCTTTGTGGGAAAAGCCACATCAGAAATTGGGGTAAACATTTTAGTATTAATAAAGGGAAAAGGGGAATGAAAAAGTCACTAAAAATTATGATCTTGATTAGAAGAACATTGGTGACAATTAGAGACACATAATTGAAGGAAAACTGTAAATATTTATAGGGAGTGGTTGAGGTCATCAGTCACAAACAATTGTAGAATTGAGGGCCCCAAATCCATAAATCAATGATGATTTAAAAAATCACCGGTTCAACAAAACATAAGGTATTAGGAAAAAAAAAATTTAGTTTTAATATCCCTTTCCTAAAGATTAATAATTAATTTCTTAATAGAATAAGAGAAGAAAAAAATATATACCTGACAAGTAGAGTTCCATCCTTTAACTAATTTCTACCACAAACTCATCTTTCACTTTAAAAGATAATAGAACTTAAAATATATATTCTATTTATCCTATTCATATAGGGTTAAAAAATAAATGAATTTATAATTCAGATACCAGAAATTAAAAAAAAACTACATTATTCAATCCAGGACATCACATGGGCCAGTGGTAGGTGATACACCCTTCTCTCCATTCAGTTGTATGTTCAAGTCTCACAGGCTTTCCGGACGCGACAGGATACCACCCGACCTACGGGTTGTCCTTTTTATGGCAATCCAAAAATAATCTCAGACTAGATTTATCCAAAATGCTTCTGTCCAAAATCACAATACAACATTTATAAGGAAAGGAAAACACAATGAAGATCTTTTCTGCCACATAATAACATGTGAACACCTTCATCTTCTATTCTTTTAAAACACTGCAACATCCTAAATTACCATAAAACCTTATTGATTACATTCATGCGCCCTTATTTCCTATAGAATACATGATATACTCCTTCTATCCAAAAATGGTGTAAATTCCAACAATGATGAAATAAATAACTATTAATCAGTTCCAAGGGATTCAATAATATCCAATATAATTTATCCAAATCAACCATCTCTTATTCCAAGATCACTACCTCATTATCAAGAACATATTAAGGATTATCTTTCAATCAACCATGTATTTTCCAAAAAGTGTAGTATACTATAAAGTCTGTTTTCTTAGAACCATATAATCTCAAATCCTCAATAAAATATTACCACAGTACAATCCTTATTTATCTCTATAATTTATATAACAAGTATATTGTTGATAAAACACTAAAATGAAATAATTCTATAATAACAACATAAGAAAACTAGTCATTCCTCTTCATTTAAGGTAGTATCATAAAATTATTATTATCCAATATCAACATTTATGGTATACTCTGATGACTGAGACATTGATTTACATAGTGTCCTAATGCCTTGTAGATGAATTATTTTTCATTTGAAAGCTTTTTCTTACCCATATAATCACGTACATGGTCTCCTTTTTGTCCACAATTATAAAAAACTCCCATTCCCTTTAAGAATTTATGAAGGTGATTCTTTCCACAGTTATCACATATGGGAAATTCCATCTTTTACCTCTTACCATTATCCATCTTTCTCTCTTCTATCCTTTTATTCTCTTGATTACCTTCGAAGCCATAAGACATAGATAATTAATTACATATATTATTAACACATGATATTATTTCTTCATATGTGGAGGATGCATGGGAATCTATTTCTCTTCTAACTGTTGGCTTAATACCATGAAAGATATGATCCTTCTTACTATTTGGATCATACGTATTGCTGGAGTTAACATTCTTTCTACTGAGCGCCATTTCTATATAATGGCATACACTAGGTCAGTTTATGAATTGTAATGAATAATTCCAAACTTGTAAAATACTTAACATAGATTGAACAGTTTATAGATATAATCTATAATCATAAAAAAAATTCATTGAGGAGTTATATACTCGTAAATCCTTCATAATGATTTGTAAATAATATGATAATTATCCTAAGTAGATTCCTTAGGAGTGTCATAATCTAGAGTATAGCAAGTCCCGTTGTCATACACTAGTTCCCATTTGAGTCTAGCTCAAAGTGGGGTTTTCAGGGTTTACCCCTAGGTACATTTGTTATAAATCCACCTTTACCTGCTTTTATCTAGATAGGGATGTATTTTCTAGGAAAAATAATAACATCTTTACATTACCAAAATCTAGGAAGTTCTTCTATACTAATCATAAATGTCCATCTTAGGGTAATGTGCTATAATCAGAGTTTTATCTAAGTATAGTTTCCAAGGTTATTGCTAAAGGTACTTTGATACCAACTGTAACGCGCTGACCCTAGATTCCTATAGTGGGTGCATTATTTTAATACATTGGTATGATTACAAGGAATCAAGTCCCGAAAGACCGATCAATTTAGTAGTCTTGGAAAATAGATTACATGCATGAATGTTACATTACACTTTCTAAAATACAACACAAAAGAAATAATCCTTTGGGAATTCTATTGTTCCCTTAGCTTAATCCTGCATCTCAAACATAAAACACTTATTGGGATCCTAGGAAAATAAAACATAAGAAAGGGGTGAGCTCAGAAGCTCAGTAAGGGTAAAAAATTTAGCGAAAGCTATAAAATTTTAAGGAAAGATGTGTAATAAAACAATAGCCTTTTAAACACAAACTTGAACATAATATGGAAAATATTAATCAAAAATTAACATATAAAAATTCACATGGATATTATACCAGTCAAATAATCATATGTAATAACTAATTTCATAATGAGCAAATGTATAGTACCAGAATTTAATTTTTGTGTCAAGGCCTCGTGCGAGGACCTAAGGGATAACTGTATCCCGACACCCACACAGAGAGCCTCTATAATCGGACTCCAAACCAGAGAGCCTCTATAATGAGACTCCAACTCAGAGAACCTCAATAATAGGACTCCAACCTAGAGGGACTGTTATAACTGAACCCCAACATGAAAGGCTTACTTTTATCAGTCCCCAACCGGGAACATACTAGTCCAATACATTCATCTTAAGAAAAGGTTGAAATATAACATAAACATTCCTATTAAAACTAGCATACGAAATGTCAATATTTTAACCATAAAACATGAATGGAATAACAATAACTCATCCAAAGTAAAACATATCACAAAACCTTAAATACAATATGGAAGATTTGTATCATAATAAATCAACCTCGATCAAGAATAATATCTCATAAAGGTTGTAGACATAGTTGAAAATGATCATTAAAAATATTTTAGAGAAATAACCCTTCTTCATGAAATCATTTAAAAGTAACCTAATTTATAAAGTAATCCATTTAAAAGATAGTTTTGTATCAAAGTGTCCCATAACACTTTGAATCTTTTGAAATTAATTGACATTTTAAAACATTCATGTCAATACAAATAAATCCTTAAAACTATTTTTAAAACATGGAAATTAATGAGAAAGGATTAGAAAAATAAATCTTTAAAACATTTTAAAATGATGTTTTAGTAAAAATTATATTAAAAACATTCCCCATGATAACTCTTTTATGAATCATGGATATGGATAATAAATATGTCCATGTAGATACTTACGTAAAAACAACCTCAGATAATAAAGAGATTGTGAAAATAACCCTTACCTTGTACTTTTCCTTGGTTGATGATAGGTTAACCTCATGTATAAGAGCGAATTAATTTTTATTAAATTATAAAAGAATCATATACATTAATATGATATCATATATGATATCATATATGATATTTTATTATTTTTTTGTTAATAATATTTTAGTATTATCATCGTTCCAAGTGTTAACTGATTTGTTTTCCTTTATAAGATTTGTTACGTAAGTAATGTTTGTTATGGATAGGATGTATCTTATTCATATTCATAATTATATAAAGTCTTCAAACACTATTTTTAATCATTTAATGAAAATTAGTCTTGAATTGATACTCTGGGGAATGAATCTCATCACGTTCGTGGAGACGGAAATCCGTACATACGCACAAGCGACAATATCATTCTTTTGATATTTAAATAATATATAATTGGATGTATATCATATATACAGAATCATTATCTTGTTACATTTATTATTTACAACAATTTTAGATCATTATTATACCCATCCAAATAATAATGTATTGAATAATAGTTACACCATGACGTGGAGACGATAAGCAGTACGTATGCACGTATGGTGACATGTCATTCAAAGGATGGATTAAATAATGAATATGGTTTTACCATAATTATAATAAAATAAAAGTATATATAATATATTGGAGTTATTATTTTAGATTTGAAACAACAATGAATGAGGAAGTGGAAGAAGAAAGGAACTTGAAAGAGGTGATGAAATATTTACCTCTTCTTCGGGTTCTTCCTTTTGATTTGATTGGAAGGGCTCTTTAGAATGTCTTTCAGACTAAAGGAATGCCTATAGGGTTAATGGAGGATAGTTTTGAGGATATTTGGTTAGGGTTTGGCCGATTCAAATGGATTTGGAGGTGTGAATTTGAGAGAAGGTGAAGTGCCTTTTTATAAGAGGGGTGAGGGGCACCTTAGGGAAAAATTAAAATATTATTTTATAATAAAATCATTTTCGGTTTCTAATGGATTCAAAATGAATTATTTATAGGTTAATTTGGGGATGGGTAATACTCAAACAATAGGTTTTAGGCAGTTTTGGGTCACTATATTATGTTTATCTTTTATATTTAACTCTTAGTTAAATAGTTTGACATTTACCATGTCTCTTTGTATTTTTTATATTATATGGTTAATATATTTACTATAAACATAGAAGATAACCCCAAGTGGTTCATTAATGACATATATTATATTATTTTAGCCCTTTGGCTTAGATTTAGATTTTTAGAAATAGAATACAAATTAATAATATAATATTTGTTTTAAAAACTATTTTATGTCAATTTTGACACCATTCGGTGTTCTATTTTTTATAAATTGAAAAAAGCATAATTACATCTAAAAAATTTCTTTAATCCATACTAACAGATCATATTAATCTATAAAATTATTTTAATTCATAAAAAGTCTGAAATTACATTTATTTGGATATTTATAATTTCGATTATTTTAATATTTCATTAATAAGTTAATTACAACAACATCATTGTGTCATAAATAAATTTTATTATTTAATGTCTAAAAAATATAAATAAAATACCATTATGTTGGAAATAGTTTTATATTTATAATGAATAATTATAGTAGAATTTATCTTATGTGTATCCCTATATTAAAAATTGTTTAGTTATTAAACATTGAATTTAACACTTTTCACTCATCTTTGAATTAAATAATAATAACTGTTCTAATCTAATCCAAGTGGGACTAAAAGATCCTGTTATATTCCTAAGGTTGTTTTTGGTCGAATTAAACTAATCCAATAGAATTAGTACATGTGTTATGGTAATAATAATGTCATTTTTACACTTAATTACCCTATTTACTTTTAACTGCGTTATATAAAACTCAAAAGTTACTATTGACCAGAAATTATTTTCATCATATTGAACAACATTTTACATAATGAGGTTAACTGTGTCACTTGGATTTTTTAAATTTAACTTACACAAATAGTAAAATTACGGTTTATGCAAATTTGCAAATTCTTCTAGGAAGTGGGTAAAAGACGGCAAAAAGTTCAATAAAATGTTTATATATCTAAACTTATTATAAAATGACTCTAATGAATTATATTAAACTTATATAGGTATTACGTATCTATTCTGACCTAAAATAAATTTAAATTAAATAAATTATTATTTAAATAAAAAGTCGGTTTTAACGAATAACCCAGTGTTTTTCACTATTCATCAGAAATTGAATGTTTTCAAAAAAACACCAAAATTTCATCGTAATATAATTTGGATATTTTGAATTAATAAATTATTTATATTTTAAAAAATTAAAAACATAGAATTTTCACTTATTAATTTAAAATTAATTCACGTTGTCAAAACCAAAAAGGGTGTTTTTAAAAAATAATAACTAACAAAAGATTGATACTTGTTTTTGTTCAATTTCAAAGTGAAATTATTTCAAATTAAAAACATTAGATTAAATGGTAGAAATATAATCTATTTATACTTCCAAATAATTAAAATTTATAATTTAACACTACAAATTATTTGGATTAAAAAAGTTTTTTAGTTAAAATATAGTACTTTTCATTATTCACCCAAATATGAAAATTATCAGAAATACTCCAAAAATTTATTGAAACTAAATTATTATGTCCTGATTCTAAATAAAAAGTCTATTTTGTCAAATTGAATATATAAAAGTTTCAAATATTGGATTTAAAAAGGGTTCTCCCTTAAATGGCGGTAAACTTGCATTTTTTATAAGATACTTCTTTTATCTGAAAAAAATGAATTTTTTTTCATTAAGTCTAAGAATCACATAATATGGATTATAAAATTATAAGGATTATATAATGTTAAAAATTTAGTTAATACTATTCATAACCTCTTTTGGAAGGCTAGTTTGGTAAGTTGTGGTGCGCTTGAACTCGACGTTGCGTGTTGTGCGAGTTATTGAATTACTTTGAAATTATAACATACTATGAAATCTTGGGGTGTTATTATAATATTATATATAAATCTATATATGGAATACTTATAACATTTTATCACTAATTTGTTGACAATTCATAGTCAAAATCCCTTTTTTGGGTATAAAATGCTTTATTTATTATGTATGTTTCAGTTTGTCACATTTAGTATTTATTACTTGATAAATTTTACATCAATATATAATTATATCATAATTATATATAGTAATTCTATTTTTATTTATATTAATACATAAAATATGTAGATTGAAAAATGACCATCACTGTTGATGGATACAATAGGCTATACGTAGGCATGAATGTTGCTTTTACTTTTCGATGGATTGAACAAAAGAAAGCTAAATAATAATTCATAATTATAGAATTATTATTACATAACATAAATATTATATATTCATCAAATACATAATCACTAACATCTAATTAAAATAGAAAAAAACAAATCATATCACTTCAAGAAGGTGGTAGTCCACACGTTCACATAAGCAACAATGTCATTTTCCAATAGCGTGGATAGTAAAAAGATAGATATGATATAATAATTATATAAGTACAATTACTTTATAAATATAATATATAAAATTTAAACCTCTCATAGTTCCCCAAGATAAAATATGGTAATGAAAAATGAATTATATCACTACAAAAATACAAGGATCCATACGTATAGATAAGAGATACATTCACTTTTTATTTGTCATGAAAAAGGGTAGATAATATTTGTTTAACAATTATGATAATATTTATGTTGATAGAGGATAATTGTTTTAATGATTTATAATAAATACCCCAGAATATTCAGAGATAAAAGAAGTTGTAAAAAAATATAGTGACCAGTTTGAGATATTACCACTTCTTCGGATGATCTCCTTTGTATATCATCTAAAGGATAATAGGTTTGGGTTTTTTTGGATGAAAACATCTCTAGAATGTGTCTAATGATATTTATATGAGAAAAAATATGGGTTTGGTCAAGCTAGATAGATAATAGTTGAGTAAATAAGTTAGGGGAGGTGACCTTTTATAATAGTGGTGATGAAAATTTTTTAAATTTTATAACTAATTACAATATTGTTAGAATATTCTAGGTCCAAATTCAAAAAATATAGTAATAATTTATTATTATATGTTTCTATTGTTGAAATAAAATCCTCGAAAATTTATACATCTATTGATATAATTTTAATCCTTGTCTTTTTTGATTAACCCATTCGTTATCCTATTTTATCATTCACCTATTTCACTCTAAAAGATGTATATATATACATATAATCTAACTTTTTAAAAAATGGAATGTGTTTGAAATTTAATGCCATATATTAACAAAATTTTCCAATTTAATTTTTTTATAATTTAAATATAATTTAGTAAAATATTATTTTCATAAATTAATATTAATGAAAATTCAAACACTATTCATTTAATTTGACATCAAATACATCACAAAAAATATTTCATTAGAATTTAATTTAATTTAAAGTCACTAATATGTGAAACTGATCATAAGAATTCTTGAAAAAACATTATATCATTAAAATTATATCACTTTTAATATTATTAATGTCATTTAATGTATTTTTTAGTTAATTATTTAAATACTATATATGAGTTGTACAAGAATTGAAAATAATTATATAATTTCTAAAAAATAGAAAAAAATTAATTCATGAAAATAATTTCAATGTATTAAAATATACATTTATCTTGATTTATAGCATTAATTTTTTCAAATGTGGACACATAATAGATATTAAAAAGAGAGTAACATTTTGAAACTTCCTTTAATTTGAATAATATATAAGAGATTTTGATGGACAAATGCACATTAATTTTTTTTGAACATATCGCTTTAAGGGATGAATTATTTTCATCTATTAGGTTTTTTATGAAATTATTTATCCAAACAATTTAGTTGTAACCAGGGGTAACCTGATTTACCTTCTATTGAGGTGATAAATTTTACCACAGTTATTATTCATATTGAGCACAAATAAATGCGAACTATTCAAAAATTTTAAAATATTCATTTCAACTATATAATTAATTTTATGAAATAAAATATCTCTAATTCGTATAAATTAATTTTACAGTAAGTCTGAAAAATGTGACAAAAAACCATTATTAGAAAAATATAGTTTTTCTAATAAAATATGCCTTTTGAGTATATAAAATATTTTCATAAAAAATTTACACATTTAATTTATTCGATGATCACAATTTTATTATTAATAAAAAATTGATCTAATTTTTATCTAAATCCACAATGAAATAAAATGTATCATTGGAAGTACTTGAAATAAAAATACTATTTTTTAAAAAAATCATTATATTTCATTACTCATTGGAAAATAAATATTTTTATTAAAATAAAATAATTTCATTATAATATAAATTATATATGATTATTTAAAAAATTATATTATTTTTCAAAAATAAAATTTAAAAAATTTTAATAAATTAATTATAATACTTTCCCAAAATAACTATACTTTTTTCTGAAATTTTTTATAGCATAAAATAATATTAATAAAATTTGAGTAATTATTTCAAAATAATTAATAAATTAATTTTTATTAAGTCGATATATATATATATATATATATTATAACTCTGTTAATACTATTCAAACCTTCCAATTTAATGGATATGTTACGACTGTCATAATTAATTAATAATATTTGGGTATTTTATGAACAATGTTGGTTATTGTATACATTATACAAAATATAGTTATTTTAAAATATAATTGTGTTACATTTTATATTGATCTTTTATTTTATATAACTCTAGAAAAATATAGTTATGCAAACATTTTTATTATTTTATATAGGGTTTCGTTAGAATAACGAAATTTTTATAGGGACTTTGTGTATTTAATATTATTTAACCCAAAATATATAAATTGATTTACATATTTTTTTTGATATGAGAGTTATTGTTCCAAAGAAATTCATAAGATAATTATATCAAGAATGATAGATAATCATCTTTCTCCCACTTAAGAAAAAGTGATAATGAGAGAATTTTCATTCCATTATGAGAGATTTATTTATGAGGTTGACAGTGAAAAACACATGGAACTTACTTCCTCTATGCTAGAACTATAAATACCGAGGGAGATATTCTGATATTCATGTAGAATATTGTCGATACAACTAAAGGGATCCTTGTTTGAATTTTCTATCACAATTATAATACTATTAAGGCGATTATCAAATTGATCCATAATTAAAATTACTATCATGATGAGGTAATTATTATTTTAAATTAATTTAAAATTAATTGTTAAAGGATCCTATCTATAAATATTATGAGGATTTTCTACCATTATCAGTTTAATTTTTCCATGAATAATGATGTAAATAATTATTGGACATCCGAGAAATCACATCCACTATTTTCCAGAACCATAAATTTATTTTAATGTGGTAAAAATATAGTTTATAATTACTTTTTATACCATTTTATTCATGAAATTTCATTTCTATTTATTCATTTTGAAAATAGAAAAGTCTATATAATATTTCTATTGGAATTTAGATAATGAATAAATTTCTCATAACTGATTAATAACAATTAAGGATACCAATCATTGGTTTTTAGGATATTGGATAAAAGACATGGTTAAGTAAGATATTACCAAAATTTCATGTTGTGTAACCGAGTTAAACCCTAGAAGGGAGATCTGTGACAAAAAAACATGATATGTGGATTTTGAAGTATGATTTCATCACAAGACTCATATTGACTACCAGTTAGAACATGAATTGATAGGGAGAGCATCATTTGTGGCTGGTGTACAGGTCATGACACCTCATAAGACAACAACTTCATATATATATGGAAAACCCATTTGGCTGAATTAATAGATGCTATTTCATGTTTTGTATTAATATGAATTCATGCAACATGGTAAGAAATTACGTACATGGCATATAGCTAAATTAAAAAATCATGCAACACATGATAACCCATGTGAGATACATAATAAGCCCTTATACATTTAGTGTGGTTGGATAATAATATATTACAAAATTTGAATGTGGTTTCAAATATCATGTAACTTGGGAAAGCACATTCAAGTTTCACACCAAGAATGGTGTGTCATAATGATCAACACACATATAATATAATTGAGACAAAACCACACAGTTTATAAATAGTGTACATGACATGTAAAAATAATTTCCTTACTAGGTACATGTCATGTGATTTTCGATGATTCTTATGGAATTATATTCATTAATAATTATTATCAGTGTATTTATAAAAATGCATTATGTGTATGGTCTTTGTACACATTGTGAATGTCCCTGGCATCACCTATGGTACTTTCTATAAATATTCATGTCATGTCATGTAGTCAAACATTCCGATAAGACTATATATATTAACCCATAGAACAACACTCTATGTATATTAAAACATAGAAATAAAAAATACATTACATATATGTTTATATAATATGACAATGACTATACACAGTGTAGGTCATATTCTAAATTTTGTAATAAAATATTTCATATATGTTTTAAACTCCACAAATGAGTTTAATTTTATTAAAAAGGTTACGTATCATGTTTACTATAGTATATTCCATGTATTTGTTAAATTTCAATAATGAATTAAATATAACATAGCTACATTCAGGTTTTAGGTTAGTATATATTGTGTTATCAACAATTTGAAAATCAAAATAATTTAAATAATTTATTTAAAATCATAAAGATTCGAAATTCAACAACTATTGAACTAATAAATTTTTTATTATGATTAATTAATTAATTCAATTAAAATTGTTATAACATAAGATAAATTGAAATTAATACTAGAATGATTAAATGTGTATCCATTCTAGGATATGATTGATCAGGATTTTTGTTAAACTCTGAATATGTTGGGTTTTAATATACTATATTTAATTATTGCATGGGTTTTTTGCCATAAATTTATTTTTATTTTTAATATGATGATATTTGAATCATCCTTTCTTCCATTATTATGCCTGGGTCTTTATATTCAAGGAATATTTTTTATAACCCCTGACCTTTAGTCACCCACACTGATGATTGATTAAGTGTTTGTACACGATGGATCTCTTAGTAAGAGGAGGTTGTTCATGAACCTAAGGTGAAACCAACTAAGGGGACACATAGGTTAGTGGGGGTATGTTACAACTCAATCTAGTTTTTTAATGAAGGTGTTTTTTAATAGGGTCAAAAAATTTATATGTTATACTTGAAAATCCAACCATTAGTTATAATAATATGATTATATCATTTTTCTTACATTTTTTCATATGAATAATTATATAATATTTTGATTTCTTTTTATTTTCATATTAAATAATATCACATAATGTAAATAAATAACAATAATTGATGATAAAATAAAATAAATAATTAATCCTTAAATTATTTTAGCATACATTGTTATTGAATTTTTTAAAATACACATGATATTAATAATAATGTGAGGGGAAAAAATAAATAACCATAAATATATATTAAAAAATACCTCAATAATGAAATTAATTCAAACATTTCATCCCATCACATGAGTTATAATTTAACCAATGATAATTTTCTTGTTTGTGACCTCATCAAGATAATTCTATTTTTAAGATACGCAGATTTTATCGTTTTATTACTTTGAGACATTTCAATACATATTTCTAGAGTTAGGAATTGAGATGATGATTGATTCTGAGGCCCGATGTTCAGGGAATTAATTTTTAAAAGAATATTTAACATATTTTATATTGTATATGCAAGATACCTCAAAAAATAGGATACATATAAAGGGGTTGATTGAATCAGAAATCAGAGAGCATAGTTGTGTCCGGAACATGTTGTTTACTATAGGCATGTAATAAAGTTAGTCGCCATGGTATATTCACACACCTTTCTTTTTGGTGGTTTGTTTAACTTGAATTACAAACTAACTAATTAATTCACTCATTAAACCCATTAAACCTCTGATATCTATTATAAATGCATCAAAATGGATAAAAATATCCATGGTTAGCTCATAATTTATATACTGCACCAGTGGGATCTCTTTCATCCTTGCATTGAATAATCCCTTAATCAACAATAATGGAACATCAGATCTGATCAGATCCAAAAAAATGAATTCAATACCTCCTTCCATTCATTTTGCGAGCACATTCTTCATTAGTGTCAATCAAAAGTAGATACATAAATTTTTATTTGTGGTTATCTACCCAAATAATTAAATTATTGTGTAGATCATTTATTATTCGTCAATTTTCACACATTTTATAACCTCTGAATGAGACTAACTATTGAAATATTACATTGTTAGATATTTTATAATCTAAACATCCCATTATTGATCAATTTTCCAAGAACAATTGGCCCTGATAATTTGACTTTTGTTTTTGTTCTTTCACCCCATTGTTTCCTCACGTTCTTCAGCAATTGGATCCCCGAGGTCTCGGTTCAACAATTTACGCGAGACTTGAGGAAGATCAGGCACCCAAATCCACATCAGATATATGAAACATGTAATGTTTATTTAAATGAGAATAAAATTAGAAGATAGAAAGGAAAAGACGTCCAATTTTTTTGTTCGGACATCATGAAATCAATTGAGGAAGAATCAGTAGTGAGTGGAGTAGTCATCCACACCCCCGTAACGAATTTTGGTAGATTCCAGTTAAGAATTTCCAGTGTGTGTGAATCATGGACATATACATGAGATTCGAGATTAATTGAGGCTAGATAAATGGCAGAGGAGCTTGATTTGAATAGAGAAGACCATATTTATAAATATAGATTTTCATTGAAAATACAGAATACACATTGTGTTCATGAATAACAATATGGCATGTAGCCTCCCTCAATAACAAATATAGGGTTTCATCAAAGTTAAGTATGACATGATGTTTAATATTCCTTGATATTCCATGTACCCTATTCCAAGCTAGATATCTAATGTGGCCGACCACACAGACATATTTTTCGGTACAAGAACATGGGGTCGGGTACACACACATGGACACTGAGACACGACCCTATCCCATGTGAGAGGGACATGACTTGTAGTCCACCTACATGGCTTTTACACCTAGATGGATTGGAGTCTTTTGCTGGAATGGGACATGCGAAAGTGTTAAAGCGGGACCACATGCCATGTGGGTCCCCACAAACCCCGTGATCCCCTTGAGATATTTCAAAGAATCATCATATAATTTTATATCTACCAATTGAGCTCATATTTTGGACTACGATTAGCCTATAAAGAGTTCTTTTCCATGTATAAGGTGATGTTTCCCTCAGAAGGGTCTTTTCAGATATGATGTGATATGTTCTAGGTTTGGTACGTGTTGAGGAGACACCTGATGAGGGAAGTGATCATGAAAAATCACTAGGGATTCCTAGGTGTTACACTTTAGAAGGTCTAGGTGGTGGAGTTCACTTAGGACCCCATTTTCGGACATACCCACCAATAGGGTTGGGTAGTGGAGTTCCCTGATGACCTCTATAGGTGTAACCCTACAAAAGGGTTTGGTAGTGGAGTTTCCTGATGAATTCTACCATGCGTTACCCTCCATTAGGGGTGGGTAGTAGAGTTCACAGATAACCTCTACTGAGCATTACCCTCCTGCTGGGTTGGGGAGTGGACTTCCCTAATAGATTCATGCAGAAATTACCCTCTACAAGGGCTAGGAAGTGGTGCTCCTCAATGAATCTTCCAGGTGTGACCCACTTGCAGGGCTAAGTAGTGGAGTTACCCGATGAAATTATGGATAATTACCCTCTAATAGGGTTGGGTAGTGGAGTTACTCATTAACTAGTATAGTAGGACCCTCCAGTCTTACCAGGGAAATTGATACTTTTATAGAAATTATGTATCCTTGACTATGGAACAATATGATTCAATTTGTTTTAACATATCCATGGATTCATGAGGTATAGTAACACTTTCCCCACCATGACATGTCCTTCTGATGCAACCTAAAACTGCATGGGTGATCAATTACCTCCCATCATAGATAGTATCAAGGTGTGGTGATTGAGTTACTCAAACGCTTGTGTTCAGGGAAGACTTGTGGGATTCTAGGAATCTTTGATGGAATTTCTTTTGAAACTATTGGATACTCTTATTCTTGTTTTGAGCTGTGTGATGAAGATACCCTTACTAAATCTTTTGGGATTCTTTGATTGATCACACACACACACAAACACAGACACACACATATATATATATATTCATTATTCTATATCAAATCTATGTCTTAATGGACTAAGGATGTGTAGGGTATTCCACACGCTTTCTATTTTTTTATTGTGGTTCTATGAGTCTACTGACCTTCTATTTTTGGTGATGTCTCGACAGGTGGTTTACCTACTCACCATTTTTAGCCTATTGTACTTGGATGAGATTTTATTCAATCTCCCTTACAGGGTAAAGGTGTACTCTTTCAAAATACCTTGTTTTATCTACTATGTTACTCTTTTATTAGATCACTTAATGTTCCCCCTTCATCCTTCCAGGGAATTCTACCAGGTACGTATATACTCACCCATGCATGGCTTCTCCCACACGTGTCATTTCTTATGAAGATGAAGGATAGATCAAATTTTAATTCATAGGATCTTAGAGAAACTAGTTTCTTAGACTACATGTGGTGTTTGTAGATTGAGATACAAAAGATGGGCTCTCCTAGCTGTTTATTCTTTTCCTATTTTGTTAGTTTGGGATATATTTATTATTTCACTTGCATTTTTCTTTTGTACTTTCTATTAACAGTACTGTAATTTTTTACTATCTAGAGGTTAATGCATGATTGATTTACTTCTTAGAAGTATTGTATTATTTCTTGTATCCCAATGCAATTTTACATTGAGTGGGTTGTATTTGCGTGTTTAAAGGTTATTATGTAAAGGCCTCCACAAATTGTTTATAACATCAGTTCTTGTCACCACCTCCTAGCCTATGGAGGTGGGCTTGGGGTAGTTTCATCTTAAACCATTTCATTGGTTGGGTTGTGAAAAATTGTTATCAGAGAAAGTTCATTCCATGGGAAATAATTTTAATGTCACCCTTTAAGTGGATTTGGTTTGGATTAGGGCCTCAAAATCAAAGTGTCTTGAGTGTGGATATCAATCATGGGAATCCAGTGACAGCTTGGGTGGTCAAAGAATTTATTTACTCAGAACATGATTACCTTTTTATTAATAAGTAATGATGAGACAATAGTTTCACATATTAAAGTTACATGAATCCTATTGGATTGAGTCTTTTAATAACCTTCTTGCATCATATCCCCAAAATGTTGATATGTATATATGATAATTAACTGTGGTACTCCTTGAAAACATTCAAGATGCCTCCATGATGATAGAAAACTTGGATACCAAATATAGTTCATGATGATGTCTTTATGAGCGATGAGGCCTCAGTTCAGGGTCAATCATATTCCCACCATCCTATAGGTGGGTAGGTAGTATCACCTCCACCTATAGACTTGTAGATCATCCTAGAAGATTAGGACGAGGATTAGTGTAGGCTTAGAAAACTCTATGAATTATATAGTTAGATACTAATGAGGTTTTGTGGTGAGATATATCCTCAGGTAATAGAGGATTGGATAGAGTCTGAAATCCTTGTCTTCGGGCTCATCCAGACAACGAAATATTAGGTGGATGCACTGGAAGCTAGCCTTTTCCCCAGAGCATCTTGGAACTAGTGGAGCCTAGATACCTAGAAGCATTATGAGTCGAAACGCTCATAGGGTAAATTTAAAATATTATTCCATGAGTCATACTACCCCTCTTATTTATGTTTATTCTTGATCCAGAAGCTTCTAGAGATTCAACATAGACATATGGTGATGGATGAGTATGTGGGGAGATCCAATGACCTGACACACTACTCTATTGACTTGATCTAATATGGATACTTACAGGAAGACATTTTTTGTGGGACTCCACATAGAGATCCAAGATAGAACTGTGGCCTTATACAGCCCCACATATGTTGGGTTCTAGAGTAGGCATTGGTGATAGAGATATTTTTTTCAGATGGATTATAGGTAGTTTGAGATAGCAATGGATGTCATAGAGTTGAGTTATCTTTTGTACCTAGAAGGCGCTCGTCGACGAGATCATCGAGCAGGAGACTCATCAATGAGATAGCTTAGGCACACAATCTTATGGGGATGAGGCAATGCCAATGACCAGAGCATCCCAAAGAGGGGCACTACTATACTGGTAATGGGAGAGGTCACATAGAATTAGACTGCCCAAATAGATGTGCATAGCAACCCAGGTAGATAAATGATGGACCGCCATTACAGAAGTAGTCACTTGATCAAGGATATCCACCGTATGAGACGGGTGGTCCCTAAGGAGGTGGAGTTGGTATAGAAGAAGGAGGAGATATGGGTGTTGGATTCTAGTATGAGATCCATCCTCCACCACCACTAGGCATTCAATGTCAGGCTCTATGAGATGGAAGTCAGGGCCAAAGAAAACTACATGCTTTAGATGTATACGATCCCGTTGCACAAAACATGATTTGGGGTATGATCTGTGTTATGTCTACTCTACTCAGTATTAGTAGACACTAGTGTATGTCATTAATTCATCTATCAGCTTCGGGTGTGATAGCTAGAGATCATAGTAGAGATAGTAGCACAACAACTTTGTCTAGAGGTTCATACAAGGAACAATTCTTATGTATCATTCATCTTCTTATAGTGCGAGATATCAGTTAGAGGAGGGAGGATCATGTGAGACCACCTAGCGATTAATATGGAACCCTATGATGTTATATTGAGTATGAATTCTTATCAGATCCCAATTCAATTGCAACCATATAAAGGTTATATTCCAACATGCTGATGGGATGAGATTATCCTTTTTCTGGTGAGAGAGATCTCATGGAGGGACAAGTGGATGCAACATGAATAAGGTTACAACCTATCAGCCATCAGTTAATAAGTGTGGAACTTGGTGCAATAGGCTCATTATTTATTTGGGTTCCTTTAGTTGTGGAGGATTATATGAATTTCTTCACTGAGGATGTTTCGGGACCACCTCCAAGGACTGAGATGAAGTATTTCATTAAATAAAATCAAAGGACAACCCCAATATCTTCTGCAACATATTTGATGGAACATACCAAGCTCTGGGGGGTACAATTGTTGTTGGAGGACCTTTGTGAGAAAAGTTTCATCAGACCTAGTGTGTCCCCCTGGGTAGCTCAATTGTTATTCATGAAAAGGGCAGATGATATCTGATAAGTTTTCATATATTATCATCGTCTAAAATAGGAAAAAATAAGGAAAGTACCCATTTCTGAATATTGATGACCTCTTTGAAAAGTTGTGAGGCATAACATGGTTCCTAATGATCAATATTAGAAAAATATAACTCAATTTGGGGGTACATGATCTTGATATTACAAAGTTTTCATTCCAATTTCGCTACAAACACTATGAGTTCCTAGTGATTCCCTTTTGTGTGAAGATTTCACCAACACTTTTCAGGGATTTTTGGAAGCAGATAATCGATCCACAATTAAGGAAGTTAATTACTATATTAATCAACTACATAATCATATACATTACATCATAGGATGATCATGAAGATCACTTGAGGATAGTTCATGATTTTAATTTATAGAAACAACATTATGAAGATCTATTGAAGTTTTTTTCTAGAAACATGTGGTTCAGTTTCTAGGGAATTCCATTTCTGAACATGATTTATCTTGGGTTCCAGCAGTGATTGATGTAGTGATTTCTTAGTAGCTACCTAAGAATGTGTTATATGTGTAGCGATTTCATAACATGGAAGGATACTAAATAATATTTATTGAGGAATTATCTATTATTAAATCCCCTTTTACCACCATAATGTTCAAAGGGATGCCGTTTACCTGGTCAGATTAGTGCTAGAGGGCCTTTGAGGAGATGAGGAATAGGACTATGATCACTCTAGTATTGATATTACCAATGGAAGGTATTCTGTTGGTATTATATTGTGATTCCTCAGAAGATGGACTTAGTTCCGTGTTAATGTAACATCAGGTAGTCACCATATATGGGTCATGGAAGTTGAGACCCCTTGAGGAGAACAACATAAATCCTAAACTAGAGATGGATGTGGTAGTGTTTACCCTTAGTATGTGAAGGAACTATCTTCTGTGCTAGCACATTGTGGTTTATTCATTACACTAGAGTCAAAGGAACTTATTCACACAATGAGAGCAGAAATAGAGAAAACAATGCTAGTTGGAGTTCCCAAAGGACTATGAATTCCAGATATTCTACACTATAGGAAATCAAAAAGTTGTAGAAGATTCTCCTTGTAGGAAGTCCCCGACACTCTTAGTGCATGATGCTTCAGTGCAGTTTTCATCCCTATAATTGATCCTGGATGACCAGGAGGGTACAAACTTTATTCTGGCGATGTTGTAGACTCCTTTGATTTTGGAGAATGTGGGAGGGTTTCAAGTAGGAGACCTTTACAATGTGGTTTTACGTGATTATATATCAATGGTGATGAACCATAAGGATATTTTGAAGTAGGTAAACATGAAATATTATTCCAGGGGAAGAGTGTAGTTTAAGATATGATGTGGGAGGAGGTGTTGACGGAGTTCCATACTTATCCCCTACTTATTCATCCTAGTATGAGAAAGATATACAATAATATTTAGTAATAGATGTATTGGTCTGGAGTGAGATAAAGCATAGTTGAGTTCCTATCTTAGTGACTCACCTTTCAATAGGTCAAGGCTATAAACCAAGTCTTGATAGGTTTTTTGCAGCCTCTTGAGATCCTAGTGTAGAAATTATATAGAAAATCAATAAACTTTGTCACAAGGGTTCCTTATATGGTGAAGGGCCATAACTCCATCTAGTTTATAGTTGACCGACTCACCACATTAAAAAACATCATTTCCTTTAGAGATTTGAATTTGGTAGAGATTTTGGGGAAGCTTTTCCTACAAGAGAACATTCAACTTTATGGGGTTCCCTCAATGATTTTCTTAAATCGTGACATGCACCGTCATTCAAGATTTTAGAGAGTCTTGAAGGAGGCATTCAATAACCAGTTATGGATGAGTACAACCTTCCACCCCCAGACTGATGGGAAGACAGATCACTCTATCCAGGTGATATAGGATATTCTGGGGGCTTGCATGTTTTGCATTTACTAGATCTTGGAGGATTAATTTTCTTTAGTATAGTTTGGATAAAACAAAAACTATCACTCTACTATTGGAATAGAACCTTTCAAGGACTTCTATGAGAGACCATTCATGTTACACTTGTTCTGAATAGAGATCTATGATTCACCTATTGTGGGGCTAGAGAGGCTGAATGCAACAAAAGAGAAAGTTGAAGTCATCCTTGAGTATTTGAGGATTTCCCAGAGCATGAAGAAATTCTATGCATATCTCCATCATAGGAACTTGTAGTTTGTGTAAGGAGACCATGTTTTCATGTGAGTCACCCCATGACAAGGAAAAAAATGGTTTGGTTATGGATGAAAGCAATCCCTAAGGTTCATCAGGTAGTACGAGATCATGTAAATGGATAAAGAGGTTTCCTACTAGATTTCCATACCCTCAAATCTATAGCAGGTGTACCACTTCTTCCACATGTCATCACTGAGGAGATATCTACATGACCCCACACACATCATTGAATGGGGAGAAACAGAAATCAAGGATATAGACACATTTTCAAAGAGCTCAATAGAAATAGAGGATCGGTAGGAGAAGACCCTATGTGAACATACCATCCATTTGTTTCTCATGATGTGGAATTACCTAATCATGCCAGACAATTCCTTGGAGTGGGAGAACCAAGTATGGGTTTAATAGCACAAGTGTTTTTCTTAATTTATCATTTTGGGGATGAAAGGCATGGAGAGAATGATGTAGAGCCCCATTTTATTCCTTATAAGACCTTATACTTTTTATATAATTAATTTGGTAGCTAGGATTTGAGACGAAGTGGGATTCTAGGACCAAGTGTGCACGAAATTAATTTTACAAAATTATTAAGTATATTTAACAATTTTCAAAGACATTTAATCAAATAAAACCAGTTAAATATTAAATTTTTGATTGGCTCAGAAATCCGAGAGCATAGTTGTGTCCAAAACTTTTTGTTTACCCTAGATATGGCATAATGTCACTCAGAATTGGAAGTACAGAGCCCTTGCTTATGGGTGGTGTGATTAAGTGGATTAATTAGTTAATTAATATATTAGATTTAACCTAAAAATAAAATTTTTAAAAGTATCTCTATAAAACAACTCTACATGGACAACTCATAATTTCTAGAATCTACCAGTGACAACATATTCTTTATCCCTTTGACGAATCCCTTGGTGAATTAAAATAGAATGTAAAATATTATAGGATCAAGATGAAATGAATGTTACAACTCCTTCCAATCACTGTGAGAGGGGGATATTCATTGGGGATCTATCCAAAACAGATGTAGGACTCTTATATGTAGTTTTCGGCCCTAATAATTTCACAATTTAGTAGACTATTTTTTATTCTTTGATCTATGCTGATTTTGTTGCCTTTACGTGATTCTAACTATTGAAATATTACATTGTTAGTTTTCTTCTAGATTGAGCTTCCCATTATTGATCGATTGGAAAATAATTCTTTGCCTTAAACAATTTACATTTTTTATTGTTCTTTATCTCCCTCATTTTGTCACATACTTCACCGGTTGGATCCTTGAGGTCCCAGTTTGAAAATTTCCTAGTGACCCAAGCCTGATCGGGCACCCAGATCCCTGGTAGATCAATGGAACATGAACGGTTTGTTGATACAAGCATAGATCATGTAATATTAAATGGTTATTATTTCTGAATAGGTTTTTTTACAACATTATATTTACAAAGGATTAATCTAAAGCCAGCGGATCAGTCAACCAAACCCCTCTGACGAATGGTGGCTGATTTCCAATGAACGACGAATGAAGAGCATGAATCAAAACTAGATCCATGAGATTATATAGGAATCATGGTATGATATAGGGAGACCTGGATTGTTTCAATTAAATAAAAATAGATATATAAATAAAGGTTTTTTGCAAAAATTTTGATTACATGTTGTGTTAAGGAAGAACAACATGACAAGTAGACTCCCTCAGTGGTAGTGCTAGGTTTTTAGGGAATTTAAGGAAGAAATGGAATATAATATTCCCTCATATGACGTGAATCCTCTTACCATCTAGAAATACCATGTGTAATACCACACAAACATAGTTTTCGGTACATTTATATGGGGTCTGATACAAGGGCACAACCACTAAGACACATCCCTGTCTGGTGTCATAGGGACACACCATGTAGTCCACCTACATTACATGTACACCAACATGGTTGGGATCCATGTGCCATCTAGGGGCTTGGTAAGGTAGTGAATTGGGACCACATGAGTCTTGGGTCCCACCACAGGTTGTTTTCTCCTTGATATATTTCAAACAAACAGCATACATTCACATTTACTTAATTTGAATTCGAATTAAGGTCTCTAAGTAGCCTATCCTGAATTTATTTCTCCTAATAATGGGATATTTACCTTGGAAGTAGCTTTCGAGATATGATGTGAAATGTTCCGAGTTTGGTATGGAATGATGCGACACCTGATGATGAAAAAGATCATACAGAATCACCGGGGATTCCTGGGTGTTACACTCTAGTTGGGCTGGGCAGTGTAGTTCCCCAAGGACCCCCTTTCTGGGCATACCCTCTATAAGGGATTAGTAGTGGAGTTCCCTAATGATCATTCTAGGTGTTTCCCTCTAGTAGGGATGGTTAGTGGAGTTCCTCAATGACTTATACTAGGCATTTCCCTCTAGCGGAACTCGGAAATAGACTTCCCCAATGGCTTTTTCTGGGAATTACCCACCAGAAGATCTTGATTATGAAGTACCTCTATGACTTCTATAGGTCTTTAACCTATAGTAGGGATGATCTTGTTGGGTCGGAAGAAACACGGAAAATGAGATGGCAAGAGGGGGGGTGAATTGCCTTTTAAAAAATTGATTAACAATTTAAAAATCAAAGTATAAATGCAGCGGAAATAAAGAGGCAAGACACGCAAATTGATAACGGAGTTCGGCCAAAAACCCGGTCTACGTCTCCGCTCCCAACTCAACCGTTGAGAGATTCCTACCGCTTGCTTTTCAATGGTTTTAGCAAGAAACCCACTAGGCTTTGAGGTAGCACTAGAACCTATTACAGCTTGCTTTTTGTGGTTTAGCAAGAACCCACATGCTTTCAATGGAATAGCAAGAACCCACTAGCCTTTTTAACGGGTGAAGGCTAGCTCACCGTGACACAAGCCTTTTAAAAGGGAAGGCTTGAAGAAACCTCTTCACACCTTAGTGGTGGTGTGAGAACCCAAAAGAAAGGGGGATGAGAAAAAGGTTTGGGGTTTGTAGGCACAAACCCGATTTTAAAGCTCAAAAGGAATAAACAATAAAAACCGTAATTGGGAAGACTTGGGTGCCAATGGATGATGGAGTTGACGTAGCGTGCTCTCCCAAGCTTCTTGAGTGGGCTCCTTGGATGTGGAAGTTGTTAGAGCTATTGGAGTTCCCTTGGAGGAAGTCGCCGGAGGTTGGCCAAGTGATGCAAAATATGTCCGTGGGCTTCCGTATAGTTCCGGTAGATGTCCGGGGCTTCCTTGGCCTTTATTTATAGGCATGGAACCCTTGGGGAGGCTTCGGAGCCGTTGGAGAGGCTAAAAGAGCCGTTGGGAGCCAAGTGGACAGGCTGGTCAACAGCCCAACGGCTAGTTTGACTGTGTCCACCGGCTGGCCGGTGCAGGCCCACCGGTTGGCCGGTGTTTGCAAAAAGTCATTGGATTCCTGTCCAGGGGCCACCGGTCGACCGGTGCCAGAGCCACCGGCTGGCCGGTGGCAAGACAGTAGCCATCACTGTTGGAGAGGGGGCCACCGGCTGGCCGGTGCTGAGGCCACCGGTTGGCCGGTGTGGAGGCAGTGGCTCAGCATCCTGATTGCAAGTGCCACCGGCTGGCCGCTGGTGTGCCACCGGCTGGCCGGTGGTCTGGACAGAAGGATGTCTTCTGTCCAGGCTCCATCGGCTGACCGGTGGTGAAGCCACCGGTTGGCCGGTGGACTGAATTTCAGTCCACTTTGCCTACTTTCTTTCTTGGCCCAATTCCTTGGCCACCTGATTTGATTCCTATCATCCAAAAACACTTGAAAGAGGATTAGATAAATATGAGGGTGATTGTGATCATGAAAATAAAACCTTGAGGGGTTCGAGAGGTACAACAATCTCCCCCTATTTTGATGATCACAATCACCGAAACAAACAATGTAAAATACTGAGATTAAAGGCAATGCAAAGCATGATGAAAAAGGATTCTCCCCCAATCAATCAAAAAATTTCTCCCCCTTTGTGATTATCAAAATAGAATGGGGCATAAAACTTGATTGAGGGATTCGATGAAAAATGAGATTTTAAAACAATTGAAAATGATACTAATTGTTGGAAATTTTGAAATGAAAAATTGAATTGAAAAATTTGAATAACAGTTTGAATTGAAAGTTTTGAATCAAAAACCAATTGAAATTCGAAATTTGAGACCAAATGAAATTTTTGAAATTGAGAGTTTTGAAAAATAGATACCAACTGTTGGATATTTAAAAAAGAAAATTTAATAGAAAATTTGAATTTCAAAGCCAAGTGTTGAGTTTGAAATGAAAACTTTGAATACACAAAAAGGCTTAAAAAATCCTAACTCCCCCTAAATAAAAACAAAGAATCACTGGGGAGTGGTTTTTGAAACCGAAACAAATTTAGGCCCGGAGAGACTTGCCAAAAGGGATTTTTCAATCCAAATTTGTTTCATGGCGGGTCTTCTCCTATAAAACTCGTCCGAATAAAAAATGGATTTGGGTTGGCCGTACCGGGCATTTTTGCAATTACACTCATAAATGAGGTGCCCGGGTTTTTTTACAATAGTTACAAAATTTATAACAAGAGCTCCCCCTTACAAAAACAGTTGGAGCATGGGAGGAGGAAGCTATATTGGTGTAGCCAAGTCCATTGGTGGTTCTAGATATTCGTTGAGAACCTAAGAGTTTGGACAGATTTTGTTCACCTTGGGTGAACTTGGCTAGGGTCTCCCTTAGGTCTTTGATGGTTGATTCCATGGAATCAACATTTGGAAAATTTTGGATTTTAAGGGTGAGTTCCTCCTTCTCTTTGAGAAGTTGGTCTTTTTCGGAGGAAAGTTTTTTGAAAGACTTTTTTAAAGCAACAAATTTTGAAGAGAGTTCATGAAAACCATTTTCTAATTGGTCTCTAGCATGTTGGAGTTCCTCATATGACATATGATTGAATGAATTTGAAGAACAAGAAGACGAGGAAGAAGAGTCGGAAGATGATACCTCATGATTTTCCATTAGGCATTTTGTACCTTGGTCGCTCGAGGAGAAAGAAGAGAAGGAGGAGCTATCACTCCAAGTTTTCTTTAAAGCCTTCTTCTTCTTCTTCTTGGCCCTTTTCTTGTGAGGTGGGCAAACGGGTACGGATTTTGCATCGGGTTCTAGCTTTCGAGCGGGTTCTTGCTTTTGAGCCATGCTAGTACCTTCATGGGTTAGCTCTAAACATTTCCAAATATCATGTGAAGTAGAGCAAGAAGAAATACAATCAAAAACATTTCTATCTAACCCGCAATGAAGAGCATTCATGGCTTTGCCATCAAGCTCGAAATTTGCAATATCATTGGGAGTCCATTTAGACTCATCGGGAGAGGAGAAGGAAAATCCTTGCATAACAATTCTATAAATTGGATAGCCAATACTTTTAAGAAATGTGGCCATGCGGGTTTTCCAAAAACTATAATTGGTTCCATCAAAGAATGGAGCACGATCCAAAGAAAATCCTTCGGGGGATTGAGAGGAAGAAGCGGTAGAAGCCATCAAAAAAAAATAGGATCATTAATTTGAAACCGGTTAGGGTATTACTCAAATACGTCCTTTGATACCAATTGTTGGGTCGGAAGAAACATGGAAAATGAGATGGCAAGAGGGGGGGTGAATTGCCTTTTAAAAAATTGATTAACAATTTAAAAATCAAAGTATAAATGCAGCGGAAATAAAGAGGCAAGACACGCAAATTGATAACGGAGTTCGGCCAAAAACCCGGCCTACGTCTCCGCTCCCAACTCAACCGTTGAGAGATTCCTACCGCTTGCTTTTCAATGGTTTTAGCAAGAAACCCACTAGGCTTTGAGGTAGCACTAGAACCTATTACAGCTTGCTTTTTGTGGTTTAGCAAGAACCCACTTGCTTTCAATGGAATAGCAAGAACCCACTAGCCTTTTTAACGGGTGAAGGCTAGCTCACCGTGACACAAGCCTTTTAAAAGGGAAGGCTTGAAGAAACCTCTTCACACCTTAGTGGTGGTGTGAGAACCCAAAAGAAAGGGGGATGAGAAAAAGGTTTGGGGTTTGTAGGCACAAACCCGATTTTAAAGCTCAAAAGGAATAAACAATAAAAACCGTAATTGGGAAGACTTGGGTGCCAATGGATGATGGAGTTGACGTAGCGTGCTCTCCCAAGCTTCTTGAGTGGGCTCCTTGGATGTGGAAGTTGTTGGAGCTATTGGAGTTCCCTTGGAGGAAGTCGCCAGAGGTTGGCCAATTGATGCAAAATATGTCCGTGGGCTTCCGTATAGTTCCGGTAGATGTCCGGGGCTTCCTTGGCCTTTATTTATAGGCATGGAACCCTTGGGGAGGCTTCGGAGCCGTTGGAGAGGCTAAAAGAGCCGTTGGGAGCCAAGTGGACAGGCTGGTCAACAGCCCAACGGCTAGTTTGACTGTGTCCATCGGCTGGCCGGTGCAGGCCCACCGGTTGGCCGGTGTTTGCAAAAAGTCATTGGATTCCTGTCCAGGGGCCACCGGTCGACCGGTGCCAGAGCCACCGGCTGGCCGGTGGCAAGACAGTAGCCATCACTGTTGGAGAGGGGGCCACCGGCTGGCCGGTGCTGAGGCCACCGGTTGGCCGGTGTGGAGGCAGTGGCTCAGCATCCTGATTGCAGGTGCCACCGGCTGGCCGCTGGTGTGCCACCGGCTGGCCGGTGGTCTGGACAGAAGGATGTCTTCTGTCCAGGCTCCATCGGCTGACCGGTGGTGAAGCCACCGGTTGGCCGGTGGACTGAATTTCAGTCCACTTTGCCTTCTTTCTTTCTTGGCCCAATTCCTTGGCCACCTGATTTGATTCCTATCAACCAAAAACACTTGAAAGAGGATTAGATAAATATGAGGGTGATTGTGATCATGAAAATAAAACCTTGAGGGGTTCGAGAGGTACAACAGATCTGTGGTGTTCCCCCCAATTATTCTGGCTATTACCCATATACATGGATGTGAAGTGGAGTTCCCCGATGATATTCCCAATAGTTACCCTCTATTGGGGATGGGAACTGAAGTTTCTATATGACAAGAAGAGTAAGACCATACTATCATACTTGGTAATGGGTTATCTAGATATTTTGGCCCCTCAACTACGAGTCACCATTAAAATATGTGGTTTGATATAACCATGGATTCATGAGGAAGATGAATTATTTACACACCAAGATTCCTCCTTGTTATGCGACTGAAATTGTGCGGTCGAGTCATTTCCCACCCAAAGATGATATTATCATGTTGTGGTGATTTAGTTACTTACACTAGTGTGCTAAGGGAATACTTTTGGGATGCTTGGTATTGTTGATGGAATTTATTTTGAAACTATTTTATAATCATCTTCTTAGGTTGAGGTATGAGATGGAGATCCCATTATGCCTCCATTAAAGATTCTATGACAGAGAATATATATATATTTATATCCTTTGTTATGTATCCACTCCTTGGATTAGGAAACTCTCCTTATATGATAAGAGAAGATTCATGGGGAATTCCATATGATTGACATGCTTATCTTATAATATTTGTATGTGAATACTCTCTTGCTATAGGTGGAGAAGTCTCTAATTGTAGTTCATCTACTCACCATATTTAGCCACTTTGTGATTAGATGCGCTTACATATAATATCTCTTGATGGGTTGTGTTGTAATATTTTAATCCCCCTCATTCTATCTACTTCTTTCCTCTTCTATTACATCTCTTACTACTACCCCTTCTCCCATTTAGGTTGTTCTGTTAGTTATGTATATAATCACCCCTTGCACGGGATTTTCCCACACGCGTCCTTCCATTCGTAGACAACAGACATTCCAGCCTTGACTTTAGAGGGTATTAGAGATACATGGTTATTGGACCACGTACGATGGTCATATATTAAGATATAGGAGGTGGGATATCTCAATGGTTTACCATTTTAGTATTTTTCTGGTTATGCCATATTTATGGTTGGGTGTGTATTTTCCCCTATAATTTTAGTTTACACAACTGTAATTTTGTACTATCTATATATTTAGGCATGTTTTTTTACATTATAGTAGTGTTAAATAATTTCTTCTTTCCCTGTATAATTTTCCATTGACTGGGTTGTGTGTGTGTACATGTCCTTCTGCAATGTCCTCCCCAAGTTATTTATGAATTTGATGCTTATTTCCACCCCATGTTCTATAGTGGCAAGATTGGGGTAGTTGTGGCTCGATCCTTGGATTGGGTCCAGTCATGACATATTTATCATGAATTATAAGGAATTTTTTGAGTTAACATAAGTAAGAATAAATCTTGTCCAATAAAACACTAGGAATATTTTTTAATACTGGGTTTAAGCATTGATGATATGAATATTTATGATTTTAGGTTTGGTGAGTCCTCATTGTAGACCATGGAATTGAGAGTTAATATAATTTCCATGACCGACTTCCTAAATACAAATTAATAATTTGAAAAAGCCCCTATCATGGTTATTGTAATGGAAATATAGATCATTTCCACTAAAATATTTATGTTATATGTTAATCTAATCCAATAGTGACTGGTTTTTGGTGTTGATAAAATAATGGGATAGTAATAAAATTATATACTTACCTCACACTTACTAGTTAATATAATATACTGAAATGTAAACAATTTTTACTGAAAAATTAGATTTTAAAAACATAAGAATAGATAAATAATTTCTAGATACGAAAATCATCCTCACCAAAATGAACTTCCAAGAGTATTAGAATTACTTATACACTTGAATACTATATGAAAATTTGTATTATACATTGGGATCCACTATTCCTCATTAACCACTTGAGAAAGAGAGATAGAGAGAAGGTAAAAATGTTTCCTATATGAGATTCATAGATGACCCTAAAAATATTCATTATGTCATATTATCAGCTATATATGAATATCGAATGAAAGAATATAAATAAATGGATAAATAAACCATGATAACTCGAATACTATATCCTTAGAATGGAAAATATAGGATAGAGATAAATGATATTATCACTAAACTATACAAGGGTATATATAAAGAAGGGTTCCAAAATAGAAATCATTCCATTATGATGCTTAATTACATTGATTAGTTAATGAATTTGGGCTTATATATGGATAATAAATTACCAATTAATATCATATTATCATCTCTACCTCAAATATTTTCCATAATCATTAAGAATTACAAAATTTATGTTTTGGAGAAATAGCTCTATAATCCATTGAATTTGCTTCTCCATGAAGATAAATATTGGTGGGAAGATGGTTACACAACCATTAATGTGAATGAAATGAAATAAAACAATGAAAATCTCAGGACAAGTTCAATTTAAATGTATCCTTTACATATTTATTCAATTAAATAATTGAATTAGTGGTGGATTATTGAATAAGATTCTATTTTCTTCTCATGTCGTAATAAATTTTAATAGGAGAGGAACTGTACCAAAAAGAAGACGAAAAAATTAGAATATAATTTAGTTATATTTATAATTTCATATAATATTTATATTTAATTTATTGTTTATTAAATTAAATTTGTAATTCACATATTTGTATCTAAATATAGGGTTCCAAGAAGTGTAAAATAAGTACATAGAGTATGATACAATTTCTAATTCAATAAATGAATGTGGATTCCTAAGTAATAAATTTTAAGTAAAAAACAAAAAAGTACTATGACGATTTATTTTTGTCAAACTATATTCCATAATATTATTAGAAACAATCACTTATCTCAGTGCCTATTTCTAGGTACTACTAGATATTATTTCATTGTTGAAATGAATGCTATTTTAATTACTTGATAACTAATAGTTCAGTGATACTTGAATCATATATTAGAAACATGATAAATTAATGTTGAATACAAAATATAATACTCACACATAGTTATTTTTATATAATTATTGGTAGAATAAAACTAAATTATTTTTCAACTATAAAACATTATGGGTGTTTGAAATTTGAAGAGACAAATTTTTAAAGAATTTTATTTAATCATTTAGTTTTAGAGAAGTAGTCATTTATGAATAAATGTCATAAATCCAAAATTTTTCTAAAATAAAATAAAAAATTCATTTGTAAACTATTCCAACATGATTTGGTAAACATATATACTTGACTATATTTCTTTGTGAACTTTTTGGAAGGTAAAGTGGAAGAAATGAATGAAAATGATTAAACATAAAAGATTTTCTTGGTTGGATGTTACTGAACCTTTAATAATGTTGTTGTATTTTTTGGAAGTTCCCATTTCATTGTTATTATAATTGTTTTTATCATTATGGAATTATGAAAATATTTGTTAGATGAAGGATATATGAGTTGATGCAATAGAGAATCCATCCTAGATTCATTGAGTTTGAAGGACACTGAAATTTTTCCTTGGATGTTTCATGGATGTTTTTGGGAAGTCCAGGATGTGTTTATGAATTCCCATAAATAATTTAATGATAAAGAAATTATATTTAATGAAATTTTTTATGTACCGAGTAGATGTAAAACTTATCAAAAAGGAAAATATCATATGAAGAGGCTCTCAAATGACATTTTGGTGTATTGTATGATATTTTTTCAATGAGATTATAAAGGGAAAATTTATATATCATACATGAATGTTTTTAATCCCCATATGATATATATATTAAGTTTATAAGATAATTTAGAGATACATACGATAATTAATCTATGCATCCAAATTATGAGAGAAATCATTTATAAAGTGATTGGTTTTACGCACTAGGGGAGTACATAAGGTAACTTATATCATGCATGTAAGATACATGAGAGGTTCGTAAAATATTTGAGTTATGCAAAAAGATTATAATATATTTGACATATAAAGAGTGTGTATGAGGATTCATATTACAGAATTAAGAGAAACTAGAATCAAGACATATATTGGATATATTTAAAATAGACAGTTCAAACTTGAATATTACAAAAATGATACTTTAATATAACAATGGAGATGTTTTCCATGGATCAAAAATCAGGATAAAAAATAAGAGCATAATTATTGACGAAATCAGTAGAGTGACAGTAAGGGGATATTTCTAGTTATTTTATAGAGTTCTATGCTACATGTTGAGTTTCCATATCACCATATATATATATAAATACCATCCAAATTAAAATAAATATATCTCATGGAGTTTTTTAGATTAAAACATCAACAAAAATAATTCAATTATCTCACCCAAGAAAGGACATAGTCTTTACCCAAGATTTAAGGATTTTTTGAATGATGATATTACTCATGGTTTATGATATTTGAATGAATCATTCAGTACCATCTATATTCAATTATAATTTCATAATTTTTATTAAAATGATTTTCACACTATATATGGTGAATACAAATAGAAATATATAATGTTATGAAAAGTTATTGAGAATTAAATGAGGGTAAATTGATACCCTATTATATAAATCTAGATGATCTTAGTGAAACTACATGAGATTTTACACAAGTTTGAGAAATAATATCCACTTTATAGGAGTCTAAGTTGAGCATCATATATCCATCAGTGTAATTTCCTTAACTATGTGTTGTGTTTTTTTGTGAAATTGTAATTGGTTTGTGCTAGTTTTTTACATATTATTGTTCATAACATTTCTCAAGTGCTCTATGAAAATAAAATTTTGGTTTTGTGTGTGGAATAATAACCACTAAAAATTGGGTATTTTTTCAACTAAATAGAGTTGAACATCATTAATTTTTTTTTTCATATCATTAATACAACTGTGAGTTTTTTTGACAAAGTGCTATTGTATAAGAAGGATAGTTAAATGGAATTTTTTAGGGTATACAAAATGATTAAAACACCCCTAAAATATCAATAATTAGTATCAATGGCATGGTTCACTTTATTTATCTTAATTTCATGATATGGATCATCCTATTTTCTTTAATAATAATTTCATCTCAATGTTTCATAGAAAAGGGTTTCACTATTGAATAAATAGAATGCTAAATTGAATTAATACACTTGGTATTTATGATCTTGATTTCATTCATTAAGGTTTTAATTTTCTCCATAACGATGTAGTGTGGTCTCTAAAGAATAGAATAATAATTAAAAATTATAGAAATGATATGAATGATCCTCTATTTTATATATCTAAAAATGAATAGAAAAAATTAATTGGCCGTAGGACAAATAATTTTATTTAGAAGAATCATCAATGTATCTATGATTGAATCAAAAAAAATGAAAAAGAAAATTTTTAGATTATTCAACCATGTTTTAATGATGTCATAATAACAATGATGAAAATATTGATGGAATTATTACAAAGTTATATTTTATTTTTTGAATTATTAAAGGTTTTAGAGAAACACTTAATGATTCAAATATTCTAATGAAATTGAAATTAAGGACAATACTTCCATAAAAATTTGATGTCGTAATCTTAGATCTTGATGATGGAGAACTTGATGATGTAATTCATGGTACATTAATTAATTATTAATTAAAAATAGAACATAATATTAAAAGAAAATTAATGATAGAAAATTAAATTACATTTAAATACATTAATGGTGTGAATATTATAGAGAATAATGAATTCTAAAGTGAAGAAGTAAACATAGATAATTGTGATGAGAATCATTATCTCATGCCATGAAATTTTACAAGAAGATGTATAGGTATGTGTTGATGCAAACATCTATGTAAATATTTAAACCGTATAAATGTTGGCCATTTCACTTCCAATTTACCTATGAGATTTAAAAGGAAAAATGATTATGTAGAAGATTTCAGGAAAACCATCATTAGAGATCAATATAATATCCTATCAAAAGGAAAGAATATTTTTTCTCCTACCTCATTTATAATTAACATTATATCAATCAAATAAGGTATTTTTAATATTTTATGAATTATAGATGATTATTTTACATGATATATGTCTCGATGATCTCTCATAGATTATGAAAAATTAGTGGACAACCCATATAATAATGACTCACAACACAATCGCTAATATACAGTGGATGAAGGAGATACATCCAATGATTATACAATGATAATAGAGATCAAGGAATCAATAAATGAAATTGAAATGATTAGATAAGATAATACTCAGATGAAAAAGGTTTTGAAAAACAAAGAATATTCAAGAAGAAAAATTAAATATTGTTAAATAAATAGTGGTGATTATGCTTGATAAGGAAAAGAACGATATATTCGTTGATGATATGGACTCCACTATTAACTGAGGAGATTTTTATATTTATAAGATTAAGAAATATAATAATGAAACAAGTAAGCATATTATTGAAGTAAAATGAAAAAATAACCTTGTGGGAAAAAAAAGAGAATTATTTAAAAATGCAATTGAAAATAGAACTATAATAAATAAGAAAGATAAGAAAGAGTATTGTATCTTGAAATTACTGTAAAAAATAGAATAGTTCTACTGAAAAAATAAATAAAAATAGAATTCTATAATTAAAAAATTCATAGGAGAAATAATAACATATTCTTAAATAAGGAAAGTTAGAAAATCATAAATATTCCCATCATCTATAAAGAAGAATGAAATATGTACTCTATATGTTTTCATTGAGATATTTACTTATTAATTTCATAAAATAGATCCTGAAAACAATTAATTAAGAAACTAAATTCAAATTAAAGTAGAATAATTATAGGATAATGTTTTTGATGTTGAAAATTTATACCTATTGATTTTATCTACTTGTACAATATGTCTCTTCTGTGACTGATTAGAGTGAATGAATTATATTGGAGAAAATACGAACTTATGAGAACTGAGGGAAGAAATCAATAGATTCAAACTATGGTTGAAATGATAAATAAATTTTCATACACTAAATATCTATACTGAAGACGTGATCAAGAAAAATACATCATATTTGTGTGTAGAATTCAGCATAGTTAGTTGATTATTTTTTAAACATTGAGAAAAGAATTTAATATGAGCTACATCTAGGAGAATGAAATATTTTCCAATTTGTTTGTAATTCATGGAAATAAAAAAACACATGAAAAACTTAAAAAGTAATTATAAATTTTAGGGAGTGTCTGTAATTTTTTTTATTATAGTTCTCTTAAGATAGAAGATATCAAGATAATAAAAATTGGTGAAATCTAAGTTAGTCAAGATATTATATTATATGTGGATTACCTACTAAAAAAATGCTGAGTGTATCAATAATATGTTATTATTGAAATAAGGTTATCATAAAAAATAATGTATTAATAGAAAAAACTAATGAACTATATGGATATTATTAAATGGGTTTTGGGACCCTTATGAAATTCTCTTTAAATATGTGAAAAAAAGGAAGGCATTAACTAATTAAAATCGGTCAAAAAAGAGTTATCAGGATGGATTTTGGGTCACCATGTATAAAATAAATGATTATTTCAATCCAATAAAAATATATGATCAAATTTTTCCTTAATAAAATAAGACACTTTTAATATTTTTAAAACATGAGAAAAGAAAAAAATTGTGAATAAAACTCCTATTTGAGAAGAAATTCAAATCCTAAAGCCTCTTGAATTGATTAATTCTCATGTTTTTAGACATATTACTATAATTTAAACAAGCATATAATGGTAATTTATCTCATTTATAGTTGAAATCACGTGGAAGAATTGTATTATGTTCATATCTCATAAATCATAGGCCCTAGAAGGATTAATTTTCTTCAGAAGTCATTCAAAAAAGAGAACATCCTTCTAGATAAAGAGAATAAGTCAAGATAATGGAACTGTATATTCTATAAAATATTTCATTAAATATATTAAAAAGTATAAAATAATAAATTAATTAAGTTATCCCTATTATCCTCAATAAAATGTGGGTTTTGAAAGGAATAATTGAATTACAGTAGATATGGTCATTACTACACTATAAGAGTATGAAACCTCAAGGTACTATTGTATTCATGGAAACACAATTATAGAAATAATTTTAATTCCTGTCCAATAATTCCAAAATCATAAATGATTTCTTAGTGGATATTTATTAAAATGAATTAAAATAAAAAAATTACATGTTATTTGTATGTCTACTCTTAATAAAGATAAGTGATAATTATTTCGGTTAATCATCAAATGGAAAATTATTTAAGTGTTACAACAAGAAATATGAAAAATCATTAATATCAATGACATCTAAGTCATTGAAAATGGGGAAGGGACTGGACAAAGTATCTTTCTGGATAACGAGGATAATTTTTTGATTTAATAAAGTATTTATGAAAATATAACGAACATTTAAAATGAAACATAAGATTTATATTATATATTTTTAGTTTATCAAGCTGGAGAAAAAGATCCTAAGTTGAAATATACAAGACTGAGAAACATGTTAATGATAAGATCATTCTTGGAATTTAGAATCAAGGTGTATAAACAATTTTTAATATCATATAAACTTTCAATACAAGTATTTTTTCAATAACAGTACATTGGAAGGATAAGGAATCATTGAAGTTGGGAGCGGGTTCTGGCTTTAAATAATGAACATACCTATACTAAAAAAATGAATCATTATAACTTCATCCTAGAACCACATAAAAGAATTTGATTAGAGAAAAATGTATTTAAAATAATAATAAGGATGGGAATAATGAATGTGATATTAACATACTAAAGATTTTATATGAAGGATACACAAAACTTTAAGTTGTTTAATTTGAGGAAACCATTTCTACAGTGGCTATACCTAAATAATTTAGAATATTCTTTAGCATTATAGCCCATAGAAGCTTGATGATATTTAATATGGTTGTTAAATAAACTTTTCTAAATGGTTTTCCTGATTATGAATTATACATGGAACATAATGAAGTATTTATGCTAGATTTATATTGAATTAAGGTATACAAGTTGAAGAATTATATCTACAGTTTTAAGAAGTCTCTATGATATAGGAAGATTAATTTGAAGATTAATTAAAAATAATGAAGTTTCAGAAAGGGAAGATAGAATGTAATCTATATATGAGAAAGGAAAACACCACATATTTTTTTTTGAATGTGTATGTTGATGATAATATATTTTATAGCAATGAAAATAGTTTACATCAAGAATTATTAAGGAACATGAATGAAAGGTTTAAAATTTTAATTCTAAGATAGATGAGAGTTTTATTGGTGTATAAAATTATGAAAAAATTGAAATGTCATTGTATGATAACATAAATATACAAGAGAAATATTGAATCAGTATTACATGTTGGATTCTATAGAAGTGTCCACACAGATTCCGGTGTGAATTCAGATGAGAAAGGATTATAAAGGTAAAAATGTTAATGATAAATAGTTTAAAAGACTTATTTGAAGTATTTTGTACAGAAAATTTTAAAGACTAAACATTTTTTATGTTATCACACTTCCCCCCAATAAGTTCACTAGGAAAGAAATAGGCCATTTATTAATAAAAAAGGATACCACGATACATTAAAAAAACATAATTATGGCCTTATTTATATGAATATAAGTGAGCATAAATAATAGGGTTTTACTAATAAAGAATAGAAAGGAGTAGTTGATGATCAAAAATTCAAATATGGTGGAGTGTTCATCATTTTAAGGAGTTGTGTTTCTTGGAATTTCAAAATGAAAACATTAGTGAAACTCATATCTTTTGTGGCTAAGTATGTGGTTTATTCATAATTGGATACAAATATGACATGGATGAAGACACAATTAAAATACATGGGTATTGAAGAAACTTATCCAATAATAATAGTATGTAATGATCATAGTAATATTAACATATCTAAAAATTTAGTGTATCACAACATGTCAAAAGACATAGATATTAACTATTAACTGATAAAGGAGAAGGATAAAGAGAGAAATATATTAATTTAATTTATATCCTCCAAAGAATATATTGTTTATAAATTAACAGAAAAAATAATTCATTAAAATATTACAGTTTGTTAAGGCTGAAAATTGGAGTGAATCCCATTCCTTCTCATCGATGTATGTTTTTGTTTGAGTTTTTCCTTATGTGTAATTTTTTTCACAATTATTGAGGAGGAGTTTTATGTGGATGGTAAAACATATTTTATATATTATTATTAATTTTTTTATTTGTGTTATTAGTGGTTTAGGAAAAAATATTGAAAATAATTTTTTTAGATTTTTGTCTAATTTTAATGAAATTATAAATGGGTGGTAATGAGTTTCTTTTTTTACAACCATTATAATTGATTTGATCACTCTAGTTTAAAAAAAGATAGCTCATGTACAGTTAATAATGATTTATTTGGGATTATTTTTCTTTCTATAGGATACTATAATTCCAAAATGTTATTCTCTTTGGTTTTATTATCTATAAGGAATAGATGAATGAGTGGTTTGACAAAAAACCCAATGTGGGAGATTGTTGATACTTTGATTATGGTTTTATATTTCTCATAAATAACCATTAATGTGCGATAGTTATTGAGAAAATAGTCATAGAGTTATTAAATTATTTACCAAATGAAGGAAATATGACTTGATGTAATGATGAATCCATCCATAGTTTTTGAGATAGATAGACAACAAAATGTTTCCATGGTAGTATGTCTGAATTTTATGAGACTTCTAAGAGGTGATTATGATTACTAGAAATGAATTTGAATATAAATCAAATTTATTTCAATAAATTATATATGTAATGTAATTAATTCAAAAAAAAAATGAAAAATAGAAAATATCATACAACGAGTATCACATATGATGTTTTGGTTTTTTGTATTGTATTATATACATGTGATTATAAATAAAAAAAGAAAATATCAGAACCATATGATTTTTTTGATCCCTGTATGATATTGAAGATGTCTGTATGATTATTTAGAGTTATGAATGATAATTCAACAACATGACCAAATCATGGTGGGGAAAACCCATAATGGGATTTATCAAAAACATTGGTGGAGCCTGTAAGATACTTTATATAACATATATAAGATACATGAGAGGCCTATAAGATATTTGAGGTATGGGAATATTTTTTCGAATATATCAGTTATCCGGGGTCAAAATGATAATATTAATTTTGAAATTATTAGAATGATGATTTTAGTAATCTATGAAATAGATTTAAACGAGATAATTTAGATTCTAATATTAAATGAGGGGGATTTGAATATAAATTTGTAATTCATATCTTTTTCACATATCAAAATCTGAGATTAAATTCACGAACATGATTCTTGATAAATTCAAATAAGTGATAGGAAGGGAAAAATATTTGTTGTATAGAGAGTTAAATTCATGATCATTATTGTCATAGAAAGTTTCTTATTTTTGGAATGATGATTTGAATCATGGATTATATGCTATGAATTATTTGATTCATTTCATTGATAATTAAGAAACTTTCTATTACAATAATGGTAAAACAATACTTGAAATATTTCGTGAACTAAAATTGAAAGATATAAAATGAAGATAAGTTGATGATAATTCAATGAAAGTGAACATATACATGGATGTATTAAAGAAGGTGACTTAAGAGAAACAAAATGAGATTGTGGACAAGGAAAGGGAGGAAGATCTATTTCATTGTTATAATGGGATTTGTTTTTTGTTATGCACACTATTTCACCACTCTAACCACTCAATGAGTGTCACCCATTTTATATGAAAAATATATTGACTAATGGATATCATATAATGTTTTGATTTGATGAAAAAATATTATGTTTAATAGTCATGTGATGGATTATATATAGTGGTTTATTTGTATTCTCATGAAGTTCTCACTTTCTTATCTCCGAGGAAGGATATTATGAGGATAGACCCGCCAATAATAATTATACATATTATATGTGTCTGTTAATATTCATATCTTTATATGTGTTTAGTGGTCCTTATACTTGAAATTATTATATATTAATATCATTAATAACATACTTTTACAAAATGATGGAAATCATGATGACATATACTCATGACACAGTTTCATACATTATCTGAATTATTAGTGATATGATTGCAAATGAATGATTCATGAAAGGATTTCTTTAATTCAAGTTACTAAATATGATATCTCAAGACCATTTATAGAAATAAAATTTTCTGAGAATTTAAGCTCCCATATCTTCTTTTCTGGTATGACTCTTTATTTTGGGTTGTTTTTTAGGAAAATGATGAATTTGGAAATTTTCTATGTACACATCGTATACAATTGATTACATGCGATGTACTCGGTTGCCGTGTGTAGGCGTGTACTATCTATGAAATTGTTGATTACATGGCTTTGTAGGTTACCTTGAAGACCACCTAAAGTGGGGGCCAGTTGTGGGTAGTACATGACAGGTACATTAAAGGAACATACCATGTACTTTTTTTTAAATATGATTAATCGGCTCATGGTCATGTCTCATCTTGCAAAAAATCTTCTTATACCCTTAGTTTATAGAGGATAGTGGTGATCAACGAAATATTTTTGAGATCCTCTCGTTCCTCTATCTGAGCTCTGATGGAGACACTGCTGGGTGTGTAGGATTCCCACTGGTGAGTACTCCCTTCCACTAGATTCTCTCTTCCAATTTTCTCCCCTATCATGAGTTACCAAGGGTTGATTTCTTTTACCCTTTTTTATATCTATGTAATTCTAGGCCAAATAAATGGTCGACGTTCTAGAGTGTTCATTGTACCACATAAAGGTAGGTGGTCTGTGCCTTTATTTATTTCTCTTTGGATTATATATGCTTAAAGTGCCAAATAACAATGTTTATGGTATTGCATTGTTTAGAGAATAACCCTGTTGAAGACCTATTATGGTTTGTTTGATTGAGAAAGGGTTATTGATTACGCATACAGTTTATTTCATTGGTTATGGGTTCATTTCCCCTGTTTGATTGTTTATGTACGTTTTGTCTAGAATGCCTATTAGGCTCTTTGGGATTTCCAATACTTGTGTTGCTAGGATGGAGTTACTATTTATTTTAGATTCATGTATTTTCCATTGTGATTGTATAAAATAGGGTAATTTTTCTATGAGAGTATCCCAAAGAAGTTCATATAATTATAAATTGTTGGTACGGTTGACCGGAGGTATTGACAGTGAGAGCTACGGGGTGGTCATAGAATAGAGGGGTTAAACTATTATAGATACCAAGAGGGTCGTTAATAAATGAATGTTGGACCATATTCAATTTATTGGGAGAATTTATAGGGGGTCATTATATATTATTATTTCTATGAAGACTAAGGGGGTATTAACCGTGAGAGCTACCCAGACAGTCATTTGTAAATGAAGAGTGCCATGTGGAACCAAAGGGGTACGACTGTGTGAGCTTTCCCAAAGGGTCATTACTTTATTGAATTGAAGATATGTTAAACTAGAGGGCTTAAACTATGAGAAATTTCCCAAAAAGTTATATTTGAATGATTGAATGATTGTGATGAGTATGTCAAGTCAAAGAACTATCTTGGACTCGGTCTTACTTGTTTGTTTAGGTGGTCTTCTGAGACGTATGTGGTTAATATTACTAGGGGGATAAAAATCTTAGTCTTGATCCCGAGGTTTCAGTATTCAATGGAATGAATAATTAATAAACGTTAATGAATGTAATTGGAAACTATAGGATTGTTTACTTTTTTTGTAATTAATATATTGTTGCTTAATTTTTCATGTTGCATGCTATATATATTCATTGATAGTTAGAAACATATCTTTTGGTGGTTTCCTAATGGGATTTTTCTCACACCCTATTTGGGTCATGCTTTTGGACTCAAAAAGATTATATGGACAGAGGCATAGATAAGGGAAAACCACATTCTTCATCAGGTACTTGAGTGTTGTTGGAGCTGTAGATCATTTGACCAAGATGGGGCTTTCGATTCTATTTTAGTTTATTGTTTTCTATAACTTGGTTTTATTATTGTACTTCCTACATTTTTACATGGTTTGATACTTTCTTAGATGCTTGTGACATGCATTATTTATTTATATATATGATGCAGTTGTTTATACTATCAGTCTTCTGATGTTTACTTCTATTGTATGGTATTAATTCTTTTACTACTGTATACTATTTGTTTCTGCAATGTTACTCTGCCTATTAGGGAATAATTTCCCCACTATCACACCCAAGGCCCTCGCTGCTAGTTGGAATCCTCTAGCATTTGGGGATATGTGCTTGAGGCCATGTGACCAACTTGGTTCGGGGAACCTTTTGAGGCACCAAGAATAGATATGTTACAATGTGGTATAAAAGGTCATTCTTTTATTATTTCTCCTACTATTTGGAGACAATAAACATGGATATGAAGGAATAAGCTATTGGTAATAATTATTTCTGGGGGGAAGATAACCCGTGTACAGGGAAAATCCAAGTCATCTCGAATATTGCAATTTTTACGGATTTTTGAATTGTTAACATTGATTTAAATTCACCTTTTCATGATTCAATTTTGTTGTTGTACTATCATTGATATTATTGAGGTTCTATTTCTGTTGCAACCCGATGAGATGAGGGTATTCCATCTCATGCATCATTCAGGCACATGATAGAAACCACATGTCATTAATTTTTTCATTCCATTTAGGGTACATTACTGATTGAATGATGTTGTTATAGAGGATGCACAAGATATTCTTGAGGTTTTTTTAGAATATTTAATAGATATTCATGCCATTGTGACAGATTCCATGACATAATACCCCAATTCTAATAGGGTATTGGAATATGTAATGTTTCATTTGGGTGGACTCCAAACTTTGGTCCCTGAGGTGTTATGGGTCCTCTTGGATCATAATTTGATGGATTATGTTTGAAATTTAATTGAATTTTTTCAATTTATGATATGTAAAAGAATGCCAAAAAACAATTCCTTTGAGTATGGGATCTCACGGGTTGGAATTTTTCATGCCTCAGACAAAATTTTATGTTTTAAAGTTTACAAAGATGTTTTGGAGGTTTATTGTTTTGATATCCCGAAAACCCTTTGTGTGGTTCTATTAACACAAGCCACATGTTCTTCTATTCATGAAGAAACAACTTTTATTAAGTACACACCGTGTACTATATGTATACGCTGTGTACTATATGTACACGTTGTGAAGTCTTTAACAGTGTGGTTGACTGTGTGAGTAGAGACACAAGGTTTAGAAACTATTGTAGAACATTCCATGTACTAGGAGAACACATCATGCCGTAAGGACTGTGTGTCAGTCCGTGTGACTAATGACATGGGTGGAAGAAACATAGGAAGTACATTCCATTTCTAGGGTGAACAATCCGTGAAGTGTTACCTTAGAGAGAACCGTGTTGTTCTAGCTATGTAAAAGTGCTTTTGTAGGAGGGAAGATTAAAGTAAACACCATATATTAGGAGGAACACACCATGTGTAATGGTGTTAGATGAACAGGTTTGGAAGAGGTAAACACCACTTTAAAAGTACAATGGACCATGCCGTGTAGGGGTTATGCATGCCGTGTAACCCTATTTTTATAAATCATAAATGTTTATTATTATTTTTATTCTAGAACTTCTTTGTTGTTGTCCTTGATAATCTTTAACTGAGGTGTGCACTCGACCTTGCATTGTCATGCCACCAAGACATCCTACGGTTGTATGCCAGGTATACGGCAATGATCAGAAACTGTAAATTGTAAATCAAGGACTAGCTGAAGATCCTAGATTCGTGCCTATTTTAGAACCAGATGTTATATCGAATGCATGTGCTGATTCACAGTTCCATGAAGGATTTTGAGGATGTTACAAATTTTTTAGGGAGCACTTTATCCTACCCCTACTATGGCAGAGTTGAAGAGGGTGTTTCAGTAGCATCACCATCCCACAGTTTCTAGGGATATAGGAACACATGCTTTAGAGTCATGGTTAGAGGCCATTCTTGCAATCTTTGAGCATATAGAGACACCTCCTAAGATGAGGGTGAATTTGGTGATGCACATGCTGTGTGATTCTTCTAAATCATGTTGGGATTTTATCTCATCAGTGGGATGTCATTGAGATATTGTTTTAGAATACATTTAGAGAATCTTCTATGAGGATTTCTACCCTAAGATGTTGAGGGATGATTGAGCTTGATAGTTCATGAACATGAAGTAGGGACCCCTTTTAGTGATGGCTTACTCTTATTATTTTACAGAGCCTCAATGCTTCACATATATTCAAGGATGTGGCGAGTTATCCTTGGAAAGACAATTTGAGGATGGTCTCTAGTATTCCATCCAATCACATGTGAATGTCTATAGGCTAACTTCAGTGACAACTATCGTGAACCAAGAATTGATTACAGAATGAAATATAAGGGATTTGGGAGCTATGAGATTGGGAGGTTCCATATACAGCACTGGTACTCCTTCAATAGATAGCAAGAAGAACCACGAGGAGCATTAACATTATGTTTCTTCAGGTATCCAAGGGGTATGATACCAGTGTAGGAATAATGGGCGTATGAGACCACATTTCCTGAAGGACCTAATATAGTAATGATATTTCATCAAGATGGGCCATCTTCAGCATTTTTCTGGGTTTTCTCACCCGCATCAAGTCACAAGGGTTCTGTGATGACTCCATAGTCAGGCCGGGGAGGTTCTTGTGGCCATGGTAGTTAGGCTACAAGTTTTCAACAAAATCAAGGTGGATCACCTTAGGGTAGTTAGGAATGGTTTTAGGGACATGATACGTGATATAATTTTGTAGTAGAGAAGACCCTATTTGATCAGGATTCTAGGCCTTCTATAGTTAGATGTACAATTCTTGTTTCCTTACTTATAGCTTATGTTCATTATGATACAAAGGCTTTCAATTATTTTATATCTATTGTGGTGGTAGAGATCCTTGAGATCTATATATTTAATTATGAGTATGTAATGATTCTAGACACTCCGTTGGGGATTAGGACAGCTAGTGTATGTCAGTGAAAGGATTTACCACTTGGGGATGATGGTTGTCACTTGTTATGGGACCTCTATGTAATTGAAATGACAGGCTTCGATATTATTCTCAGAATGGACTATTTAGTCTCTTTCTAGGATCTTGATGACTACTATTTCTATAGGGTTATTTTCACGTCACTAGAGGACATGTCTTTTCTTCACAAGGCCAAATGGGATGTCTAGGCGAGCAAAGCAGGACCTGAGTATCCTAGGTTGGGATGAATTACAACCCAGATTTATAGTTTATTTCTATATATCCAGTTCACTTTGCAGATGGACATTCTTCTAGTAGTGGATTGTTTCAGGGATGTATTTCTAGATGACTCTTTAGGTTTACCTCTAGTGTGCGAGGTATATTTCTATATTGAACTTGTTCCATGGGTGGAACCTGTGTCCATTCATCCTTACAAGATGACTGCACTAGAGTTACAGAAGATCAAGAAAAAGTTAAAGGAGTTGTAGGAAAAAGGATTTAATATGACCCAATACTTCTCCTTGGGTTTCAAATTTCATATTTGTGAAGAATGTGGATGTTACCCTAAGACAATGCTTGGATTACCAGATTCTGAACTAGAAGATGGTCAAGAAGTGATATCCCTTGCCGAGGCTTGATGATCTCTTTGAATAGATTTGAGGAGCCCAGGTCATCTCAAAGATTGACTTGATATCTGATTATATTTAGTTTCACATCAGACTATCAGATATACCTCTTACATCCATTCATAGAAGGTATGGTGTATAAGAGTAAGTAGTTATTTCATTCGGTCTCATGAACAGGCCAAAAATTTTCATGGAATTGATGAACCTAGGGTTTCATCCTTACTTGGATTCTTTTGGGGTAGTCTTTGTGGACGATAGGTTGGTGTACTCTCATACTCGACACGACTATGCCGGACATCTTGATATCCATTTCAGTACACTGAGAGAGCATCCATTATATTCTATCCTCTCAAAATGATACTGTGGGATGGATTAGATTCACTTCTTGGGTCACGTTATCTCAGAGATTGGAGTGTTAATAGACCCAAAGAAATTGAGTGTCGTAGTTTCATGGGAGCATCCAAAGACCGTCTTTGAGGTACAATGTTTTCTGGGGATTCCTCATTACTACATGAACTTTATACAGGACATTTCATGCTTAGTAGCACCACTAATAGGCCTAAAAAAGAAGGTAGAAAAGTACATGTGGATAGATTCATGTGATTCAGCCTTTCTTGAGATGAAACTGAGATTGACATCAGCACTAATACTGGGTTTGTTGGAGCCAGGAAAGAGTTACACTATATATAGTGATTCATTAGGTATCAGGATTGTAAAAGTGCTTATGAAAGAGGAAGGAGTCACTGAGAATGGGTCTCGGTAGTTGAGGCCACATGAGAAGAATTACCCAATACAATATCTTGAGTTAGCTGCATTTGTTCATGATTTATTCTATAGTAGACATTATATTCTGGGAGAGAATTTTTTTTTATAAACTGACCACAAAATTCTAACAAATATATTTACATACTGTGATCTAAATTTGAGATAAAAAGGTGGGTTGAGTACCTTCATCCCTTTGAATTTGAGCTTTCCTACACACCTACAAAAGTAAACCCAGTGGCTAATTCGTTTTGTAGCAGCACTCAGATATATGATGTTTTGGAGGCTAGCAGTAAGTGAAATATTAAGGATATGTTATCTGAGATGCATTTTGAGGTGAACGATGGAGAGATGCATTTGTTTCTTTCTTCTGTAGCTATTACCTCTACTCTTCTGGATCGATTGCGAATAAGGAGATTATCAGATTCTAAGGGCCTAGTCCTACGAGAGAGTGTGTCAGGAGAGGACCATGCTCCTTAGAGGACCATAGGAAAGGATGAGGTCTTTCATTTTCATTGACACGTATGGGTTTCAGTAGACATACATGAAGAGTTGAGGTGGGATTTTTATTCCTTAGTTTTGGAAGTTCATCCTGGTGTCACCAAGATGTATCGAGATATACAAAATTATTATTGGTGGCCAGGTATGAAGAGGGTTGTTTTTGGTTTTGTTAGGAGATGTTCCACCTGTTTACAGGTGGTGTAGGAGCATCGATGACCAGTAGGGCTATTACATCAGTTACCCTTTCCTAAGTGGAAGTGGAATGATTTCTTATTGGATTTTGTGATGTGTTTATCGATTCCACCTCAAGGGAATGATGAAGTATAGGGTTGTTGTTGAGAGAATCACAATAGTTTCACATTTATTATCAATAAAATAATTTATCAGTGTTGATAAGCTTTGAAGGTTGTGCATCCAAGGGATTGTATATTGACATGGGGTTCTGCACTCTATCATTTCAAAGAAGGATGATTGGTTTACTTCTCATGCACGGTAGGGACTACAGAGGGATTTGGGTAAATAGGTACTTCTGAGAACAACATACCATCCCTAGATTGATGGCCTGTTTGAGCACACAATTCTTGTTTTGAATAATTGGATTAGAGCATGCGTCCTAGATTTTGGGGGTTCTTGGGAGTCGCACATACCCCTGGTGGAGTTTTCCTACAATAAAAGTTTTTATGAAATGATTCTAATGGAACTATATGAGGATTTTTATGGTAATCCATGCCGATCACCCATATGTTGGATAAAGGAAGGAGAGGCAACTGTGTTGGGAACCCATATTGTCCATGAGACAACTGACCAAGTGGAGTTGATAGAGTAGAGGATAGCTACTACAAAATCTCACCAGAAATCATATGTTGATCGATAAAGAAGACCTATAGAGTTCAAGGTAAGAGATCATGTTTTCTTATGTGTCACATAGAGGTTGGGAAACAAGAGGATCAGGAGACCAAGGAAGCATTCACTGAGATACGTTGGGGCATTTTAGTTTTTGGAGAGAGTTGGGACAGTTTCTTATTAGTTTCAGTTACCTCAGAGGTAACATACTATGAATGATGTCTTAAGTGTTTCTTAGCTATGATGATACATTGCAAACTCATCCCATGTTTTTCAACCCATGGAGGTTGAGTTGGAGGTGGATTCATCCTTTAAGGAGTACCGTATATGGATTGTGGATCAAAGCATGAAGTTTCTCTATGGTTGGTCTCTTCCTCTTGTACAGGTGCTATAGAATCATGGTCGTTTACAAGGTAAGACAAAGGATAGGGAGGTCGACGTATGATCACAATGACAAGAGTAGTTTGAAGTTTCTTCTTCACCACCCTTGGAATGAAAATTTGGGTTCAAATTGATTTAAGGGTAAACGTTTCAAATAACCTAGGTCTTTTATTCAGGTATGGATATTTATTTGGAGTTGTTTTGTAGTAAAAAATTAGAATTTGGAAATTTTCTAACTACATGCCATGTACACTTGAGTACACACCACATACTCGGTTTCCATGTGTAACTGTGTATTTTCCATGTAATGTCTGAGTACACGACTATGTAGATGACCTGATTGACCGCCTAAAGTGGGGGAGGGTTGGGGCTAGTACCTCTCGTGTACAAAAAATGAACATGCTGTGTACTTTTCTTTCTATTTGATTAATTAGCTTAGGGTCACGTTTTATCTCCATAAAAACTTTTTCTGCCCTCGGTTTATACAAGTTTGTGATGAATGACTGAAGAACTTTGAACTCCTCTTTTTCCTATGTCTATGATCTGATTGAGACACTATGAGGTGCGTTGGATTCCCACAAGTGAGTTCTTTCTTCCCCTCGAGTCTCTCTTCCTATTTTATCAACTCTCATGAGTTAATCAGGGATGATCGTTTTTACCATTTTTGTATATCTATGTTGTTATAGGGAGATTAATGTGTTGACAATAAAGAGTGTTTTTCGTACAACATCAGTTAGGTGGTTTGTGCCTTTCTTTGATTATCTTTGGAATATATATGATTAATGTGATAAATACCCATGTTTAGGTTATTTGATTTTTTGGATTTAACCCTGTTTATGACCTGTTATTCTGTGTTTGATTGAGAAAGGGTTACTGATTATGCATAAGGTTTATTACCTAGGTTATGGGTGTGTTTCTCATGTTTGATTGATTATGACTATTTGGTCTAGAATACAAGTTTGGATAGCTTTGTTTTCTGTGCCTCGTGTTGTTAGGATAAAGTTACTATTTTTTTCGGATGTATGTGTTTCACATTATGAAAGTATGACCAAGGGGAATTTTTCTATGAGATCTTCCCGAGGTAGGTAATTTAATTATGAATTGTTGTTATGGTTGACCAGAGGTATTGACTGTGAGAGCTGCTAGGTGGTCATAGACTATAGGGGTTAGACCGTGAGAGCTACCCATAGGGGCATTATTAAATAAATTCTAGACCATAGGGCATTGACTGTGAGAGCTATGAGGGGTCATTATATTTTATTATTTCTATGCAGACCAAGGGGGAATTGACTATGAGAGCTACCCAAGTGGTCATTTGTATGTGATTAGTTCCATGTAGGACCAAAGGGGTTAGACTGTGTGAAATTTCCTAGAGGTTTATTACTTTTTTGAGTTGATTATATGTTAAACCATAGGGGATATACTATGAGAACATTCCAAGAGGTTTGCATTTGAATGTCTGAATGATTGTGATGAGTCTTCCAAGCCAAAGCACAATCTTGGAATTGGACTTACTTGATTGTTTAGATGGTATTCTATGATGTATGTGGTTACTATTATCCACAAGGATATAGATCATAGGCTAGATCACGAGGATACATTATTCAATGGATTTAATAATTAATAAATATAAATGAATATAATTGGAAACTGTAGGATTGTTTACTTTTTAGCACTTTATAGTTTATTGCTTCATTTTTCATATCTCATGCTATATACATTCACTAACAGTAAGGCACAAATATTTTAGTGGTTGCCTACTAACATTCGTCTCGCAACCTATTTGGGTCATGATTTTTGGAGCCAAAAATATTATATGGTCTCATTAATAGAAAAGGTAAATCACCTTTCTTTATCAGGTACTTGAGTGCAGTTGGAGTTGGAGAGAATGAGAACAAGCTAGGGCTTGCGATGCTATTTGAGATTACTGTTTTCTAAACTTTGGTTTCAGTATTTTATTTCCAGCATTATGAATTATTTAGATGCTTTCCAAGATACTTGTGACGAGCATCATTAATTAATATATATGCTACAGTTGTACATACTTTCATTTCTTTACTATATACTATTGTTGTATGGTGTTACTACATCCGCTACTATTTACTATTTTTTTCCACTATGTTACTCTACCTATGAGGGCATAGTTTCTCCAATATCATGCCCAAGGTCCTTGCTGCTAGTTAGTAGCCACTGACATTTGGTGAAATGTTCTTGAGACCATGTGACGACCTTGGTCCGGGGCACCTTTTGATGAGACCCAGAACCAGGACGTAACAAATAATATAAAGAAACATGGTATTTAATCGATGATTTCATTCCATCAAGTTAATGAAAGATAAATGTTTCACCTATATTTATAGCCCACGAATGCATCTTTCTTGATGAAATACAGTGATAAGGGGATTTCATTAAATTTTGATTCCACTTACTATTATTTCCATCAATTTCAAAGTTCAAAATGACCTCAAGTGTTCCATCCCATATTCCAAAGGATACATAATAATTGGGAGTGCCTAATTTTTACATAAATAAAGTATTAATGAAACCATGAGTTTAGTTGATGCAAGAAAACAAGTGTTGTATATATTTTTTCACTAAATATATGATAAATTAATTATTAAGAATTTAATTTCTCATTTCATTAAATGGATCATGTGTGAATTAATTTTATTATGAAATTGGGATCAATATTTTTCCTCATTTTGATAACATGATCCTGTTGATATATTCACTACTATATATCATCATATATCTAAGAAAAAAAAATATTATTCCCTACATATCATCCACAAGTGTACAAAATCTTAAAGAGCTCAATGCTTTGATTCCTAATTTCTAGGGTAAAATACTATGAGCCTTAAAAATCACACACAATTTCCAAAATATAACTTGATTAACCCCATAACATAGATCGATAAATTATTTATTGTTTTCTCTTTAAAATGTTGATATAAGGGAGGGGATGATAAGAGAACTCTCAAATTCATATAAATTATTTTTCCACTATTCATGGCATAAAAATTAGCATAAATTGTATTCTTTAGCATTCTATAATTTTACATAATCCCTGGAATATGTTCATAGTGTTAAAAAGGAATAAAATAATATGAATAACTTCATAAATATATTACACCAAATATGATAATGTCACCACTTCATGGTAAAAGTTTCATACATCACATGATAAACCACGAGATATTTATTTAACATGTATATCCCTTAATTATTTAATGAACCATTAATAGTGTGACGCTCCTTCAAGTTATAATACTTTCACCTGTTAAAATTTTTAATTAAATAATATTTTTATTACCATGAGAAACAAATTCATCTATCATTATTCATCACTATAATATTTTAATTGAACCATTTTTGGGTTAGTTCAATTGGAAACTCACTAGACACCATGTCGGGGATAAATTATTTGTGATATCCTATTAATTTTAATTGGTGGAGTATATGAATACACTCTTTGTGTGTGTCTATAGGCCATGAACATGATAAAAAAGATTCTAACTCATTGAACAAGGGTAGTATCTACCAATACATCACTTTACTCAAAGAGACAAAGACAATTCAATGAAATAACTACATATTAGAAATTATTACTAATTAATATAATGTATTTTCAATTATAACATATTCATGAAGGATTCATGTCTTATTCGATAACTAATATTCTCAAAATATCATTCATTGAATTTTTTTTAAAAAAATGATAACATACTACCCTAGACATACACATATCTGAGTGTTCCATTTTTGTCTAAGGTATTGAGATATCAACTTCCATTAGATTTGAAAAATGAAAAAAATACTTCCTAGGATTATTCATTAACATTATGTCCTTTGTGACACTCCTAATGAATCTTACTTAACTACGAAAAAATTTAACATGATTTGTAAAATACATCAAAATATATGAATCATGATATGAATTAATAATAACCATATGGGATATGGATGAATAAAAAAATCCTTGGATTGTAAATTCCTATGATATATAAATAATATGTTGTTTTCCTACTATAAGGCCAATTGTCAAAACCAATTATCTTGGAGATAACCATGGGATAACATAATGAGATGTAGTGTTATTATCTTCTAAGCTCCCTACCTTATATGGCATGCACCATATTTTTCCAATTTTATGATTCTAACCATATCAGAAAACATGTATTTTAGATTATTGTCTTAGTACTTCTATGTTCTCAACATAGATGGGAACTATTGTGACCTTTTAGTGAAACATGAAATTTAAGGAGGTTTATCACTACCTCTATTCCTATACTTCCCACAATTGTATAAACTTTTGTAATATTTAGGGATTCTTTGAATAAGGGATTGGGTTTTTTGTTAATGAAAAATGAGAAAGTCATAGCCTTTGATTCAGGATAGTTGAAAGTCCCTGAGAAAAACTATCCAATGCATGATCTGGTGTTGGCAGCTGTGATATTTACATTGAAAATTTGGCAACATTATCTCTATGGAGAGAAGTGTGGGCTATATACTGATCAAAAGAGCCTAAAATATATATTCATGCAAAAAAGACCAAAATATGTGCTAGTGAAGATGGTTAGAGATCATAATGGATTATCATAGCTCATTCTACTACCATTATGGTAATGAAAATAAGGTGGTAGATTATTTAAGTAGAAATGATCTTTCATATTTATCAATGATGATAATTGGGAGGGATAAAATCTTCTTAGATAATTAAAGGATATACATGGTAATAGTTATGGAAGGAATGTCATCAATCCTTTCTCAAATTATCTTCATTGATAAATATGCAAGATCTTTTCTACTTATAGAATATACCACCTTATTTTATTTTAAATGATGGTAGTGGAATGAACTATGATAATCCATTATGAGCTCGAAACATCTTCACTAGAACATATTTTGATATTTTTTGCATGAATATATATTTTAGGCTCTTCTGATTAGTATATATCCCACACTTCTCTCTATAGAGATAATGCTGCCAAATTTTCAATGTAAAGATCACAACTACCAACACAAGATCATGCATTGGATAGTTTTTCTCAGGGACTTTCAGCTATCCTGAAGCATAGGCTATGAATTTCTCATTTTTTATTAACACAAAACCCAATCCCTTATTCAAATAATCACTAAATATTATGAATTTTTCTAAAATTATGGGTAGTGTAGGAATAGAGGTAGTGATAAACCTCCATTTCAACTTAATGAATCTATATCCACATCCATCATTCCGATAATTCATTAATCCAATCTGATTTACCATGGTAAGGGGGTTTGAAAATCCAAAGATATTTTTCACAAATTAGTGATAATACCCATATAACCAATGAAAACTACATATATCTATCATAGATGTTGTCTTCTTCTATCCTTCCATTTATTCCAACAATGAATGGTCCATAGACATCCCATCACATTTGATGATATTCTCATGGAAAATGTCGTCCTTCAACATGAACTCATATTTTCTATTCTTGGAATAAGGCTTCTTCTTTAGTAGGGTCATTTGAAAAATGTTCATACGTTTCTCATAATCCTCCTTGGTTTTGTAGTATTTTATCATATCATATACAAAGGCTACCAAAAAGTTTTCAACGTAATCAATAATGACTCTATTCATCATGTCCATGAAGATTTATTGATAATTAATGAGTTTAAAAGGAATCACTCTGAACTCATAGTGCTTATACCTTGTACAAAAACCAGTCTTGGGGATATCTTCCTTCTTCACCCATAAGTGATAATATCCTGACCAAAGATACACCTTGGAGTGATGTTTTTCTCCACATAGCTGATCATACAGGTCATCAATCTGAAGAAGATGATACTTGTTCTTTACCATGATATTATTGAGGACATTATAGTCAATGAAAAGGCGCATTAACCCATCCTTCTCCTTGATGAAGAGGTCTAGTACACCCGATGGTGAGATACTTTGGTTTATAAAACCTTTATCAAAATTATTCTGTACTTGTTTCTTCATCTCCTGATGTTCTACAAAATCCATTCTATTTGGTATCTTGGATAGTGGGAACACCCCAGGTATAATCTTGATTGAAAATTCAACCCCTCGACTATGCGGAAGACAATGCAATTCCTCGAGAAACACATCAGTATATTACCTCACAATAGTTATGTCATTGAGTATGGTTAATTCCTTATACACAATAATTTGAGAGAGATACGCTTGCTCATAGGGAAATAAAATCCATTCATTAGATGACGGTGATGAAGAAGATTCATCTTCTTTAATACACTTGCACAAAAATGGGTGATGATTTTCAATATATAGACTAATTTCCTTCTCTTGGATATTTATGTTGTATCTATAAAGGGACAATCAATACATACCCAGAATTGAATATAATTGAACCAGATTATGTATAACAAGGTTCACTAGGAATTTTATCCAATAAATAGTGATAGAAAAGGAGTTATATACATGGGATACAATACTTTTGCCATTTTATATTTTCACCAACATCTCTAAATTTTTGCTTTGTGGTTGTGTTTGAATAGTTCAAATAAGATTTTGTTATATGAAGGAATGATTAGAACTAGAATCAAAATGTTTTTTATTATTCCTTAATGAATAACTACTGTACTTATCACCACATCTTTTTTTGGATCCACTTTAGTGGTAGTGATGAAAAAATGTATCCCTTGTTTTTATGGTGCTTTTTGGTAGTTTTATAAAACCCTGGGCTTAGATAATTAATATACAAAGTGACCAAGTTCTTTACAGTAAATGCAATGGAATATTCATTGAGGATGGATCTGACCATTTCCCTCTTCCATCACATTATTGGGATTATCCTATCATAAATTCTTATCTAGGATCCCTTCCCTCCCACATCTAAAGATTTTTTTCTCCGCTTAATAATTTTTTGGGGGGATTCATTCTGTATCATTGACAACTGGGATGTTGATTTTTTTCACCATTATATTTCTCTGTTGATCTATCAGAATTAAAATACACTTTAGGCTTCATATCCCAATGTTATCCTTGAGATTCAAAGATCTTCATTTCTAATTTGAGGGAACAGCATAAAATTTTCTCATAGCTATCAATGTCACTGATCACCATGGATTTTTTGAGACTATGATTTATTCCAAAAAATGTGTGTTCAACCTTGAATTATGGTGTAATGAAAATGACAGATTTGTATCATGCATGTCTTATGATGTTTTCCTCCTACACCCTGATATATTCATCATCTTTTTTTGAGGGAAAGGAAATACCAATCTATTTTATGTTTTATAGTGTGAGGAAAATATTTATCAAGAAACATTTTCTAGAATTCCTTCCACAACATGGAATCGATATCTTCCTCTAGCATTGAATTCTTGATCAATGTCCACCTCAGATCAACTTCTCCCCCTTAATGTCAAACATCTAGTAGAACATTATCTTTATCATAACATTAATGGATATAGAAGAACATATCAATGATTTTGATCCATTGTTCGGTGATTAAGGTATAAAATGATCAATTTAAGGTAAGAGGTAGTTGTTTCATGATTATCTTGACAACGACATGTTCACTCTTAAAGGGGTTTGGGTACTCTTCTCGATCTTGGTTTTTATTTGTAACATAAGTTAGTTACGAGTGTATCATTATAATGTTTTCAATTCTTACTCCCATCGGGTTCGGAATCTCATTGGTGAAGTCATCACATGGATTGTTTACCCAATTCCACATATTTCTAGACATTGGGTAGAATAAAGGGAAAATTAGGGAGGAGAATTTTTAAACAATTAAACACATAAAAGGGAATCCAATGACATTAAATGGATAACATATAAAATATAAATATTTTCTTAACTTTTGAAATTTTAGTCTTGAATCTATGTTATCCATGATCTATTTCCTAAGATATATTATTAACAGATTTTTTCACTTAATAATGGTTTATAATGATCTTATGAATATATCAAATAATGTACCCTATGAGTGTCTAACCATGTGCGTAGTATGGTCCGTTTTTGTGTAACAGGTTACCCTAAGTTAGTCCCGAGATACCTTGTCCGAGTGGTTACCACAAGGTATATATATTCTAGAACCACATACTCTTATAGTACTAAGAAAGGGATGTATTTCTTCTCTAAACCACTTACTCAATTATTAACAAAATTTAAGGATATATTATTATAACAGGAAAGTTCGTTAGAGGTAGGCCCCTAAATATTTATTAAATAAAAAGAAAAGTACAGCAGTACACAAACCACACTTCAGAATTCGATTACATACCATAAGCATTATACCCATCACAACCCATATTAGAGTCTCCTTCCGTAGTGGACATCTCCCATTCTGAGCTTTCATAGTGCAGTAGGATCTTGGCATACTTCCTTCTTAGGTTAAATTTCTCTAATGAGATTAGCTCCTACGGTGATTGTTTGAAAGAGGATCTAGTGGGAAGCGGCTTCGGTAAATCAGAGTAGTCCTTCCTCATCCTTCGGCTGGACACCTGCTTTCCAGATTCCCTCTTCCTGTCCTTGAGAACCTCACAATAGGAAGGTATCACCGTCACATTTTCCTTGTCGCTATCCGAGACATTCCCCCACTTTCCATTAATCCAAACATCCTGGAAGCCATCACCCACTCCTCCGGCCTGAACATTGAACCTGTTACAGTCAAGCATTGCCAAACATGGTGGCTGCCCTCCAAGCTCCTGTCCAGAATCCATATTCACTGGTTCATCACTTAAGAAAAGCTGAAAATTATAATTTTCAGCACCCACCTCCACCAACTATTCATTTTGACACTCAGTCTCCAACCTAAACTGCATTCCCTTCCCTACATCAGCTGAAACACACTGCATAGCAGTGCCATCCTGAATTAACTCACCCATTTCCATTTGACCAACTTCACCAGACGCCAATACATGGAACCAACTACCAATTTCAGTAGTGCTCCCTAAAGCCTCAGATTGATTTTGCAGATGCGGAATGGTATCCAAATTTTTCCCGCAGCCATCCAAATTCGAGTTCATCAGCCCCCCCCCCCCCCCCCCCCCCTTCAGACCAGTAGAGCTGTGCCCAGCACCATCAACCCACTGCTTAAGCCCACTGGTCCTCTTACCAGCATTAGCAAGACTCCCTCCCTCAGAACCTACCACTACAATATTTGTGCCACCTCTAGGAGAATCAGCATCCACATGATTCACACCAACCTTGAGGTCATGATTCGGCCTCCAAATCACCACATAGACCATTGGGTTTCTCATGTTCGAACCATCCACTCCATTTCCAGCCTTTGCAACAATAGAAGTCAGCGGCCCCTGACCAGTGGTTTTCCGGTTACGCTTCACTGGAAATAAATTTCTTCCATTGTTACATTGCTCACCATGGTGATCCAGGTGATTGAATCCTGATAAGTAATAAATCCAGGATTCAAAAATCACCATCTGCTTCCATCAAAACTCCTCCCCAACCATATTCCATATCCAATCAACTAGCAACTTCAAAGCATCCACCTCAACGCATAGCCGCAGGTTGACAGGATGACTCACCGACGATGTGTGATCACTAGAGCACAATAATTTCCCCACCAGATTCCCTAACATATGGATAATCGCGTGGTTCGGGAAGGGTAAGGGAAGATGAGAAAAACTTACCCAGTTGGCGATGGAGGGAGAGTCCCGATTAATATAGAAATCAAATGACCATCGGAAGAGGTATAATATACAACCACCACATCGTCGAGGATCCCTAGACTAAGCACAGATTAAGTCGTCCTCTGATGCAAAGCTTTCCATCATATGGAAATTTTTGATCAAACCCACCACCACGCTATCCTACAGATCCCAATTGCTAAACAAGAATCTATCGAACTCATCAACCGAAGGTCTTCGATGATTGAATCGAGCCACCAGGGGTCAAATTCAAGGGATTTAAAGTCCTAGAGAACTCTAAATCAGAGATCGTAAGCTGAGGGATCCCGAGATGCAGATCTGGAACCTTCAGACTCAGAGAAATTGACGGAAAATCAGGAATATAACTATGGTTAGAAAAGGGAACAAAAGCTGCCCGTGGAATCGGAGGTCAAGGGAGATCCTCTGCCCCCCTCCCACCTCCAAGAAGGGAGGAAACCCATCCCCAAGCATTTAGTGTTTGTCTCTAGAGGCCGTCCTTGGTCCAAACATGTTGTTGGGTAATGAGGTATTGAGCTGGCCTGCCCACCTGTGCGCCACACGTCCCCAGCTAGGCCCATGGTGGATAACCCTTGGGCTTGGGCCAGTTACACACGGAGTCGAGGGGATGAGAGGATCTCTGGTGTATAGTGCACGTTTCCTTTGAAAGAACATGAACCCATAACCTCGATGATAGGACTCCACCGCCTTGAACCAACTCACCCAGCCCCCGCGAGCATAAACGTGTTGTTGGGTAACGAGGTATTGAGCTAGCCTGCCCACCTGCACGCCACACGTCCCCAGCTAGGCCCAATGTGTCCAACCCTTGGGCTTGGGCCAGTTCCACATAGGGTCGATGGGATGAGAGGATCGCTGGCGTATAGTGCACGTTGTCTTTGCATGGACTCGAACCCAGAACCTTGACGATAGGACGCCACCACCTTGAACCAACTCACCCAGCCCCCGCGGGTGAAACATGTTGTTGGGTAACGAGGTATTGAGCTGGTCTGACCACCTGCGCGCCGCACGTCCCTAGCTAGGCCAAAGGTGGCCAACCCTTGGGCTTGGGCTAGTTCCACACGGGGTTGAGGGGATGAGAGGATCGTTGGTATATACATAGTCTTATCCCTAAGAATTTTTATATATTTTTCTAATCCTAACCTCAAAACTACTAAAATGTTTCTATAACACCAAAAAATGAACACTTATATTTATTCCACATTAATACGTGATTTATTACGTACAATTAAACATAATAAAACTCAAAAGATTTCTATGGATAGTGAATTTTTGAATTGGAAGCATAGAATAATATATTGAACAAGATATAAAACAACATTCTATAAAACATATTAAACATGGTTCTAAAATTACTAGGCATTTAAAATATCTTGGAATATCTGGGGGAAACCATTTGAAAGGGGTTAGCTATAAAGGATAGTAATGGAATAAACATGAAATAAAATGAATAATGTAAGACATGTAAAACAATAGACATGTCAATGGGATATAAAAAGAGTAGGAATCGTGAGCATGAACAATGATACACTATAAGGCATGATAATCATGAAGGAAACTTGGAAATTGTGGGGAAAATGAAAAACAAAAAATCATAAATATTGGTAACAGATAAACCCACCCTGAAATCATGGTGGATATATTCCTATAATGTAATCATGTTAACATTATGTCCAAACAATATGTATCATGATTTTAAACATTACCTAATGAATTGGAGCTCTATCGGGGTTCACCCATCATATTCATTTCATTCTCATGATTAAGTGTTCCAAATAGATCATAAAACAAGGTTTCATTTATCAACATAATTTGTCAAAAAATTAAGGATTTTGAAAGAAATATGTTTATGTCCCAAATAAAAAATAATATGTGGATGACTGTGAACACCTTAGATAGGAAATGGGAATGGTATTCAATACACAATTGTTACAACATATAATATTGTGGTGAAATTTTGGCAGCATAAAAACATCACTTAAATATTCATAAAATAGGTTTAAGAGTTAGAAAGTGTTATTTAATAACTTATACATAAAATGGGTAGTAATAGGTAAATTTAAAATAATATTCCAACACTAGAAATTTTGAAATAGAAGGGATAACATAACACAGAAACCTGAATAATGAAAACAATCCTACTTATTTTTCAACATGGTAACGAGTGTACATAAAGGATCATGGAAGGATTAATAAGAGTTAAAGGGGATAATCTAATAATTTATGAATAAAATTAAAATAATTTTAATATTGAATAATATATCCCATCATGATGAAATTGAAATTAAAAAGTATCACATAAAAGGGTTTCTTGAATAACAAGATGGGAGATAAACCCCATACAAACTTTCTGCATAGTAAAGGTTTCGATAAAATTAAAAATGAGAGATGATAAATATTATATCATTAAAATAATAATAATTTTACAATGAGGGATTGTTGAAAAATAATTTACTCTATAAAAATTTCAATTAAGAAGACAACTTCCAAAGAAGGTTCTTGTATTGAAAGGAGGAGAGGAAGGTGAGGATACATTACTAGAGCATGTCATGCCAAAATCCTAGGAGAGGATTATTGAGAGCTTGGTGAACATTTGGGGGACTCTATAGAGTATAATATATAGTATGGAAGTTCTCAAATGAGTTTTAGTGAATATAAATGGGATCTTGGGTGGGTTTATATAGGAATAGAGTGGGGATTCTATATTATTTTGGTTTGGGACACTATAAAAACATATTCAATACCAAAAAACAACCTAGAGTTTTGTCACAAGGTTTCTAAAAAAACATAGTGGGTTAAATTATTTTATAAGGGAAAGGGAATAACATAATAAAATCATTCACTCACTTATCTAGCAGTGAGTCAGACTCTTGTAGAATGTTTTTTTAAACCGTAAAATATATTCTTTACTTTGGTAGACTCATATTGGCTTTTGAAAATAAATAACAAAAAATAAATATAACATTATTTTAAAGGGAAAACATATATTTTTTCATGTATCCCATTTTTAGTAATTATTACATCATATTTGTGTAATTATGATGTCAAAACACACAAATTATATTTATAAGGTATTTAATTTTTACTGGAAAATTCCATTATCTCATAATTTTTTTAAAATTTCACTATTGAATAATTTTTAGGTTCTGATTCCAAAAATAATATTACTTTTATCGAAATCTTTTATAAATTATTATATTTTCACTTTTATAAATAATGACTGGCATTTATTGTAAATGACGTGTTCTTAACAATAACAGTTTTTGAATCCTTACAGAAATTACATTTGACTCGATTAAAATTATATGATCTTTTATATTTTGGTATAAATTATTTGGTAATAATATTTTATTAAATTTTTATTTATTTCAAACATATATTAACTCATATATTCATTAATTTAATTTTAATATTATCCAAAAATACAATTTGTGCATTATTTTATAAAAATAAAAATCATTTATAATGTAAAAATAATAAATTTTATATGAAATCATTATTAAATTAAAAAAAGTAAATATTATTATTTATAGGGTCTTGATACAAATACATTCAATACACTAAAATAGGTACTAAGAGTATGGTGTGCGGTGGTTGGAATTTCACGAGGTGGTTCAACAAACATGCATTGGGACATGATCTCAATGAACTTGTACTTCTCCTATAAACGGTTTCGCTCATGATTAAGTTTTTAGATATCATTTTGGGCTTGGTCATGGTCAAATAAAAATGATTCTATATCCTTTGTAAGCTCTGATTGATGGGATTCATAGGGCATGATCCTACTGTTTGTGGCCATCAATTCTTTTGTCTATGTCAATTAGATTTTTTAAAACCCTATATTTATAGAAACAATGTGATCACTAATAAATAATAATATTATAAATGGTTATATCACTTAAAAATTATTTAAATCATATTTGAAATAATAAAACATAATAAGTACATGTGTTTTCTATAACTGTATTACATAGAAATACACTTAATTAAATCATAATGGGAATTTTATTTATAATAGTCTGATTTGTTACATGTGGTTTCAATAAAAAATTACCCAACAAATTGATATAATTATACATCATCCTTATATTAAACTAGGTATAAAGTGGAGTCCACCACATGGGTAGTGTATATTTTTAATTGGGTGTCATAGTAATAATGTGGATTAATTTTTTTTACTTATATGGATCTAACAATTTTCAGAAACATAAGTGGAGTTCGTCAACATACACACTGTTTTTTGAGAACTTATAGCTATCAAAACTACTTGAGACAACAATTGGTGGTTCATCACTACCAAGAAACACAATATTTCCATATTAATTAAGAGATATATCCATGAGAATATTGGATCATTGTTCTCTTAGAGTGTACTTTCATTTCTATGAAATAAATAAAAGAATGTGAGGCAAAGGCTTTTTATCATTGCAAATTCACATAGAATAAAAAGATTTCATAAAAAATGGGAACCATGGTAATATATTAGATTCAATTATTACGAACACATCATCAAATTTTAATTTAGAGAATATAGAAATGGTAAATATATAGGTTTTGGACATTATTGGCATAAAGATTGGGTAACACCCTGAAAAAGTATTTTTGAACCACAACAGAAATCTAGTGAATGAAAAATAATGGGAATCTGTCCTATACTTCCTCAATGAAGAGTAAATAACCATGATAGATATCAATAATTTGATAGGATTTGAGAGGTAGATATAGAGGTTATCAGTATTGAAGAGGTTCAAAAAGGGGGATTGTTGGAGGTTAATGACTTCTATGGATCTACTGAAATTTACATGAAATATAGACCTCTAACCTCGGATCCCAAGGGGAGTAATAATTAGACCCAATGATAAAACAAATAATTACATGTTTTAGAATAAAGAGACAAAATGGATCTGTATTTCCTAAATAGTGTTGTAACTTTTTTAGAAGTATAACCTCCAATACATTATGATGAATTAAATATATGAGTTGTAAGATGAGTGAATTCGAAATTATGAGAAATTTAATGAGAAATGTAGGACATTAAATTTTGATAAAACACTAATACAAATCATTTATTTATCACAATATTTAGTGAAGAAAAATATCATACAAAAAATTAGTAAGATAAAATGAAGGGGTGAAACATTGCTATGGAGTCGAGAAGGGAGACCAGGATATAGAGGTCATTTAATTCACTAAAATAATTGAATAATAATTATTATATCCCGATTATTTTAATAGTAGAAATCATACTTTAAATTGGACATAATTTTACTCGAAGAGTTGTAAGAAGAGGTGTTTATGGTGACATATTTATTTAATCTTGAATGGGGTTGTTGACTTTTTTCTATAATAGAAATGGATGAACCGCAAACACATTTAAATGAGGAGATTTTTTATGAAATTAAAATATCATTTAAAACAAACAACATCTACTTATAAGATTAAATGGTGGAAGATAAATGTTATAATCTATAGAATTTTTCTATTTACTTGTGTATTAATTGAGGATATAAAAATTATAGATCCTACTGTGAAGCGTTTTTAGAAGCTAAATATGAATAATAATAAAAATTTAACCCAAAAATTTATATCATGATGTCATTCCAAAAATATAAATATTGTAAAATTGTTTGATACTTAAATTATTGGACAACTAAGGTAATGTTCAATCTTAATGACATCAAACGAGGAACATTGCAGAGTCATCCTAGGTTTTTAATAATTTCTAGGAATTAAATTGGATTTTAATTTTAATTTAAATTTCGGATTACTATTTATTATTGTATTTAAAACCCAGTTATCTTATAATTTTAATGAATTTGTTCTTCACTTTTACCATTTTAATATATTTTTGTGTCTAAAGAGTTAATATCATTTTTAATATTTTAGTTGTGTTTAACATTTCCATGAACTACCAAATGTTAGTTGAACTTTAGGGGGTCTTTTAGTTATTGTATAGGTGAAGAATCATTGCATAAAATATTTTTTTTATTTTCCATTATTTGGATAAATTTATAGAAATCTTCACTAATGGGATATTTTTCTTATTTTTGGAGAATTTTTAATTTTTCATACCAAAACATTGATATGATAATGGTAAAAAATTTTAAACTCCATTATTTCTCTAATTTTGAGTTGTTTTAAAAAGTTATTTTTCCTATGATTTTAATAATTAACTATAATTAATCAAAATAATACTTTATAATACAAATTAATAATTATTATTCCATGAAATGGTTGTTACATATTTACATTTTAAACTCTCGAGTTGGTTTTGAGCCATTTGGGCATTTTAATTCTTTTACCATTTTTATTGAGAGAACTCATGATGTGTGACACTAATAAAAGATTCCTATTTTTATTATATAAACATGATTATTTTGAACTACAATAAAATTCTTGAGGCCATCAATTCATATTATTTAATCCCATACAAATTTTATCCCTAACATAATATTTAATAATTATGTTATCCCATAATATCTAAGAATTTCCTTAATAGAGAAGATTTAAATTACTATCAAATTTTATTCCTCCAAACCCAAATCATATTTTTTTTGTATGATATTAATGTGTTTACAAGTGGGGGGGGGGGGGTTTCTATGGTGTAAGGTATTTCTTCAGTGAGGAGACGCATTTGGGGTGTCTTCATTGGACAAGTGGAAAATTATCATGAATATATCTTTCGTAATATTACATTGTTTTCTCGATTGAAATAAATAATAAAAATTCATGAAGAAAACAAATTTTAAAAATTGGGATGTGTGCTCTGTGGGTAAAAAACCACCCCACATGACCATTGATATTGTTCTAACTAATATAATTAGTGTTATGAGGAGATTATTTAGGTTTGGATGATGGATTTTAGCATTATCCCATGAAAAATATTAAAAATGACTAAAAAATAATGAAACTAAAAAGGGTTGATTAATATTTGTATTCATGGTATTATAAGGCTTAAATACGAGTATAGGGAGTGGGGATATTTAATTTTTGGAGAGGAACTTAATGAGGAAGAATGTTCATGGAGTTTTTGAAGGATATAATTAATTAAACTATTTTTATTTTATCCACATATTTTAGCGTTTTATTTTAAATTATAACATGATTACCCACAACATTGAGACTCCGAGAAATTAAAACCTCAAAATAAATCCATCATTTGTTTTATTTAATTTATATGTAGAGATATATTGATCTTATGTTTTAATGGACTGAGTGTGTGTACTTGAGATTGTGCATTACTTTATATCAGATATTCTTGGGTGACGAGTGAAATAATTTTTTTTAATGTAAATCATAATTTTAATGAATATTAGAAAGAGGTTAAATTATATGATTGTAACAAGAAAAATTTCTCAAATTTGTAATTATAAATTAATCATGATTTGTTAACTATTTTGGGTAAAATATTTGCGTTTAAAAATAATTATATATAACTTATTTAATAGAATGATAGTATTAAAAAATTTCCTTAATTAAGTTTGGATCCATTATATATTAGAGATTCAATTATTTATTGAGGAAATGAAATATTTAATTATGGAGTTGATTGATGACTTTAATATATATAATATTATTATTTATTAATTTTTTAAATTTTATTATTGCCTAGTATTATCATTTTTATATATTTTATGAACTCCATTTAATTATAGATGGATTATTTTTAATTTTATTTTATTTATATAAAAGAATGAATAATGATTTGAAAACATGAAAAATAAATAAGGAAATTGATGGATATATGTTTCCATGAGGAAGATAGATTTTTGGCATTGAAAAAATGATTATTTTTATATGTGGAAAAGTTGACTTTTTTATCCAGTTGTTAAAGAGGCAATCACATAAAAATTCTAGTTAATAATGTGTTTATTAATGGGGGGTAATGACATACATTTAATTCAATTTTAGGGTTGAAATAGGCGGTGAATCTTAGCCTCTCATGTGTGAGATGGAATGGGAAGCAGACAGTAAGCTTGAGCACCCTTACAGACTTCACTATCTTGCTATTAAAACATTCTATCTAAGTAAGGCGAGTGTGACTAAGCGGAATAATGATGTGGGACAGAATCGACATGAAATTATTCTTTAATTACATCAATTAATCTATTTTAAGCTATTAATGTGATATCCTCTTCAAAAATGACATCTATCTCATCAACTTTTATACGACACCAACGATATTCCATTGCTAATAGTGTGAGTATAGAGATAAAGTGCCACCATACAAATAATTGATTTGTTTGTATTATATTTCATTGGAGACCTTCCACCCTGAACCATGAGTTAAGTAATCCTAAAGGATTTTTTTGAATCTATACATAAGGGTAATACTTAATTTAAGATATAAAAGGGTTTCAATGAGGTGGAGTTAGGTAGTTGTAATGAAAGGATATATACATGTTTTACCCCACCATTAAACAATCTGAAATTAGTTATAAATTTATATAAATGTAATGGAATTTTGATCATAAGTTATATAAAAAATTTTCACCCTTGAGAGGATATATTTGGTAAGAGATGATGGTTTATTTCTGTATGATCTATATTATGTGGACATGTCTTACACTCAATGAAGTGTGTGAAGAATATCTCATGGGGAAAAGACACATGCCATGAGTATTTGAGTTGATGATTAGAAAAATTTAGGATATGTTTTGATGGGAATGGAGATATGTGGATGTTTAACTAAGTCATAGTTTCATGCGATGAAGATGAAAAGAGGTGAGATTCTACCCAAAGAGTATTATGAAATTGTAGAAAGGATATATATTATTGGGTGTTGGGAAAGTCATTTAACGATGATTTACATTAGGATAATTGCTTTAACTGTGTATTAATATAATGGGATCCTCGGTTTGAATGCTTGTATAGTTGTGCATGGCTGTAGCATACGGAATATATACGTTGTAGATGGCTTACATATGGTAGAAATTTATTTTTTCATTCCATTACAGCATATGTTATAAAATATTATTCCTTGGTTTATGTATGATGTAAATCATAAATGATTTTAAGTTATTCCAGAATCTATGAAAGAGGATGTGTTCTTATGTGATTATAATGATTTTAGAAAAGTAAATATCTGAAAACATTATTGAACGAGGAAGTGGAATATGAATATTTATTACATATTTTAAGAAGGATAAATCTTAGTTACATTAGCTTAACTATTGAATATAAGTCATTATAAAATTTAAATATGAACTCTTATCCTTTAGACAATTTGAAGATGAATTTTTTTTGATAGATTTTACTAAAAATAGAAGATTAATTTTTTAAGAAATTTTCACATAATGGTGTGTAGAGTAATAAGATATGAAACAAATAGAAATATTGGGGACCATTTATATGGGTATTTAAGGAGGGAGATTAAATTCGATCACATAAATCAATTCTCATATTATGTTTTTATTTTCTATTCTTTTTTGTTATCCTTGATGAATATTTTGGATGTTAACATCAATTCATGTAATATTATTATTTTACTAAAAAAATTTAGTATTTATTATTATATTTACTCCCACTTTGAGGACTCTAATTTTATCAATGGTTGACACACCATAAATCATGGTGGCTAGTGTTATATAAGATGTTAGAATTGGTTGAAATTAATCTGTACCAATCAGATTTATATTATTTGTGTCTCATTATATTATTAAATTTAATTAGTATCATCTTGAGATTAATTGATATCATAACACTTTATATCCAAGTAGGATAAATGATGATTTTGGGGTGAAAAAAATGTGATAGATTAAATTGGGTGAGTGAGAGTCAAATCAACTCTATTTATCACAATATAGATATATTTTAAATTAACAAGGATCTTTATTGATTTACTTAATATAGGAATCAATGATCTCTGGAAGCTTTATGTTATATAGAAAGGTATAATTAGTTAATTCAAGATGTATTTTGAAAATTGTTAGATTAATTTCATGAGTTTAAATGAATCGTTATAAATTATATATAACTATAAATGGAAATAAATTACCTTATCATTATATATTATGGAATTATTTAATCATGTTTTATGTTTAGTCGCAGTTAGATTATGTTTATTTAATTTAATTTGTTTAGTTTATTTTAAGATTTTACGGTAACATTACAGCGACCTAGAAATCAGTTTATATATTTTAACTAGTATTTCTTGTTCCCCATGGGATCGATATCTATATTAACTTTACAATTATAATGTGTTTATTTATGAATGGGAACTTATAAATAATAAACTATATCTTCCTTGAATAATTATCGAATCTCCAGGTAGGTCAAATTTTTTACCTTTCAACATATAGTTTGTTATACTAGGAAACACCCCCTAGATGATAAAATAAAATCTAAAAAAACATGATAAATATTATAGACCCACCATTACCATGGAATCCAACATGTGTCATCTATTACAATCAAACCTGAGTAGTGACCAATAAAATTGAACTATTATATTTAGTGGTGTAATTATTTGGATTATCACACTAGTGGGTCTTATTTTAGAGTATAATGTCTGAGTGAAAACCCTGACTAAACCACTTCTTTATGATTGATAGAGATTCATAAAGAGGGTTCAATCCCTTTTTCCAACACTAGAGGATTCCCAAAGGACCTATTAAAAATTTTAAAATCATCAAAACTGACTTTAATGATGAATCAAATTAAAAATTGAAAATTAATAAAATTATATATGAATTAAATTGTATGATTACAATATTTTAATTGATATTTTATTAATGGAATCATTAGGTGAAAATTTTATATCAATAATATATTAAAAACATAAGGTATACAGACATATGAAGTTTTTAAATAGAAAAATATTACCAGAAATTATATACATTTCAATGTTCATCATTTAACATGTATGGTTTCTGGAAAAATATATTTAATTTTCAAATGTCACTTCCAAGATCAAAACTTTTATTATTTAAAGGAAAAATTTACTATTTAAAAATAAAAAATCAGTTGAATTTTAATAATTCAATAAGATAAAAATATCTATTAAATCGTCATATTAGTTTTGCATTTTCTAATTTAAGTCCAAAATAAGACAAAAATTATTTTTTAATCTACAGAAAGAAACATATGGTTTATAGAGGATTTAAAAATCAAATAAAGGAATGTTATCTATGAAATTAAATTGTTTATTATTTTATATCATTACAACTACCTAAAAATATCATGAATACAAGAAGAGAGATAATTTTAAAGAACAATATATAGAGTTTTTCTTACAACCTAAAATTTTATCAATCATGGAATAGTGAAAGGATGATATATCCAAAAAATAGGAGTAAATGTTAATAGTATAAAAAAATAAAAATTATATATGACATAAATCAGTAAATAATGAGGTTGGAATTTAATTCAAAATAATTTAGGTTTAGCCTGAGAACACGTTATAGAATTAATAATTTGAAAGGTATGTATTAGAATACAATAAATTATAGAAAATAAATAGAAGATTCAAATACTCATATTTTGAGAAAAAATTAAATAATATATTTTAGTTGGATAATATTTATGCAAGATAAAGAAAATAGATATAGAGATGGAAACACAACTCAGTGAAGTTTATTGATAAAAGAATATATTATTAAAATTCCTAAAGTATAATGTATGGACTAAAAAATATTAAAAATTAAAAACAGAGACACAATGTAATAATCATATTACATGTTAATAAAATTAAATTTTTAATGAAAAAAATATATTCATGTTGATGGAAAATAACCAATCAAAGGGAGATTAAGAAAATTCCTCATCACATTAACTTTTAAATCAATTGAAAATGAACAGACACCATTTATAGTTATCATATAATTTATATTAATCTATTTTATAAACCTATTTGAATTTATTAATTATAATTTTTTTCATTTATATAAATTAACTAAATATTTATTTGTTAATAAATAATTTTTCTAATAATTGATTATAAGTATTTTAAATTGTTTCATTCTACTATTGGTATGGTAAAATCATTTATCATTAAATGTTCATGGTTTCATCATAATGATAATGTAAAAGGTACAAGATTAATTAATTCAAAAAGATTTACAATTTTCATGATTTTGAAATAGTCGGTATGGTTATTATATGTAAATAAAATTTTAAAATACCTTGGATCGTTGTGATTTTGTCAAGTGAAAAGAGGTATTTAATAAAGGGTTTGTTAATTATTTACATTAACACTGAAAATTCATTATAATATCTTAAAATAAAAATTATTTTCTTATATTATAATAAAATAAATTTTTTTCCTACATGATGATAATGATGAGAAAATAGTAGCTTTGATTGTTATAATGATTGAATAGATCTAAAATTGATCATATAAAAAAAATGAAAGGATTATTTTGAGAGGACTATTATTTCTTTACAATATCATTATTTTATATATATAATGATGATAATTAAATTTTATTAAAATAATAAATCTAAATTTATAATATTTATAATGAAAATATTAATGAAAGAAATTAATAAATAATGTGTAATCTACTTTGGATCATGTTTTTGTTCACTTAGAAGGCTTTTTTGTAAAGGGTTTGAGACTTCTTTTTATCAGGGTCACCAAAAAGGTAAAAAGTATGTAGGAGTGTAAAATTTGGAAGTGTTTAGATATAATGTTTATCTTTGGGTTTTTATTATTCTGGTGGTGGATTAATTAGTTTATTGATTATATTTGGATCTATTTATGAAAATATTAATTCATCAATGGTTAATGCATGTAATTTATGTGTAAAATGGGTTTAAAATGGATGTAAAGAAATTTTGTGGAGTTGTACTCATACACACTTGTACAAGGTAATTATTTATAATGTTTTAGATACTTATATGTCATTTTTATCAAATAACTCAATAATATCACTTAGAATTTATAGATACATTTTACCTTGAAACACTCGATAACATATTTAATAATTATAATAAATTATTGAACCTCTACTTTATTCTAGTGAATTGATTACAAAATAGAAATAATTTTATTACATAAAAAATCTATTTATGAAAAAATTAACTTTTAAATGAAAATTCATAATATTTAAATATATTTTTTTAGAATAAAAACTATTTTATGTTCAGTGAATGAATAAATTTTTTAATTATCATTATATTATTATTTCATAGCTTTTAGTTATTAATTTGTTATAATAAAATATATTATTTTATATAATATAGTCACTTTCACAAATAGATAACATGAATCTTCCAATAGTTTTAAAATACATTTAAATTATATATAATATATATATATATACCCAATAGTTATATAATTTCCAATTAAAAATTTTACATTCAATATAGAAGAAACCAAATGGGAAACAATGGACTTGAGGAATATTTATAGATAGCCAAACCCAGTCACACCATCTTGGTATTCATATTACTAGAACTATGAGGTCAAGAATCATCCCAAAAAGTGGAATATTCTCTAATAAATAACCCCAAAATTTATTTTTTGATTCCATTCAATTGATAAAAAAATGTACCACATAACGAGATAAGGCTCATAAACCAATGTCACTTTAAAATTCTCATACAATTGTTTGATATATAGGATGTAACTCAATATATCACATTGAATCAATTATCAATCATTTACCATTACATATATGATCTTGAAACATAAGGGGAGGAAATATTGAGTGATCAATAAGATTTAGAGTCCAATCCATGACTCTCAAATGCTTCTCCTACCCCAATCTAGTTTGTTGATCAACTGGATGACATGAATTTATGGGATAAGTCCTAATTCTCTACAAGTATCTCCTATATAAGTCCATAAATAGTGGTATTATAACCACATAAAACCCCAAAGGAATCCTATTAATATACACATGAACCCACTTTTCTATAAATAGAGAACCACCTATTTGAAGAAGATTAATACTCTTGGTATAAAAATAATATGTTTTAAATAAAAATATACTTATTTTGATAAATTAAAAATGTTTTATTCTATATTCTTTTCAAAATTAGTCAAATAATCACCAAGAATCCCAATAAAACCAAGAAAGGTTTGATATTCATGTGATAACTTCTAAGACATAAAATGTTGAAGAAAGTATATTTATATAATATAATTTATAATCATGGGTTTAAAATCAACATCAGGGAATGGTTATGTAGGGATATATAATTCCTATATATGTATGAAATAATATCCATTATTTGGATGTTTTTAAATCCTTAATGGAAAATGGTTTTGGGATCAATCTATTTAATTCCAAAAACTGATTTGTCTCAGGTATAAACATAATGATATGACACAAATATAAGAATGAATCAATATTGTGAAAAGGGAATAATAAATCCTCGGTTAATATACAAATACGTACATAATTCAAATAACTAGTAGAAATATCTATGTTCATGGTGATAAATCATGATATGAAATTATATTTATTACATGGAAAGTCATCCTTACATATAATTGTGTTTATTTCATTAACGTATCTCCAATACATGTATTACTTCATAAGTGAAAAAATATAAGTGGTGGGGAATTTTATATTTATTTTCTATGTTACATTATTTAAGTACTGAAACAATATACCAAAAAAGGATACATAGGAGGAAGACCAAAATGGCTTATAAGTATCATTATACAATCAATTATATGACGTGAATGTCAGTGTCTTGATCCCCACCCATTAGACTTAGATAATTACACAATATTTGGGACTCTATCTCATTTCAATAGCCAATGTTAACACCATTATACATAGTATATTATTCTATGATTGAAACAATAACACACTATTCAAACTATTCTAACCCATGGAATAATTATGGCTTTCTTGTGTCTCCCTATACATAATGAAAATGGTTTGTCATATATATTTTGGAATTTAGTATTGACTAATGAATGGTTAATTCATACAAGAAACATATATATTATAAAATAATCATTGAGAATAATTGAAATAATGGTGTTAAACATTCATATCAAATAATATCTTCTTATTTAGACAATATAATAATATATTCATCCTTGATAATAATAAGCCCATTTTTTATGATGATAGACACATTTATCCACACACAGCTAAGGAACGGAATCAATACTCCAACACTATAAGTCATGAAGAGTATGATCATTATGATTCCTCTCTTTTTCTTAAAATAATTTTTCTCCATGATCATATGAAATCCTAGAAAAGTAAATGTATGCTTCAATGAAATCCCACAGAACTATATTAAATAGTTCCACAATTTTTCTATGTGATCTAGGGAACTACATTATATTTCTTAAAAGTAAAATAATATTTATTTAAATAAACAAGGATACACTAGGATTATATTCTATAATTAATGTTCATTCACTTGGACTACTATTTGACACCAATTGTTAATAATAGTTGATGAGAATGATTATTCCATCTCACAAAGTCATTATACAAGATGATGTGTATAAGGTAATATATTCCCTCATCATACAAGAAGTTAATTGTTCCATGTAGTCTTATAACATTGTCCCAATAAAGAATAATTTTTTAAAAACCAGATTCTTTATCTACTGTCATGACTATAATTTATACCATCAAAAGGATAAATTTACTATCCCAAGAATAGATTTTTTAATTGATACAATGGTTAGATTTCTTTTCCAATGATTTAAATAGGTAACCATTAGGTACAAAAATATAGAAATCCCTTGAAGATATGTGTGAGAATGAATTTAGGGTTCCCAATTGAGTATAGTGATAATTGGTGATTCCATTAGTTTTACAAAATTATAGAGATACTAATAAATGATAAATACATTATATTTTCATTTACCTCTGAATTATGACTATTTCATATTATGTGGATGGTCTGGTGGTAACATCACATCTTTGTAATGACCTCATCAATGATCGTGGGTATTTTTTTATCAAGAAGTGACTAAATAACAAGAAGTTGAATTTTTTAAAATGTTCTTTTGATGTTACATTAGGGAAGTTCCTTCTAGTATATGAACTGATCTCATGGAATCAAGGTTGGACCGATGAAAAAATAAAAGATCATTTAGATGCATCCTATAAAATATTGATATTGAAGTGGACCATATCAAAGAATGTTGAATATCATATGTTTCATTATAATCCCCACTCATTTATTTCACCCCATAATAAATTTCATGGAAATTTTAATGACATATTAATAGGATGAAGGCTTCCAAAATGTAATCAGTAATATTATGTAATACCTCCCACACCCTACAGTTTTAATGTAACTGATAGAATTTAAATTTACATATATATTACTTATAATATCTTGGAAAATCCCTTATTTATCTCTTAAAAACATTGATTATGAAAAAACAAATAAAGTAAAATATATTTAATAAATTATGAATTTTTTTTTGGTTAGATATAACTAAATCACGAATAACTTAATTCCCCAAAAATTTTAATTTCGAAATTTCAAAAATTACCAAAAAAAATGTGCCCTAATTTATAATTCTTATATACCAATTAAATTAGAATTTAATTCTTCAACAGTTCACTTGGGGATAGTAAATATGGTTTTTAATAATTTATAGGTTCAAAAACTAGTATGTTTTTTGGAATTAATGAACGAGTATAGAGATCAGATATTTTCATTAGCTCATTTGATACTTGATGACATTCCCTTGAATATAGAGCTTCTTGGGGAACACATATAATATATCTATGAAGCCTTATATAAACGGGAAACATATCTTAAGGGTGAGTACCAAAACCTATTTGAGAATAGAATATTAAACCCCAATATCAATAGAATCAACCTAGAATTAAGGTTCATTTCTCTAGTAAAGGAAGTCATGTAGTATTCATTAATCCTTTTATAGGGAAGTAATAATAATGAAGGGGAGTACCGATACCTCACCCTGGATCTTGAGAGAAACCTCTAAACCCCATTCACCTGGTTGAATGTATAGGGTGAAAAACAATTTATGAGCATATAAATTAATTACTATTATATTTAAAATAAGTCTGAATCGATAAGAAAAATCTACCATAATTGGTTGGGAAATGCCCAAGTGAATGCACTAGATAAGCTAGCTGAATCTCTAAGAAAACCAGGATAAGATGAGATGATTATTTATATACAAAATCATTTAGAGGTGGATTCATACATATTATATTTATATAGAATGTATATGGGATTAATTCTAATTTTTCCATGGTGGGATCCTCTCCTTAATAAATTCCCATAGTGACAACTAGGAAATCACTTATAGTGAACTTACTATGGCATGGGTGTTTACAGATAGCCAACAAAAATTGAAATCATATGTGGGAATAAAATTTTTACCTCTCTAGTTTATTAAACACTAAAATGTCCACTATATGTAATGAATTTATGAGATACTCCTTACATACAATAATTAGGGAAACTTCCAATAAATAATGAATATAGTTAATGTCAGTATGTGTGGAGCCCTTTAAAAAGAAACCTGCATTTCTGATAAAATCAAGAGGTTTGGGTGTTTTAACCTTCCATGGTAAATTTTTAATGTAATTTACAATGACATGTATCATGGTTCATTTTTATTAGATAATTAATTAAAAACCCATAGAGATTGTACATGCTACAAAGTTATCTTTCACATTCTCTATATAGGGAATAAATATCATGGGACCAAACCCTATGGAAATCATCCATTAATTCATTTTCATTTTTTATACCACTAAATGGGATAAAAAATATTTCTTAAAGAAGGTATCAACTAATTCCATGATCATATTCCAGAACTTCTAAATTATCTATAAATTTAATATTCCCTAAATAACACTCATGAATAAAGGTACACATTTCAATGTTAATGTGTTGAATAAATTATACTCAAAATAAAAAATATAGTTTGGAAAATCTCCCCATATCTATGTCACTACCAATATATAGATACAACCCTTAAATAAGATCATCTAAATTATCTTTTAAATGTATATGAATATTTGGCTAAAGAAACTCCTCATTGTATTGAGGGATTATCCCACAACGAAAAACACCCTTTCCTTGGTGACACAATTATCTTAATATTATAGGGCTAAATAAGTATTTCGGATCATTTTTTAGTTTCCATTGATCCAACCTTGTATTTATGAGCTAATGATTAAATATGAATGGTCATAGGATAAGTAAGTCATGTTTTCCATAATTTATGAAAAGAAATTATGAAATTCACTTTTTCAAGTATTTTTGATGATAAGTAATGTTAAATTTGAATGCACAAATGATTTTATTCAAGATGCACATAATGTTTTTTCTTAATTGTGAATATCTCTTCATCATAACCAAGGTATATTATAATGAAGTGTATTCCTTAATAATATTGAATGAACATAATATCATAGCACATTTGAATATGATATTACTCAAGATATGTCACACATAAATAGTTACATAAAAATTCATGATACTGCCTACATGAGAAAAAAATTAACTATATATCCATCATTACTATATGATGTTATTCTACATGATATGTCGACTTTACCACATGCTGATAAATTATAAGGACTTTCATCTGTCAAAAATGATTTTGGACTATATAGATCACTTGAAAATTGTACTTTTCCTTTTATAACTAAGATCAATCATTATAAATCTCCCTCATGGTAATAACCCCCATTACAATTTGATCATTTCCATTTATTAGTTTTTCCAAAATTTTATATAAAATCTATTGGACCTCGACCCATAAGATTTAACTATTTTATATTTATTTATGTACCTAATAATAATAAAAATTATTTTATATTTTACGTTCCTCAAGAACTTTTACTACATGGTATATCATCCAACCTAAATGACTAATTTTAACATTACGGAAGATAATCATCTTCTCAGATTTTTTTAATATATATTGGATAAATTAACTTGTGAATTTCCTTAATCTTGTTAAGTATTAACTGAGAATGGCAAAATTTACATCAAATAAATTCTTTCATGTTAATGATTTACCTTAGAATATTTTATCATTTTACTACTTCAATAACATCACTTTCATCTTTTTTCTATAACTATAATTGACAATATAATTGTTCACATATCATATATAGTGACGATTGAACCTATTTTATCAAATTTTTTATATTCATTCCATTATCCATTCAATTCATTGCACAATAACTAACCCATTATATCATTGGGTTATCATCCATAACTACATCTTACATGATTTATGTTTTCATAAGAGAAATAATAATACTTAATATTCTTCTCTATTAACCAACCAAATTGTGTTAATTTGTCTACTCACCCCCCACTTTAAAATGCATAATGATTCCCCCCACCCAAATTATCTTCATAATAATAATCACTTCATGATGCTACAAATTATGGATGAACATGACCATAACACATGTAAAATCCTCCACTAGAAACTCTTATATTCATGTTGGAATATCCTCATTCCAAATTAACATCATGGTACTAATTTTAACATTAATGTCAATTTCACATCTTTTACTAGTGAATTATCACATATAATTATGTTTTCCTCATTTTAGTTTTCATAGGATATAAATTTATTCCCATGTAATTTCAATCTAGGAGTGATCATAATATACTTAGTATCACACCTCCTCATCCATGTTGAGGTTTACTTGTATTCATCCTCAATGTTTTGGTGAGTTTATATGACTATACCCCATTATGGATACATATTTTTATTTATTTTAAAATTCTACCCTTTATATATTTTTAATCCCCTATAAATATTGGTCCTCTGAAACATATCTAAAACCAACAACCTAAGTGTTCACCAATTTTTTTTATTTCACTCAAATTTCAAAAAAAATTCATTCCTCTACGTTTTCATTATATTTTTTTCTTATAAAATTTTTAATACTTGATTTTATAACCCAGGTGTGATTCAAATATTATTTTAAATAACCTTATCTACCCGACCATCTTCATATCATAATATACCATAATAACGATGAACATATCCATGGATATTGGTAATGTGTAAATTTTCTTTTGTGAATAGATCCCCTAAGAATTTTAATAATATATGTTCCCATAATATGTCAAAATAATAGTTATACATGAAAAATACATATATTTATGAAAATAAAAAAATATCATTATATTTTAATAGTTATACCTTGGAACCCATGTCTCGAAAATATTCAATGACCATCCTCAGCTTTCAATTAAAATGGTATAGTGGTTGAATCATAATTAAATAATGATCATCAATCCTTTAATCATATCCATCACATATGGAAACCTCATATTCACGTTTTATAATTCCTATCCTACTGTTAAAAATTCTATATGTTCAATTATATTATAAAACTTTTACCATTATGTCTCCAATCATTGTTCACCCCATTATAGAATATAAATTTTAATTTATTACAGATGAAAAGAAAATTAATGCAAAAATATTTTTTAATGACTAATATTTCTTGGAAATGTATTGATACTGAATCCATTGTCTTGGGACCAATATCCAAACAATGACACCAATATCCCAAAAAATCATAATTTTTTTTATTTCCCCATTATCATTTATAAATAATTATATATCATCATTTTTTAAAAACATTAATTACCCTTTGTGATGAGTTTGGTTTTCACATATGGTGAACATCCCACTCAAGAGCACCTAAATTTTCAAAGTGGTTCATGATCTATATCTCATGAGGTTAAAGTAAAAGATATATTTATTTGATTAATAAGACTATTTTATACATAATATATTTATTTATAATTTCCCTATTTAATTATAAATGAAATATACATAATATATTTTATGTTGAAAACACATAAAAGGCACCCTATGTAAAACTTGTGTTATTTAGTACTGAAACTCATTCATGGATTTAAAAAATGATAATTTACAAAGTAAAAGAGATAGAATTATTATGAAACTATAAATATTCCCTATAAACAGTGGACTTATGCTCTCTTAGTAATATATTTTGGGTTTTATGAAAAATTTAATTAAAATATTCATCACCACTATTGCTCTATGTGTATTAGTCTTACATTTAAAAAGGTCCTCATTATGGATATTCAGATTTATAAATTTTTTCATCCGTTATTTCACAACCTAATACATCATCCATACTAAATGATATTAAAATATATAGAATAATGATTAATTTCACATAAGTATAAAGAACATGAAGTTGTGATTTGGATTAAATAACAAAAAACAATAAGGCATAATTTTTTTTCACTCTTGTTACACCATAAAAATCAAGTAACTATTTCAATTTGAGTAGTATGAACTTGAAAATCATATCCATATAAAGTCTAATATATATATAACAATTTGTTATTTTATTCATATAAATACATATAAATAACTATAAGATTTAAATATTAATACCAAAAAATATATGAAAATGAACTCTAAACATTCTGGTTAAAAACCTGAAATGGGTGGTATATGAAACATCCATTTAATTACTAGATAATAACTTCAAAAATATCTCATATAAATGTTAGTGTAGAATCTAATATAGTGAAAAATTTGTAGGTATACCATTTAGTTTTTGAAACTATTTTGATTGAATAACGCGATCCAACAATAAAGAAAAACAACACATTGAACCTCTATTCTTTTATGCATATATGATTAAATTTTTTTGAAAGCATTCCATTGAGGACCTCTCTATGTTATTGGAATCACTCTATAATACTAATTATTACCCACAATTTATATTAGATATGATTTTCATTATTATAATAAATTTATTTGTTACTAAAAACTTTTGTTGTTGTTATAGCCTAATTCATATTTGGGCTTTCAAACATTCATGTTATGATTGGTTTTTACAACTTTATATTCACATTAATACCAAAAATTTAATTTTTTTTCAACATTTACAATTCACATAATAGGTTCCAAAATCCGGTTCATTTCATCACATGAAGGATCACCTCAATAACATTCTGAAAAAATGAAAGAAAGACCTCAGTCATCTACCAATGTTCTTGATCATTACCTTTGTCATTAATTATAATTTATTTGTTTAATTATTTTTTAATAATACAATTCATATTAATTTCATAGTGGAACCAATAAATTTAGTACAATTTTTTAAAAACCCATAATCCCAACAATACATGGTAAGGAAATATACATGTCTTGGGTCAGAACAACCCCCACCACATATTTTAAATGAAAACGTCGATTAGTGGTGAGAGCATACGATCCCATTAGATCACTTATAAATTTATTGGGAAAATATATATCCTAAAGTGAATTAATTAGAAACTATATGAAAATAGAATATCCTTGGTATACGATAAATGAATAAGATCCCATGTGAATTGCAAAACATATCCATGAAACATGTAATATAGAAATGTCACCCATAACCATCATTATTAATAACTATTGAATTATATTATATTATTTAACTTATTCTAAAATATATAATTAAATGGTTCTAAACATAATTGGTTTTATACCCCTTCTTTATATACGAAATGATGGAATATATGACCAATCACCATCATTACCTTTAATATTGAATAACAATGTTTACATGTGTTAACTTATCGCATATATTTTATTTTCTCAAACTAAACAACCATGTACCAAAACCACAATGTCGATTTACTACGTTTTTTAGATTGATGATAAGGACAAATTTTGGTTATTGTGAATAATATAGCCTTATAAGGTGACATTCTAAGTCAATATGACATTTTATTGGGACTAAGAAACAACTCATCCATGTAAACTATGTTTACAGAAATAAATCAATAAAATATATACTTTAGGGTATCATTTTGTACATATATAATGATAAAATGAAGAATATATAAATATATTTATTAATAAATAATTACAATATTTGAAAAAACATCATAAAATAGTCCACAACTGTAACACCCCAAGCTTCTATGGTACGATTCTCTTTGAATAATGCAATAGTGTGTGTTGTATGCAACATCGAGTTCTAATACACACCACAACCGATCAAACTAGCCGTTATGAATAGTAATACCTACTTTTTAAAATTTTAGATATTTTATCTCTCAAAATGGTCTTCATTTTTGGATTCAGAGTATCTACTTTAGCCTAAGGTGAAATTTTGGTACTTTTCGGATAACTTTAATATTTTGATGAATAGTGAAAATTACTAAATTTTAATTAAAAACATCTTTTTTAATTAAAATAATTAATTGTGATAAATTATGAATTTTAGTGGTTTTAAATTATACATAGAATCTATTTTTACCATTTAATACAATTTTGGTCATTGTACATAATTTCACAATTAAACTGAACATAAACAAGTATCAATCATTTGATAGTTATTATATCTTAAAAACACGCTTTTTGTTTTGACAGTGGGAATTAATTTTAAATTAATTTCTGCCACTTCTATGTTTTGAATTTGGAAAAATTGGTTCCATATTTAGAATCAGGATGTTCAAATTGTGTAAATCGGTAACTTATATTTTTAGACACTTTGAATAATTACTTTCGGTAAATGTTTTATTTACCATGGTTAAAGGGTAAATTCGGTAAATAAGGGTTAGAAAATAATATTATAATAATAAACAATTACCCTAAAATGTGTCCTAACCTTATTGGTTGATAAATGTCCAACCCTGGGCATCTTTGGGTCGATTTTGGAACCCCATGGTGCCACTTGTAAATGATAGGGACACTTTATTTTAATTAAGTTAAAATGAATACAAAAATGACAGAAGCATATATCCTTTAGAAAAACAATTTTTACATAGGGTCATATATGTTGGATGTTCCACTATAAATATTAATTGGAAAGAAAAAAATATTTCCTACATAATTGTATTATATTTATAATTTTTAGACATTAAATAAGTTAATTTATTTATGACACAATGGTGAGGAAGTAATTACCATAATAGTGAAAAATTAAAAGGATTGATATTGTAGATACCTAAATAAATATAATTTGAGACTTTTTATGAATTAAACCAACTTTTTAGGTTAATTATACATGTTAGGAATGATTTAATTAACTTTTTTCGAAGTAATCATTATGTTATGATTTTTACAAAATTCAATTATTGAATAGTGTCAAAATTGACATAAAAGAGTTTTTAAAACAAATATTATATTACTAATTGATATTAAATTCCTAAAAATCTAAGGTTAGGCCAAACGACTTATATCATGATATTTGTATCTTTAATGGACCACTTTGGGGTCGCTTGGATGTATATAGTATGTTTATTAACCATATAATATAAAAATACAAAGAGACATTGTAAAAGTGAAACTAATTATCTAAGAGTTAATACTTAATAATAAGGTTAATATAGTAACCCAAACCTGTCTAAATTATATTGGTTGAGTTGTTTTAGACCCATACTCACCTTAACCTTTAAATAATCCACTTTTGAGCCATTAGAAACCGAATATGAATTTATTATAAAATAATATTTCTAGCTTTTCCAAAGGTGCCCTCGACCCTCTTATAAAAGGTCACGCCCCCTTCTCATTAATTAAAACCTTCAAAGCCATTTGGCTCTGCCAAAATATTCCCAAATCCTTTATCAACTTACCTCAATTCATCTTAGAGGCCTTAGTTTAGTCAGAAATCCAAACTAAGAGCACTTTTGATCAAATAAAAAGGAAGAACCCGAAGAAGAGGTAATGATTTCACCACCCTTTTCCAAGTTCCTTTCTTCATCCACTTCTTCCTTATTTGTTATTACCATTCTAAAATAATAAATCCAGTATCTTATATATAATGTGATGTTATTATAAATATGGTACAACCATATTCAGTATTATATCCATACTTTGAATAACATGTCACCATATGTGCGTACGTACGGCTTACCGTCTCCACATCGTGGTGTAATTGTTATTCAATATATTATTATTTGGATTGGTATAATAATGATGTGTAACTCTTGTAAATAATAAATATAACATGATAATGATTCTGTATATATGATATACCATCCAATTATATATTATTTTAATATCAAAATAATGATATTGTCGCTCGTCCGTACGTACGGACTACCGTCTCCACGAACGCGATAAGATTCATTCTCCATTGTATCCATTCAAGTATAATTCTCATTTTATGATTAATAATAGTATCTAAGGAATTGATATCATTATGGATATTATTAAGATACAACCTATCCATGACAAACACAATTCACGTAAGAAATCATATAAAATAGAACGAGTAAGTTAACACCCGAAACAACGATAATAGTAAGATATTATTAACAAATTAATGTTAAAAGATCATATATGATTTCATATTAATGTATATGAATCATTTATAATTTAATAAAAATTATTTCACCATTATACAGGAGGTTAACCTACCCCAACCAAGGAAAAGTACAAGGTAAGGGTTTATTTCTCAATCTCTTCATTATCCGAGGTTGTTTATACGTAATAATCTACTAGGATATCTTTATCATCCACATTCATGTTTCTTAAAAATGTATTTCAAAAAAAATTTAATATTTACAAGTATATGGGTTAAATTCATTTATAACCTTGTTTGAATTTTTATAAGAGTTTTATAAAGGAATCTTTCCGTCCTTTTCCAAACAAGGTGCTTTTTAACCTTTTCGACAGAATTAAGGTATGAATGTTTTTTTAACTTATACGGTGGGTGCGGCTATTATAAACTAGTCGAAGCTTCCCCTACAAGCTTATAAGAATAATTTCAAAGAAAATTTTTTATTTTATAAATATATGACTCTTAAATGATTTCAAAATAGAAAGAGTTATTTCTCTTAAAAGAGTTTTGATTTCATCTATGTAAACATCCTTTGATGGATTTTACCCTTATTTGAATTTTATTTATTATGATACAAAACTTCTATATTGTATTGAAGGTTTTGTGATATGTTTGACTGTGGATGTGTTATTTTTATACCATTAATAGTTTATGGATGAAGTATTTACATTTTGTATGCTAGTTTTAATACGAATGTTTATGTTATGTTTAAACCTTTTCATATGGGAATGCATTGGACTTAATATGTGACGGGTGGAGCCCGATATAGCTCCTCAATGCATCGGTAGGTCTCATGAGACAAACTAGTGTCTTGGCACAAGGCCTTGGAAAAATCTTCTTTGTAGTCTTGGCACGAGGCCTTGACTATGTGGTTATGATAGTCAGGCATTAGGTATTCCATCATTATGAAAGTGGTTATTGATATTGCATGTGATTATTCGATTAGTAGAATATCCATGTGAATAAGTAAATGGAATTATTTCATTTTTGCAATACTATGTTGAATTTCAAGTTTAAAAGGATTTAGTTTTAGTTATACATTTCCTGAAATGTTTATTCTTATTTATAAAAGTTTTCGCTATATTGTTATCCTTACTGGGCATTTGAGCCCACCCCTTTCAATGTTTTATTTTTCCCAGGATGTGAAGAAGTAATTTATGAATGACCTGCATGGATAGTATGTGGGGATATGAGTGTGGACTATAAAGAAAAGATGTTCTTGTAGTTTTCATTTTTATGATGTAACTTAAGACTTATGAATATATCTAGTGTTTCCAAGGCTACTAAACTAATCGGTCTTTCGGGATTTGATCTTTTTTTGTGATCATGCCAATGTTATGTAATAATGCACCGACTCTAGGTAACTGGGGTAGGGGCGTTACAGTTCGTATCAGAGGAAGTTTAGTACAAACATTGGAAGCTAGATTTAGTTAAACTCTGATTAGAGCACATAGACCTAAGATGGACTTTGAGGATTAGTATAGAAGAACTTCCTAGAATTTTGGTACTGTAGTGATTTTGTGAGTTTTCCGAGCAATACATCTCTGTCTGGATATGAGCAGGTAGAGGCGGCTCTGGCACAGATGTACCTAGGTGTAAAACCCGAAAACACTGCTTTGAGCTAGACTCGAATGGGAATTGGTGCATGACAACAGGCCAGGTTGCACTCTTGGTTACTACACTCCCGGGGGATATTCTTAGGATAACTCTCATTTTCATTACAAATCATTATGAAGGGTTTATGAGTATATACTTCCTCAAAGAATTTTCTTTTATGATTATGGATTATGTCCATAAATAGTTCAATAAATGTTAAGTGTTTTATAAGTATGGAATTATGTGTTTTGATTCATAAACTGATCTAGTTTATGCCATTGTTTAGAAATGGCGCCTAGTGTACGAAATGGAAACTGTATCAATACACACACTCCATGTAGGGATTTCCCTCCTGCTCATGATAATTATAGTGGAGTTGGTGACACAACTGGTGTCGATCAGCTAGTCACCATACTGGGAAAACTCACTCAGGTTATGAATAATAACCTTACCCGTATAGAGCACCCTGATCCGCAGCATGGAGGATCAATGTTAGATCGATTAATGAGGAAAAAACCTCCAACGTTCAATGGGAGTACAAATCCCTTAGTAGCTATGCAATGGATAAATTCCCTAGAGAAAATATTTCAGGCTTTGGGGAGTAGTGAAAGGGAAAAAGTTATCATAGCAGTTTACCACCTCACTAGAGAAGCTGATCAATGCTGGTCATTGATTCAAAACACGAAGGAGGATGAGGAAGTATCAAATATGGAATAGAGGGAGTTCAAAGATCTATTTTTAGTAAAATACTTTCCTCGTGACCATCAAGCAGATATGGAAAGGAAATTTCTGAGTCTGAAACAAAAGAAGGATGAGAATGTTGCAAAGTATGAGGCTAACTTTACAAGGTTAGCAAGGTATGATGGAGATTATATATGTAACCCAAGAAGTAAGATTGATCATTTCTTTGATGGGTTAAAACCATTTCTCCGTCGAGAATTAGTCTCACAATCCTTCTCGTCGTACGAAGACATTGTCTCATGTGCTATCAAGACAGAAAAGGCATTCTCTAAGTCTTATGACTTTAAAGAAAAGAAAGAGAAGAAGAGATCTGCTGACCAATATGGGAATTAAAATAAGGGGAAGAAGGGAAAGGTTGAATATCCATCCTGTGGTAAATTTGGGAAGAAACACCCCGGTACTTTCTTGAAGGGAATGGGTGTCTGTTACAAGTGTGGTGAAAAAGGTCACCAAGCTCGTGATTGCAAAGGGATGAAGGAAGCTACCAATATTCAGTGCTAAAATTGCAGGGAGATGGGAAATTATGCAAATGAATGTCCTAATCATTAGGGGAACTCACCTCAGAAAAGGCCAAGGGATCAAGGCCAAGCATTTGTTATCACTACTACTGAGGTAGAAGCTCCAAAAGACATTGTGGCAGGTAATTTAATGGTTTCTTCAAGTTTAAAAAATGCATTATTTGATTCTGTATCATCACATTGTTTCATATCTTCCCAGTTTGCTAAGAAAATTAGATATTTCTAATTTGATTTAACAAGGGAGTTATCAGTTAAAAATCCTAAGAGATGTATCATTGCAATAAGGTTTTGTGAATCAACCCCCATTAGAGCACATAAATGTTCTTTATCTACTGATCTCATCATCATACCTATGATTGAGTTTAATATAATCATCAGTATGGATTGGCTTTCAGACTATGATGCGAAAATTTATTGTAAGAAGAAGCAGGTTATGATTTTTGATGATGATGATAAAGAACACCTTATCTTTAGAGCAGAATCGTCACCACCTAATTCTTATCTAGATCCACCCCCAGTAGCTCAACTAAATTCAATTATTGGGGAGGAAAAGAATGAAATGACTATAGGTGAGGAAAGGAATGTTCAGATAGAGTATGTACCTATTGTGAAAGAATATGTAGATGTATTTCCGGAAGATTTACCTGGACATCCTCCAGAACGGGAAGTTGAGTTTTCTATTGATTTAATTCCTGGATCAAGGCCTATATCGAAGACCCCTTATAGAATGGCCACTATAGAATTAGTTGAACTAATGAAACAACTAGAGGAATTGAGTAATAAGGGATTTATTTTCCCTAGTGTTTCTCCTTGGGGAGCCCCTGTTCTTTTTGTTAAAAAGAAAGATGGATCTATGAGGTTATGTATCGACTATAGGGAGATCAATGCTATAACAATAAAGAACAAGTATCCCCTACCTCTCATTGATGATTTATTTGAACAACTGCATGGAGCTCAATACTTTTCAAAGATTAAACTTCGATCTGGATACCATCAGTTGTGTGTAATGAAGGAAGATATTCCGAAGACAGCATTTTGAACCAGGTACGGGCATTACGAGCATACTGTAATGCCTTTTGGAATGACTAATGCACCCATTTTATTCATGGATATGATGAATAGAGTTTTCAAGGAATATCTCGATGAATTTGTGGTGGTATTTATTGATGATATCTTGGTATACTCCAAAAGTTACGAAGATCATGAAAATCACTTGCGCATTATCCTGAAGACTCTGAGAAGACATGAATTATATGGGAAGTTTAGCTAGTGTGAATTCTGGATTCAAGAGATTTATTTTCATGGCCATATTGTGCCTAAATATGGAATCTATGTTGATCTTTCTAAGACCAAGGCAATCCAAGAATGGCCAGCACCTACGAGTATAACTGAGGTACATTGTTTTATTGGTTTAGCAAGTTATTATCGACGTTTCGCCCATAATTTTTCCCGATTGGCGAACCCATTAACAAAGCTCACACGTAAAGGGGTTAAATTTGATTGGACAAAAGAGTGTGAATAATGTTTTGAAGAACTGAAGATAACATTAGTCAATGTTCCTATATTGACTCTACCATCGGGGAATGATGAGTTCGTTATTTATAGTGATGCATCGAAGAAAGGACTTGGTTTTGTCCTTATGTAGAATGATAGGGTTATTTCCTATGCATCACGAAAGTTGAAAATTCATGAGAAAAACTATCCTACTCATGATCTCGAGTTAGCAGCTGTGATCTTTGCTTTGATGATATGGAGACAATACCTCTATGGTAAAAAATGTGAGATTTATACAGATCACAAGAGTTTGAAGTATATTTTCTCACAAAAATAACTGAACATGAGGCAAAGGAGATGGCTTGAATTACTCAAGGATTATGATTGCATGATACACTACCACCCAGGCAAGGCAAACAATGTGGCAGATGCTTTGAGCAGAAAAGACCATGGAGTTTTGAACAATATGAGAATTGAAAGGGATCTAATTTTTAGGGATCTAGTGAAGATGGACATTGGAATAACCAGGGAAGGTGGAACATCAATGATTTCTCAAATGGTTGTTGAACCATCTTTACTAGTAAGGATTAAGAGTTCTCAGACTAATGATGAATAATTTCAAAAGAATATTAAAGCTGTGAATGATGGGATATTGAGAGACTTTGTGTATGAAGATGGAATTTTAAAATTCGGCAAGAGGATTTGTGTTCCCGATATACCTGATCTAAAAAGGGAATTTCTGGATGATTCTCATAGTTACAATTTCTCTATAAACCTTGGGAGAAACAAAATTTATAGAGATTTGAAGGAACATTTTTGATGGGACAACATGAAGAGGGAGATTGCTGATTTTGTGTCAAGATATATGGTTTGTCTACAAGTGAATGCTGGAAGGCAACAACCTGGAGTAGTAATGAAACCTATTCCCATACCGGAGTGGAAGTGGGACAATATTACGATGGACGTTGTCGTGGGGCTACCAATGAATCCTAGAAGGAATGATGCAATATGGGTCATTGTTGATCGTCTTACCAATTCAGCACATTTTCTTGCTATAAGAGAAGATCTACCACTGGAACGTCTAGCAAGACTATATATTGATGATGTTGTGGGAATTCATGGAGTACCTCTATCGATTGTTTCTGATCGTGATCCCCATTTTATTTCAAGATTATGGAAAAGTCTTCAGAAAGCCTTGGATACTGAACTTCATTTGAGCACTACCTACAACCCTCAAATAGATGGACAATCAGAATGAACTATTCAAACCTTAGAAGACAAGTTGAGATCCTGATCACTTGACTTTCAGGGTATGTGGGATCAATATTTACCTCTGGTAGAATTTTCCTATAACAATAGCTTCCATTCGAGTATTCAGATGGCACCATATGAAGCATTATACAGAAAGAGATGTCGTACACCAACCTGTTGCGATTACGTTGGTGGAAGAAAACTTGTAGGCCCAGAACTGGTGGAGGAAATGATGGAAAATGTGATGGTAATCCAAAATCACATCAAAGCAGCTCAAATTAGGCAGAAGAGCTATGCTGATAATCGAAGGAAGGATTTGGAATTTCAAGTCGGTGATCATGTTTTCCTAAAGGTAACTCCATAGAAGGGAGTCATACATTTTGGTAAGTAAGGTAAATTGAGTCCCAGGTACATCGGACATTTCTAAATTCTAGAACGGATTGGGGTGGTAGCTTACTGATTGGCAATGCCGCCAAGTCTCTCCAAAGTTCACGATGTGTTCCACGTATCTCTATTGAGGAAATACATGCCTGACCCAACGCAGGTACTCACCTATGAGGAATTAGAACTGGAACCCAATCCGTCTTATTGCGAAGAGCCCATCAGGATTCTTGATACGAGAGAACAAGTACTGATAAACCGGATGACTCGTCTGGTAAAAGTCTTGTGGAGAAACAATAAGATGGAAGAGGCAACGTGGGAACCCGAGGAACATATGATGAAGAACCACTCGAGTCTTTCAATGTGGTAGTATTATAGAAATTTCTATGATGAAATTATTTGAAGGAGGGGATAATGTAACACCCCAAGCTTTTACGGTACGCTTCAATTTGAATAGTGCAATAGTGTGTGTTTTACGCCACATCGAGTTCTAACACACACCACAACAGATCAAACTAACCGTTATGAATAGTAATACATACATTTCAAAATTTTAGAGATTTTATCTCTCAAAATGGACTTCATTTTTGGATTCATAGTATAGAATTTAGCCTAAGGTGAAATTTTGGTACTTTTCGGATAACTTTAATATTTTGATGAATAGTGAAAATTACTAAATTTTAAATAAAAACAACTTTTTTAATCAAAATAATTAATAGTGATAAATTATGAATTTGAGTGGTTTTAAAGTATATTTTGAATATATTTTTTCCATTTAATACAATTTTGGTCATTGGACATAATTTCACAATTAAACCGAACATAAACAAGTATCAATCTTTTGATAGTTATTATATCTTAAAAACGCGCTTTTTGTTTTGACAGCGGGAATTAATTTTAAATTAATTTCTGCCACTTCTGTGTTTTGAATTTGGAAAAATGGATTCCACATTTGTAATCAGTATGTTAAAATTGTGTAAATAGGTAACTTTTATTTTTAAACATTTTGAATAATTACTTCGGTAAATATTTTATTTACTATGGTTAAAGGGTAAATCCAGTAAATAAGGGTTAATAAGAAATATTAAAATACTAAAAAAATTACCCTAAAACGTGTCCTAACCTTATGTGTTGATACATTTCCGACCATGGGCATCTTTGGGTCGATTTTGGGACCCCATGGTGCCACTTTTAAGTGATAGGGACACTTTATTTTAATTAAGTTAAAATGAATACAAAAATGACACAAGCATATATCTTTTAGAAAATAAATTTTTACATAGGGTTATATATGTTGAATTTTCGACTATAAATATTAATTAAAAATTTACAAATATTTCCTACATAGTGATATTTTATTTATAATTTTTTACATTAAATAACTTAATTTATTTATGACACAATGGTGATGTAGTAATTACCGTAATAGTGAACAATTAAAATGATTGATATTATAGATACCCAAATAAATATAATTTGAGACTTTTTATGAATTACAATAATTATATAGGTTACTATGACATGTTATGAATTATTTAATTAACTTTTTCCGAAGTAATCATTATTTTATGAGTTTTAAAAAAATCAATTATTGAATAGTGTCAAAATTGACATAAAATATTTTTTTAAACAAATATTATATTATTAATTGATATTAAATTCCTAAAAATCTAAGGTTCGTCCAAGAAACTTATATACTGATAGGTGTATTATTAATGGCCCACTTGGGGGTCTCTTGGATGTATATAGGATGTTTATTAACCATATAATATAAAAATACAAAGAGACATTGTAAAAGTGAAACTAATTAACTAAGAGTTAATACGTAATGATAAGGTTAATATAGTAACACAAACCTGTATAAATTTTATTGGTTGAGTGGATTTAGATCCAACCCTACCTTAACCTCTAAATAATCCACTTTGGATCCATTAGAAACCGAATATGAATTTATTATAAAATAATATTTCTAGCTTTTCCAAAGGTGCCCCTCAACCCTCTTATAAAAGGTCACTCCCCCTTCTCATTAATTCAAACCTTCAAAGCAATTTGGCTCGGCCAAACTCTACCCAAATACTTTCCCAAATTACCTCAATTCATCATAGAGGCCTTCTTTTATTCAGAAATCCAAACTAAGAGCCCTTTTGATCAAATCAAATGGAAGAACCCGAAGAAGAGGTAATGATTTCATCACCCTTTTCCAAGTTCCTTTCTTCTTCCACTTCTTCCTTATTTGTTATTACCATTCTTAAAAAATAAATCCAGAATATTATATATAATGTGATGTTATTATAAATATGGTACAACCATATTCAGTATTATATCCATCCTTTGAATAACATGTCACCATACGTGTGTACGTACGGCTTACCGTCTCCACCTCATGGTGTAATTGTTATTCAATAAATTATTATTTGGGTGGGTATAATAATGACATGTAACTCATGTAAATAATAAATATAACATGATAATGATTCTTTATATATTATATACCATCCAATTATATCTTATTTTAATATCAAAAGAATGATATTGTCCCTCGTGCGAACGTACGGACTACCGTCTCCATGAACGCGATAAGATTCATTCTCCATTGTATCCATTCATGTATAATTCTCATTTGATGATTAATAATAGTATCTAAGGAATTGATATCATTATGGATATGATTAAGATACAACCTATCCCTGAAAAACACAACTTATGTAACAAAACATATAAAATAGAACGAGTAAGTTAACACCCGAAACAACGATAATACTAAGATATTATTAACAAATCAATGTTAAAAGATCATATATGATATCATATTAATGTATATGATTCTTGTATAATTTAATAAAAAATATTTCACCATTATATCGGAGGTTAACCTACCCCAACCAAGTAAAAGTACAAGGTAAGGGTTTATTTTTCAATCTTTTCATTATCCGAGGTTGTTTATACGTAATAATCTACTGGGATCTCTTTGTCATCCACATTCATGTTTCTTAAAAATGTATTTCAAAACATTTTTAATATTTACAAGAATATGGGTTAAAGTCATTTATAACATTGTTTGACTTTTTGTAAGAGTTTTATAAAGGAATCATTCCGTTCTTTTCCAAACAAGGTGCTTTTTAACATTTTCGATAGAATTAATGTAAGAATATTTTTTTAACTTATACGGCGGGTGCAGCTATTTTCTGCCATTATAAAATAGTCGAAGCTTCCCTTAGAAGCTTATAAAAAATTTTTCAAAGAAAATGTTTTATTTTATAAATTTATGACTCTGAAATGATTTCAAAATAGAAAGAGATATTTCTCTAAAAAGAGTTTTGATTTCATCTATGTCAACATCCTTTGATGGATTTTACGCTTATTTGAAGTTGATTTATTATGATACAAAACATCTGTATTGTATGGAAGGTTTTGTGATATGTTTGACTGTAGATGTGTTATTTTTATACCATTAATAGTTTATGGATGAATTATTTACATTTTGTATGCCAGTTTTAATACGAATGTTTATGTTATGTTTAAACCTTTTCATATGGGAATGCGTTGGACTTAATATGTGACTGATGGAGCCCGCTATAGCTCCTCGATGCATCAGTAGGTCTCATGAGACAAAATAGTATATTGGCACAAAGCCTTGGCAAAATCTTATTTGTAGTCTTCGCACGAGGCCATGACTATGTGGTTATGATAGTCTGGCATTATGCATTCCATCATTATGAATGTGGTTATTGATATTACATGTCATTATTCGATTAGTAGAATATCCATGTGAATAAGTAAATGGAATTATTTCATTTTTTTCCGTATTATGATGAAGTTCAAGTTTAAAATGATGTTGTTTTAGTTATACATTGCCTTAAATGTTTATTCTTATTTATAAATGTTTCCTCTATATTGTTATCCTTACTGGGCATTTGAGCTCACCCCTTTCAATGTTTTAATTTTCCCAGGATGTGAAGAAGTAATTTATGAATGACCTGCATGGATAGTATGTGGGGATATGAGTGTGGACTATGAAGAAAAGATATTGTTGTAGTTTTCATTTTTATGATGTAATGTAAGACTTATGAATATATCTAGTGTTTCCGAGGCTACTAAACTAATCGGTCTTTCGAGATTTGATCTTTTTTGTGATCATCCAATGTTCTGTAATAATGCACCAACTCTAGGTAACTGGGGTCGGGGCGTTACAACAACCATAATACATTTGTAGTCAAATCGATAATAATAATAGTACATTAATAAAACAATCATGTACAAAATTTACCTCCTACCAATATAGGCCAGCAATACTCAATGTCTAGATGGATTTCTGAGCTTCTAACAATAATCTTCCAATAAAATAAAAAACTAATTTATTTATCAATTAATACTTGATTTAATATTAAATTATACATGTGAAGCTTCATATAAACATATATTCATATGAAAGGGTTGATTTTATAACATGGTAGGACACCAAAAATGGTTTTGTTAACATAATCCATTTTATAGAAAAATACATGTATTATAGTACATGGTATGTAATATTGACACTAAATAAGAAAAAAAAAATTTACAGTAATTTACATACTACAATTAATGAATAATAAAATATAAAACTTTAATGTTCGTCTTTGTGTTCTTACCAAATCACTTTAATAATAATGGCTCTCACTATAAACCATGTTTGGGAACAAAAAATAATTTATTATATACATTTCATGAAATATTTGTGGAATAATTAAATAATATTAGTGAGACTAAGATTGAAAATTTACATTTATTTTGTCTTTATACCATGAAAGGTGAAAGACTTTCAAATATAAAAGAACTACATACTAAATCTGGAGGAAAAAAGATCTTAGGGAAATAAAAAAATGCATAAAATATATAGTGAACCCATATATAAACATCTTGTACCCAAAAACTACCATATAATAAAAATGTAATCATCAACTTGATGGAGGGATTATCGATGTCCCAAGAAAACCTTTATCTACATCTGTAGATAGTGTAAACATATTTTACAACTATCACCACCATTATGAATATTCACATAAAAGGGGTTTTTATCTATTGAATTATGAAATATTATATACAAATAAATACCTATTCATATCCATTTTATTATAACAACAAAAATATTTATTCAATTTTATGTTTGAAAATAACCAACAAGAATTTCAATATCAACTCATTAGAATAATCAATATGAGGTAGTGACACATGTATAAGAAATATATAACAAACCAAACATCATATGACACCCTACTCAGAATATGGAAATGGTATTTTTAGTAATAAATAAATATATTTATTCAACGAAGATGTAAAATTCATGCTCCATGTATGAAACAAATCATGTAAATATAAAAATGCCTCACCCATGAGGGTAATCAACACTAGATGGTGTTGGGAAACAACTATAATTTAACATCCCAATACCTAATAACTAAAAAAATAAAATTATAGTATAATAATTGATTGTACTAAGGTGATCCAATGAGACAAGGATACCAGACATGAATCATTTTCTCAAATGTTAATAGAATTAATTAATAAAATTTAGAAATAAATTATCAAAAAAGAATCAAAAGTTTTAATGTTGAAGGAATAAATAATTCTAATAAATATTATATTATGATATAATTGAAATTATAATGTTATTTATTAGGTTATTATGAGGTTTCCAAAACTAAATCCCAAATAATCTTTATTCAAACATTTGTTCTCTATTTACAAACTCCCCTGAACATATGGTATATACGTTTGTTCATTTAATAAATATATATTCCAACTATATATTTAAACATAGAACATATAATCTCTTATTATAAAAGAAAAATATAAGCACTAGTTACATTATTAAAATTTGGTTTTTTTGTTAAAACATAATGGACAAAAATAATTAAAGGAAAAACAATATAGAAAAATATAAATGAAAAGACCCACCAATAATAACTTCATATTTTGAAAGGAAATCAGCTATTAAATTTATCATCATTACAAAACTCCTCAAAAATAATCGCTCACTCATTATTTTATAAAAATCAAGATATTAAATCAAGAAAAATAAATTATTATAAAAACCTAAATAAAAAATCTAATTATAGCCTTTAAACCCTTACATCCTCAGGTTTACATCATCCCTATTTTCTATCATCCCATCTCATTTATGAGAATGCAATCATTTTATAGAGAAATTTAGTCCAATCATTCCTCCCATAAATAGTTTATTAATTCCTAAAAAATATATAATCAATATATATGTTAATAAATTATTGTTTCCATTAATTAAAATTTTATTGAATCTATTTAATCTCTATAAATTAGAAAATCAAAAAAAATTGATCAATTCTGTAGTGTATTCTTGATTGTGATCCTATCAACTACAGTGTATAAGAATTCATCGCTGTTAAATATTTTATTTAAATAAAAATCTATATAATTTAGATAAAATATACTTTTATACTCCTCATTTATCAAAGTGCATTCATCCAAATATATATGTAATGATCGATATGATTAGGGTTTGATAATTCCACGGTGAACTAAAATATCACCTCCTTGAAATCTCAAAAAAACCTCAAAGAGAAAATTATGGAATCCATGTTTCAAATCCATGGGTTGACATTTATTTTTCCTTAGTTGACTAGGTTATGGCATGGAATATTTATTTTATTATGAGAATCATTTGAATGAATTATTAAATTCTACCTTTTTATTAATCCAAACTACATTATTACAATACCATAATGTAATTTATTATATAAACCTCTAAAATAAATCATACGAATATTTATTAAAGGGTAAAATGCCTCATAATAGAAATAAAATTTTCTTTAATTCCAATTTTAATCTCATGAAACTGTCTGATTAATTATCTATGATAGTAGTGAGGATTACTACCTGGGTTTACGAAATTATGTCATTTTTATCATGTCTTTATTTACTTATATATATATAAATAATGTAATTAGGTTATCTAAATCATAGTGAATGAATAATCATTAGTTATTCCATATTTTTTATACACGAGTGAATTTCAGCTTGATATCATGGGACATGACATAAGTTCCTCAAGGTGTATAGTTTTATATACTTCTCAAATGAACATCACTATAATTCCATGTTTTGCAAAATGATTTTTTCCGTATTAATTAAAAATAATTTATTGAAATCCAAATTAATCATTAATTTATAACCAACTAATAACAACAAAAAACATACACAATTAGTTAGTATTTTATAATATAATTAACTAAAAATATGACAAAAATAAATTCACAAATTAGATTTATCAAATTATTTGACCCTTAAAAAATTTCTTATCCCTAATAAAAATATCAACATAAAATAAATTAATCCACCCTAAAGTGGAAATAATAATTTATTCATACTCTTAATCAAAATATCATATTGAATTTATTTAAATTACAATACCAATCCAATAAATTTTTTTCTGATCATGTATCCAATATATTACCAATTCACAACTCATTTCCTCTTCTATTCAAAATATTCATGATTTCATTATTACCAACACATACTATGATCTAACATACTATAAAATCCAATAACCCATCACTCAATATAGATTAATTTTATATTTTATTAATATCTAAAATATGGTCTCTATCCATAATCATAAATGTAATGAAAATCAACACATAAAAATAAAACCACAGAATGAAGAGGGATTTTCAATAGGGTTCTAATGACTTGCAGGGTAGAGGTTGGAATGTATTGATATAAAAATTGAGAACAAATGATGCAAAAGTATTGATTTTTATGTTTTATTCCATTATAATTGATTAATATCAGTTAATGATGTCAAATAATTCTTCGTTTTTAAAATATATTTGATCATACTTTTTTTCTCCTCATCCGAATTATATCACATATGAATTATCAAATCTAGAAAGTAGTTACATTTTTTTAAAAAAATTCTTCCAAATTGAAATTTTTGAAATGGAAATGTCCAACCATTGGATCTAATACAAACTAGCACATCAATCCCCACCATTAATCATTTTTTGAAACTAATTATTACACTTAGCATAAAATAGTAAATTTGGCTAGTAAATTTTCAATCCAAGCTATCGTATTAGTCAATATTTTTGTTTTTTTCCTTTTATAATCTATATGAATCACTAAAAAATAGTAATAAATAATTACTAATCATCCACAAAAATAATCCCCACCATCAATATTTTCTTGTAACTAATTATAACACATAACATAAAAGTGTAAATTTGACTACTAAATTTCAAAACCAAGCTGCCATGTTAGTCAATATTTTTGTTTTTTCCCATTTCTAATATATAAGAATCATTGAAAAGTAGTCAGAATTAATTAATAATCTTCCAAAAAATAAGCACAAAATTAATCCCACATTCTCTAATATAAATAGAGATCCCAAAACTAATATAAATCACCCAAACATTGTTTTCGAGATCAATTATACTCACGAAATTCTAACAGTGATTATGGATAAAAAGGTAAATAAGAAGAAAGTCATGATTCTTATATAGCAATTAATAGTGTAACAATATCAAATGTAGGGTAGGTTATAAGGAAAAATTAGAAAAAATAATTCTAATGGATCTTACCATCCCTTTTAATAGGGTTAATAATTATCATTATTTTATGATAATATTTTTTATTCATTCATATCATGTGAATATCTTATACACAAGAGTAGATGGAAGAGTATATAAAAATGGGTTTACAGTAACTCATAGGAATGGAAATTTAAAATCTAATAGCTAATCAAGTGATAACATGGGATGAAATTATTTCAATACTAAATTAATACTTCTAAGAGTCAAAATAAAAAACTAAAAATATAGTATAAGTCATTTATCAGAACTCCAAATTTGAATGAACTTATGAAATTAAATAATTTTCACTAATATATTAAATATTTTAGAACATGATTAATCAATAGATTCCAATATGTAAAAATATTTAACGCAATTGAAAATTTCTCCTAGATCAACCAAAACAATAAAATATAAATGGTATTTTAATTTGTCCTTAATTAATTAATCACGAATGAAAAAAAATTGAATGGATAATAAAAAATGGAATAAATGGAAATGTAAACAATTTTATGAACCTTCTTTTCTTATATTCTTGGAATTGATTGATTGTATTGAAATATAAGATCTTTATTGGTTTGTTGGTTGATTTTTACATTTTTATAAATGCACATCTCCTCTATTGAACCTAAAAAATAAAAAATAAAAAAGTAATTCATAATGTGACATCATTGGATCCGCTCTCCCCCGTGTGATTTAGTAAATTAATTAATAAAAATCGAGTGCTTCTCCATATTCAGAGGCTGTTGAATAGAAGTGATGGTAATGGAATATATTGTACAGACTATACAATTTTGTACAGAGATCCAATAATAATAAAAATAAGATACAGAAAACAATAAAATCAATAAATAGATAAAAATATATCGAAAACACAAACAAGATATATATAAATAAAAAAAATTCAAATAATAATAATAAACCATTTAATTGCATATTCTATGACAAAATAAAATTCATGATGAACTATTAAAAATTAAGCACATAAATTATGATAATAGAATACTAAAAACGTGTCCCAAACCCCATTCATGGTCTTATATCCGTGTTCCATTCACATATAGACAATGAACCAGTCACTTTTTCCCCATGCTGATTCCCGTACCTGCATCCACAAAGCATTGTTTGAGTGCTAAATTGCGACAAAATTGGTTGTCAGTATAACTCTAAAGATCGACACCATTTGTTTCTAAAAAATATAGCCCATAGAAATAATGTATGAACCATTTTGATAAATAGGGGAATTAATTCATTAATTAATGTGGAAAACCAAATAAACATGATGATCCCTGAGCATAGGGTTGACACTTATAGAATTCTAAGCCTAAATTAATATAATGTCAAATATGTTTTCAATTGTTTGATTCTACTACCTAAGATGAATCAACCATACAATGGGAGTATTCAGCTATTGAGGTTCAATCATCTAAAACTCCTAATCTCTCCCTCATTAAAAAATAATTTTCATCCTTATCTTTGGGATCATGTTACAATGTATCTCCCTCATGTGGTATATATTCATGTATCATGTAATCTAATGGTATGAAAAAATGGATCAAACCCTTTGTTGGTGTCTTCAATAAATCTATCCTTCAGGTAGTATGAAACCATATTTCTATCACCCATGTGGTATGTTACCGTGCATCTAGCCAACTGGCAGTACATTACCACACATCATTATATCTTGTAGTAGTTTCCATGTGCCTAGTCCTAGAGTGTAAAAAATAATAAATATTTATAAAAGGTAATATTTTAATCAAAATATTTATAATAGAAAAATTCAAAACATTCCAAACATATTGATATAATACAAATTGGTCAATTTATCACTTAATTAATTAACAAGTTATGTATTCCATAATGTGATGTTACCTATTATCAAAATAATTTAGTCAATTATAATGTAGAATAACTTTTAAGAATAATTTCCCAAAAAATATCATCATATACATATTTCATCATGCCTTTATTCCAATTCAATTTACATTGAAAATTACCTCTTTTGGGCCATGTAATTCAATCTCAATCCTGTCATTAAAATTAACTTACTAATCCAATTACAACAATTCAAACCCTAAACCAATTCACAATTACCAATTTTTTCCAATTTTATATCAATTAAAATTATTATTAACTTTCTAAACAAATTAAAATTTTAAAATAAAATCAAAACTATTTTCCCATTAATCAAGAGTATCCTAGATTATTTAATTCTAGTTCTATCATATAGTAAAAGGTTGGAACACCTATTTTGTGGCCACAAGTTTGGGTCTCTGCACCAATAAATTCAATGAGAGTCAAGGGAGGTCAAATAATAAGGTTTATAATTTTTTTTTTACAATTATGGTTTGTGCATTTACATTGAATTCCAACGCGATCACATGCCTTTCACATAAGAGAAAATAAATATACATAGGGAGTTGTTCTAAACCACCCACCACAAGAACGAAGAAAAATTCATCCATGTTTGTCCATTATATAAATTTGTAACATAATGATATCCTATTAAAATATTTTGACACATCTTGTTAAGGTTTTTAGAAGAAGATTCAAGTATGAAACAAGATGGTTTCACCAACTAAAAGAGTTCCTTACAGATTATGGAACACCAGTTTTAAGAACCGATCAATGAATATAAATGAAGTATAGGAGGAGCCATGAGAACCATGGAGAATGATAAAATTTCATAAAAAGTAATAAGTTTTAATTGGTTGTGAAATTGTCATTAAAAGGGGTTTCATGGGTATATATGTGAATATTCACCTCTAAATCCTAGCCTAGCTCGACATAATTGGGAACCTGATTGGTACCACCGACGATCCGATTGTGTCCTCCACTACAACTGCACAATTGTAGTTCCCAAGAGCTATCATGTGTGTCCCATTGGAAGATATTTAGTATTTATATCCTAACTAGGGCACAAGACAACCCACCTGAATTATGGTAGATCTCACCAACTAGCTAGTGGTGTAATAATCAGCCCTTGAGTACACACCACCTCCATCATCGAACAAACTGATCAAATAAAGTCCCTAAAATCTATGAAATCTAATTTTACACATGTAAGATAATAAAAAATTAATCATAATATGTTTAACCAAAACAAAAAAGAGGACACACCTGGGTAAAATAAGGTATCTAAAAACATCAACACTATATAATATCTCATCCTCGATCGGTGATCCCAAGCATCACTCTATGTCATCAATAAATAGGCCAAGCCTATATGATAATAAATATAAATCCCAATCCCAGGGATACTATTACACATGCACATTCTTCCACTAATATCACATTAGAGGAATAATTTTCCCTCCTATATTCTTATCTTCATAGTCCATGATATAGATAATATTCTCATCGAAAGAATCATTGACATCATTATCTACATTATCAATAAAAACTATATGTAAAGGGTAATGGTGATATCTCCAAATGAATGTAATTGTCCCATTGTAGAAGAGTTAATTTGTTTTACACTAGATAAAACCTATCCACTATCAGAAATCGTCTGAATAAATGGGTTTATATCATTTAATTCTTTTAGATATGGTGTAGTCCAATCCTAAGAGACACCTATGGAAAAACAATATGATATAACTCAAACTATAGAGGTCATATTTATTGTTCAACGTATGATTTTTATGATATCTATGTTGTCACAAAACCTCATTCAGATCAACTTATCCTCCTCAAATGAATTTTACATGAGACTAGGTCCAACATGAGATGACTCACACTCCACTAGACACCATATAGGAAAATTGAACAAACTTCCATATAGATCCTTCATGAGATCCATTTGGATCAATTATTTGATGAATTATTTATAATATAATTCCATGAGTTCTATATCCTAATCCAATGGAATATTGAACTAAAAAACAGAATCTCAAATTATATCCTCTAGAATCCAAATCAGTTTTTATATTGGTTATAACTCTAAGGTTGATAGGTTGTTCTCAGAAGAACTTGTGATTCTATTGCATTATATAGGTCTAAATAGAACAATGATGGGAAAAAATATATTGGTTTGAAATGATACTCAAATGAACACAATGCAATTGAACTATCTACTAATAATATAGATTACCCGAATAATTTTTATGTATCGTCTCCTTAATATCAAATAACTGGGATAACATCATTAGTAAATCAAATATCACCAACAACATCATTTGTAGGTGGATTCCTACATAATCCTTTCATGATGTCCATGGGGAAATAATTCCATTTCTAATACTGAATGTGGAAAGGATATAGTAACACAAAGGGTGTCTTAGAAAAAGCCTTCACCAAAAAATAGAAGAAATATCATTCCAAAAATACATCTATATAATTTTTTTATCATTTTTCAATAGTAATTCCTATATAGATAATGATACAACTTTTAATGATCGGGAAGTACCACCCATTTAAAAGTACGAGACTTACTCATTATCTCGTCATGAGAGATCACAGTAACATAGAAATGGACATGTATACAAAGAATATATAACTTCTAAGAGACCATGTAAATGCTAGATCCCAACCATATATTATGTCCCTTAGAACTAATACCTCGATAGTAGATAACTAACCATTATTTGTATAGTCTAATATAATAGGAGTAAAAGATATAGAACTCAGTGTTTCTCTCCCCTATGACTCCTCAACATCAAGAATCATCTTTGAAAAGAGAATATCCTACCACCAATCATCAAAATATTTATTCACTTCTTCTATCTACTCCATCCCATTAATGGGAACATCAAGGAGGTTTACCTTCCCCTGAGTGAATTTAAAATCAAAGATGAAACATTACATATACTCAACCCACATCCCTTGTTAAATGTTCAAGTCCCATTATGAAAAAAATGTATATAGGGTCATATGATTTGATTACACCATGGACCTCAAACCTAGATGATAATTACAAAAACATCTCAGGGAGTGTACAACAACAGCTGACTCCAAATCATGGGTTTGATGGTTATTCTTATGTAATCTTAATTGTATGAAAATATAATTAATAATTCAATTTGACTGCATTAGAAATTCATTATGACTTAATCTGGATGCATCATAGTACATAGTAAATTCAATACAGACGTTATTCAATGTGTGGATTAGTGCTAAGTTAAACACACTATTCCATTCTAGGAAATGACCCTCACAAGAATCTGATAAATATATTTTAACATATTATTATTCATCCCAAATAGTTGTGCTTCTAGATATTATATATATATATGATTAAATGATGGTTTTATAATGAAAGAGAAAAAATATCAAATATTAAAGACATTATTAGGTGGTTTCAAAGATACAATGGTTTCTACCTTATCAGAGTCCAATGAAACTCAATCTTAATAGGTAATGTTATGATGAATTGAAATGAATCCATAGAAAAGTGAAAATTGAATACCATGGAATAACGATGATTTTATCTCTTTGTAATCAATATGAAGTCTGGAACATAGGAATAACCATCTCTAGACCAAGGATACACGAATATAACATTCATGAAAATTACCTCAAACTGATCTTGAAATGGATCGATTATCTAATTCATCATGTCCAAAAACTCCACCAGTATGTTCATCAAACCAAATGACATTAACAATGAACTAATACAATATACATCTTTTCCTAGAATCATTATAGGATATGATAGACTATTTCACCCTCAAATGATGTTACCCAGACCTCAAATCAACGATAGATAAGATTCATGAGCCTCTCAGTTAATCAAATAAATCATCAATTCAAAGTAAAGGATAAATGTTCTTTTCCCTCATTGATATTAATCTCTAATAATACAAAAATAATCCTGATGTTATTTTAACAATTATAGTGAAATGAACATGAGAACCCCCTAATGATGTTCTAGGCCACATTAATCCCCTGTCACCTAGATTAGACATAATTACTTTCAAGTATCGAATATCTTCTGGTGCCTTATTTTATAGTAGAATAGAATTTAGATCATCTTGAAACACTAAATTAATAGTTAAAATGATCACCCACTCAGGTAGTAAGATAAAAAACTCTTATATAATTTCTTAATGAAAATATTTTGTTACTGAAAAAATGTACCTTACTACCACCAACAATATTTAATAATAAATCTCACTAACTAAGTTACGAGAAAATATAATATAAATTGAATTGTTACAACATTAAAAGCCTAAAGAACCCATTGACCAAGATTTTTATATATTCCCCATATAGTAATCAAAAATTATGTTACCTTCAATAAGATTCGATATGAACCAGGTGTAGATGTATCCAATCAATACCTTGAATCCAATACAATAATACCATTTATAGCACAAACAACATGAATAAGAAATTAAAGATCTAAATTTTAAGATAAATTTTATGGATACCCTCTTATCTTACCCCTAATCATGTATCAGTCACTAGTGGAAAAAACATTTAACACATTGTATTTTTTCATGTCAGTTCAATAAAACCGACCTGCAATGCTATAAAAATCAATTTATAACATCGGTTATACAATAACCGATGTGATAAATCAATTAGAATACATTTTTAGGTCGGTTATTTTATAACCTATGTAATAAAAACATATATTAGCTTTATTAAATCGATTATTTTATAATCGACGTGATAATGAAAATCTTGGTAATTTATTATGTCAGTTATAAAAGAATCGATGTGATAAAGAACCATTTATTACGTGGGTTATAAAATAACCGGCGTGATACATAATTTTTTATATTTGTTATTAAATATCTAACGTTATAAAGATAAATTGTTTTTTTCATGTCGGTTATTAAATAACTAATGTGATAAAGCTTTGAAATGACTTATCATGCCCTTTATTAAGTCATTCTGTTTTCTTCGATCGGACTGCCTGCGTCTTGTCTCTCTCGTTCAGAAAAACTAGAAAGGATTCTTTGATGTCGTGCCCTCCAGCCTGGTTTTTCCAACACCATTAATCATCTTTATTACCACCAGATCTATGAAGTTGAATAGAAACAGTCAAGTGAGATACATATGATATTTATTTGTAAGATGGTAACTTAGATTAGAATTGAAGAAATTATTTGTGATATTGCAGGAGAACAAATTGAGATTGAACCAATAGTTGTGCGTTAATATTGTGATGACAAAAAACCCTTGCATCATGGTTGTACGGAATTTTCAGTTTTGTTGGTGGTGTTAAGATAGATTAAGCTGACATAAAAACATGGATTAAGTGAAAAAAGTTTTACAAAGATGCTACAATTTTTGAAATACATTCTTCCAAAAGACAACGATCGTCCAGATTCACATTATTAGGCCAAGAAAATATTTTTCCCGAAGGGATTGGGATACAAGAAAATACATCCATGTCTGAATGATTGGATGATATATAGGAAGGAATATGAATTTCTATCAGAGTTTATTAAATGTGGGACATCATGGTATAAGATGAAAGAAGAACCACATGCTGATGTAGAGATTACAAATATCCCTTCCAATGTATTTTGGTCTCTTCATATAATGTATTGTTTTGAAACGTTTATTTTCAAATTCATATGATAAAAAAGGGTTAATATGGTATGCTGATGAGCTGATATTTGATGGAAAAATACATCATCCAACTGACTGTCAAAAAACGGAAGAAAATGGATGAGAAATATCCTACATTTGTAAATGAAATTAGAAATCTCGGACTAGGGTTGTGCATAGATAGAATGAATCCATATTGAACTCTCAGTTGGTAATTTACAACCTCTCTCTTGATGTTTTTATGAAGCGCAACTATGTAATGTTGAGTATAATGATCTCAGGTCCGAAGAAACCCAGAAAAGATATTGATGTATTCATGTCACCATTTATTGATGATTTGAATATTTTATGGTAGGATGGTATTTGGGTGTATTACACTTATAAAATGGAATATTTTCAACTACATGCAGTGCTTATGTTCACTATAAATTACTTCCCATCATATGGAATTTTTTTTGGATACAACGTTAAGTGATATAAAGCAGGTCCAATTTCTAAACAACAGACTTCATATTGTCAATTGCATCCTAGAGGGAAAAGAGTATACATGTTTTAATGATTGTTTTTGCCTATGGATCACTCTTATAGTAGACAAAAAAGGCATTCAATGGCTTGAAATAATTTGATATTACTCTAAAACCTTTATCCCATAATTTTTATTTTGAGAGGGTGCAAGAACTTGATATGACATTGGGAATGACATAGAAATCTAGTAATGATAGACACAATTGGAAGAAAATGTCAATATTTTTCGAGCTACCATATTGGAGATATCATGAAGTGAAACATAATTTTGATGTCATGCACGTGGAGAAGAATATCTATGATAGTTTGATTGGAAAATTTTTAGATATTAAAGGAAAGACAAAATATGCGTTGAATCAAAATTAGACATACTATCAATGAGAATATGTTTAGAGTTAGCTCCCACTCCTAATGGAAGACAAATATTTCTTCCCCCGACATGTCATGCATTATCTAAGAGGGAGAAAATCATATTTTTTCAGTGTCTTCATGATAGCAAAGTGCATTAAGTTTATTCTTCTAAAGTAAATTTTTTTGTCTCTTTGAAGGATTTGAAGTTGATAGGTATGAAATCTCATGATTTCCAGGTCATGATGCAACAAATTCTACCAGTTGCATTGTGTAGAATATTGCCCATCTCTGTCAGAATAAATATAATGAAGTTGTGTTATTTGTTCAATTCAATTTGTAATAAGGGGATTTATGTAAAGGCATTGAAAATTTTGGAAAAGGATTTAATTTCTATAATTTTTTAAACAAAAATTTATTTTCCTCCATCTTATTTTCATATAGTGGTGCATTTAATGATTCATTTGGTTCAAGAGATAAAGCTTTGTGGACCTGTATATCGTCGTTGGATGAATCCTTTTGAAATTTTTATGAAAATATAGAATTTGTATGTTAAGAATCCATATCAACCAGAAGCCTATATTATAGAAAAGTTTATTTCTGAGGAGGTTGTGGAGTTTTGTATGAGATACTTGGTTGCAGAAAAGCACATAGTTTTGCCTCCATCTTTCCATGAACGAGTTAATAATGAGGGAAAGGGTATTCGTTCCATGAAATTCAAATCATTGTTAGCCGAACAGATGGAGTTATACTTATACATCATGAATAACATATCTGATTTTCAACCATATATAACATTTCATATTAATGGGTTGGAAAAATATCATCCAAAGAAGAAAGAAATGTGTATTTTGAATGAGCACAACAAAAAATTGTTGTCATGGTTTAAAAAGACCTCACTTGGTAGGTCAGATGTATCAGAGACATTAATATGGTTAGTGGGTGGTCCAAGTTTAAATGTGATAACATGGTCTGGGTATAAAATTAATAATTATATATTTAATATGAAAGCACGTGACAATAGAAGTGAAGTTTAGAATAGTGGTGTATTTTTGATTGCAGAAGCAATGCATTTTTCGAGTTCTAAAGACAAAAAACCCAATTTAGGCATCAAGTGCATATTATGGAGTCACTGAAGAAATATGGGAGGTTGATTACATTAAAATTAAACTTCCTTTTTTAACTGTAAATGGTTTATCAATAACAATAGTGTCAGACAAGATGAATTTAGAATGACAGTTTTTAATCTGAATAGATTGGATGACACAATAAATTATTTTATAAAGTAACACATGAGAAATAGATTTTCTATGTAGCTGATCAATCAGATATACAATGGTCTATTATTTCATGAGGTACTAAACAATATATTGGTGAGGATCAACTTGATGAAGATGCTGATTTATGTGAGATCCCTACTTCCATGGAATGATTAGTAGATCCTAATGATGAGCATGTTGAAGGCATGGTTTCTTCCATAAGGAACAATCATGACCTAGGAATTTGGGAAAACAATCCATTTTTACATTCCTAATATTACAGGTAACATATTTTTATTTCTGTTTTACATTTATTATTATTCATAAATATTAGATATTGTAATTTTTTTCAGTATTAAATTGTGCATTAAAATAAATAAGTAGATTTTTTTTGTTTATTTTATTTTTGTTTAGTTTAGTTTATCTTGTTTTACATTATTTAAATTATATATCTATTATTTTTGTTGAATTAAAATTACATTAACATGTTTAACATGTTTACAATGTTTACCATGTTTACCATGTTTACCATGTCTACTATGATTACCATGCTTACCATGTCTACCATGTTTACCATAGTTTAACATAGTTTACCATAGTTTACCTTTACATAAATTAAATATTTATTGATTTTGTTGAATGAAAATTACACTACCATGTTTACCATGTTCACCATTTTTTAACATGATTACCATATTAACCATGTTTACTGTTACATAAATTAGTTCAATTTTTCATTTTTTGTTTACATTAGTATTTTAATATTTGAATTTTAATAGTTGTGAACTAATGTTGGTATTTTTTATTTTAAGGATAATGATAGATCAATCAGTTGATCAACCACATGATTCTAGAGATGAGAATAAATATCATACTTCTTAGGGAGGAACATTCACATGCTCCTCTTGATGTATGCCAATCATCCTCATGTGCTCACATAACAACAAAGAAGATTTCAAGAGTGGGTAAATGTGGGTGCACACCCGTACCAAAATTATCACTTCCCATACCCAGGACCAGAGGATACTCATTGAGTATTATGAGAATTATATTCCTAGAGCTCAAAATGAAAATTATTTTAAGAGTCTTGTATCAACTCAGAGTAAGTGAAAAGTTATCATTTTGTATGATGATTGGAGAAGTGTGGAAAAAGAGATAATATCTTAGTTGTGGGAGACAATTTTTCTAAGATATTTTTCTAGTGTTGTCCTATTATTTAAATATTTCTAGTATTATATGTTTTACCTCTAATTTTTCAGATGACATTTGATATTCCTGACACTGGAGGAGTCAGGAAGAAATGATTATCGATGGCTGCTTGGAGATGGAGGTATTTCAAATAAACTCTTACATCGGATTTCATTTTTGGTCATAGGATTCAATACAATCTATGTCATATATATCCTTTCATACATGAAGACACTTGGAGATAGTTTGTCGAAAGTTGAAGGAAAAATTCAATTTTTAGAAGGAAACTGTAATCATTGATAAGAATTCTTATATAAATGATCTTTTTAATGTTTTGTTAATGATTTCTAATTCTTAATTTATATTATACAAGGGAATACCATTATGAGATCTAATATAAAAATGTATACCCTCATAGTTTATCTTAGAGAGGGTATACATTATTGGAAGAGGAAATTATGGTAGAAAAATTATAAAAACTGAGTGTTGAGCCTTCAAACTATGGAGAGGTTTCCCTCAATCCTCCCCATTTAGACATGAAAAATGGAAGAGTTCTAGGATAGAAAAAAGGGAAAATATCTTTCGAAAGAATCAAGAATCATAGCTAAGAGTATTGTAAGATATTTATTTTATTTTTTTATGTTAACTATATTATTTATATAATTTGAATCATTACAAAAATGATCAATTAATTATTACATGATTCTCTTTATGATAAGAGCTCATTGGGTGTATTTACAACTACTAAGAGGAAAGATATTTTATCTACAACATTGGGAATGCCCAAATATCCTAGTCCTGTATGAGGATATCCAACGAGTGTATTTGTAAGAAAAGTGATGCCACATTCTTCACCTTATTCCATTGAGGGTGTTTATAAAAAAACAGAATACTTCGAGGATGAAGTTCATAATATTAATGCGAAGATGGAGGAAAAGATTAGAGTGTCGGTGCAGTCTATGTTTGCAGACAAGAAAAGAAAATTTCATACTGCAGCTCCCACTCCTCCACCTCCCCCTATAGACCCCCTTATTTATCCTCAACCTCCACCAGTAGGTCCCATTCCCCTACCTCAGCCCGTGGAATACATTTTTTACCATATTTCTTCGCCATATATTCCTACTTATTGCGAGTTGTATGGTGATGATCCTCAACATCATATAGTTGTGTATGGGCTGGTATATTGAATAAGAGATTCAATTCAGCATCAACAGTTAAAGGTAGAGCATCATAGGGTCACTGTACATGGTATTATAGATAGATTATCTTGAGTACCATTACATACAGATGAGGTGATGATAGTTGGAAATAGTATCAACCATTTTTTAATTTGGTCATCCATACATCTGCAACTCATTACCATAGAGGTATGTATGTTATATCTTCTATTTTAATTTTTTATTAATGTTGTTTTAACAATTTAAAAATAATATAATTTTTATTTTATTTTTATAGTAATACCTCAAAGGTAAATAAATATTATATAGAAAAAAACAATGACAATTGGCTATGATATGAGATAGAGATTCTAGTAGTCTTGACTGGTTGTCAAGATATTCAAATTTATTGGTGGATCATTATGAATTTCCAATTGAAGCCCATGTTTGTGGAAAAGTAGTAAACGTGTGGATTGAGAAAAATGATATCATGGAGCTTCATACTGAAGATCAGTTGGGCATCAACATGGTGAACTTTTTCCCATTTTAGTCTTAAAACATTTTCCCTATGTTATATTTATTAAAAATGTATACTAATGTCTATTTTGTGTTAGGAATATTTATAACACATGTGATAAGAATGAGAGGATAGATGTATATAAATTCATGGACATGCATTGTAACGTCCTAGTTCCGGGTGCCACTAAACGGGTGCCCCGGACCCGATTAGTCACATGACCTCAAGCGCATTTCCCCAAACACCAGAGGCTGCCGACTAGCAGCGAGGGCCCAGGTCTGATAGTGGGGAAACTATGCCCTCATTTTTCAAAGTGTAGCACAACAAAAAAGATATATAGCATAAAAAATAGCGGAATCAATAAACCATAGGCATTTACAATGAACAACTGCAGTAAAAGATAACCAAAATTTATATAGATAATGATACAACATGTCTATAGTTCTATGAAAACATCTAGAACATGTTACACAGTAGTACTATACCATACAATAGAAAGTACATGTATAGCAGAACAAAACATAACAACCAGCAGCATCGTGAGCCTAAGCTTGGTACCATACTCCCCTACTCATCAGTAATAATCTTGTACATGTATAGGGACCCTTTCCCTTATCTACACCTGTAACAACATAGTCTGTTTGGGCTGAAGACATGACCCAAATAAGGTGTGAGAAATAAATCCTAGTAGGAAACAACCAAAGGTTCATGACCAACTGTTAGTGTAAATGTGCAACAACAGTGTGCAGTAGTAAATGCAATAAACGAAGTAGTACTCAAAGTAACTAACCTTAACAATCATATTTCCATTTTAATATTCATTTTTTGCTCATCAGTACCAAGCCCTCAAGCCAATCAGATCCTTTCCCTCAGGCTAATATCATAAAACCACGACCCCAGGCTTGCCCTCAGGCTATCGAATGTTTCCCCCAGGCGTATGAGATATTTCCTTCAGGCACAAAAGTTTCACCCTCAGGAACATAAGTCACTACCCTCAGGCACAAAAAGTGTTTCCCTCAGGTGAAATAGAACACCGCCCTTAGGCTAAATAGAACACTACCCTGAGGCTAAATAGAACACTACCCTTAGGCTATATAAGGCCCCAGCCTTAAACCTTACTTAATCTTGAGTTATTACAAGATTACACATTGAGGATCTTTTCGGGTTTAGAGTTTCAGAGAATTATATCATAAAACTTGCATTACATTCCACATATAAACAAAGTGGTTACATAAAGATAGTATTCTTCATTCCCATCAATGGGAACACATTTAAAATAAAACATGGATTATTTCTTGACACATCCTTGACTCTATCATCTTATCATGTACCTTTCCCTTGACCTGTGAAAAACATTTCAAAAACTTGGGATGAGCATAAAAACTCAGTATGGGTTATAAAAAAAACATGGAAAGGAAACACGAGTTCATATATACATAAGAATGAAATCATACTTTACCCATAAAACATAGGTACTTTAACATACCTCATAAAATCATGAATAAATCATAGAAATCATAATACGTAAAGGTAACTTGAGGCATTCATAACATTCTTACGTAGGGAGTAACCCTCTTGGTTATGTTTGGAATACCCATCACAGTATATTCCCTAAAATCTCTTCAGAGAAACCTTAACGTTTCACTCCTTCGCGTTACCCAATGCATTGGAGAGCTATAACGGGCTCACCCGCCCTTAGTTTATCACAGAACCACCCGTCTTCATAATAATGCCCAAGAACCATAACATAATCATATCACATAAAACATGCATAAAGGAAACATAACAGTTCCACATTTCAATCACGAGATATCAATACAACACATTGATATAATAAAAACATTATGAAAACCATTTTCAATACCAAAGTAAAATATGGTATTTATTTTTTCTTTTTTTTTAAAAAAAAGGTATGGCTTGTAGAGGAAGCCAAAACTCAAATAACGGTTACGACGGCGGAGAAGTCGTTGTCGCCGCATACGTACGACAAAAACATTCCCTTTTGTCGTTTAGTAAATGCTTCGTATAAAAAAGATTTCTTTTGAATAAACGTAAAAGTCAAAGGGGTTTATACACCGTATAAAAGAAAGTTGTGTATAAAATAAATTATGCCTCAACGAAAGGAGATTGAGACGAAGTCCCATACCTCGTATCCGACTTGACCCGACCGTTCTTTAAACTCCTGAATAATAAACTTGAGTTAATCTCTACTTGATTATGAATCTTTTTCAAGTTCATTATTCCTTTTATACCATGTTATGAACATCATGTAATCATTTAAGTTAATAATGTTCATTTTGTCGGTATTTGGTTCTTAAGTCAAAAATAGACTTCTTATACTTACATGTTGTTAATTTGGTCAAAGGTTCATTATATCCAGAATGGTATTCATGATTTAGATATCATATATGTCATATATATCCAGTACATACATTCATTTATAATATTACATCACATTTAGAGGTAAGAAATGAAATGCACCGTTCATGGAGACGGTAAGCCGTACGTACGCATGAACGCTACTTCCATTTCTATTTCATATTTTCTGGAATGGAATCATAATGATATAAAAGTATATTATAATTCCAGTATAACAACATATATAATATCATTAACTTTATCCTTTACACATCCCACATATGGTATTAACGAATCAAATCACTTTTAGGGGGCGGTAGTCCGCACTTCCTTAAAATGAAGATATCGTGTTTTACCCATAATGGAAACCATAAAGGTATGCCCAAAATGAAAAAAACAGAAGTTTAAGGAAAACATAAACATGTTATATATCATATATAAAAATAGTGACATCATAATGGCCACCTTTGAAGGTGTTAAAAGAGTATTGAACAATCATCGTTTCGGGAGGCAGAATTTCGCCATCCACGGAAACCGTATGTTCTTTAACCATTTGATGTAGTTGTGTGAGAGTGTAGCTCAAATAAATCTTATAACAACATCCTAGTATATTGAATATACTGGTGTTGTTACAAAAGAAGTAAATAAAAAGAGTTTAGGGGGTTGGAGAAGCAAAATAAAACAAATGAACTTGAGAGAATGAATTACCTTTAAAAAGTGTAACTCCTTTTGAGTTGAGCCTAAAGGCTTCCTTTGAAAGGCTTCTGCCCAAAGGGAATCCTCTAGGATGAGGAGAGGGATGTGGAGAGAGCAAATGGGCAGGGGTTGGCCGAGGCAATGGCTTGAAGAGTGTGTGAAATGAGGTAGAGGTGGGGGCCTTTTATAAGAGGAGAGGAGGGGCACTTTTGGAATGTAAAGAAACATTACTTTATTTGAAAATGTGTTTCGGTTTTAAAAGGTCCCACATTGATAGAATTCGTGGATAAGGTTATAAGGCATCGAAATCCACTCATCCAATTGGTTTTGGCCATGTGTAGTTCATAGATTTTATATTATCTTTCCATTTTATTTAAATCGTCAAATAATGATGTCATCGCTGCATCATTATTATGTCATAAATAATTAAATTTATTTAATGTCTAAAAATTATAAAAAAATTACTATGATATAGGAAATCCTTTTAGCTTTCCATTGAATATTTATAATCAAAATATGGACTTGTATAACCCCACTTAAAAATTGTTTTCGCAAAACATATTATGTTTGTGTCATTTTCACTTTAACATTAAATAAAAAGTAATTTATGTCATTTCCCAACAAAAGTGGATCCATGGGGTCCCCAAGTTGACCCATGGCTTGTCTTGGTCGGCCATGACACAACCAATACGGTTGGGACATGTGTCTAGGTCATTTCATATTATTAAATCATTATTTATACCTTAAACTACACTAATTACCACTAATCGCGATTAAAAACATAATAAGTTACTATTCACCAAAAAATTATTTTAATCTCATTGAACCACATTTTACTTCTTAATGATAACCATGTATGTCGGATTTTCAAAATTCAATACACATTAGTGGTAAACTTCCATTTAACTGAAAAATCAGTTTGCTTGATTACCATTTAGTGGTTTCACTATTCATCAAAAATTGAAGTTTTTCAGAAAATTACCAAAAATTTACTCTAAGCTATATTTGATATTCCGAATTCAAAAATGAAGTCCATTTTACAAAATTCAAATCATACAAGTCACATTAATTAATTCAATAATTAATTCCCGCTGCCAGAGCAAATAGCGTGTTTTTACAAAACAATAAGTATCAAAAGATTGACACAAGTTTAAGTCTAATTTCAAAGTGAAATTGATTCCAATGACCACCATTGGATAAAATGGTAAAAATATATTCTAATTTTACTTCAAAACCAATTCAAAACATAATCTAATCATATAAATAAATTAGATTAAAAAGTAGTTTTGATGTAAAATGCAGTATTTTTCACTATTCATTTAAAAAAATGAACATTGTCAGAAAAATACCAAAAATTCACACAAGGTAAATTTTGATGTCTCAATCATAAAGAATAAGTTTATTTTGACAAACATAGTTTATAAAATTGTCAAAATATAGATTCAAAAATGGTTTTCCATCAAAAGGCACTAAAACAATCTTTTAAGAATATTAGTGTATTCCATGCATATGATTGTATTTATTTTCATTTTAGGCCTCTAAAACACTATCTTTATCATTAATAGACATAGATAAAAATATCTATTATTCATTACTTACTTGGGATGTTACATCCTTCCCCCCTTTAGAAAATTGCGTCCCCGCAATTTATTTACTTATCGAATAAATGGGGGTACTTATCCCTCATTGCATTTTCTGATTCCCATGTTGCCTCTTCAATCATGTGGTTTTTCCACAAAACCTTTACCTACTTAATCACCTTATTCCGTAACACTTGCTCCCTGTGGTCAAGAATCTGGACCGGTTGTTCCTCATAAGATAGGTTCTCTTCCAGCTGAACTACCTCTGGACTCAAAACATGAGATGGATCTGGCATATACTTTCTCAACATCGAAACGTGAAAAACATTGTGTACCTGAGATAAACTCAGAGGTAAAGCCACTCGGTATGCAACTGATCCAACTCTTTCCAGAATTTCGTATGGTCCAATGAACCTTGGACTCAACTTTCCTTTCTTACCAAATCTCATCACACTTTTCCAAGGAGAAACCTTGAGAAAAACATGATCACCTACCTTGAAAGATAGATCCTTCCTCCGGTTATCCGCATAACTCTTCTGCCTGCTCTGAGCTGTTCTCATGTGTTTCTGAATCAGCTGAACTTTTTCTGCCATCTCTTCTACCAATTCTGGCCCCATCAACTTCCTTTCACCCACTTCATCCCAGAAAGCTGGAGTTCGACACCGCTTCCCATATAATGCCTGAAATGGTGCCATTTGTATACTGGAATGAAAACTGTTATTATATGAAAACTCAACCAAAGAAAGATGTTGGTCCCAACTTCCCTGATAATCCATAGAACAAGCTCGCAGCATATCCTCCAATGTCTGAATTGTTCGTTCTGACTGCCCATCTGATTGAGGATGAAAAGCTGTACTAAAATTTAATTCAGTACCCAACGACTTCTGAAGGCCTTTCCAAAAGTTAGAAGTAAACCTAGGATCACGATCCTATACAATGGAGAGAGGAACTCCATGTAACCTGACTATATCTTTAGGATACAAACGGGAAAGTTGATCAAGAGAGAAAGTATCTCGTATAGCAAGGAAATGAGCAGATTTGGTCAAGCGATCAACAATAACCCAGATTGCATTATTACCTCGAGATGTCTTCGGTAATCCAACAACAAGGTCCATGGATATATTCTCCCATTTCCACTCTGGCACTGGTAAAGGCTGAAGCATCCCTTTCGGTAACTGCCGCTCTGCTTTAACCTGCTGACAAGTCAAACACTTCACAGTAAAATCAGCAATATCTCTTTTCATTCCATCCCACCAGTAATACTCCCGCAGATCTCTATACATCTTAGTACTGCCCGGATGAACTGAAAACGGAGAACTATGAGCTTCACATAACAACTCTCTCTTTAACTGTGAATCACAAGGCACACACAATCTCTTCCCAAATCTCAAAACACAATCATTATCAATGTTGAATTCAGGCAACTTACCTTTCTGAACCAGCTCTACCCTTTTCTGCAACTCACTGTCTTGCTTCTGTGCTTGCTTGATTCTATCTGATAGAGATGATCTCACTGATACCTGAAACAAAACAGAAGGACTTCCTGCACCAACAACTTCTATGCCAAAGTTCATCAAATCGCTAACCAAATGATCACGTTCCAAACGCAACATTGTTAATGAAGCATTACTTTTTCGACTCAAAGCATCAGCCACTTCATTTGCTTTTCCCGGATGGTAATGAATTGTACAATCATAATCCATGATTAATTCTAGCCATCTCCTTTGTCTCATGTTTAACTCTTTCTGAGTGAATATATACTTTAAAATTTTGTGATCGGTATATATTTCACACTTTACTCCATACAAATGATGCCTCCAAATTTTTAAAGCAAAAACAACAGCAGCTAATTCCAAATCATGTGTAGGGTAATTTACCTCATGAGTTTTCAACTGTCGTGAAGCAAAAGCAATTACCTGATCATTCTGCATTAGGACGCAACCAAGTCCTTTCAATGAAGCATCACTGTATATAACAAACTCACCATTCCTGGAAGGTAGTGCCAAAACTGGAGCATTCACCAATCTTCTTTTCAATTCCTGAAAACAATCATCACATTCTTTTGTCCAGATAAACTTAACACCCTTCCGAGTTAGCTTAGTCATTGGACTAGATAACCGTGAAAAATTTCCAACAAACCTTCGGTAATAGCCCGCCAAACCAAGGAAGCTACGAATCTCGGTTACATTTGTGGGTCTTGGCCATTCTTCCACAACTTTTGTTTTTGCAAGATCAACAGTTATTCCATCTTTAGAAACAATGTGACCAAGGAACGATATTTGTTGCAACCAAAACTCACACTTGCTGAATTTCCCATACAATTTCTTTTCTTTTAAGGTTTGCAAGATAACCCTTAAATGTTTTTCATGCTCCTCTTTACTTTTAGAAAACACCAAAATATCATCAATGAAAACCACCACAAACTTATACAAGAACTCATGGAAAATTCTATTCATTAAGTCCATGAATACAGCAGGTGCATTGGTTAGTCCAAAAGGCATTACTACAAATTCATAATGGCCATATCTCGTACGGAACGCGGTCTTCGGAATATCTGCCTCCTTTACCTTCAGCTGATGGTACCCCGATCTCAGGTCAATCTTTGAAAAAAACTGAGCTCCCTGGAGCTGATCAAAAAAATCATCGATATGAGGCAAAGGATATTTGTTCTTAATAGTGATATTATTCAAGGCTCTATAATCAATGCAAAGTCTCATAGAACCATCTTTCTTTTTAAAAAATAAAACAGGATCACCCCAAGGTGATGTGCTAGGTCTAATGAAACCTTTCTCTAATAAATCTTGCAATTGCTCCTTCAACTCTAAAAGTTCAATTTGTGCCATTCGATAAGGGGGTTTTGAAATTGGCTTAGCATCAGGAACTAAGTCAACAGTAAACTCAACTTCCCGATCTGGTATTATTCCAGGCAACTCATCAGGAAAAACATCAGGATACTCATTTACCACTGGCACATCATTAATCTGAACAGTTCCTTTATTTTCAACGACGTGTGCAAGGTAACATTCATTTCCATCTTTTACAAGTTTCTCGGCCTCTTCATAAGTTATCAAAAGTAATGGTTCATTCTTGTAAACAAACTGAAAGTCTTTCTGAAAAGAAACTTCTTTAGCTCTACAGTCAATCTTAGCATGGTAAAAAGAGAGCCAATCCATACCCAGGATAACATCAAACTCTACTAGAGGTAGAACAATAAGGTTTGCAAGTAGGTTCTTTCCACAGATAAGGATAGGAAAATTCTTATAAATTCTTTTTGCCTCAACACTTCCCCTAGGTGTTTTTACCAAAAGTTCAGGAGTCATTTCTTGAGATGGTATTCCCATTTTACTAGAAAAGGTTTCAGAGATGAAAGAATGTGTAGACCCCGAATCAAACAACACACTGGCATAGTCTGAAAAAACAAACAAAGTACCTGATACGACTTCATTTGGTGGCCCGACATCTGCTGAAGTAGTTGCAACGGATTTCACCACCCCTTTCTGCTTGTAGTCTAACTGCTTCCCATCACTCAAGTTCCTTGTCGGACACTCGTTTGCATAGTGACCCATCTCATTGCACTTATAACATTTCACTAACTGTAAATCAAATTTGTTTTTACCTTCACCTTGATCCTTTTCAGTGCAATCACGAGCCTTATGCCCCATCTTAACACATCGGTAGCACTTCCCAGAATTCAGAAGACATTCCCCAGCATGCCTTTTGCCACATTTATCACAAACTGGAAACTTAGTTCTCTTACCATCAGACTTTTTTGAAGAATTCTTACCTTTCTCCTGCCACCTCGGTCTCTTCTTCTGCTGGTTGTTATAGGACACTTGGTCATCGGCAAACTCCATTTCCACCTTCTCAGCACATCGAACAAGCTTTTCATAACTTTTAAACTCACGAGAAGCTAATGCCCTTCGATATTTTGGCTTTAATCCTGAGTAAAAACGATTGATTTTACTATCAAGGTCTCGGATAAAATTGGGAGCATTCCTTGCCAATCGAGTGAACCTTTCTTCATAGGTAGCCACTAAGTCTTCCTCTTGCCTCAATTCCAAGAATTGCTTTTCCATCCTATGTCGAACAGCCTTAGGAAAATACTTCTCAAGAAACATACCTTTGAATTCATCCCAGTCAAGAGCATCAATCTCATCGGCGTCCCTGATATTTTTAACCATAGACCACCACTGATCTGCTTCACCCTCCAAACGGTAAATAGCAAGACTAACCTTTTGATTTTCTGAACACCCCATGACATCAAAAATCTTCTCCAGTGCTTTAATCCACCCTTCAGCTTGCACAGGGTCAGATGACCCTCTGAATGATGGTGGATGTTGCCTCATGAAATGTTCCACCACTGACATGTTCCTCTGCGGTTGATCTGGCTGATCTCGTGCATGGATACCACCGCCATTTATCGCCTGAGTCAACTGCGCCATTACTGCATCAAACTGTTCAGTTCCAATTCCGACCATTTCTGGATGCTGATTCGGAAGGTTATTTCCTTCTGTATGCCTTCCTAGCACAGCTTCCCTGTTTCCTCTGCGGAAAACCATTCTGAACAAACATGTCTTAGATGAAGCAACATGGTAATCTTTAAATGCTATATCATTTAGAAAAAAAAATATTTTTGGATAATCATTTAATAGAATTCTAACTCCTAAAGTTATCTAAACCGACCTCTGATACCAACTATAAGGCCCCAGCCTTAAACCTTACTTAATCTTGAGTTATTACAAGATTACACATTGAGGATCTTTTCGGGTTTAGAGTTTCAGAGAATTAGATCATAAAACATGCATTACATTCCACATATAAACAAAGTGGTTACATAAAGATAGTATTCTTCATTCCCATCATTGGGAACACATTTAAAATAAAACATGGATTATTTCTTGACACATCCTTGACTCTATCATCTTATCATGTACCTTTCCCTTGACCTGTGAAAAACATTTCAAAAACTTGGGATGAGCATAAAAACTCAGTATGGGTTATAAAAAAAACATGGAAAGGAAACACGAGTTCATATATACATAAGAATGAAATCATACTTTACCCATAAAACATAGGTACTTTAACATACCTCATAAAATCATGAATAAATCATAGAAATCATAATACGTAAAGGTAACTTGAGGCATTCATAACATTCTTAGGTAGTGAGTAACCCTCTTGGTTACGTTTGGAATACCCATCACAGTATATTCCCTAAACTCTCTTCAGAGAAACCTTAACGTTTCACTCCTTCGCGTTACCCAATGCATTGGAGAGCTATAACGGGCTCACCCGCCCTTAGTTTATCACGGAACCACCCATCTTCATAATAATGCCCAAGAACCATAACATAATCATATCACATAAAACATGCATAAAGGAAACATAACAGTTCCACATTTCAATCACGAGATATCAATACAAAACATTGATATAATAAAAACATTATGAAAACCATTTTCAATACCAAAGTAAAATATGGTATTTATTTTTTCTTTTTTTTAAAAAAAAGGTATGGCTTGTAGAGGAAGCCAAAACTCAAATAACGATTACGACGGCGGAGAAGTCGTTGTCGCCGCATACGTACGACAAAAACATTCCCTTTTGTCGTTTAGTAAATGCTTCGTATAAAAAAGATTTCTTTTGAATAAACGTAAAAGTCAAAGGGGTTTATACACCGTATAAAAGAAAGTTGTGTATAAAATAAAATATGCCTCAATGAAAGGAGATTGAGACGAAGTCCCATACCTCGTATCCGACTTGACCCGACCGTTCTTTAAACTCCTTAATAATAAACTTGAGTTAATCTCTACTTGATTATGAATCTTTTTCAAGTTCATTATTCCTTTAATACCATGTTATGAACATCATGTAATCATTTAAGTTAATAATGTTCATTTTGTCGGTATTTGGTTCTTAAGTCAAAAATAGACTTCTTATACTTACATGTTGTTAATTTGGTCAAAGGTTCATTATATCCAGAATGGTATTCATGATTTAGATATCATATATGTCATATATATCCAGTACATACATTCATTTATAATATTACATCACATTTAGAGGTAAGAAATGAAATGCACCGTTCATGGAGACGGTAAGCCGTACGTACGCATGAACGCTACTTCCATTTCTATTTCATATTTTCTGGAATGGAATCATAATGATATAAAAGTATATTATAATTCCAGTATAACAACATATATAATATCATTAACTTTATCCTTTACACATCCCACATATGGTATTAACGAATCAAATCACTTTTAGGGGGCGGTAGTCCGCACTTCCTTAAAATGAAGATATCGTGTTTTACCCATAATGGAAACCATAAAGGTATGCCCAAAATGAAAAAAACAGAAGTTTAAGGAAAACCTAAACATGTTATATATCATATATAAAAATAGTGACATCATAATGGCCACCTTTGAAGGTGTTAAAAGAGTATTGAACAATCATCGTTTCGGGAGGCAGAATTTCGCCATCCACGGAAACCGTATGTTCTTTAACCATTTGATGTAGTTGTGTGAGAGTGTAGCTCAAATAAATCTTATAACAACATCCTAGTATATTGAAGATACTGTTGTTGTTACAAAAGAAGTAAATAAAAAGAGTTTAGGGGGTTGGAGAAGCAAAATAAAACAAATGAACTTGAGAGAATGAATTACCTTTAAAAAGTGTAACTCCTTTTGAGTTGTGCCTAAAGGCTTCATTTGAAAGGATTCTGCCCAAAGGGAATCCTCTAGGATGAGGAGAGGGATGTGGAGAGAGCAAATGGGCAGGGGTTGGCCGAGCCAATGGCTTGAAGAGTGTGTGAAATGAGGTAGAGGTGGGGGCCTTTTATAAGAGGAGAGGAGGGGCACTTTTGGAAAGTAAAGAAACATTACTTTATTTGAAAATGTGTTTCGGTTTTAAAAGGTCCCACATTGATATAATTCGTGGATAAGGTTATAAGGCATCGAAATCCACTCATCCAATTGGTTTTGGCCATGTGTAGTTCATAGATTTTATATTATCTTTCCATTTTATTTAAATCGTCAAATAATGATGTCATCGCTGCATCATTATTATGTCATAAATAATTAAATTTATTTAATGTCTAAAAATTATAAAAAAATTACTATGATATAGGAAATCTTTTTATCTTTCCATTGAATATTTATAATCAAAATATGGACTTGTATAACCCCACTTAAAAAATGTTTTCGCAAAACATATTATGTTTGTGTCATTTTCACTTTAACATTAAATAAAAAGTAATTTATGTCATTTCCCAACAAAAGTGGATCCATGGGGTCCCCAAGTTGACCCATGGCTTGTCTTGGTCGGCCATGACACAACCCATAAGGTTGGGACATGTGTCTAGGTCATTTCATATTATTAAATCATTATTTATACCTTAAACTACACTAATTACCACTAATCGCGATTAAAAACTTAATAAGTTACTATTCACCAAAAAATTATTTTAATCTCATTGAACCACATTTTACTTCTTAATGATAACCATGTATGTCGGATTTACAAAATTCAATACACATTAGTGGTAAACTTCCATTTAACTGAAAAATCAGTTTGCTTGATTACCACTTAGTGGTTTCACTATTCATCAAAAATTGAAGTTTTTCAGAAAATTACCAAAAATTTACACTAAGCTATATTTGATATTCCGAATTCAAAAATGAAGTCCATTTTACAAAATTCAAATCATACAAGTCACATTAATTAATTCAATAATTAATTCCCGCTGCCAGAGCAAATAGCGTGTTTTTACAAAACAATAAGTATCAAAAGATTGACACCAGTTTAAGTCTAATTTCAAAGTGAAATTGATTCCAATGACCACCATTGGATAAAATGGTAAAAATATATTCTAATTTTACTTCAAAACCAATTCAAAACATAATCTAATCATATAAATAAATTAGATTAAAAAGTAGTTTTGATGTAAAATGCAGTATTTTTCACTATTCATTAAAAAAATGAACATTGTCAGAAAAATACCAAAAATTCACACAAGGTAAATTTTGATGTCTCAATCATAAAGAATAAGTTTATTTCGACAAACATAGTTTATAAAATTGTCAAAATATAGATTCAAAAATGGTTTTCCATCAAAAGGCACTAAAACAATCTTTTAAGAATATTAGTGTATTCCATGCATAAGATTGTATTTATTTTCATTTTAGGCCTCTAAAACACTATCTTTATCATTAATAGACATAGATAAAAATATCTATTATTCATTACTTACTTGGGATGTTACAGGCTAAATATAACACTACCCTTAGGCTAAAGTAACCATGCCGAGCCCAAAAGATAATCAAGCAATTATATAAAATTCCTCTCAAGGAAATTTAAAGCATGCTAAATTTTATAGTATACTCTCGGGTAACCTAGCCAAATGGCTAAATAGAGGAACACACCCCTGGGGTGGTCCTGGATCCATGCAGTGATCCCAAACATCAATTTTACAATTACAATAAACTAACTATGAAATTATAAGTATTTAAACAGCCATTTCTTTAGCCATACGACACCCCGATCATGGTATCATAGCACAATGGCTCACAAAACACATAGCAGTTGGAATTTAAACACCAGACCACCTACCCCAATTTCCCCTGATCGATATACATGAACGACGGTCCTCGAAAAGCCCAAGAACAACATAGATATAAGGTTAACATAACCTCATTAAAACTAAGATAACTTCCTATAGAAGAATAATTGGAAAGAACTATGTAAGGAGGAGGAAGAATGCACCCGTGCGGTTCCAAGGAGATATATGGTACAAAAAATGGGTTTCTGGTGTGTGGTCGGGAGGTCGTCCAAGCTCCGGCCATCTCTCCAAATCTCTCCTCCGGTTCTAAGCCTATTATGTGAACAGATGAGTCTACTACCCATTTTAAGCGAAAAAATAGATGACACGGTATGTACTATTGATTACACAATGTGTACATTCCATTTTTAACTATTCCTATGGGAGCTTCTTTCAATCGTGGAACTATTCATCATTCGACCGGAGTACACAACGTGTACTCCATGAGTACAGTAGGTTTACTATCGCTCAGTTGGTATCTTTCTTCACCACCTTACTATTTTCCCATCGAGTGACTAAACAGATTGTACATACCCACTACATGGCGTGTAGTCGGGTTTTTACACATCTCATCTCTAGCCTGGCTACACACACTGTGTACTCATCCCACACAGACAAAGTACACGGTGTGTGGAAAAGTACACGACGTGTACCCAAAAAAGTCCGATTTTTTCCCATTTTTATTATTTCCTCAAAATCAGACAAGAGAAAGGAAGAAACTCGTAACTCAAGAATAAGAACCAGGTTCTTACAAACTTCCCCCTTAAAGAAATTCGTCCCTGAATTTCCGTTCCAATGGTGGTGAAGATAAAGCTCAGAACAACTCTGGCCACTGAGCATGTACGTTGGTCTCCCGCTCCCAGGTTTCGTCCTACACTCGGCCATGCTGTCATAGCACCCATATGGGAGGAACTGATCGGCCTCAGAGAACCTCTGTGATCCTATCCGTGATATGAATCAGATGATCCTAAAATGAATCATCTTTCTAAAGCTCAACCTCATCAGGATGAAATATGTGAGACGAGTCTGAATGATAGTGGCACAACTGAGAAGATGGAAGACGTCGCACATTGCCCGATACCTCTGTGGTAACTACAACCGATAGGCAACCGGCCTGACTCTCGACAGAATCTCAAATGGCCCCACATACCTCGGTGACTGTTTACCATGTCTCATGATCTTCCTGTGTCCCAACCTCAGTGAAACACGCAAGAAAACTTGATCCCAAACTGCGAATTCTAAAGGTCATCTGTGGCAATCAACATAAGTTTTCTGACGAGACTGTGCAGTATTCATCCACTTCTGAATCAATTGGACCTGCTCTGATTTCTCCCGCATGAGGCATGGTCCCAGTAAAGCTTCCTCACCTGCCTCTATCCAGCACAAAGGTGACTGGGATGACCTACCATATAAATCCACATAAGGTTCCATCTCAATAGTTTCCTAGATACTATTATTATTATCAAACTCGACTAGGGGTATATACTTATCCCAAGAGCCCCCAAAGTCTAGGACGCATGCACGCAACATTTCCTCTAGCACATGTATCATATGCTCTGACTGACCATCGGTCTGAGGGTGGTAAGATATGCTTAAAATCACCTATGTAATCAGTGCCCTTTGAAAACTCTGCCAAAAAGGAGACTTAAAACAGGCATCCCTATCTGAAATAATAGAACGAGGGACCCCATGAAGACGTACGACCTCTCGTATATAAAACTTCCTACGCTCGTCTACTCTGAAGGTCTCCTTGATTGGAAAAAAGTGATCTACCTTCGTAAGTCTGTCCACAAAAACCCATACAACATCATTGCCTCGAGGTAACCTTAGAAACCCCGTCATTAAATACATAGAGAAATCATACCATTTCCACTCCGGAATGGGTAACTTTTGTAACAGTCCGACTAGCCTTTGATGCTCCGCCTTCAACTGCTGACTAGTGGAACACCTCATAAAAAAACTAGCTATCACACTCTTCAAACCTGGCCACCAATTCTGACGTCTCAAGTCACATTACATTTTGGTAACTCCAGGATGAACTGCCCAAGCTGAAGCATAAAACTCCCACCTCAGCTCCTCACATATATTCCCTGAAACCCATACTCATCCATGAAACACCATTCTTCATCATCACTTACCGTTCAACCAGGACAAGGGTCCTCACTTGCCACTGACTCCCATATAACTAGGCCTTCTGAATTAGATAGTTGTCTCATCCTCACTCTATCCAGGATGATAGAAGTCACAAATAAGAAAGAAAGACAGGTTTTCCCATGACTGCCATGCACCTCTGAATGAATCTCAGAGAACAAAGCCATAAGCTTCCATTCACCATTGGCCTCATGAACTACCTGTATCTGAGTCTTCATACTCAGTGCATCAACAACTGCATTTCCCTTACCCTGTGAATAGGCAAGAACAAAATCGAAAGACTGAAGGTATTAGACCCACATTCGCTGTCTCAGATTCAGGTCACGCTGAGTAAATATATACTTGAGAATTTTGTGGTTGGTGAAAACCACAAAATTCTCTCCCAAGAGATAATGTCTCTAACAACGTAACACATGATGAACTGCAGCCAACTCAAGGTCATGCGTCGTGAAATTCCTCTCATGTGGCCTCAACTTCCGAGAGCCGTACGCAGCATCTCGATCGCCCTGCATCAACACAGCTCCCAGCCCAATACCTAATGCATCACAACAAACTGTATAGATCTTTCCCTACTCTGGAAGTATCAGGATTGGTGCTGATGTCATATTTACCTTCCGCTCCATAAAGGATGTCTCACAAGCTTATGACCAAACGAACTTCACACCCTTCTTAGTGAAACCTGTCAACGACGTTGCTAAGCCGGAGAAGTCCTGTATAAAATCTCTGTAGTAACTAGCCAGCCCCAAGAAACTCCGTATCTCAAACACTTTCATAGGATTCTCCTAGGAAACTACTACTCCCACCTTCTCTATGTCTACTGCAACTCCTGCCTCTTAGATGATATGACTCAGGAAGTGAATCTGGTCCATCCAAAACATGCACTTTGAGAGCTTAGTATATAGTCGGTTCCCTCTCAGTGTACTCTAAACGATCTCGAGATGGGTGGAATGGTCATGTAGAGTGTGGTAGTACACCAAGATGTCGTCCACAAAGACTACCACAAAAGAATCTAGATAATGGTGGAACACACGATTCATCAGAGCCATGAAAAATTCTAGTTCATTTGTGAATCCAAACGGAATAACCAAGTACTCATATTGTAGAGGCCCCAAGATTGACATACATGAACATTACATTAATTTTTTGGAATACTTAGTACATGACAAACACAAACACACAAGGATCGTAATAGTTTAGTGTCTTTGGAAACTTGGAACGTAATCTTCTAATCGTGGTGAAAGATCTTCAACATCTCCCATAAAGATCTTCCCTTTTTGTTTTCTTACCTAAAACCATTCTTTATATCCTGGGGAAAAGAAAACATATAAAGGGTGAGTTCAAATGCTCAGTAAGGGTAAGCATGGATAAAATAAAACAAATCATATACATTTAAACGTATGAACATGAACATAATGTTTAAACATCAAAAGCATGATCAATGACATAAAACATGGATGTACATAAGACATAGATCATAAAGAAACATTAAACATGATAAAATAGCATGGGAATAAAACATGAAATTGTGGAAACCATTCAGCACATGTTATGATTTCCATAGTTGCCAAGGCATTTCTTCCAAGACCATCTTAGTGGACAAAGTCCCTTTCTGAATCGAGTTCACTCCTCGTTTCATTCCTGTAACACTGAAACAGATTAACTTACCATTCTAGCCATGCCTATCTCATGAGATATAAATCTTTACCCAATTCATTGGAGGTATATATAGGTCCCACCCATCTCATAATTAAATCATTCTTACATTTACCACAAAATAAACTTAAAACATTCATCATAACCCAAAGAATAAAATGGGTTTCACAAACATCATCCCATCATCACATAATATATATGAAAGAAATGGATATAATTTCATAATAAGAAAAGTGAAACCATGTAAATCATATGGACATTATACTTGAAACATACACATATGAAATAATTCCATCTTAGATGGAAAAATGGTTTTGATAAAACACTTGAAATGAATTCTGGAGGAAAATATCCTTTCTTCTTCAAAATCATTTTCTTTTCAGAAAATGTCATGAAATTTTAAATGAAAAGGATTTTATTGAAAATAGTCATGATATATTTTGGAGGAAGCTTCATGAAAATAAGTTATTATAAAACTGTAAAAATCCGTTCGTGCCGTATAAGTTAAAAAAACATTCTTCTCATACTTTTGACGGAAAAGTCCAAAAGTACCTTGTAAAAGAAAGATTCCATACATACCATGTAGTAAAAGTAAAAAATGGGTAAAAAGGACATTAAACATACTTGAAAACATTTCTTGAAAACATGGACATGGATGATAAAAATAACCCCAGTAAATACTTACGAATAAACAATCTTGGATAAGAACAAGATTGGAAAGATTATCCCTTACCTTAGGTCCGATATGCTTCATACGGATCCGAACCTCCTGTATAATGATTTAAATAATGTCATTGAATTATTAAATAATCATAGTAATTGTTATTATATCATATATGGTTCACTTATGAATTTTCTAGTACCCGTTCTTTTGTAAATTCCATGTTTAAGAGCATTTTTAGGTAAAATCGTTTCATTTGTCGTCAGTGTTTTGACTTGTAATTATTCATAAGATTACTTAGATCATGATTACATAATTCCAGAATATAAAACATGATTTATATATAATATATATTCAGAATATACATATATATAATAGATCGATAAATGGAAAGAAATACACCGTTCATGGAGACGGTAGGCCGTACGTACGCATGAACGATGTTTTCGTTTCGTTATTGAATTGAATGGAATTAAGTAGATGAAATACATATATACATAAATATAGTATCATTATTATGTCGTATATTTCATTTTTTTCAGTATATATACTTTATAATCATTCATAAATGGTTAACATGGAGAATGAATCTCATCGCATCGTGGAGACGGTAGCCCGTACGTATACACGAGCGATGATATCGTTCCCATAATTATAGAATTGAATTGGAGTGGAAGATAGAATATATCAGAATCAGTTTGTTGTTAGAATAACTATGTATAGTTATTCTTTACACCATTATACCCATCCAAGTAAGGTGGTGTTGGAAAAACAGATTACACCACGACGTGGAGACGATATTCCATACGTACGCACGCGCGGTGATTTCATTTTCCGTAGGATGGATAAAAGGTGAAATGGGGTTGTTTCATATTTATAATAACATATAAATATATTAGTGATACTGATGTTATTACTTTATAATGAAAAAACTAAATAAGAATAATTTGAATAAGAAATAATCTTGAAAGAATCGGTAGAAGTGATTACCTCTTCTTCGACGCACCTCCTTTAAAATTCTTCTTAGGGCACTAGGGTTGGTCTTTTTAGAAGACCATTACCTCTATAAGGTTTCTAGGGAAGTGGGGAAGTGAAATGGGCAGAGGTTGTCTGAGCTTCAAGGATAAAAATGGTGTGAGGAAGAGAGGGAGGATGCTCCCTTTTATAAGGGAGGAGAGGGACACCTTTAGAATCCAAAAAAATATTAGTTTAATATAAATTCAAACCCCACATAAAAACCTTCAAAAATGACTTAATTATAAGATTAGATGAGATAGGGTTGTAATCTCATCAACCAATAAAATTTAGATATGTTTTGTTCATATTTTAAACCTTATCATTTTCAATTATCCTTATTTAATCTATTTAAGTTTATTTCTAGTAATAAAATCCTAAATTTGAATTGGTTATAAATAATCACTTCTGTGTTATTAATTTTCCATAAGTAGATAATTTATGACATTTTATACTATATAAATTTATAATTTATAATTTTTAAATATTTTTGTGTTTTTTAAACAATTTAATAATATGTTATTTCTATAAAATAACAATAGTGTCAGTTTTGACACTATTCATTTATTTGAATTTAAATAAAATCTACACAGAGGATATATTCAAACTAAAATATTTAATAGATTCCTAACATGTCAAATGTGTCTAGAAAATTAGTGGAGAACTTTAAATAGTTCATATAATATTTATTTTAATATTTTTAAAACTATTTATTTGGTATATCTCTTAATAAATTAATTTGTACAACCTTTTTGTATAATTATTTAATATACTTATTTGTTGCAGAAAAATTAAAATTAAAATCCTTTGTTGAAGATAAATATCATAACATTTATAATAATAATTTTTCTCCAATTTATCATCTTAAAATAACACCATGTAAATTGTTATCTTTATTAAATTATGAAGGTGACAACTTTGGAAACATTTAAAATAAAATATTATAAGTGTCATAATCGACTTAATAAGGATCCAAATGGCCATATATTCGTCCATTTGATTATTATTGTTTATATATACACTAATAATATGTTTTTCGGAAGATTTTAGGGCCTTTTGATATGTATTACTATTTCAATAAAAACTATATTATTGATTTTTCACTAAATAAATAATTTCTTCATCATTAATGTATAAGATAATAAGATAATTAAATAACTTTTAAAAATTACAAATAAATTACCATGATAAAGAAAAACATTTTATCTTTCAAATGAGTATTTATAACCGAATTTATATTCTGTATAAACTTATATTAAAAATACTATAATTATTAAAGTTGAGTGAGACATATTTCACTTTCCTTTAAATAAAATAAACTAAATGTCTTAATCACCTCCAAGTGAGTTCTAATGGATTCCATTACGACCCAAATATGCCTTAGGACTAAATATAATCATCCAATTGTATTAGGACAAGTATTAGGATAATTTTATAATATTATATTTACCCTTAATTACCCAATTTACCTTTTACTATAGTAAATAAAATTTACCATTGTTACTATTCATAAAGCCCAAAAATAAAAAGTAGTATATTAATATAATTTTGACCCACTAATTCCAAATATAGTATCCATTTTTCCTAATTCAATACACAGAATTTGTAGAAATTAAATTAAAATTAATCCCGTTGTTGAAAGAAAACAGGTTTTTGTTTAAAACATTAAAAAGATTGAATTTATTTAACCTACGAATTCATTGTAAAATCAATGATAATGACATACATTATATTAAATGGTAAAAATATATTATATTTATACTTTAACACCATTCAATAATATAATTTGACCACATAAATTATTATGATGAAAAAAGTTGTTTTTAATTAAAAAATAGCGTGTTTTTACTATTCATTAAAATATTAAAGTTATCAGAATAATATGAAAAATTTATCCAAGGTAAAATTTTATATCCTGATTCCAAAGAATAATTTTATTTTATAAAATTTAACTTATAAAAATGTCAAAAACTAGATTTAAAGTGGGTGCGCCATCAAAAGGAGGCAAAACTGCATTTTTTGAAAAATACTAATTTTACCCGAAAAATTTATTCTGTTCTCATACCATGTTCTAGAAAATGTGTAAGACGAAATAATAATGTTATAACATTAAAATTTTAGTTAATAATATTCATAACTGCTATTTCATAAAAATATTATAACCATATATCATTGTTTAGTGAAACCTGATATTGCGTACAACACACACTATCGAGGAAAGTCGTGATTGCGTGTAATAAAAGCCAAGTCAGGGTTGCTTGTTGTGCAAGAATCCTTAGTTGTTTTTTATAGCATAATACAAACATATTTCATTTATACATTGAATATATATATATATATACACACTCAATGTTGCGTAGAATGATTATTATAAAACAAACCTGAAATTGTGTGTAACACAATCTAAGAATAGTGTTGCGTATACTTCAAGCTAATACAGTGTGGCGTATAGAACAAGATAATATTGTTGTAGCATAAAACACATGAAATCAAATAAATTAAATAGAATACTTATCATAAAATATCGGGTTGTTACATTCTACCCTCCTTAAAATGAATTTCGCCCTCAAAATTCATCGTGGTTATAAATCGTTTACTATTCATAGAAACCCACATCGTAAAAAGGAATACTAAAACTTAATTTTAAAAACTAAAGTATGAAACGTAACGATTACCCAAAGTAACTCATCATTGGGTTTCCATATAGGAGAACATAGGTGAAAATATGGATATGGATGAGAAATCTAAACATCAAGATCTGATGGAGAGTGGTAGAGAACATGGCTATGAAAAAGACAACAATCACAAAGTCCTGAATTTGTGATGATCTAAGGTACCATCTAATTAATCGGATATAAGGGCACTAGGACAAAATTTTTGGTTTTCCAGATCATTTCTATAAAGTTGATGAATTAAAAGAAATACTTACATGATTTTGATACAATCTCACTGTTGCTCATGAATTGAACAATTTCCACTTCATCTCTTAAAGAAATGATGTTGAATTTGTTGTTCGTGAAATGTTGGCAGATCATGTGAAAGAATGATGGGTCATTCCATCTATTTCAAACAAAAGGTTAGAAAAAGTTATAAGTCCATCTTATGGTGATATTAATCGTGTATGGTTCCAAAAATGGACTTATTCTTTATTTATCATACCGCTTAATAAAATAAAACTAGTTTCTACTAACCATGGAATTCTTATAGGCAAGTGGTAGGTAATAAAGGCATGTCACACTTCAGTTGTGGGTTTGATTCTCGCAACCTAGTCCGACGCGACGGGTTGTCGCCCATCCTGCAGGTTGTCATTTTTGTAAAACTACATTATTATAACAACCCATCAATAATATTGAAAAAAAAGTTCTAGCCTTAGACAATACTAATTTCTGTCCAACATAATCCATTCCAATCTTTAGGATTATCCAAAATACTTCAGTCCAAGCTCATAGTATAAAGAAAACAATTACTAGAAAGGTTATCTACCAAGAATGCGAATAAAAAAATCTATCCCACATATATCATAAGATATATCTTTTTGGTTGTATTCCAAACACATGAATACCTTAGTCATATAGTCTCTTGAAACATAAATTACCATAGAACCTTAGTGAAAACATGAATACTGTCAAAAGGTAACTCTTTCCACATGCAAAAATCCCAAAAATTCTATACACTCAAACCACATTATCACTTAGTCCTTATATCAGCCATGAGATCATGAATACAATCAAACATCTCATTATCTTCTGATCCCTTCATTATGCGCATATCATCTACATTCCAAAAAATATCTGAATAAACTTTCATAGTTACCAGTACCATATAATTTCAAATACTTTAAGAGAAACAGTAGTGTAACAATCCTTAAATGATTTTTTATTCCATAGTACCATTAACTATACAACATAACTCTTGATAAACATACAATCACTTCACTTCCTTCTTAAAAAACTAACTGAGCTTCATCATTTCTTTCGTCTCATATTTCATTTGTAGTCTCTTCATCATCATCCACATAAATACTACTCATATGACCATGCTGATTCTCTTCATGAGGTTTTCCCTTAGGGAATTGGTTTTCATAATGCCCATACATTCCACATTTAAAACATCTAATCATTGTTGATGTCATAGCAATACCATTATCGTTGTCCATGGTGTTAACTGGACCTTTTCCTTTGCACTTACTGGATTTGTGTCCTTCTTTTCCACACCAAAAGCATCTTCCAGTTCCTTTAAAGCAATCTCCCTGATTCCTCTTCCCACATGATTTACATGAGATAAATTGAACTTTCTTTCCTCTATGATCATCATGAAACTCCATATTTCTCTTATTATCTGAGTCGGTAAACTTACCAAATTTGAGATTACTGATCATATTATGAGATTTCTTGATTAGGAATAATAACGATGTTTGGACTTACAAATATCATTTCATTTGGTTTCTCATGAAGAATACCATTCCATTGTCTGTTATATCCTCCATTATCGTGAATCTTCATGTTTCTAGCCATTTTCTAAAACCCAAAAAGAATAGTGTGAGAGGCAAAAATCATGCTAGGGAAAACAACATAGTAAATAGGGAGTACTGTCAATATCTAACATCTTAGGTTAAATTCTATGATCATTACCGTAATTCTAGGACTATATCCTATAGGTATACTTATCCTTAGGAACATCCCTAGACATACCTTAGAAATATCTCTAGGGATCTCACTATAGTTTTCGCATCCTAGTTTCCAAAGGTTGACTAAACCATTCCTTTTATACCAACTGTAGAGTCCCAAAGCTTGACGTACATGAACATTACATTACTTTTGCGGAATAATTAGTATATGACAAAAACAGACACACAAGGATCCTAATAGTTTAGTGTCTTTGGAAACATGGAACGTAATCCTCTAATCATGGTGAAAGATCTTCAACATCTCCCATAAAGATATTCCCTTTTTGTTTTCTTACCTAAAACCTTTCTTTATATCTTGGGGAAAAGAAAACATATAAAGGGTGAGCTCAAATGCTCAGTAAGGGTAAGCATGGATAAAATAAAACAAATCATATACATTTAAACTTAAGAACATGAAAATAATTTTTAAACATCAAAAGTGTGATCAATGACATAAAACATGGATGTACGTAAGATATCAATTATAAAGAAACATTAAGAATGATAATATATCATGTGAATAAAACATGCAATTGTGGAAACCATTCAACACATGTTATGATTTCCATAGTAGCCAAGGCATTGCTGCTAAGACCATCTTAGTGGACAAAGTCCATTTATGAATCAATTTCACTCCTCGTTTCAATCTTGTAACACTAAACTGAATAAACTTACCATTCCATCCATGTCAATCTCATAAGATATAAATATTTACCCAATGCATTGGAGGGAGATATAGGTCCCCCCATCTCATAATGAAATCATTCTTACTTGTGCCACAAAATAAACTTAAAACATTCATCATAACCCAAAGAATTAAATGGGTTTCATAAACATCATCCCATCATCATATAATCCATATAAAAGTAATGGTTATCATTTCATAATATGAAAATTGAAACCATGTAAATCATAGAGACATTATACATGAAACATACACATATGAAATAATGTCATCTTAGATGGAAAAATGGTTTTGATAAAACACATGAAATGAATTCTTAAGGAAAATATCCTTTCTTCTTCAAAATCATTTCATTTTTCACAAAATTTCATGAAATTTTAAAAGAAAAATATTTTGTTGAAAATATTTATGAAATCTTTTGGAGGAAGCTTCATGAAAATAAGGCTTTATAAAACTGTAAAAATCCGTTTGTGCCGTATAAGTTAAAAAATGTTCTTCTCGTACTTTTGACGGAAAAGTAAAAAAGTAACTCGTCAAAGAAAGATTCCATACATACCATGTAGTAAAAGTAAAAAATGGGTAAGAAGGACATTAAACATACATGAAAACATTTCTAGAAAACATGGACATGGATGATAACAATAACCCCAGTAAATACTTACGAATAAACAGTCATGGATAAGAACAAGATTGGAAAGATTATCCCTTACCTTAGGTCTGATATGCTTTGTACGTATCCAAACCTCCTTTATAATGATTTAAATAATGTCATTGACTTATTACAGAATAATATTCATTGTTATTATATCATATATGGTTCACTTATGACTTTATATTACCCGTTCTTTTGTAAATTCCATGTTTAAGAGCGTTTTTAGGTAAAATCGTTTCATTTGTCATCCGTGTTTTGACTTGTAATTATTCATATGATTACTTAGATCATGATTACATAATTATAGAATATATACCATGATTTATATATAATATATATTCAGAATATTCATATATATAACAGATCGATAAATGGAATGAAATACACCGTTCATGGAGACGGTAGGCCGTACGTACGCATGAATGTTGTTTTCATTTCCTTATTGAATTGAAAGGAATTAAATAGATGACATACATATATACATAAATACAGTATCATTATTATGTCATATATTTCATTATTTTTCTGTATATATACTTTATAATCATTCATGAATGGTTAACATGGAGAATAAATCTTATCGCGTCGTGGAGACGGTAGTCCTTACGTACGCACGAGCGATGATATCGTTCCCATAATTATTGAATTGAATTAGAGTGGATGATACAATATATCATAATTAGTATGTTTTTATAATAACTATGTATAGTCATTCATTACACCATTATACCCATCCAAGTAAGGTGGTGTCGGAAAAATAGATTACACCAGGACGTGGAGACGATATTCCGTACGTACGCACGCACGGAGATTTCGTTTTTCGTACGATGGATAGAAGGTGAAATGGGGTTGGTTCATATTTATAATAAAATATCAATATATTAGTGATACTGATGATATTACTTTATAATGAAACAACTAAATAAGAAGAAGATGAATAAGAAATAAGCTTGAAAGAATCGGTAGAAGTGATTACCTCTTCTTCGACGCACCTCCTTTAAACTTCTTCTAAGGGCACTAGGGTTGTTCTTCTGAGAAGACCCGTACCTCTATAAGGTTTATAGGGAAGTGGGGAAGTGAAATTGGCAGAGTTTGGCAGAGATTCAAGGCTCAAAATGGTGCGCGGAAGAGAGGGAGGATGTGCCCTTTTATAAGGGAGGAGAGGGGCACCTTTAGAATCCTCAAAAATATTAGTTTAATATAAATTCAAAACCCACATAAAAACCTCCAAAAATGGATAAATTCTAATATTAGATGAGATAGGGTTGTAATATCATCAAAAAATAAAATTTATATATGTTTTTATCTTATTTTAAACCTTATCATTTTCAATTATCCTTATTTAATCTATTTAAGTTTATTTGTGGTAATAAAATTCTAAATTTTAAATGGATATAAATAATAACTTATGTGTTGTTAATTTTCCATAATTGGATAATTTATGACATTGTATACTATATAAATTTCAATTTATAATTTTTAAATATTTTAGTGATTTTTAAACAATTTAATAATATGTTATTTTTATAAAATAACAATAGTGTCAATTTTGACATTATTCATTTATTTGATTTCAAATAAAATCTACACAGTGGATATATTCGAACTAAAATATTTAATAGATTCCTAACATGTCATATATGTCTAGAAAATTCGTGGGGCACATTAAATAGTTCATATAATATTTATTTTAATATTTTTAAAACCATTTATTTTTTATATCTCTTAATAAAATAATTATTACAACATTTTTGTATAATTATTTAATATTCTTATCTGTTGCATAAAAATTAAAATTAAAATTCTTTGATGAAGATAAATATCAGAGATTTTATAATAATAATTTTACTCGAATTTATCATTTTAAAATAACAACATGTAAATTGTTATCTTTATTAAATTATGAAGGTGAAAACTTTGGAATCATTTAAAATAAAACATTATAAGTGTCATAATCGCCTTAATAAGGATCCAAATGGTCCAAAATTCGTCCAGTGGATGATATTGGTTTATATACACACCAATAATAAGTTTTTTGAAGATTTTTGGGCCTTTTGATATGTATTACTAATTAAATAAAAAATATATTATTGATTTTTCACTAAATAAATAATTTCTGCATCATTAATGTATAAGATAATAAGGTAATTAAATAACTATTAAAAATTACGAATAAATTACCCTGATAAATAAAAACATTTTATCTTTCCAATGAGTATTTATAACGGAATTTATATTCTGTATAAACTTATATTAAAAATACTTTAATTATTAAAGTTGAGTGAGACATATTTCACTTTCCTTTAAATAAAATAAACTAAATGTCTTAATCACCTCCAAGTGGGTTCTAATGGATTCCATTTCAACCCAAATATGACTTAGGACTAAATATAATCATCCAATTGTATTAAGAAAAGTATTAAGATAATTTTATAATATTATATTTACCCTTAATTACCCAATTTACCTTTTACTATGGTAAATAAAATTTACCGTTGTTACTATTCATAAAGACCAAAAATAAAAAGTAGTCTATTAATATAATTTATACTGACTGATTACAAATATGGAATACATTTTTCCAAATTCAATACACAGAATTTGTAGAAATTAAATTAAAATTAATCCTGTTGTCGAAAGAAAACGGGTTTTTGTTTAAAACATTGCAAAAGATTGAATTTATTTATCCTACGAATTCAATGTAAAATAAATGATAATGACATACATTATATTAAATGGTAAAAATATATTATATTTATAATTTAAAACCATTCAATATTATAATTTAACTGCATAAATTATTATGATGAAAAAAGTTGTTTTTAATTAAAAAATAGTGTGTTTTTAATATTCATTCAAATATGAAAGTTATCAGAAGAATATGAAAAATTTATCCAAGGTAAAATTTTATATCCTGATTCTAAAGAATAATGATATTTTATAAAATTGAACTTATAAACATCTCAAAAACAAGATTTAAAGTGGGCTCGCCATCAAAAGGTGGCGAAACTGCATTTTTTGAAAAATACTAATTTGACCCGAAAAATTTATTTTGTTCTCATACCATGTTCTAGAAAATGTGTAAGATGAAATAATAATGATATAACATTCAAAATTTAATTAATACTATTCATAACGTCTTGATCATAATAATATTATAACCATATATCATTGTTTAGTGAAACCTGATATTGCGTACAACGCACGCTATCGAGGAAAGTCGCGACTGCGTGTAATGCATGCCAAGTCAGGCTTGCGTATTGTGAAAGAATACTTTGTTGTTCTGTATAATAGAATCTAACCATATTTAATTTATAAATTGAATATATATATATATATATACACTCAATGTTGCGTAGAATGACTATTATAAAACGAACTTGAAATTGTGTATAACACAATCTAAGAATAGTGTTGCATATACTTCAAGCTAATACAGTGTGGCATATAGAACAATGTTAGGTCCACAAGGCTGAATACCCTGAGAGGGGGGGTGAATCAATGTATGAATAATTTAAAATTAAATCCCGTTCTGATCTTGTTTTGCTATTAAGAAAAACACTCTTATCCCTTTTCCTGTTTCACAATATAAACAGAAAGTAAAGCAAGCACAGAACACATCAATTTTACTTGGTTCACCGCTAAGGGCTACGTCCAAGGAGCATATGCCGACAGGTTACCGGTCATACCAAATTCCACTATACTTCACTAGCTTTGGATACAATGGTTCGGGCTAGATCACTTCTATGCCCAAGCTCACTGCCCTTACAATGTTTAGGGTCAGCTCACTGCTTTACCAAGGGTCACTCCCTGTTTCTCTCTCTCTCTGGCTCACTGCTGATGGAGAGGATCACCTTTTTCCTCTTCTTATGCTCACTACACTTGGAAGGGATCCACTCACAGTTTATAGACCTGTAGGTCTCTTCACTTGCATGAATAAATGCATCATCAACTGTTGATAGATACTATGTTATATTCCACCTTTCATCCACAGATGAATACCACTTTGCCTCTTAACCACTGGGCAATTCACTTGGAAACACCTTCACAAAGAACCCTACTTTGCGAGGCTCCCAATTTCACGAAGCTCAAACAAGCCTTCGCGAAGCTCCTACCTTTTCGTGAAGCACTCTCATGAAGCAATCTCGTGAAGCACTCTCGCGAAGCTCAATCTATTTCAGAGCAACTTCCCTCGCGAAGCTCACTGAGCCAACACGGAGCTCGCAGGTTTCGCGGAGCTACAATAGCCGTCGTGAATCTCCTATTTCGCGAAGCACACTGGCTCCGCAAACCACCTTCGCAAAACGAGAGCAACTGAACTTCTCTGAAAATTCTCTCTACTTCTCTCGAGGGGTTCGGCCTTTATTTATAGGCGATTCCACCGACCCTCGAACTTTCCACGCCAAGTCAACACCACGTCATCTCAAATCGCGAAGCTCCGAAGCATCCGCCGGAATTCTGTCCAAACCGCGAAGCACCTCCGCAATTTTCGGATCATGGAGCTCATCATAATCATGGACCATTACCGTCAATATTCCTTCACACCTTCGCCACGAAGCTCCCTTGCGAAGCTCTTCATCTCCGCGATGCGCTTCAACTCTGCCATTCGCGAAGCTTTGACGTAATCACGAAGTATCACCACCTCCATTTTTATGGTCTTCGCAAAATCAAATCCATGCATCTCATCTTCGCAAAACTCATGCCTTTTCCATATTAAATTATGATCTTCATGGAAATCCAATTTTCGCGATGCTCACCAAACTCCAAATTTTGGACCCCAAAAATTTGGCAGACACTGGCAAACAGCGCCACCTTGTACAGCTCTTTTGTACTGCCTCCAGATCATCCTTTCCTTTGTCATCGTTCTTTGTCAACATGGATTGTCAACAACTTCTCGGGAACTCGACCATTATACATGGAAATCTGCTTTGTCAACAAACACAATCAACCCATAAATAGTTCAATGTTACCTTGTGGGATTTTTTCCCAACAATCTCCCCCTTTGTGTTTGTTGACAACTCTTCACAACTCTTCTTAGAATGATTTTTTGCACTTTGATACCTCACTGAGTCTTCTTCCAGCCGCTACCACCATTCACCTCTTGCGATTATGATAGCATTCAAGGATTAACTTAACACATACTCTAAGCCCACATGAGCAATGCTCGTCGTGAGAAACAAGAGTAGTATGAAAAGATCATCAATGAATCACTTCATGTCAGACCACAATTGTCGATTCCAACCTGATACCAATTCTTAAATTGATACCAGTTGTGGAACCACACTGATACCAATTGGTGAAAGCTGGAAACCTTCTCTCACCATTCCAACACCACTATTCCTCTTTTATCACGATCCTCAGCTGTCGTGATTTCTATGCTTTGATCGATCACTTCGAGCATCGTCAGATTTAAAAAATCTCCCCCTTTCTCATTTCTTCCCCTATCTGGTTTCTCCACTGGTCAGCTTCTCGCCGTATCTGTCATGATTTCTCAAATAGCCACACTGTCCCCCCTTGAACAATCACTATTTTCTCCCCCTTTATCAACAAACCCAAAGGTCACTCCTTTGTAGTCTGTAACATAGTAGAGAACACATATCAACACATTAGGGAAAAACACATCATACCCCGGGGAGAGGGGGTGGTCCACATCCACACTATTTTAAGTGCGGGGAATCAAATGAACTCCCAGAGCCAGTCGATGCCTTACAAATGCTTCCTTGGGTAAGGCCTTTGTCAAAATGTCTGTAACCTGTAGCTCTATAGGCACATACTCCAACTTCACGATTCCCTTCTCAACCTTCTCTTGATAAAATGATACTTTATCTCAATGTGCTTTGTCCTTGAGTGATGGATGGGATTTTTGCTGATATTTATAGTACTTGTGGTATCACACTGGATTCCGATCGTAGACTTCACCTCAAATCCCATATCTTCCAGCTGCTACTTCTTCCGTAATAACTGTGTGCACGCTTGAGTGGCCGCAATATACTCAGCTTCCGCGGTGCTCAACGAAATGCAATCTTGCTTCTTGCTTAGCCAAGAAATACACAATCCACCAAGATAGAATACACCAGCTGACGTTGATTTCCTATCATCTGCTGACCGGCCCAGTCTGCATCAGTATTTCCCAATAACTCTGTCTGAGATTTATCAGTATATGTCAAGCCGAAATCCACTATGCCCTAGATATACTGAAATATTCTTTTCACTACAAGCACGTGTATTTCCTTGGAATTACTCTGATATATCGCTACTTGGAATGTGGCGAAAACAATATCAGGCCTTGTTGCAGTTAAGTACAACAGACTTCCAATAATTTGCCTGTATTCTATGATATTAACTGCCTTTCCATCCTCATCTTTTGAAAATTTCATTCGGGAAGAAACCGAAGTCTTCAACTCCTTGGACTTCTCCATTCCAAACCTTATCAGAACCTCCTTGGCATATTTATATTGAGAAATAAATGTTTCATTCCTTCATTGTGTCACCTGTAGACCAAGGAAAAATGCTAGCTCTCCTATCATTGACATTTCAAACTCATTTTTCATGAATTCGGAAAACTTTATGCATTGAGCTTCATCTGATCTGCCAAAAATTATGTCATCGACATACACTAGCACTATCATCCTTTGATTACCGTCATTGCTGAAATAGAGGTTGTAATAAACTCCTCCACGATGGAAACCAATCTTCTTCAAGTACTGATCAAGCCTTGATTACCATGCCCTTGGTGCTTGTTTCAGCCCATACAATGCCTTCTTCAGCCTGCAAACTTTGTTCTCATCTTCATGAATGAGAAAACCATCTTGATACTCAATATACACCTCCTCTTCCAGATCTCCATTTAAGAATATAGATTTTACATCCATCTGGAACACATTGAACTTTCTTTGCACTAAAATGGACAAAAATAGTCTGATCGTTTCCAGCCTTGCAACTAGTGCAAATGTCTCATCAACATCTATTCCATTTATCTGGGAGTATCCCTTGCACACTAGTTGTGCTTTTTTCCGAATCACTATGCCATCTTCATTCATCTTGTTGTGATAAACCCATTTATTCCCAATGAAATTCTTGTCTGCTAGCCTCGAAACAATCTCCCATGTCTGGTTCTTCTCAATCTAATCAAGCTCTTCATTCATAGTCGGAAGCCAGTTTTCATCTTCAGGTGCGTCGGAATAACCTTTTGGCTCCACTTGAGATAAGAACGATGTTTTCAATAATGATTTCATTCTTCGAGTCTGAACCAGAGCTGTTTGATCACCAATGATATTCTTCCTGTCAATTTCAGCTCGATTCTTTGGCTTCCTTACAGACACAGACATGACACTTTCTTGTTCATCATCAGTATCTTCTTTTGAGTCAGCCTCTGTCACTTATGCCCACCCTGAGTTTCTTGCCTCATCATCACATTCATCCAGGAAATGTTCACTGGGTCGTTGAGTATTCTGTTCATTTTCAACTATAGTGACCTCATTGCTCTCAACAATTTTTCCCAGCCTTTTGTTGAAACATTTATATGCTTTGCTTTTCCCTGAGTAGCCAAGGAATATCCCCTCATCTCCTCGTGCCTCAAACGTCCGGTGTTTTTCTTTGTTGAGAATAAAACATTTACTTCCAAATATTCGAAAGTATTTCAATGTTGGATTCTTTCCAAACCACAGTTCATACAGAGTTTTTCCTTGCTTCAGACACAATAGAGACCTATTCGAAACATAGACCGATGTCAAAACTACTTCCTTCCAAAATTTCTCTGGTATGTCTTTATCAATAAGCACCGTTCTAGGCATTTTTTTATGATCTGATTTCTTCTTTCAACCACTCCATTCTTTAAGAGAGTTCTTACTGATGAAACTTGATGCCTTATCCCATGTTTCTCGAGATAGTTTTCAATGTCACTGTTTGTGAATTCCGTACCGTTATCAGACAAAACTTCATAATTTTCTGCCCAAGCATCTTTTCTGATTCCCTCCTGTACTGCTTTATGAAACTGAACACCTCTGTCTTCTGGGTAATGACAAATACCTAGGCCATTCTACTGTAATCATCAATGAAAATAACATAGTACCTTTTCCAATTTATAGCTCGTGGTGAGATAGGTCCAGATACATCAGCATGAACCAATTCGATCACTCTAGTTGATTTCTATTCCTTTGGCATGTATGTATTTCTGGTGATCTTTCCTTGTTGGCAAGCATCACACGTATGAGTGTGATCACGTGATAGTTTGGGAAGGTCTCTAGCAGCATCAAACTTTACCAGATCCTCCATTGATGGTTGGCATAGATGACCAAGTCACTTATGCCATAGATGGTTTTCTTCCTCTCTGGATAAAAGGCATGTATCTTATTCCCCACCTACAAGGCAGAGATTTACCTTTGTCCTTTTTCCCCACAGAACAACGGCTCCATATTTTCCTTTCACAACACACATCTTCTTGGTAAATCGAATAGAGCTCCCAGAGTCACATAGTTGATTGAAACTGAGTAAGTTATGACTAAGACACTCTACTATCAAGACATCAGCACATCTCATTTCTTTGCCCCCAAAATTGGCTTTCTCTGAGCCAACAATCTTCAGGCCTTCATTGTTTCCAAATTTGACAACTCCTTATTTTTCATATTTTATGCCTGTAACAAGAACCTTATTACCCATCATGTGGGATGTGCAACCACAGTCAAGGATCCACACACCAGATCGATCTGATGCTTTAAGGGAAATTTCCACAACTACTGCCTTTTCTTCTTTCTTCTTCTTGGTCCATACATTATCCTTCACACTCGGCATAGATTGAGACTTCTGTTATTTCTCAGAGTATGATGGACAAACCTCATCTTACAAAGCCACAAATCTATTCTGCATTTTTAACTCACCTGTCAGTTTATTGACCTGCTTCTTGTGAACGTTTTGATTCTTCTTTAGCACATGTCTCTAAATGGTCAAAGTACAGTACCTATCCATGTGACCAAATCCTCCACACAAAAAACAGTGTCCTTCAAAATATGTTCTGGAAAACCATTCTCTGTTTGGCTTCCATCTCTGTTCCTGTTCCCTTCTATATCTCTTGGCTATGGAACACACATACTTTGAATGTTCCATTTTCCCACAGCAATAACACCTGATATAGGATACATTCCTTCGTGATACTTCAGCACTACGATTTTACCTTTGGGATCTCTAAATATTCTGATTTTGATTTGTGCCCAAATCAACCTTCAATTTCGGACGGTTTCTTGCGGTCTGACTGCGATTGTCACAAATTGTTTTTCCTGATTAAGCCCTGAAATGACCTTAACATCTAAGCTCAATTGCTGCTTCTTCCCTACTGAACTACTAGGGTCCTATTTTATCTTCTCTATCTTCTGAATGGCCTTCTTTTCTGATATCACATTGGGGGTCAAGAGTTTTTCTTGATCCTTAATTTTTTGTTGTAGACTAACCACTTCTTCTTCAAGCGCATTAATACATCTGGCATGCTCCTTTCTTGTGTTAGTCAAACAATCAATTTCCTTCTTTTGTTCCCCAATTCAAGCTTATACTCAACAATATTTTCTGAGCTCTCTGGTGTTGAGGATTTTAGTCATTCAATTTATTCTAATATATCAGACTTTTCTCCATCCTTTTGTTGCATATAGAGTTTGGCATCACGAACCACTTTATTGGATTTCTTCGTTTTGGCTCTCCAAACATCTATCTCCTCAAGATTTGCTTCCAATTCGGCTTCCATATCAACTCTCCCTTCAATTTCTTCTTCTTCTTCAGCGTCAGCTTCTTCCATTCTTTGAGAACTACCAACAATCTCCACCAAGGCATTTACGCCACGATCTCTGCAATTTTCTATTTCCTCAACCTCTCCATCCTCATACTCCTCTGAACATTAAATTTCTTGTGAAAGGAGATTATTTTTCTTGAAGAAATTTATCTTGAACTGCTTCTTCCCTTTCACAATCATTGAAGTCTTCTTCTTCGAAATTTCAACTTCATCATCATCATGATCGTTATCATGAAATTTCATGGGGAATCTTATCGCAAGATGACCAACCTTTCCAAATTGAAGGCATGCTAGTGGAAGTTAACCTTTAAACTGTCCTCTTCCTCTTTGTAGATTTGAAGAGAGGAATGCCATCACCTTATCTGTTTATTCTTCTTCATTATAATATTCAATGGTGAGTTTCTTCATGGACTTGAATGACACCTCTTTGGATTTCCCCTTTTCCACAGTCTCGTTATCATCGTTTCTCATTTCATAGGAAACAAGAGTGATGTACATGTTATCCAATGTCATTTCTTTTGGGTCTTTATCTTCAAAAAAAGAAACATTCGGATTGAACCGAGGTGGAAGTTTTCTCAATATGCTCTTCACAATTTTTATATATTTGATAATTTCTCCAAGACCCCGCATGTCTTCTACCACATCATTTACCTTGTAAAAGAATGCATCAATAGACTCATTCGGGTTAATTCTCAGATCATCATACTTGTTACACAACACCTGCAGCTTTGCCTCTCTCACCTTTGTATCCCCTTCATATATATTCAAAAGCATTTCCCACATGGCATGTGACGTTTTGCATGACATCAACTTTGTATAGATGGGATTAGAGAGGGCTCCCCCTAAGGAATTGATTGATTTAGAATCAGCATCCAACTCTTTGTGCTCAGCTTCTGATAATGCACCACTAGTTATATCAGCTGTGATACCATGCATAGCTGCTGAAAACACATTCATTCCCAAGGATCAGAAATAGTGTTGCATTTGATTCTTCCATATCTGAAAATTGCATCTGTCGAAGATCGGAATCCCTCTATGATTAGTGACCTCCATTGAGAGAATACTTAATATCAACCTTTCCCTCTGATTCCAATTGTTAGGTCCACAAGGCTGAATACCCTGAGAGAGGGGGTGAATCAGGGTATGACTAATTTAAAATTAAAGCCAATTCTGATATTGTTTTGTTGTTAAGAAAAACACTCTTCTCTCTTTTCCCGTTTCACAATATAGATAGAAAGTAAAGCAAGCACATGACACATCAATTTTACTTGGTTCACCGCTAAGGGCTACGTCCAAGGAGCATACGCCCACAGGTTCCCGGTCGTACCAAATTCAACTATACTTCACTAGTTATGGATACAATGGTTCAGGATAGATCACTTTTATTCCCAGGCTCACTGCCCTTACAATGTTTAGGGTCAGATCACTGCTTTCCCAAGGGTCACTCCCTGTTTCTCTCTCTCTGGCTCACTGCCGGTGGAGAGGATCATCTTTTTCTTCTTCCTATGCTCATTGCACTTGGAAGGGATCCACTCACAGTTTATAGACTTGTAGGTCATTTCACTTGCACGAATAAATGCATCTTCAACTATTGATAGATGATCTGTTATAGTCCACATTTCATCCACTGATGAATACCACTTTGCCACTTAACCACTGGGCAATTCCCATGGAAACACCTTCGCAAAGCACCCTACTTCGCGAGGCTCCCAATTTCGCGAAGCTCAAACAAGTCTTCACGAAGCTCCTTCCTTTTTGTGAAGCACTCTCACGAAGCACTTTCGCGAAGCACTCTCGCGAAGCTCAAGCCGTTGCAGAGAAACTTCCCTCGCGAAGCTCACTGAGCCAAGGCGGAGCTCGTAGGTTTCGCAGAGATACAATAGCCATCATAAATCTCCTCTTTCGAAAAGCACACTGGCTCTGCGAACCACCATCGCAAAATGAGAGCAACTGATCATCTTTTAAAATTCTCTCTATTTATAGGCGATTCCACCGACCCTCGAACTATCTTGGCCATGTCAGCGCCACGTCATCTCAAATTGCGATGCTTCGAAGTTTCTGCCGGAATTCTATCCAAATCACGAAGCACCTCGGCAATTTTCGGATCATGGAGCTCATCGCAATCGCGGAGGATCACCATCAACATTCCTTTGCAGCTTCACCGCGAAGCTCCCTCGTGAATCCCTTCATCGCCGCGATGCACTTCAACTCTACCCTTCGCGAAGCTTTGACGTAATCGCGAAGCATCACCGCCTCCATTTTTATGATCTTCACGAAATCCAATCCATGCATCCCATCTTCGCGAAACTCATTCTTTTTTCCATATTAAATTATGATCTTCATGGAAATCTTATTTTCGTGATGCTCACCAAACTCCAAATTTTGGACCCCAAAAATTTGGCAAACACTGGAAAACGACACCACCTTGTACTGCTCTTTTGTACCGCCTCCAGATCGTCCTTTACTTTGTCATCATTCTTTTTCAACATGGATTGTCAACAAATTCTCGGGAACTTGACAATTTTCCCTGGAAACCTGCTTTGCCAACAAACACAATCAACCCAAAAATACTTCAATGTTACCTTGAGGGATTTTTGACCAACAAACAAGATAATCTTGTTATAGCATAAAACACATGCCATCAAGTAAATTAAAACTAATACTTATCATAAAATATCGGGTTGTTACACATATAGACCATATCTGCTCCAAAATGCTATAAGCTGTATATCCTATGGTCTAACATGTAACAGATGATATCCCGATCTCATGACAATCTTCGAGAACACTCTTGTACCTCAAAGTTGATCAAAAATATCATCAATCCTTGACAAGGGATATCAGTTCTTGACCATAAACTCATTCAGCTTCCGATAATCCACATAGAGTCTGAGGGTACCATCCACCTTCTCCGCAAAAAGGATTGGCGAACCCCAAGGAGATGTACTGGGTCAGATAAAACCCTTTGACTTTAACTCCTCTAACTGTCTATTGAGCTCCTGTAACTCCGGTGTAGCCATCCTATAAGGAGGAATGGACACTGGTCCTATTCCTGGCACACGCTCAATAGAGAAATACACCTCTCGTTCTAGAGGTAGACCTGAAAAGTAGTCCTAGAAGACATCCCTGAAATGACCAACCATTGGAGGGAAATCCTTCTGACATGTTCTCTGGTCATCAAGATATAAACTCGCAACCTGGGCTATGACTCCACCTCACCCACGATGCTATGGTCTATCTCGACTCACCTAAACATCCCACTCACCCTTTTATAGAAACTCTCTACCCTCTGGTGATTAGAAATGCAACTTGAGACGAAAGAAGTCTAAAAAGGCTCGGAAGGGAACCAACCAGTCCATCCCGAGAATGACATCATAGCTCGTCATCTCTAAGACATAGAGGTCCCATAGGAAGTGACACCCACCAACATCAAGGGGGAACTCCCTACACTGACGCACACCATCCGTTCTAGTCTCCAACGGAGTATCTAGCGTCATAACATCAGATGATGAAGAAACAAAGAGCCAAAGATCTCTACAATGGGTACAGATACAATGTTATGTGTATCACCCGTATAAAAACGCACTGATGATAAAACAGAAGCTACTAGAATTGTATTTCTAAGAGTAGAAGGTTCGAGATCCTGGTCATGTTGGGTCTGTTGCACTGTATATGCCTACCCAGGGCTGTGGCCCAAAGACACAGCTTGGCTACCCTGAGGTGTGTCGCCCTGCTGCCTCTGAGATCTTGGTGTCTAGCTACCATGGCCACAACCACCATCTCGGCCTACATGCCCTGACGTTCACAATAGCATGCACTGTAGGCAACCTAAAAACATTTAGCAGTGCTCGGATGTCATATTGAAGACCATCTTAAAAGCGTCTGGCCCTCAACGTCTCATCACCCACCAGAACGGGTGAAAAATTCTGAAGCTTGGTGATGTGAGTAGAATAATCCATCACTGACATAGTGCCCTATTGTAGGTTCATGAACTCTCGAGATCTATCTTTCCTCAGTGTCTCTGGGAAGAAGAAGTCATAGAAATCTATCTGAAAATCATCCCACGTCATGTCTCTATGATGCTCAGACTGAATGGTAACATCCCACCACCTCTTGGCGGAATCACGCAGCATGTAAGTAGCGAGCTTGACCCTCTGCCCTGGAGGCTTCTCAAGGTACACAAAAATAGTGTGTATAGACCCCAACTAAGACTCTGCAGCATGTGGTCTACCATCCTTTGAAAATGTAGGCGGATGTTGCTGCTGGAAGATACCAGTCAGCTCTACCATAGATGTGGCAACCGACGGTGCTCCCTGAAAGGTCTGCATGAACTGCATAAAACCTTCATGGAGCTGCGCATGTTTCTGGTATAATGGCTGGTGCCACATCTAGCTATACCGGAGGATCCACTGGTCACCCATGGCCTACCATCTCTGCAGTATAATCATTTCCGCTAACCTGGAGAACAACATGTGGTCTTCTCGGTGGCATGACTCTACAAGTTCATAAACACGCATTGAATTTATGTTTATCAAGAACATGAATAATGAGGGAACCAAAAAGGGAACATGAAGAAGAAGGCATTTCAAGATTTGGAAAACAGGACTACACGACATGTATATTAACTACATGGCGTGTACCTGACTTTCATTACCTACCCAGGTCCCTCTACACGGCATATCCACACGACTCCATTTGAACAAAACTACATGGCGTGTATGTCATCTACATGGCGTGTATGGATTTTATTTCCAACTACCTATGTTGTTCATGACAAGGTCAAGTACTCGGGAAATACTACACAGCGTGTTACACCCGCACACAGTGTGTACACCACCCCGTTTCCCCAGCCACATGGATATGTCCACACGGTCTCAAATCGGTAAGGACTACACGGCATGTCCCTCAGGTACACGATGTGTTAAAGAAGAGGTAACACCGACTCGTGTTTTTTAGCTACATGGTCGTGTCCCCAGGTCAGACTACATGGCATGTTCCAAGGTGGACACGGCGTGTATGTATCATGGTCTCTTCTGTCAGTGTTGTTAGTTACATGGGCGTACTCTGGGTCTAAACTACATGATGTGTAAAATGATAAATGACATATTTTTCCCCAAGTCATTCTTTAACCTGTGTCCCTGCCGACACAGTCTACGAAACGGGAAGAGACTACACAACATGTACTTAAAAAGTTTTCATTTCATCCCGAAGAGAGGAACACACGACGTTTGTCTGAGGAACTACACGGCATGTATCATGGGTTTTCCAAATAGTAAGACTGTGAAACTACTCCAGAGCCCAGAAAATAATGAAAAATAACACCTGAGTGCCTAATTCCGATCCGTGAGGGCCCATACTCCCCACGAATCAAAGTATTGAATCTTATGCATGTCATACACAAGTAAACCCGTCAATGATCCACTAGATTCCAGTCATTGAGGGACCATACTCATCTATAAAAAAAGTTTGGTGTTCATTCTATCAAGGCCTCAAAGAAGAATAACCTATCAAATAGCAGGTATTTATCAAACAACTATCACAACATCATGATTTTCTAGCACAAAAAATATCATAACAACATGAAATTTCTAATGTACCTACATCCCATGAAACTATGCATGGAATGTGATTCCTAGCATGTTCCTAAATGATGCATGATATGGAATACCCTCATCGAATCGGGTTGTAACTTAATAGAACCCATGGATAATATATAAACAGAATAATCAAAAGTGCATCACCCAACGGTGAAAATAAAATCAATTGTCAAATTTCCAAAATTATAATAATTGGAAAAAATATGAGGTAGACTGGGTTTTCCCTGTACATGGGTTAGCTACTCTCGGGCACAGGTTATTACTAACTACCGTCTCCGTCCTATCCCTGAATAAGGCTCCAAATAGTATGTCAAAAAAAAGAAACCCTCTGATACCATTTTGTAACATCCCGGTTCTGGGTGCCACTCAACAGGTGCCCCAGACCTGGTTGTTCACACGACCTCAAGCACATTTCCCCAAATGCCAGAGGCTACCGACTAGTAGCGAGGGCCCAGTTCTGATAGTGGGGAAACTATTCCATCATTTGTCAAAGTGTTGCGCAACGGAAAAATAAATAGCATATAACAACAATGAAAGCAATAAACCATACACATTTACAATGAACAAATGCAATAAAATATAACCAACAGTTGTATAGATAATGATTCAATATGTCTCTAGTTCTATGAAAATAGCAATAACATGTTACACAGTAGTACAATAAAATACAATAGAAAGTAAAGGTACATCAGAACAAAACAAAACAACCAGCTGCATCAAAAGCCTAAGATATGTCCCAAGCTCTCCTACTCCTCAGCAACAATCAAGTACCTGTATAGGGACCCTTGCCTTTATCCACATCCGCAGCAACATAGTCTGTTTGGGCCGAAGACATGACCCAAAAAGGGTGTGAGAAATAAATCCCAGTAGGCAACCTCAAAAGGTTCGTGCCCAACTGTCAGTGTAAATGTGCAACAACAGTGTGCAGAAGTAAATGCAATAAACTAAGCAGTACTCAAAGAAACTATCTTTACCAGTCATATTTCCATTTTAATATTCATTTTTTGCTCATCAGTACCAAGCCCTCAGGATAATCAGATCCTTTCTTTCAGGATAATATCATAAAACCATGCCCCAGTCTTTCCCTCAGGCTATCGAATATTTCCCTCAGGCGTACGAGATATTTCCCTCAGGCATAGAAGTGTCACCCTCAGGCAAAAAAGTCACTACCCTCAGGCATAATAAGTGTTTCCCTCGACCGAAATACAACACTTCCCTTAGGCTAAATAGAACACTACCCTCAGGCTAAATAGAACACTGCCCTCAGGTAAATAGAACACTTCCCTCAGGCTAAAGTAACTGGGCGGTACCCAATAGATAAGAAAAAATTTATATAAAATTCATCTCAAGGAAATTTAAAGCTTGCTAAACTTTACTATATAACCTCGGGTAACTTATCCAAATGGCTAAATAGAGGAATTCACCCCTGGGGTGGCCCCAGATCCATGAAGTGATCCCAAACAACAGTTTTACAATTACAATGAACTACCTATGCAATTCTAGGTATTTAAACAGCCATGGCCTTAGCCATACAACACCCCGAACATGGGTTCATAGCATAATGGATCACAAAACACAGAACAGGTTGAATTTAAACACCAGACCACCTACCTCGATCACCCCCGATCGGTATACGTGAACAATGCTCCTTGAAACGCCCAAGAACAATTTAGATATAAGGTGAACATAACCTCATTAAAACAAAAATAAATTCCTTTAGAGGAATAATTGGAAAGAACTATTTAAGGTGGAAGAACGCACCCGTTCGGTTTCAAGGAGATCGACGGTGCAGAAAACGGGTTCCCGGTGTGTGGTCGGGAGGTCCTCCAAGCTCCAGTCATCTCTCCAAATCTCTCCTCTGATTCTAAGCCTTCTCTTTGAACAGAGGAGTATAATTCCCATTTTAAGTGAAAAAACAGACTATACGGCATGTACTATTGAGTACACGACATGTACTTACCATTTTTATTTGTTCCTACGATGACTTCTTTCCACCGCGGCACTGTTCATCAGTCTACATGAGTACATGGCGTGTACTCCATGAGTACATGGTGTGTACAATCACTCAGCAAGAGGTTGCCTTCACTACCTTACTATTTTTATGTCGAAAGACTACACGGCGTGTACATACCCACTCCACAGTGTGTAGTCAGTTTTTTACACCTCTCATCACCAGCCTGGCTACACACCCTGTGTACTCATCCCACACGGCCAAAGTACACGGCGTGTACCCAAAAAAGTGTGATTTTCCCCATTTTCCTTTTATTTTCTCAAAAAACATAAGAAAAAGAGAAAGGAAGAAACTCATACATCATGAATAACAACTCGGTTCTTACAGGAATTTTATTTCGTCTGATGCACATGCATTGGATGAGGAACTAAGAATGCTTTATATTGCGGAAATATTTGAACAGAATATAATCACAGAGTGTTGGATGAATAATTTTTGTGAGAGGTTTGAAACATATATATGGAAAAGAGTTCATTATCGTTTAACATAAAAAACCACTAACCTTAAATTTTGTTTTATTAGTGATCATTAGATGCTAGATGTTTATTCCCATTGGAGGAAAAACGTTATTGGATATTCTCTGTCCGTGGCGATGTGCGCGAAAGTTTTAATAATACGTTGGAAAATTAAGTTTCAATTTCTTAATAGTTGTATATATTATAATGAATTTTAAATTTATCCCATTTGTATTATTTTCTAACGGGGGATGGGTCTACATTTGAAAAAAAAAGGAGTGCCATGATCGAATATGTAAAAGTAAAGGTAAACAAACATTTATAATATGTTTTTTTTGATATATTACATAAAAATAATATTTTTAATTTACACTCATTTAAACAAAATTTTCATGAACAATAAGGAATCATCTAATGAGGATATTGTATGTTAAGATTTATGTATGAAATATTTTCAACTGGAACACTTGTGAACTTTGAATTGGTATGATTTCCTTTTAATCATTGCAATAATATTTCATCTGATTTATTCATTATAAATGTCAACCATTATCCTTTTAATTTGTATCTATTGTATGTCCCTCAACACTAAAGTTCTCAAAAGGTTAAACACATACAAGTGGAATGGAAAAATTACAATACATGTTTGATGGTATTTTAGTTTGTTTGTAGTTTATAATGAAATTTGGAATATTGTCATTATAAATGTGTATTTAGATGTTGTTTAGGTTTGATTTAGGTTTTTTAGTTGACATTTTATGTTTTGAATGTTATATATGTGAATGTTTAATTTTTCTCTACTTCTAGTTTTGGTCTAGTTCTGTTGATTTTTCAAGTATGGATTCTGGTCTAGGGGGTTCCAGGGGTGTGTGTGTGTGGGGGGGGGGGGGGGTTGTTCTTGGATTGTGGGATGATTTTCCAGTGTGGTGGGGGTGGGGGGTTTCTAGGGTTCTCATGGGGGTAGGGACTATCCAGGAGGGTGGGGGGCTATCCAGGGGTGTTCAAGGGTGGGGGGGGGGGTGTCCAGTGGGGTGGAAGTGTCCAGGGTGTCCATGGGGGTGGGAGGGTGGCCACGAGGGTGGGAGGGCTGTCCAGGAAAGTGGGGACTATCTATGAGGGTAGGGGGTGTCCAATGGGGTGGGGTTGGGGGGTGTTCCAGTAGTGTGGGTGGGTTTTCCAGTGGGGTGGGGTGTACAGGGTGTCCAAGGGGGTGGGAGGGTGTCCACGAGGGTGGGGGGCTCTCCAGGGGTGGGGGATATCCATGAGGGTGGGAGGGGGAGGGTGTCTAGGGGGTGTATAGGGGTGGGGGTATTCAGTGGGGTGGGGGGTTTCCAGGGGTGTGGGAGGGCTGTCCTGTTGGGTGGGGTGTGTCCAGGGTGTCCATGGGGGTGGGAGGGCATCCGGGAGGGTGGGAGGGCTATCCAGGTTGTGGGGGCTGTCTAGGGGTGGGGGCTGTCCTAGGGTGGGGGTGTTTAGGGGGTGGGATGGTGTCCAGGAGGGTGGGGTGTCCAATGGGGGGGGGGGGGGGTCCAGTGGTGGTGATGGGGGGGGGGGGGGGGGTACAGGGTGTCCATGGTGGTGGGAGGGTTTCCAGGTTTGTGGGAGGGTTGTCCAAAGGTGGGTGGCTATCCATGAGGGTGGGGGCTATCCAGGGTGTGTCTATGCATGGGGGAGTATAGTAGGGTGGGGTGGGGGGTTCCATGGGTGTGGGAAGGTTGTCCAGTGGGGTGGGGTGGGGTTCTAGGGTGTGCATGGGGGTGGGAGGGTGTCCGGGAGGGTGGGAGGGTGGTCTAACAATGGGGACTCTCCAGGGGTTAGAGGGGATATACAGGTAGATTTCCAGTGGGGTGAGGTTGTTTCTAGGGGTATGGGGGTGTCTAGGGGGTTGGGAGGGTGTCCAGTTGGGTGGGAGGGTGTCTAGGGGGTCGGGGGGCTGTCTAGGGGGGTTAGGGGGATGTCGAGGGGTGGGGGTGTCTAGGGGGAGTGGGAGGGTTCTAGGGGTATGGGGATATCTTGGGGTGGGGCTATTCAGTGGGGTGGGGGATTTCCATGTGGTTTTATGGTTTTTTTTGACATTGTATGTTTTTAATGTTATCTATGTGAATGTTGAATTTTGATTTGTTTCTTCTTATTTTGATCTAGTTTTGATGTTTTTATGGTACATATTCTGGTGTGTTTTTCCTGCCTTCTTGCTTGTTTCAGGTCTTATTTGGTTGGGCGTAGTTGTGGTTGAATGATTTTATTAAAAAATTTTGTTTTTACGTCAGTTATTTTATAACCGATGTAAAAAATACATGGGAATGGGTTCTAAAATCTGTAATATGAAAACTAACGTAACAAATGCAGGTGAATGGGTTTTTTCATCAGTTATATCATAACCGATGTAATAAATGGAATGTAATAGTTTCTTACGTTGGTTATTTTATAATAGACATACTATTTTTTCTTTAAATCAGTTATTATTTAACAGATGTTAAAAATGATTGGCAGACTAGTTTATCTCCTAGGTTATTAAAATAACCAACGTGATAAACTCTTCGGAGGCCCATTTTATTTCATCGGTTATATATTAACCAACATAATAAAGTATTTTCCACTACAATTATTTAGAAACCAACATAATAAATCACAACTCGGAAGCATTTTACACATCAGTTTTTGAGGAACTGACATGAAAACTGTTTCAGATTTTTGGATTTTACATCGGTTTTAAAATAACCGAGGTAAAAAAACAATGTTTATAATATATCATGTATTAATGTTGACAACAATCAGAAGTAAAAAATTAAAAATAACCTCCGTAAAAAATATTTTTTACACTTTTGAATTTTCATAACCTCATTCGAACATTCCAGAGGCAAATCCATGCCATTAAAAAATTGAGAAGACATGACAAAATTTTATGCTTTTATTTGGAAAGAACTCATGAAAGGGTGGATGTTTCTATAATCGTACCTATGATGGTGGATGGACCTACATCCAAATTATGGTACCATATGCCCCACCTAATATTGAGTGTCCATTAGAACACTGGATACATGTTTGTTGAGGGGTAGCCGAGTCCACCATATACTTTGGACCATACTCTAATCCTTTGATACTACTTGACTAATAAGTGCCCCTACATAAACTATATAGGTGTCCTATCCTACCCCATGTGTGGCACTCCCATTTAGGGTAATGAAAATAAGGCCTCTTGTGGATAGCCCTACCACACTAAAAAATCACACCTTGATGTGGTCCTAAGGATGCTTTCCACTCTATTATCTAGTCTTCAAACTATATATTGAGTTGTAACTATCTTAGCAAAGTATTTTGTTTCAAAATGAAAACCTACCTAACCATCCTTATGAGACTTCCTGGTACTACACATGTGACACTTTATATTCCCCTCAATGATGAGATAATGAATACTCTCATTAGTAACAATTCTCAAGTTAAATACTTTCACCAATGACATGATCTCATAATGAAACACATTTTAGAATATATTTAGCATGAATATCTTATTTTAATCCAAATATGGAGTGAAATTGTAGATGTTAGTTAAATATCTATAATAAAATATCACTAACTTCTTATTTTATGTTACGTGTATGAAATCTAGAGTTATCTCATCCCTCAAAATTTTATGTAGATATGAATCATGTACTTCAAATTGAATTACCTTCAAGAGTGATCCTCTTTCAATATGAAATTCTCTAGGATATCCCACAAATTCTTAGATATTCATCATAGAATATAAGTTGTAAGATTCACCCACTTATATGTTGATGTCTCAGAGATGATTTATAGTCATGTATATTGAATATATATAAAATATAGATTCATGGGGTCCTCTCAACTTTGTGAACTTGTGAGGATATTTTATTTGAGACACTATGGTGATATTAGACATTGAATGAAAACTATAGAAAATCTTTAGGTCCATAGATTGCATGTCTTGTAAGAAACATTCATGAAGCTAATCATCTATTTGGTTCCCCATAGGTAAATGATGGATCCATCTCCATTACATTAGGTTATTTCAAATTAAAACTCTTCTAACGCTCAAACAGAATATGATGTGAATGCATTTATCTAAAAATTCCAAAACATTACTTTGTACATTGGTTACATAAAAAGATCGTCCTCCAAAGGTTACGAAAATAAAGGAGATCAAAAAACAAGGTTACTCTAAAACATGGATTAATAATTTAATTTCAATTTTTTATAGTTTTATTGATTCCCTTTTATTATCTTTACCAAGGGATTTCATTTCATAGTTTATATAGGAAGATATGTCACATGAAAAAATTTACCTATTGTGAATAATTCATGTCAACATCTTACCCAACATGCCTACCATTATGCATGAATACTACCCTTATCGCAAGCTGACCTATGAGAAAAATATCATAAAATAGTAACATCACATAACTAGTCAATCACCAAAGGAGAAATAAAAAGAAAACCATAATATGTGGATAACAAGAGAATCATTCCCATCATAAGGAACCTGGGTTTTCCCCCACACATTGGTTATCTAATCCCAAGAAAATTATTATCTCCCAGACTTGAAAAATACTATTATCCGGCTTAGAATATTCAAATAATTATGAAACATAAATTAATTGGTCTCTAATAAAAATCAATATTTCCCCTTAGCCTAGTTCTCCCATTTTTAACATATTGTAGAAATTATTATTCCTTCGGATCAACTTCCTATACCTTAGAGGCTACTGACTAGAAGTGAGATTTCAAGGTACATAGTGGGTGGACAATATCCTTTAGTATAATGTTAGTATAACAGTAGAAAAATGATAAAAAAAAATGAAATAAAATAGATGATAAATATAGATAATAAACTTAAACTAGAAATATATAAGTAACTATAAATAAGAAAAATAAAAACAATAAACACTTTCATTTTATACTATACCCCAATAAAAATTTCTGACTGAAGTAAAAAAAAGACTAAATATACTCATAATAAAAGACTCCAAAAGTCTATTCCTAAAATTCATTTCTATTCCTTTACCTAAGATGAATCAATACCAGAAAAAAAATTCAAATACATACCCCCTTCTGTTTTCTATATCTACATCCATGAAGTCTTCCTAAGAATGGAATAGTTCCCAAATTGGGTGTGAGTATAACATAGTACGACGACACTGATGCGGTAAAGAAAATTGATCCAATGGTAATAGTTATTTTCATAGTATGATAAGTAAGGGAAGTAATTCTTAAATTAATAAATAAAAAAAATATAAACATAAAGACTTTGATCTCTGGTTTAACCCATGAGGTCAATAAAACAAGTATTGACACGATGTTGAACATGTATTTCAAATTGTAGATTCTCCTCCCTTGACTGAATCACCAAAACAATTAGTGGATTTACCTACTGATGATGAATAGACCAAAACAATGGATTCATACCTCTTGAATCAAATATAATTTCCATCTATCCCATCAATATAAAGTAACCATGAATCTATCCCTCATGTAGTATCTTCTAATGCATCTATCCATCTGTTAGTATGGACCCCTCTATCTAGCTTGCATGTGTTGTGTCCTATACATCTTGACCTAATATTGTATGGAAGCCTGATTCTACTCCTGATGAGGTATATTTTTATACTAATTGACCTTTGAGGGTTTGGTACCATACATATTTTCCCAAGGCGATATACTACCATGAGCGTCTCCTTTAAGCATAAAATATAATCAAGAATCATACATGCTAATGTAAAAAAAGAAATTTACAACACCAAACTCCATACATTGCAATCAAGTCGATATAGGACGTGTTTGTTAATTTATTTCATTTAAAATAAAAAATCCATTTCATCTATTTTGTGATGTTTCTAATTATAATATTAATTTTACCATTTCTATCTCACTTAAAATTTATAAATAATTACAAATATACATAAAATCATATCAATATTTCATCATTGCTTTATAAAATTTCAAATTACATTCCAAATAACCTATTTTAACCTGTAGTATTCATTCTTAGTCCCATCATCATAATTCAATTATTATACAAAATATTTTAATTCTCTGATTAATCCAATTCATAACTTCAATTCTATTCCAATTCCACATCAATGAAACTTTTCATTTCTAATTTTATAAAAAATCACAATTTCAATATAAATCATAAAAAATTTATAGTTAATAAAGGGGATATAGGTTCATTCCATTCATGTTCCAAAATAGTGTCAAATTATGGAACACCACTCTATTTTCCACAAGTATGTTTATCACCGTGACCAGATCTAACGTGATATAGGGTGTGGGGCCAAAGTATAAGGATTTATAAAAAAGTTTTCAATTAGGATAGGTTGTATAAATGATATTAAAATCTGATCACACACATTTCCAATAAAAAATTTAAAAAAAAGATATTAGTGGGTTGTTCTAGACCAACACCTCAAAAATGATGAAAAATAGATATATGTTCCTGAGTTGGATCAATGAGAAAAAAAATACCAACTAGTTACATAATTTTAAAAAATTATTCAAATTTAGAATAAGATTAATCAAGGAGGACATTTTTACCAAATTCAATGGAGACATGCTGATTTAGGATCCCAAGATTGAAGAATGTATGAGAGGTTTTAGTGGAGCTTTTAGATCCATGGATAACATTAAAAAAATGAAACCTGTATTATTGTTGAATTATAGTTTAATAGGAGATTAAAAGTGTTGGGTGTGGGGTGGGGTAGACATGAAATTATAACTAACATATTCCCTACCCATCAAGACATTAAAATTTATCATGTTGGAATAATTGAGTTGGGGTTGGTTTCCTCCAATGCACCTGTATGCCAATAGATCTCCCTAGATGTTTGAGGGGTTTCAGTGACTAGAATTTAGGAGCCTATAGACTCTCCAAGTAATTTGAAATTCCATAGGTTGGTTGGTTGACTACACCGGTGAGTTGGTGGGGCTTCATCCTATACTTTTTGGTATATCACATATATCCTCTTATTAACACATATTTCTAGGTCCCCAAAAACACTTATACCTCTATTTAAATATCGGATAGTCTATAAAAACAAAACATAATAGGTTAATCAAAAACATAAAATTGGACATACATGGGAAAAGGAAACAATCTTACAAAAAACGTCCAATCCATTATGAAAGAAAAAATATGAGTGAGTTGGTTTTCAACATGAAATGTTTTCATCAAATTAATTTATATGGATGAATGAAAATTGGGTTTCATAGGAAATCAATTGTCTTAATTTCTTTTATCTATAGAATACATCACCATGCTTAGTAATATACTAATGGAAAGATGTTACCCAATCCAGATTATTAAATTTCCTATGTTGACTCTCTTATAAAAATATTATTTTTATTCCTTCTATTATAACATGAATTACTCTTCTAGAACGTAACATATTCACCACTTCTATTAGACAGATCAAAAAATTAGTTAATCCTATGTAATCAAAGTTTAACTCATGGAATAACAAATTATTTTCTATTTTATCTCTTATTTCTCTAAATATTTTATAAAATCCTTGATAAAATAAATCAACCTTATTATCTAAATGTTTATCAATTAATACATTTTATTTCTTCCTCATAAAAAACTTCATATATTCACCAATGGAAGAAATATCATCACTCATAACTTCATCAAAACACTCTATCACTAGATGAATATTGAACTTAACATTATATCCAAAAACTACCCAACATTAAGCTCCAAATTGATTATGAATAATATCCATTTTTATTAAAAAAATGAGCACCCATGAATAAAATGATTTTAAATTTATTTAGTTCAATCATAATAAATCCCACCATTATGTAAATTTATCCACATAAACCAAAAAATCCTCAATTAATTAATTTAGATATCTCACTACTATGTCTTCAACATAATGATATAACTTTTTTGAGCTTCATCCCGAATAACTCCCATCTCTTTAATATTGTTTATTCAATGATGTCCCCACCTGCACAAAAATCAATTTTCTTTTCTGAATCTCATAAGTGAATATTTTAATAAAATTTGAAACACTTATTATATATCATCATATCATCTATATAATCCTTAACACCTTGGATAAAAACTCTTAGATGAGTGATATTACACCCACGTCCTCAAGATTCCACTTTTTGAAACTAACTCATTCATGATCTAAAAAAAATTAAATTTTTAGTAGTGATTTTAAAAAGGTAATTTTAATTTGAATTTTCCTGAAAATTTATTTAAATTTACTTCATTTATTTTCAATTCCCAATACGTCACCCATTATGGGAATTGAGTGCTGGTTCGTAATGTAGTGGATATTTTTCCCTAGTTTCATCTTAGATTACTTTTCCTTATGTTATTAACATTTATCCTTTTTTCCTTTATCTACTATATTCTAAGGTTGTATTCTCCTTATTTCAAAACCTTTCCTTATTGGGTTTCCAATACTGAGGGTTATATCCATCAATTTTACATATTAGTTGATCTTTGTACGACCTGGTAATATTTTTATTTTTCTAATATCCATCTAATTTTCCAGTTTAGTAATATGGAATTACATATTTCTCATCGAATCCCATTGATATTTAGATTATTTTTTCAACTCGTTAATAAAATCGATAGTGCTTTTCATGAAATTTGATAATATTAACTCAAATAAAATTATTTTTATTTTATGTGATAGACCTTATTAATGATTCTTGAACACTAGTTCTCCTCCTCATGGTTGAAACAATTGATTTTATTATATCATCTGTCCCAAAAAATTAATATGATAGTTTAAATAATTAATGTTAAAATATTGGATGTATATGCCAATCCTTTACTGGATAAATGATATAACCATATACAATACTGATAAGATATAATTTATAACACCATTTTTTTCCTTATAGTGTAATTTTTATATCCATGTATTTCCTCTAAAAAATATTTCTATTAATTTCATCTAATAGGTTGAAACACCATTCTAGAAGCATCATTATCATCAACCATCTTTCTGAATATTCTAAAAGAAACCTTTCACTCTGAGAAAAAAAAATTCCTAATGGGTTTTCATTATCAACCTTTCCTTAGGACCATGATGGAGTAAAATTATTGATATGTGTTTAAATCTATTTTTCATAAAATAAACTAACTCAGATTCATGTTGTGAGAAATTTATGTTGTTTAAAAATAGATTTATAGTTTATATACATGAAATAAATTTGTTACTAACTATATTTCTCGAACATCCAATGTTTTATTAAAATGTGGTTCAAAAAATTGAATCCATTCTTTTTCATTTACTCTTAGTAAAAATTTGAACAACTATAGCCTTATTGAACTACTAAATGAATTATGGAATTAATTTTTTCAAATAGATCTAAAAAATAAAGCATGTTTGTGTTTGTGGAACCATAAGGTAATCTAGTGATTTTAATTTAATTTGAGATCTTTAAAATATATTTTTATTTATTTTATAGTTCTTCACAATAATTTGTGGCACCATGATACTCAGTTTCACCCCCAAAATTGATAGTGATCAATACTCTACTAACATTTGTAGCCTTATCTTTCCAGATTGGAAAACATGTTCCTCTTCCTTGTGTTATACTCCAATCATGATTTATTCATTCTTTTTTCATTACTCAAACTCATATCTAACTCTAGATAGTAATCGAGACTATCATTTCTATTTCATTACAATGAGTACCCATATGCCAATGATAATATAAAAAAATAACTCCATAAAAATAAACAGGAATAAATAAAAAAATAAACCTGAAAAATATAGAGTCACTAAAATCATTCTTTAATATATGAAACCAAATCTTCTAGTAAGTCCCTAGTCTATACTTTCATCCCCACAAACAAGACTAACCCTTGCAATCATCACTAAATGAGGGTGTTACAACAATATTTAAAATGTACAAAGATAAAACACAATAATAAAATCTATAACATTATAATATATTATTGTTAATAATTGAGGTTCATCCACATGGATAAGGATTACATTAATTAAAAATTGTTTCATGAGTTAAAATGATTGATTAATGCAATTTAGAATTAAATATAAATTAATTAAATATTACTTTTAATGATTATTGTGTATCCTATTTTTATATATCCTATTCCATGAAATAAATGAAATTATTTTTTTTAAATGAGTGAATATAATGTTTCTAAACTATAATATAAAAAAATCCATATTATGGTTATTTTTTTGAATTTTTGATCACTTATTTCAATATAGTAAAGTAATTTGGTTCCTTAAAGACTTTTTTTGATTGAAAACCTCTTTTAAAGATAGAATATACAATCTTATATATTGAATGTTGAATAAAAAACTAGTTATTGTATTAAAAATATGTTCATATATTAGCACATAATTGACATTGAAGAAGAATGAAAAAAAATTAATATAAAGAAGTGATTGAAAAAACCAAAACCAAAACCAAAATAAAAATAATGAATTAATCTATTAAATCTCCCATAGTTACAAAACACAATAAAGAGAGTCAATAAATTTAATTATTTAAAAAAAATTATATTTATCCAAGATAAGAATAATAATAGAGAAGAAAACCCAAAATCTAAATGCTAACCATAACCTTCAATCACTTGGAACATCCCAATGAAGTCCTCTCCTATCAGTGATCGACCATTCCTATAAGACATGTTCCACCACTTATAGGAAAAAATATAACATTATCTCTACTAATATTCCCTAAATTTATAACTCTAATAATATATAGTCATCATACACAGTAATATTTAGTGGTTTCTAAAAAATAAAAGTTAAAAATATACTAAATCTATAGAAACTAGGAAATGAATTTTCATTTGACATTGGTGAAAACTTTTAAGGATTTAAACACAATTAACTACACTATGGGTGATTATATTAGAGTATAACACTCTATAACACCACTTATCCAAAAAAAAAGATAAAATATCATTTTATACTTCTTGAACATTATTATTTTATTCTAAATGAAAAAAATAAATGAAATGATTGTGACATGATATATACCTTCACGAAGAAAAAAAACTCCTCCTCAAATTCATAAATGGTAATAAACATCACATAATATTTTTTTCTCAATCATGGTTTGAATTCCCCTTTTTGAAACATTAGGGAATGGAATCTTTGTTTTTTCTAATCGTCATTTAGTTGAATTATTTACTTATTATTTTATACGACTCACTATAGTGTAGAGATGGTCCCATAATGAAATTTCCTCACATGTCTCATAAATATAATCTATTGTAACCTAGTTGTAGTGTAGTGGACATCATCATCATGCGATCACATCCTGCAGATTCTCACATAAGTCTTAAAGAACCTATAATTCACTATTTTATATTAGTATTTTAGTTTAGTTCTAGTCAAGATAATGTAATTTCACTCTTCTTTCACCCTATTATACTATTATATATGAACATTTCAATGTTTTTATCTACAAAATGTTTTTACAGCACTTTTGTTACATAAAAGTAATTCATATACAATTGAATTGTGTTATAATTTGTTTGTTGCAGTATTATATCTTCAGGAACACCATATTTAGATTAGACAAAAATAAACCATCAAATAATTTTTTTATTATGGTTTTTTTGTTCTATTTTTAATTAAAATATTCTAAACACCTCAAATTCCACCATTAACGAACATCCATTAAAATATTTTAAAAAACACTCATAATTATCTGGTATTTTACCTTTTAATTTACTACAAATATGATGAAAAAATATAAAACATAGAGTCAATAAGTATTCATAAAATAGATAATGACCATTATAATAAAATTAAAAGCATTATTCTTTTAATTTATTCTATTTTATTAAATAATTTATGGAAAATATAAATAAATTTTAAATTTTGAGTTTCCTACTACCACAAACCATGACACAAAAAATCTAGGAGTGAATATAAAAGAGAGAAGGGGTTACCCACCCACTGATATGTCACTAAGGAAAAATATTTTAATCATGAATATTTGTTACAATAATTCCATTTTTTGAAAATTACCCCTCATAAATAATTTCATAAGCCTAGTACACAAATCGTTAGTGTTTTTAGAGACTATCTACATGAAAATCATATTTCAAAATATCAAATTAAAATTTCCCATCATAGATCTAAAATATATAGACCTATACTCATAATTATATATAAAATTTACTTAGGAAATGGGAAATTAAATATGGTGTTTTAATAAACACAAAATAAGGGATAAAATATCAATGAGTCATAAAGGGTTAGATCAAAAGAATATGAGATAACATGAGAATGGGGAAACATTAGATTTAAAAATAACATTGATTTTTTTATAATACATGATTGAAATAAATGAAATCTAAATAAAAAATCATATATAATGATTTATGAGTGTGGAAACAAAGACCCTAAATATGATCCATAGAGAATAATATTTTTTATAATACATAATACCATAGAACATCATGCCGATATAGAATAATAAGGAACTATGGAACAATCATAACAATATTGAGTCATTATATAATGATTAAACTATATCATGTTTAACCAGTATGTTGTGATTTTTTTTTGTTTTTTATCAATTATGTTGTTAAACAATATAAGTATTTCCACCCACATAGACGTAAAAAATGCAGTTATTTCCACAATATAATATATCATGAGATATTAAACAATTACTAATGCAATGGAGGATGATATATAACCCTTCCCATCAACTTAGACACATATGTTGTCCATATTAAAGTAATCACATGCTATATTATGACTGACCCGTGGAAATAAAATAGGTTTTATAACATTTCCAAATGTATCCACATAATATGAATTTAATAAATATATAATTTCTTCAAAATAGTAATCATCTAAAAATAATTTTAAATTATCGTATTTAATATGTTATTTAAAAAATATAACATTGTTTGAAATAAGTAATTTTGAGTGAAATGTTAGAGTTGATTGAAAACAAAAAAAATCATTTTGAAATTATTTTTAACATTGTTATTAAGATATGTTTTCTAATGTCACTTTAAAAAAAATTTGGGTTTGTAAAATGAAAACTATTTTAAAACACCAAATTAAATGAAAACCCAAAAGTGTATACCTTAAATTATATTATAGTTTAGTGAAAAAATATTTGGTTGAATATAAAATATATGATCAAGAAGACGAATAAGTTTTATTATTTTAATTTTTTTTATAAAATTCCACCCAATAAAAAAATAATAAAGAATCATTTTAAAAATATGTGAATATAAATATGAATAACATAAAAAATAATTCATATTCAGATTTAAAAATAATAAATCATAACAAAAGTAGGATGAAAGAATATTGTTAAAGAAGATGAAACGATTGTTGGGGAGGATGATACTTTTTGATATAAATATTGTACTCTTATGTGATGAAATTATTCATGGAACAATTATGGAATTAGAAATTGATTTTCCCTATAGATGAAAATAATGTGCCATATTATAAAATCATATGGAATAATAACCATGCATGGATGAACAATGTTAAATATGAAACATTATAACTCAGCAAATGGATATTAAGTTAAGTACTCCTAAAACAATGGTATTAAAGGATATAAAATAGTGTAAAAGAATGGAAAAATATTTAAATAAAAAATCCATGAAATAATAATTAATATTTATAAGATAATCCCTTGGGTTTTATGTACAAAATATAAAATAATATTATTTGAAAATATTAAAACATGCCTCAATGAAGGAAAATTGAGACTAATACCCCTACACTTTCTCTTAGCATCCATAAAATCTATTTAATCACCATTTTAATAAACATAACCATATTCATAAAATATTTATGAATTTTTTTTTGTAAATGTAATTGTGTATAATATAACTTTCTTCAATCATTATACATCAAATAACTAGTAAATGATTGTTTTTATCATCCAATGAATATAATTTCAATTATTTCACACAATTTTTGTAATGCAATCATCAATCCCCCTTATTAGATGAAAATAAAATTATTAATATATTAGTAATTATATTGAAATTACTATTTTTCAATGTTTTATGAAGATCTATGTACATTTCATGAAAACCATGGTCATGGTTCCTGAAATTGAGATCCATTATGAGCTCATTTCATGTAATTTATCGATATCAACAAACTTCATTATAATGATTAATAATTTTTGTTTCATTATTTTAGATTAATATTAATGATATATATAACTTCTAAATATAATGTATATTAAATAAATATATTTTTGAACCATCCATTTGAGGTGTTTAGGAAAACCAAAATACGGTCTACATGAAATAGTCCTCACAAAACCAAAGAGAAATTTCCATTTTTGGAACGGTTTTGTGGAAGGTAGAAAATGTGTTTTACAGAAATATAAAAACATTTACTTAAACATATGATACAAATTTATTTATTTTATAATTCATAGAATAAATTTTTATGACTTTCAAGAGGATCCAATGGTATATAATTGAAAAATAGGTGATTATGAGTTTTTATATTACTCCTTAGGAAAATACTTGATCCTTTATTGAGCATTGTTTTTTAAGAAATCACCACTAAAAATATTAAACCTAATTTTGGAGTGATTCTATTGAATAGGGTGGAACATTTTTTAATGTATTCATCACATTAGTTTAAAGGTATATCACCTTTAAAGAAAAGTTTCTGCAATAGTTTACATAATAGAAAAGGGTATGTCTTGGTTGATCCACCTCTCATCCACACAAATAAATTATATTATTTTACATATTTTATACCTTTCCCCATTAATTTAAATTTTTTCCATAATTTAATTTCACCATAACAACTTTTATTATCCCTAGTAGGATATTTTTTAGGAATAAAAATAATTTAATCTTATTGTCAAATATGAAAATTTGGAATCTAAATATGAAGTCAATTTTTTATAATATTAAATTAATTTTTAAAACTTTTAATATTAAATTAAAAATGGATAACATAATATTTTTCTAAATAACGTTGGTTCAATGTTATCAGAAATTCTATTTAAATTTTTATATATTTTTTAAATGTATAATATAATTATGAAATACTTATTTTTTCACAGAAAAAGGTATAAAAATATCCATGTCAGATTTATATCGTAATAGTATAATAATATTTATTGTATTTTTATAAATTTTAATTTTTTATTATTAATCTAAAAGAAAACCATTATAGATAAATATAAATAATTTATCATAGGATAAGTTTTTCATACTGATTTCGTAACTAATTTTTTTCAAACTCAAATTCTTATTTCTGATATTTGAAATTTCAAATTAAAACATGAAATATAAATTAAATATTTTTATAGAAAAATGATTATTTTAAAAATTAACTACTGTTATTCTTATTTACCAAAAATTATAATCTCATTTTTTGTTTATATATATTTTATATGAAGAATATTTTTTTCATTATTTCATGAAGATATATTTATGTTATTAGAATAAAATGCAAGCCATATAGAGTAGAATTTTTTTATTCAAGTAATTTTGTAAGCATAAAAAGAATTTATCAATATTATTATCCTAGAAATAACTATTGGATGTGATTATATATTATCAATAAATTTATAATAAAAAAACCATTCATTTAAATTTAAATTAGAAATGTAAAATATAATGTAACAGAGAAGATATATATACATATATAATATTTGTTACATTTTTAATTACATGTATATATAATCCAAATTTGTACATCTGTAACACCCAAAAATATTTTTTCATGACAAAAGAATATATTACGAAATGGTGGTTTTTTTAATGGTTGGGGCCGAAGCCTCTTTTTTTTATTAAATCAAAGCAATGACCTCTTTTAACTAGGTAGAGGGAAACCCATTACATAGCCCGAAGGACCAGTGGGCTTGTAGCCCATTACATAGCTCGTAGGCCCAAATTCTAAGGCCAATTCACATTATGTGAATAGTAACCTGCTACTACAGTATCACCGCCACTACAGTGCCCTGCTACAGCTACAGTACCCACTGATGAACAGTTCCACCGCTGCTACAGTAGAGCTACAGTAACCTGCCCCCCATGGGTTTTGAACACCCATTTTCCATGTAGTATTACAGGGTGCTTACCACTAAGCCAAACCCCAACTACTTACGAAATGGTGGTTGTCACTAGTGGTGTGCCAACCAACAAGGATCTCAAAGGGATTTCCATGAGTTTGAACTTCTCCAACAATCACTCGTACAAAAAACATTAACTTTGGTTTTTTATAATCAGTGTGAAAATCATTTAAAATATATTTTTCACATCAGTTATTATTTAACTGACATGATAATCCATTTTCATAGATTATTCACATTGGTCATATATGAACCGACATGAAAACAAATTATGAGTTTTTCAGGTTAGTTTTAAACAACAGATGGGAAAATCCAAAATTCAGTACATTTTAACAATGGTTATTTGATAAATGATGTGAATTTTTTTTAAAACATTTATTTTATTTCCCAATATTTGATCTGAATAGTCTTGGCCCTCAAACGGAGTTAAGTATAAATTTTTATAGTCATCGGAAGGTGATCATCTATAAACAATGTCTTAGAGAAGTCCAATATCTAATGGAAAAAACATTTCATATGTAACTCTGTTTGACCTCCACGACCATTAAAATCAAATAATAATAAATAAACTACATGTTTTCATGAATTTAAAAAGACATTTATTTTAAAATTGACATAAAAAAAACCCTTAATCATCGGTTTAAGAAAAAAACTGACGTTAAATTCTTTTTTTCACGTCACTTATCATAAAACTAATGTGAAAAGTTTGTTTTCCATGTCGGTTTTATGAAAAATGGTGTGAAGAATAAAAATTTTAATATATTTTTCTTACAGTTACCATAAAGATGATGTTAATGATAATTTTTATGTCGCACCAATGCAGAATTTCCATTTTTTTTACAACATTGGATCAAAATTTTAAAATGCTATATAAAATTTTTAATACTGCATTTTATTTTACAACCTCATTTATATGTTTTTATTCTACACATATATTAATTCAACGGTACATTATCTCAACTATATTTCCTCCACTGACTTGACTCATTTGATCTTCATCATGAATCCACAATTTCATCTTTCTGTGATCTCACCATGGAATTTGTAATTATTTTTCATTGATTTAGGTTTTTAATTATTTGGTTTCTTAATTGATATACCATTTAGTGATTATTTTTTAATTATAATTATGAATAATTATTTGTATCATGGTAAAAATAAAAATATTTCTTTAGATTCTAAAATTCCTTCTAAGATGATGCTTTGGTACACTCATTTGATCTTTCATCAGACAAAATATATATCATAATTTTGACAATAATATCATTTTATCCAGAACTCCGTCTGAGATCTATAACTTGTATAATTAAATATTAGAAAGTTATTTACTTGTTTATAAACATTTTTTTATTTAATTTTTTAAAAAATTGATGCTAACATTGTCTTTTGATACCTGTTTTTAAAAACCCGATCTAAAAAGTCTGTTTTTCATGTTGTTAATTAAAAACCCACCAGGAAAAATATATTTTTGATGACTTTTTTGTAAAATGGATTTTCTATCATATCAGTTTCAAAAAAATCAATGAGAAACAATAAAAAGAATCATTTTTAACATATGTTATTAAATCCTAATTTAAAAAAAAATTATAATATCATTTTCAAAGACTTCAACATAAGAACATATGTTAAAAATCAAGACAAATAATATAATTTTTTTGTAATAGTGGATAAATATTTCTCTTGCTTTACTTATTAGAGTTTGTCTTGGGATTGGTCTTTAGTAATCCTTACATAATCTATCAATGTTAATTTTTTTACTAAATTATAATTATATGGAGTACTTATACTATTTGATGAGCTTTATAATAGTTTCTTTATAGATTTCATAATATGTTCTCTTCTATTTATATAAACATATTCAACAATTATGTTGGAATATCCATATTTCAAATAGAACATGTTTCATTTAAATTCTGGGTCTCATGGAAAATAAGATATCATAACTTTAAGGAATTATTATTTCTTGGGGGTTACATTCAACCCCCATTAATAAAATTTATATCCCAAAGTTTAGTTATTCATGATAAAAAATTGGGAATATTTTTCTATTTAAATTATCTAGTTTATGTATTGCTTCCTAAAACTCATTATTTCCCTATAATACCTTGATCATAAGGGTAGTAAGCTTTCACAAAACCTTATCTCTATTATCTAGAAAATTTATAAGTTATTATTCATATAATAGATAATGTTCTAGTTGTACGACTTTTGAGTTCATTACATGTGATGGAGACGCTATGTTCTTCCTCAAAATTCATGTATGGAATACATCATGAACATTAGAGTGGTTCAGAGGGATTAAAAGATGATAAGACACCATCCTCACATGATTGAGGAATTCAAAAAGAAAAAAAAATTTCTATGGACTATCTTCTCATTATTTCAAAATATCTATACTTTCTTTCGTGGTTATATTCAATAGAATAATATATTTTTGACATCAAGAAAATAGTATCCTTGATGTATATAATCATAGATCTTCTATAAAAATTCTTATACATTAATATATTTCTAAAACATTCTGATCATATTATAATATCCTCAAAAAAATTTAGTCCCAAAAAATAATAATCCCATACTTCTTCCAAACATATTTATATTTTACAGATTTAATCATCAAAATAGTTATAGGATTCCATTTTAATTATTTAATTCGAACTATTATTTTATGAGAACTCTACTAAGGGAATGTGTTGTGTCCTCCCTCCCTTTAAATCCTATGAATATGACCATAGAATATCTTCTAGTTTTTGAATGGTCTTTTTTGATTGATTTTCAACATGAGGATTATATGAGGAACATAAGGATAGATCTATATAAAGGGCATGTTTTATGATTTTCTAAGGCATCATGGTAGACCTCTAATATTTATTTTAATCAATAGAAATTATTACACCATGTATATCTAGAGCATCACTTATTTATATCTTGAATAGTTTCTTAATAAGGAAACCATATATAATAGTAATAAAATGTGTTTACTTCTTAAGGAAATTGACTACAACCAAAATATCATTATGGTCCATAAATATTTTGTGGATTCCTATGAAAAAATCAGTGGTTCTATTCTCCCATTTCAATAATGGTATGAGAAATTATTTCATCACCCCTTTAGAAATATTCCATTTTACGTTAACTTTATATCATACCAATAATCTAGATATATACTCTATATTATCTTTTTTCCCCATCTGATATACTTTGTGAGATATTATACATTTTTGTGCTTCTAGGATATATGGAAAATCGTGATATCTATGCATAATCCAAAAACACATTCCCCAATTCTAGTATTTATAGAAAACATATTCATTTCCCAAATCATATAATTCTATCATTGTGAATGTTGAGATCATGAATATTCCACAACATCTTATATGTATCGATATCATATTTATGTGCCTCTTTATCTTTTTATGGATTGTTGGTTGAACATTCATTTTAAAAAAAATTCCTTTATCACCTTCCCTTTGGACATGAAGGTCCATCCATTCAATTATAGTAATATTAGATCATTCCAATAAACATATTTGATATTGTATCATAGTCGTTCCTTATAAAAACAACCACAACCATTGTTTTCTTCCCCAGGTGGTATTCTATTGAGAATTCAAAATCCTTACTCAAATAAAACCATGTCATTTGGAAAATATACATGTAATTATGTGTTAATAGATAGTATAATATTTTTTGGTCAGTATAACTATTAGACCATTAACTTTATAGAAAATGTAACAAACTCTTGATCATTTTTTGTGTAATAATCCACTTTTTTCTTTAATTTTTATGAATCAAAATCAATCACACCCTCATTCTGTATAGGAACACATCCCAAAAAAATTAATGAAGCTTCGCTATATAATTTAATTTTTTTACAGTATAAGGTAATGTGTTCTTGAAATTTAGTGACTATTCTCTTTTAATATACTATAAGCATTACTCAGATTCTTCCATATAGAGGATCTTTACTTCATTCTATAATAACAATATTGGAAGGTCGGTTAATCCTGAGATATATCTCAAAAAACACTAGTAGTATCCCACTATCCTTAGAAAAATATGGATCTCTATCATTATTGATGAACTTAGTAATTCCCCAATCTCTTTAGTATTCAATGTATCCAAACATAGACCATCACTTATGATCACATAACCCATGAATGAAACATTTTTTCAACCAAAATTAACACTTACAAAATTTTGAATTTAATTTCTCCTTTCATAAAATAATTATCAAATTTCTTAAATACACATCATTTCAACCTAGAAAATATAATATTTGAACATATCATCGATAAATACTACCATGATTTTTTCAAGGTAATCTCTAAAGATTATATTCATCAAATCGAAAAATATTGTTGGGGAATTTATTTGTCTAGATGGAATTACTATACAATCATAATGGCCATACCTTGTGGGAATTGATATCATGGTTATGTCAATACTATATAACATTAGTTTATGGTATCAAAATCAAATATTTAACTTTGATAAAAAATTATTTTCTTTAAGCTGATCAAACTGATCATCAATATGAGGTTTGGGATACATATTCTTCATCACAATATTGGTAATCTATAATAAATATATGAAAATAAATAATTAACCATAAATATGTTTGAAAAACTGTTCATGTAGTCCCAAAAATTATGTACACGGGTATATAATTCTATTTTATACATTTTCTTAAATATTATTCATTAATTATAAATATTCAATAGAGGCCATTTTGTATGGTTTCTTTTGTAGATGCATTAAACCATTTCTTGGTTTAAAAGAAATCATAACCACGAATTTAAGTAAATTTTCCTATAGTTCATTTAGAATGACATCAAAATATTCTTATAAAATAGACATTAATTCATTTTTTTTCTTTTTCCCTAATCATTTGAGCTGAATATATATCCTTTTTTTGTTTCAAGACTCATGTAATGGAGTTCACTTGCGGAAGGAGTTCAAAATTTTACATGCATTGTTTTTTAATAATAGGATGTTTAAAGATATTAAATGATATTTCCTGATATAAAAAATAGATATCATCTATATGAAGAGAACTTTAGTCCCTACATAATATCACATCAAATTCTAGTATGGGAAGAGAAATTAGATATGTTGGAAGTATCTTTCCAATAACAATAATTATTGAGGATTTAAATACCTTGGTTGAAATCAATAATCCAATACGAGTCTTCATATATAATTCCATATATATAGGCTTCGATGGTGAATAAAAAATCTCAAAAAACATTTATTTTTGGAATAATGAGATGTCCCAGATTCAAATAATTCATTTTTAGATCTAGAGTGGTTAATAAATATACATTTGAAAACACCATTATCATAGTCCATTTCAGTGATAGTTATTGCATTATACCTTACATGTTGCATTTATATAGAAGCTTGTTGGTTGATATTATGATTATTAGTCTATATAGATAGGAATTTATTTTCATTATTCTCAAACTCATATTATTTTAAGCATTGGATCATGAGTGGAGCATTAACTAGGAACATATTTTCTTATTTTACATTGATCAAATTTATTTCCAATGATATGTAATTATGAGCAAGATGGTCATGCCCGAATTTCATGAAACATTTTCTATCTCTATTCAGTTAATTAATTGGGGTTCTTCAAATATTTATAACATGTATAAGATTGAAATTTCATTCCTCTATCAGATTTTATTTCAATGATTCCTGTAAACTGCATCTTCAATTTATTATCCCCATAATAATTAATGTCCCTAGTTTCTATTTTCACATTAAATTCTAATAAAAAATGTTTTATAAATACCAAATTCTCTTATATATGATTAAATTTAAATTCTTTTTTAGGATTCTAATTAATCATTTGATATTACATTTAGGGTTAGTTAAAAAATTATCATTGAACCTGTTAATTCTAAAATTGTTTTCATTATATGTTACCACTGATTCCTCTTCCATTTGTTTTAACTATTGAAATTCACCCACTAATTTTTTGGGATGATTCTAGGGAAAGTATTTAGTGAAATTTTTTTTGTTGAACTTATCGTATTTACAATGTGAACTTATTCCATCCACATTGTATTTTTAATGAAAAACAACTATTGTCCAGCCTCACCTTTCAGAAGATAAACATTGAAAATTACCTTATTGAGGTTTGATCATTGAAGGAAAAAATACATTTTTTGGTTTTTTTATCCATTTCATAAAAAATATTATTTGGAGGAACCACTAATGGATAGTGGATGTTGACGCCTAAAGGGATCAATAATATTTTTATCCTTCCATTGTGTGTCCTTAAACTAAATAAGGTTTTCATTATTATTTACATTATGGGTGTGTTTGTTGTACCTCACATGATAATGTTTTTTAATAATCCCAAAGATATTCTAATATTTTATTCATTTTAATTGAGTTTATTTACTTATTTATTTTCGATAATTATTTTATGCAATAATTGGACCAAACTAATGATTCAGTGTGAATGACGAAGTCCAAGGTAATTACCTCTATATAAGTTACCAGTAGCTACCACCCATTCATTGGAACTGAAAGAATATTAAAATCCACTATAATTACTCCATCTACATGGAGTAATGTCTCTTGTTATCCAATAATAGTTGATAAAACCACTAGATCATGAGGTAGGTCACTGAATACCCAGTTCTAGCCAAACAATTCCAAATAGAGGTTTCTATATTAGGGAAGTCTTCAAAAATGATTCCAATTGGCTGATGGCATTGAATGGCTAGTCAATAGTTCATATTCAACAAGTCAATGTTTTATTTAAAAATGTCAAAGAAGGAATATTTTAAATCTTAATATGGTGTTCTTGAAACTTATAACTTTAAGGATACAAATACAACCATTTTGAGGCTTGTAAAGAACAATTTTTATCAATTGTTAATACCATAAATCCATAGAAAACGATAACAAGTTTTGGTTCAAAAAATGATGCCCTTAGAGATCACTTTGTAATCTATTCTTATAATCCCATCATCTCCAACATTAATTGTCTCTCATTATATAAATTGAAAAATTTATTTCATTGAAAACAATTTATAAATTTTTGTCATAAAAATGTTTGTAACATCCCGGTTCTGGAAGCCACACATAGGCGCCCCGTACCAGGTTGTTCACATGGCCTCTAGAGCATTTCCCCCCACACCATAGGCTTCCAACTAATAGCGATGGCTTGGGTGTGATAGTGGAGAAACTATGCCCTCATTGATAGAGTACACAATGGAAGTAAACAACACGCAATAACGAAAGCAGTAAATATCCAACAACATTAAACAACCGAAGACTGGAATAATAAAAAACTGGAGTTCACACATATATAAAATGATTCATGATACATATGTCTAGTAAAGTAGCCAAAAAACTCACAATGATGGAAACAAAAATAGTGCTAAACCAAATTACAAAAGATAAAGATAAATAGCTCCTCAGCATCACAAGACAAAGCTTGGTCTCATGATTCCCATCTCCACATCATGCCATGTACCTGATGTAGAAGGGAACTTGCCATTATCTATACCTTCTGCAATATAATTTGTTTGGGCCCAAAAGCATGACCCAAATAGGGTGTGAGACTAAATCCTAGTAGGCAACTTCCCAAAGATCTATTCTGAACAGTCAGTGAATATATGGTAGGTAAAAGTATATAAAATAGTAAACAAGAAAGTACTCAGTAGTAAACAATCCACAGTTTCAATATCAAGAAACAGCGAAACAAATAGCTAAACCCCAAATAGGTAACCCTCTAGGTAGTACTTACAGCCTTCCACTTTGGTCCTACCTATGAAGTACAAGAAACCCTCTGGGAAGTTCACTTGGCCTGACCCCTCTGGTTCAGTCATAAGAATTCATAAAGACTCTCTGAAGAAGCACACACAGTCAATTCCCTTTATAGACTAATGTAGTGAGGGACTCTTTGAGGAAGCTCACTCGCTCAATTCCCCTTATATCCCCAAGGTCATGGACTCTCTGAGGAAACTCACTTAGTAAATTCACCTTATAGCCTTGGTCGTTCAAATACTCTCCGAGGAAGATCACTTATTCAATTCCCCTTATAGTCTAGAGTAATCATCTTAATTTAATGTAATAAAAAGACTCTTTGAGGAATCGCGCAACGTCATTACCCTTATAGTCTAAAGTGAACCAAGACTCTCTGAGGAAGCTCACTCGGTCATTCCCCTTTTAGTATTATGTGCAAATTCTCACAGCCCTGTGTAGTTCAATGAGTATATAAATGAAATATGGACAATGTAAACCTACAGAACTACTTGGATAACTAGTCTACAGCATAACAAGCATGTAAGAATACAAACCCTCCATCCTACTACAACAAGCATGGAAAACTGGCAAGGTAGCCAAACTGGCTAAACAGGACCAAACGGTCTTAAATAGAACATGCATGGAAATACGTCAAAAGCATAACAATCCATTGTATTCATATCCAAATAACCTCTAAAAAACATGCGGGTATATCTGGAAATCAATAGGGGTAAAACAGTAAACACGCAATACCTCATTCATAGGTATTGGTCAAATTTACACATAATTCTGAAAGAAATTGAATTGAATGGCACAAACCCCCTTCCTCGGGGTTGGGAGATCGCTCTTTCTGAACCTCGAAGATTGAATCTCTTTAGAACGTTGAAGGTATACAAAAATGTCTAAACTGTTCAACCCACGATATATCACGAGAGAAGATAAATCACAATATGATGCTCTAAGAGAAGAGATAACTCACTGATGCAATTCCAACACAACAAACAGTGTTTGATTTGGAGGAAGGATGGAGGCTCGAGGTTTCGTCGAAGATCTGCAGTCGTACGGGTTCTCTCGGAAGAACGAGACCAAGAAGAAGGGTGTTATGTCTCTCAGACGTGACCTAGGTGTGTTTAATGAAAAAAACAAAATACACGGCATGTAATTTTGGAGTACACGACGTATACATTCAATTTCTGTACTTCTCATTAAGCGACCTCCAGGTCACCCCCACACAGTTGTGTGTGTGGCTACGACACAACCAACACATGGCCTCTGGCAGTAAGGCAGTACACGGTGTGTACTCATAAAGTACACTATGTGTACATAGAAAATATCCCAAATTTCCTCTATTTCCAAAAAATGACCAGAAAAGAAAAAACATACCTGAACTGAAGATCCAGTTTCTTAAAAACACCCCCCCATAAATAAATTCATCCCCGAATTTCCCTAGAACGTCATAGAAGAAGAATCACCTAACAGTTCCAGCCACTGAGATCGCATGTCTACCTCCCGATCAAAAGTCTCATCCTGTACTCGCCCATTCTGCCAAATCCCATGTACCAGAGGAATAGACCCGCAACAGAGAACCTTCTTAATATGATCGAATATCCTAATAGGATGCTCCTAAATGGATGCATCCACTTCTAACTCTTCCTCCTCGGGTTGGAAGTCATGAGACGGGTCTGAGAAGTAACGTCAATGCTGAGAAATGTGGAAGACTTCGTGCATATCTTGGTACCTCTTATGTAACTACAACCGATAGGCAACCGGCCCAACTCTCTCCAACACCTCAAATGGACTGACGTACCTTGGTGAAAGCTTATCAAATCTCCTAATCCTCTTGTGTCCCATCCTTGGTGTGACACACAGGAAAACTAGATCCTTAACCTCGAACTCCAGAGGTCGTCTCTGCTGATCAGCGTAAGACTTCTGTCAAGACTGCGCAGTTTCTATCCCCATCTGAATCAACTCTATCTACTCTGTGGTCTGATGAACAAGATGAGGTTCCAGAAAAGCTGCCTCTCCTGCCTCCTGCCAACATAAGGGTGATCAGCATGGCCTACCGTACGAATCCTCATAAGGTTCCATCTTAATAGTTGCATGAAAACTATTGTGGTAGGAAAACTTCTCAAGAGGTATATGTTTCTCCCAAGAACGTCCAAAATCCATAATGCATGCTCAGAGCATATCTTCATGCACCAGAATCATACGCTCAGACTGTCCATCTGTCTGGTGATGGTAAGTTGTACTCAAAAGTACCTATGTACCCAAATCCTTATGAAGGCCCTGCAAGACACAAGGAGTAAAACATGCATCCATGTCTAAAAAGATGGAGTGCGAAACTCCATATATATGTACAATATCTTTAATGTGCAACTGTCCCTGCTCATCAACACTGAAGGTCTCGTTGATCAGCAAGAAGTGAGCAATCATCGTGAGTCTATCAATGACAACCCAAACAACATCATTTTCTTGAGGCGACCTCAGTAAACCAGTCAAAAAGTCTACCACGGCCTCATTCCACTTCCACCCGAGAATGGGTAACTGCTGTAAAAATCCCTACTTGTCGCTGATTTTCCGCCTTCACCTGCTAACAAGTGGAACACCTCATGATGAAACTAGCAATGTCCCTATTCATACCTGGCCACCAATACTAACGGTGTAGATCATGATACATCTTGGTGACACCATGATGAACTACCCAAACCGAGGGATGAAAATACCATATCAGCTCCTCGCCTATATCTACTGGCACTGATACGTGCCCTGGGAAATGAATGATTGCATCCTCACCTATGGTCTATCCAGGAATAGGGTCCTCTCCAGACACACTCACCCTTAGGACTAGTCCTTCATAATCAGTTATCGACCATATCCAAACTCGATCAAGAAGAGTAGAGGTAACAGATTTCGACAATATAAAAGTATGCCTCTATCTGTCATGCACCTCCAAATGCATCTCAGAGAATAGAGCCAAAAGCTGCCACTCACTCCTGGCCTCTTAAACTGCCTGTATCTGAGTCCTCCTGCTCAATGCATCGGCCACCGCATTTCCCTTCCCAAGCATATTGGCAAGCTCAATGTAAAAGGACTATATGTACTGAATCCACCCGCACTGTCTGAAATTCAGATCACAAAGAGTGAAAATGTAATTGTGACTCGTATGGTCGGTGAAAACCACAAAGTGCTTTTCCAGATTTTAATGTCTCCAACAATGTAAGGCATGAACCACAGCTACCAACTCAAGATTTTGTGTCGGGTAATTCCTCTCATGTGGCCTCAACTGCCGAGAACCATACGCAATGACTCCATCTCCCTGCATAAGCATAACTCCCGGCCCAATAACTGATGCATCATTGTAAACAATATAGCTCTTTCCTAGCTCTGGTAAGACTAGTATCGGTGCTGAAGTCAACCTCCCCTTCAGCTCCTGAAAGGCTGACACACAAGAACTTGACCATAAGAACCTCACACCCTTCTTAGTAAGGCATGTCAGTGGTGTTGCTAAACGTGAAAAGTCCTGTATAAAACATATGTTGTATCTAGCTTGCCCTAGAAAACTCGGCAACTAAAAGATGTTCATCGGCTTCTCACAGGAAACTACATCCCTCAATTTATCTGGGTCTACTGATACTCCTGACTCTGAGATAATATGAACTAGGAAGTGAATCTATTCCATCTAAAAGTAGAACTTTGAGAGCTTACCAAAAAACTTATGCTCTCTCAGTGTACTCTAAATGATCTCAAGATGGGTATCATGGTCATGTTGAGTGTGAGAGTACACCAAGATATCATCCACAAAGACCGGAATGAAAGAATCGAAGTACGGATGGAACACTCGGTTCATCAGTGCTATAAAAACTACAGGAGTGTTCATGAGACCGAACGACATAACCATATACTCGTATAGACCATACCAACTCTGGAAGGTTGTAAGAGGTATATTTGATGGTGTAACACACAACTGATGATAACCAGAACTCAAGTCAATATTCAAAAACACCCATTCTCCTCAAAGCTTATCAAAAATATCATCAATCCTAGGAAAGAGATATAGGTTCTTGACCGTCAACCGGTTCAACATCTGATAGTCCAGACAAATCCTGAGGGTGCGTCTGCATTCTTTGCAAATAGGACTGGAAAACCCCAAGGAGATGTATTGGGTCAGATGAAACCCTTTTCCTGCAACTCATCCAACTATTTCGTGAGCTCTTGCTACATAGGTGTAGCCATCATATAAGGAAGAATGTACACTGGGGCCTCTCATGGCACAAGGTCATTTGAGAATTCTACCTCACGCTCCCAAGGCAAACCTGAAATGCCTTCTAGAAAGACATATCTGAAACGATCCACCATAGGAAGAATGTTTAACTGTGAAGTCCCCTAGTCATCCATGTAAAAACTAGAAATATGGGTTGTAAATCCTCCCAATCCATGATGCTCTAGACCCGGTCTGCTTGCCTAGACATCCCACTCGCCCTTATGAAGAACAGATACACCCTTTGGTGATATGAAACTCACTCTGTGACGATAACAACTGATGACTTCCTGGAAGGAAACTAGCTAGTCCATTATGAGAATGACATCATAGCCTATCATCTCTAGGACATTGCGGTCCCATAAAAAGTAACACCCACCAACCTCTATAGGTCACTCTTTTCACTGACGTACACAAGTCGTTCTAGTCTCCAACGGAGTGTCTTGTGTCAAGATATCAGCAGAAGAAAAGATGCAGAGCCCAAGGCTCTCCATGACAACAATAGATATAAAGCTATGGTAATCCCCTATATCGAATAGAGTAGAAGCTAAAACTGAGGCTACTAAGATCGTACCTTGAACTGTGGAGGGTCTGGGATCATGCTTCTATTGGGTCTTCACCGCTGCAAAAGTCTGGCCTATGCCACGACCCTATGACCCTGCCTGAACACTCTGAGGGGATCCTCCCTGATGTCGCTAAAAATCGTGCGACTCACTACCATGGCCATGACCTCCACCTCTGCCTGAATGACTGGAAGGACTCCAGTTCCTAGATTGGTGAGAAACTGGTAGTGCTGCTCTTGAATGAGGAGTCATAGAAGAACCCCTGTCACCAGCTGCTGGTGAGAAGAACTTAAAAAAGTGCTGAATGTGAACCATCTTTAGGCAAGATCGGCACTCCACTGGGTCTCTCTGGAAATGTGGACTCACATGCCTACTTCTCCCAAACTGTTAGCACACCACTTGGATACCAGAAGCTTAATCCCACATACTTTGATCTCCTTGTGTAGCCTCCCTGCAGTGCTTTAAGCTATCTTCTGGCGGAGCAGTGACTCTGGATGCCGAACCACCCTGGTTCACAGCTCTAGAATCCCTCAGATTGTGCTCTGTGATTAGTTCCTGGTTGACGATAAAAGATATTGATGTCAACCTAATGATGTTCACCCGAGACCGGATATCGTGCCTCATACCATCCTCAAACATCCATTCAAGGAACAACTCATCACCTCCTGGAATAGGTGTGAAATCCTGTAGCTCTATGAAGCGAGAGGAATGCCTTATAATAGTAAAAATATCCTTCTCTATACTCATGAACTATTGGGATCGATCAGCCCTCAAGGTCTCCATATAGATGTAATAATAAAAGATATGCCGAAACTCTTCCCAAGCCATATTCTCCTGGTGAACCATCATTGAGATCACATCCCACCACATACAGGAAGATTATCAAAGAATGTAGGTAGAAAAATTCACCCTCATTTCAGAAGGTATCTCCAGATGCTCGAAAATCGTCATCATGGCTTCATTCCATGACTCTACAGCCTGAGGTCCTCCATCCCTTGAGAATGTAGAAGAATTCTGCTGCTGGAAGACCTGAATCAAATTATCCATCGACAGGGTAGGAGGCGGCACTCCCTGAAAGGTCTGCATCGTCCTCAAAAATCCCTCCCTAAACAGTGCATCTGCACGTATGTCAGGTACAACGACTTGTGCCAAGGCTGGAACAACTGTAGGATCTATAGTTAGTCTCTTATCAGCCATGTTCGGTGTCTGATCCCCATCTGGAAACTGGCGCACAACCGAGGGACGTCTCAGTGGCATGACTCTGCAAGGTCAAGAACACAACTTAGATCAATATTATCATGGACTGAAAACAAGGGGTGCAAGAAGGAAACACGAGAACGGTAGAACTCATGTTTTACAAAACATGACTACATGGCGTTTACATTTCCTATACGAAGTGTTCCCTGAAGTCATTTACATGGGTGTCTACACCTGCCCAAACTGCTCATGTAACTCCCGATACACACGGTGTGTTGTCTTAACACATAGCATGTACTTGAATCCCCTTTCCCTACCAGATTCCTTCTACATGATTAAGCCACACAGATCTCCTAAGGAAAGACTCCATGACATGAGAAAGGTAGACATGGAAAGTAATAGACATGCTTCACATGTCCCATGTTGTTAGTGACACGACCAGACACACGGCGTGTTACGGATGGACACGACGTGTATGAGAAAGGATAACACCGACCCGTGTTATTAGTGACATGGCCAGGTACCTGGGTCAGACTACACGGCGTGTTTAACCCTGACCCGACGGGTATAGCTTAAGGTTTATCCATCTGTGTTGTTAGTTACATAGGCAGACACAGTGTCCACACTGCGCAGTGTGTTGAACTGGTACATGGCGTGTTCCCACAAGAAATTAGCTATCCCATGTCTCGGCCCACACAGTCTACGACATAGTTAGAGACTACACATCGTGTATATAGAGTACCTGGCATGTTGTTAAGAAAAATAGTTTCTCCCCAAACAGAAGAACACATGGTGTGTACTTAACATTACACGACGTGTATTCTGGGGTTTTATGGACATTAAGCCTCAGAAACTACTCTAAAACCCATAAAACACTGAAACAAATATTGAAAGTACAAAATTATGATCCTTGAGGGCCCATAATCCACGTGAATCAATGTTTGGAATTTTATACATGTTATAACATGGAAATCAATTCAATGATCCACCAAATTCTAGTCAATGAGGGCCCATAACACCTCAAGAACCAAAGCATGGGATTCACTCAAACAGAACCTTACACATCAATACCCTATCAAAATAGTAGGTATTCTTTTCAATTCTTTTATCACAACATCTTGCATATTCTACAGAACATCTATCACAACAACATGCGATCGTTAATGCATCCTAGATGACGTGGAAAGAATGCATGACATGTGATTTATAGCAAGTGCCTATATGATGCATGAGATGGAATACCATAATCTCATCAGGATGTGATAGAAATAGAACCTGAATAACATCAACAGTAATTAAAAAACATGTGAGTCACCTAATGGTGAAAATCAAATCAACCGTAAACTTGAAAAACCAGATGAAATTGAAATAAATGAGGTAGATTGGCTTTTCCCTGTACATGGGTTAGCTGACCTCAGGCACAACATATTACCATGTATTTATTCTTTCTTATCGCTAGATAATGGCTCCAAACAGTAAATCAAAAGGAATGAATTATTCTAAAAACACTTTGTAATGTCCTAGTTCCAGAAGCCACCCAGAGGTGCCCCGTACCCGGTTGGTCACATGGATTTATGTTCATTTCCATACACACCAGTGGTTTCCGACTAGTAGTGAGGGTTTGGGTGTGATAGTAGAGAAATAATGTCCTCATTGGCAGAGTACACAGTGGATGTAAAAAAAATGCAATAGAGGAAGCAGTTAATATCCAATAGAAGTAAAAAACGGAAGACTAGAATAATAATAAATTGGAGTGCATATATATATAAAATGATTCATGATACATATGTCTAAGAAATAAGAATACAAGTCACAATGATGGAAATAAAAGCAGTGCTAAAACAAAGTAAAAAAAAGATAAAAATATCCTTAGCATTGTAAGCCTAAGCTTGGTCTTATGCTCCCCAACTCCACAACAAGTCATGTACTTGATGTAGAAGGGAGCTTTCCCTTATCTATACCTGCAGTAATATAATCTGTTTGCGCCCAAAAGCATCACCCAAACAGGGTGTGACTCAAAATTACAATAGGAAACCACTTGAAGATATGTACCTAATAGTCAGTGAATATATGAAAGGTAAAAGTATAGAAAATAGTAAACATGAAAGTAATCAGAAGTAAACAATCCACAATTTCAATATCAAGAAACAGTGAATGAAACAACTAATCCCCAAACAGGTAACCCTCTGGGAAGTACTCACAACCCTCCCCTATGGTCATACTCAAGAAGTAAAAGAAACCATATCGGTAGTGCACTCTGCGTAGCCCCTCTGGTTCAGTCATAATAATTCATAAAGACTTTCTGAGGAATAACTCACAGTTAATTCGCCTTATAGTCTAAGGTAGTCAGGGACTGTCTGTGGAAGCTCACTCGATCAATTCCCTTTATAGGAAAAAGGTCATGGACACTCTAAGGAAGCTCACTCGGTCAATTCCCATTATATTCTAGAGTAATCAATGTAATTCAATGTAAAACAAATACACTCTGAGGAAGCTCGCACGGTTATTCCCCTTATAGTCTAAAGTGCTCAAAGACTCTCTGAGGAAGCTCACTCTGTCATTCCCCTTATAGTATTATGTGAAAATTCTCATGGCCATGTGTAGGTAAAAAATCATAAAAATTCTATATGGATAATTGAAACCTACAGAACTCTTGGATTACTAGTCTACAACATATCAAGCATGTGAGAATACAAACTCTCCATCCTACAACAACAGGCATGCAAAATATGCAAGGCATCCAAACTAGCTAAACATGACCAAATAGTTGTAAATAGAACATGCCTCAAAATACATCCAAAGAATTACCATATACCCTATTCATATCTAAATAACCTCTACACAAACATGGGAGCATGGAAGTCTATCAGTAGGGGTAAAACGGTAAACACGCAATACCCCGTTCAAGGGTATTGGTGGAATTTGCACATAATACTCAAATACATTGAATGGAAAGGCACAAACCACCTACCTTAGCGTTAGTATATCGCAATATGTGAACCTCAAAGCTTGAATCTCATTAGAATTCCAAATATCTACAAACACGTCTAAAACATTCAACCCACGATATCTCACGAGAGAGGCAAAATCAGAAGATGATGCTCTATGAGAAGAGAGAACTCACTATTGCGATTCCAACACAACCAACAATTTTGGATTCAGAGTATGTATGGAGGATTAGGGGTTTGTTCAAGACCTACAGCCATACGGGTTCTCTCAGATGATTGAGAAAAAAAATAAGGGTGTTTAATTCATCAGATGTGACCTCAGTGCGTTTAATGAAAAAATACACGGCGTGTACTTTTGGAGTACACTGTGTGTACTTTCCATTTCCGTACACCGCATTAGGCGGCCTCTAGGTCAACCCCACATGGCCGTGTGTGTAGCTACTACATGACCAGCACACGGCCTCCTACGGCAAGGCAGTACACAACATGTACTCATAAATTACATGACGTGTACTTAGAAAACATCAAAAATATCCTCTTTTCTCCATTAATGACCACAAAAGGAAAACATACATGAAATGATGATCCGGGTTCTTACAATTTTCACCTCATAAGATATATTTTTTATATCTCTTTTTTCCATAGTAAATTTCTCAAACCATGGTATATTTCTATTTGTTTTCATGAAAAAACACAAAAACCAAAGATACGACTCCAAATTTCTTGAATTCCACTAAATTGAATGGTTTTTGTTTTTGTAACACAACAAATCAAACTGTTGGGTCTGAGGGGGAAATCTATGAGATATCATGCATTCCTCCCCATTTGAAAGAGGTAGATGACTAGCATAGGTTCTAAAGTCCTTTATTGATGGAAATATACCCTAAATATCATTTCCTTGAACAAATAATAAAAATATAATATAATAATAGAGTATTATAAAAAATTAATCATAATATAATTAATAATGTAACACAATTAATTAAATATATTATGTAAACATATAGGATCCCAAACTAGAAAGGTAATCCTAATTATAAGTGTAGTAAGGTAAAATAAATAAATATTCAATATCATTCAGAGTTTTTTCTAGTACATATTATACTTATATGATCCTTGGATCAACAATCTATTATGGGCCCATTTGTCTTCCATGTATCTTTATACATGATTTCTTCTTACACATTGTAATTCACATATAGTGGGTGAGTAATTAAACCTAATAGGACAACACTAGTGTTCCATTTAAAAATTGAACATCTATATAGTTTATTACATGGAAAAAAAATTCACAGGAAATAATAAAAAATCATATACCAAGAACCCATGTGCTAATAAATCCACCATGATCCTTTATCATACCTGCTTCAGATCCATATCAAAATAATGTTTAAGAAGTAGGAAATAACCTATAAATAAGCACAAGGTAGGAGGAATGTCACTAGGAGTCATCATGGAATCTAGTGGGCTTGATACTTTGTATCCATATGGTATCGAGTTTTCTAATATCCCTCAGAATCTTCAAGGCATTGATTTCCATCTGGGTAATAATTCTTCATCATCCTACCTTGTGTAGGGTTCCCCCATCATCTTCATTAGACATAATGTGAACTCCCCCTATAAGATGCAATCAAACCATGAAATACACATTTCATGGATAAAAGATCACCCTAATGGAATTGTAATACACATAACATGAAATTTCAAAATAAGTAATGAACACAATTTATTCTTGAAAATATAATAGAAAATATACAATGATATGTGGCCAACATTAGGCATGATAAAAAGTCTCTCAAGATATACTCTCAGAATCAATGATCATAGATGGTTATATCTGAAAAACAGAAACCCCAAATAAATATCCAAAAATAATAAAAAACAAGAAATTAAAACACAACATGAATTAGGTAAACCAGAGTACACATAGTCCTAAAATTATAAGGAACATTGTACATGTTTTTATGATGAAAAATAACTCTAACCTTAATCATGGAATTGATGAAAAAACACATAAAAATGAAAAAAATACAAACTCATATGTCATGAATTCCTATGTTAGGTTCTGTTTCATCACATGATATGTTTTGAATGGGGACTTAATAGAATAAAATCACAATAATGTCATTCCATAATCACACACCCTATCAAGTCTGTCAAAAAAATCAATTTTGAGGTATGTAGAATGAATTAATGATAATTCACTGGATCATTTTTAATCCAAGAACATGTAATTAATAAATTTTAAATTATCATAGATATTCTTAGGTCTATCTAATTATCATTGTTCCATCATAAAGCAATCAAAAAAAATGGTATTAAGGAATTAAGATGAATTCTGATTAACATGCTATGAAAATTACCCATAAACAACCACTGTACTTGAGAATTCATGTTCTATTCAAAGGATTTTTTCACTGAGACATATAATCCTAAACCAACAGAAAAATGAATCATAAATGGGTTAAGGATTCATCACAAATCGTCCACTATGAAATTGAATAGAAATTTGATTTAATATCTCTTACTTATAGAACATTAATTGTCGATGGTAGATCATGATTTGATAAAGAAATGACATAAACACTATTCATCAAAAATATATTTATAAGGAAAGATGGAATTATTTACTATATATACTTGGAAAACATAAATCTAACCTATATCCACATACTTATAACAAATAATAAGAGGAATTTGGCATTGATCTAGAAAAAAATCACATTTCACCATCACCAAATCTGTCTAAACTTGTAGTGTCAAGGGGATAATAAATTGAGATTCCAAATTCATGAGAGGAGGAATTAAATTTAATAAATATTAATGGGGTTCATATTTGTTTTTTAAATATATTCAACAATGTGTGGAATAAAAATCCTACATGGTGAATTAATTTTACCCCCAAATTTGGTGCACAGACTACCCGATGGCCCTCAACTGCTAGCTGGCGGCACCACCACCTTCATGCTGAGGATGAAAGAACCACCTAGGATATGAATATTCTATCAACAAGTTGTTGTTACAAAACTACCATGCTGGTGGAGTCTTCATATCCTTATATACCAACTGGAATCCCACCATCAAGATGGTGGGTTCCTCTAGCTAGCAGGTGGATATATTCCTGCCACCATCCGCTATGGCATTCTTTTTCTTCTTCCACCTTAATATCATCACCCCTTAAATATTCAATCCAACATATATAGCATAAATCAAGAAATAATTAAAATGGAGGGGAGATTTTAGGTACTTGATACATATCATATATAGAAATGACTTTTCCATGTTAAAATTCTCCAATTATAATTATTTCTCATCAATGATAAGTACCTTCAAATATTCATCTCAAATTACTTAAGACACTAAGACAAAATATCATCTTCCTAGTCACATGAATCCCTATAGATTGATCTATAATGAAATTTAATTGATAATAGTAGTATATTATTCCTTTGAAAAACATTCTTACTCGGTTTTACCATCTACACTGGGTGTTCCAGGTATAATGTTTGTGGGATCCTGCTCAACATCTTCAAAATTGATAAAATGTGTGGATTTGGGTATGTACCACTAAATCTGTGATACATGAATCACATTTTCTATTCCTCTATATAGATATGTAAGATGAAAATGGAACACCACATTTATCAACCACTTAGTGATCTCTACAGTCCTGACACAGTTTGGTTCATGCTTCCATTTCATCCTCAAATGTTTAGTGGCCTAACCGGGGATCCACTTTTAGCAAAACTGGATTGCGTATATAAAAAATAATGGTATCTTAATTTTATATTAATATGACTTATTTCTATTTTGAATAGTTAAAATCCTCTCCTAAATCATCTACACTCTCTTAGAGATGTCTTATAGAAAAGTTCACCCCACAACCGATACCTCACTATCCTCATGCCAATAGAGTGGTGAACAATATTTTTTCCCAAAAATTACACAATATGTTGAAATATGAATCAAATTATGCTAATAATTATTTATGTGAACTCAACCAATTCATGGTGATCATTTCACGATCTACTAAAGTCTATGGTAGAAGCCTGAACCGTATCATCATATTTGTGAAACATCCACATAGATAATCCATCTGTTTTGGGATGGTACATTGTGATCAATCATAGGTGAGTCCCTATAGAATTTTTAAATAATTTTTTAGGCCACAAAATGAAAAAATAATCTATATTATATACAATTATCCAAGGTTATACAAGTAAATTCATTATCACACAAATAGAAAACATTCCAAAATCATCTATTATGTACGTTTCACATATAAGTAAGAAATGAGAACCATTTATAATCCGATTAATAGTCTGAAGTATAGTTTCATTGATCATAAGTGTCCTTGAAAATACATTCACACATTTCATCATGAAATCCTCCCACTTTATCATGTTCAATAGAAGTGGATGGGGTGGACCGCCATAGTACTAGTGCTTGGACTATGTCCTAGAGTAGGTAAGACACATAAAAATGTATCTTACAATGTCCTACTTCATCCATGGACACTAGAACTGGACCCCAATGCCATAGAACATGTTTTTTACCTCATGATGTAACTTTAACCAATATATATGGATTTATACCTTCAGATATTCCCTGATAGAATTAGGTACCAAAACTCTCCCATGTACATGAATAATATAATCATCTTCCAATAACGACATGATTATTAGGTCACCTGCAACATGTGATTTCCAAATAACATCACACTCTGGGTTAGAACCTTATACAACATTTATCTAGTTTAATAATGAATGTGTAACCACTAAAGGTGTACACATCATCGACCATGACCGTTAAAATAATCCATCAGGTTGCTAGCCAATATTTTCATAAGGAACAATTCTTCTTCCAAAACCCATTCACCAAACTCTTGATATACCTGAATATTATTTGTATGATCATCTAAAATTATGTTACCCTTACCAGGATCATAATCCATATCAATTTCCAAAATATTTAGATTCACTACCTGACTATTTTTCCACATGTATAGGTCCTATTGTGTGAAGATATTGCGACAGATCTTGTAGTCAGTGTAGAAAACAAACCTCTCATAAAAGAGATAGTATTGGCTATACATTTTATCATAGACCATGTATAATAGATCTATGTTATGAACATGATAGTTACACTCAAGGGGTTTCAGTATACATGTCGCCTAGTCTACTACATGTTCCATTTCCATTAGTACTACTCCCATGTGATTTCCGAAATGATAACAATATTGATTATAATAGATCAATGTATAGGGATGTATCAACACATAATATATATTCAAAATCCACATAATTTCAATAAATTATTCTTCAATATTTTCCAAACACATGTATATAACACCATTATTTTTATGTGTAGTCATCTATGTGGTTATGTGGGAGATGTCCAGGAAAGAATATCGGTAATATCTTCTTAAATATTGAAATCTCGTAGTCTGAAAAATATTTTGGGAACATATCCATGACATAACTGCCTCCACTTTATATTGGTAAATATATATGCCTATCTGATAAACCACATGGATGATTAAATTCACCTCATGGATCCAAAATTTTGAATTTGATAGCCTGGCCTAATGTAGATGGGATGAAAGTGTAATTCGTACTATGTTGAGATGTCAGGTATTTTATTGTAGGGCCAGTGAGTAGATGAGGATATCATAAACAAAAATTACATGAAGAACATCAATACGTATGGGTGGAAGATCTTTATCATGAGTTCCACGAACACATAGGGAGAATTCAACAGTCCAAAAGACATCACTATATACTCATTTAGACAAAAATCACTCCAAAATTTCATCATTGGGATGTCATACTCTCCAATAGGAAATTACAGGTAGCTCATTTTAAGATCAATCATGAATTTTTATAGGGGTCCCTATAATTGATCATCCGGATAATAAATCCTAGGTATGAGGTATCTGTATATCAGTATGTTCTGGTTTAGCTTCAAGAAATATATGTATAGTTAAATACTACCACCCAACTTCTTAGATAATAATACTGATGTACCAAAGAGTGCTATAATAAGACCAATAAATCACTTCTACTCTATCTCATATAAATACCCCTAGATGTTGTTTAACTCAGATAGTTCTATAATATAATGGGGGATTGAAATAGGTTGTGAACTTGTTAGATGATCTAATTCAAAGTCAACTAATCAGCCAGGGGGTGTACAATGAACACATCCATAAAGGATACAATATAGTGTACCACAAATGAAGTACAATACGACGAGGCTTCCACTAATCATGATTAAATAGCCTAGATTACAATTTCGTTAATGATAAAGTCAAGATGACTCATTTCCAAAACAATTATACAATGTCATAACTCTCATTAACTGATTATTACTTACTTCTCCCTAATGGATGATCTAAATAAAATTCATCTCTAATTGCAGTCAATGTGTTCGTTAAATCAATTTAACCAGTAGATGATAAGAATCACATCAAACATCATCATATATAGATTCATGAAGTCACATATATTTCTATAACCATAAATGTTTATAGGGAAATCTGAGATCAATGAATATAGTCAACTTTAATTCCCAAACAGGTATCATTGTATAGTAACATAAAAGAAAAACTTGACTTAAAAGTATTGTACAATAATAAAATTTTCATAGATAATGGAATTAGAATATATAGTATAAAAACAAGTGGTAGAAAATCAGGAAGCGATCAAGACCATGACTTTAATAATTCACAATCCTTTACCACTATCTATTAGAGTCCAACATAATCCATAAACAATACATGTTGTATCTCTATAACCATATACTTGAGGTAAATGAACAGTTTGAGTCATCGTCATCTCAACATAATACTGAGGACCCTAGCCGAATACTTGGGATATATATTGTGTCTATTATCCACCCTTATAGATCCATGACCTCAGAGATGTGTTAGAAAATATTTGATATTCTTTATCTCTCCACACAGATTACAAATATTATGATGTGTTCTACATAAATTAGGATTATTCCTAAACCTTCCATAGTTGAAGGACTATGGATGTCCTTCTATGTGGGTTGAAGAAGTCAAAATCCTCTCTACATTCATATCACAACCCTACTTCACATCCTTGATCTTCCCCTTCCAACTACAAGAGGGTATTCTCAACATAACTGTATGAGGACCAACCGCACAAGTACTGAAGGGGGAAGTAAAATTAATTATTATATTATCCTCCCAAACATTCCCAATTGTCATGGAATTTCATAAAACCTATAGGTATATAGTAATGTAAAAACTCAAATAATGTAGTAAGATGTCACTTTGAAGCCTTATCTTTCCCTTCATGGCCTTTTATAGCTCACATACATCCAAGATAGTAGTAAAAAAAATCTCACCGAAAGGGGAATAATGTGCAGTTATATTAATAGACCCATGTTGTATCTCTATGAACTTATAGTCTTAATCCACCTTATTGGTGTTGGGGAGGAATTACCAAAATAATATTTTCTTGAAACAATTTTTAGAGAGACCCTCATGCCTTTTAGACCGTCCTATGATGACTAACTATAACCTATCATGTACTTACAACAAGAATACCAATATTTACAGCTTCTGGTTCATAGGTGGACCAACAAGGTCGATGATTCCCTTGATTATATCTATTGATTTTTCTAGAACCCATAGGTTGATAGTTCCCTGAAGGTATAGAGAATGTTTCAGTTGGTAGTCTCTAGCATAGTCAATAATAGACCTCTATTCCCCTCCACCCTTGGAGGGAACAATTAGAAAGACTCCCCAACAAAGTGGGCCAATGTCCTTTTCTACTGAAGAATGTGTGCGAGTTTCCTATGTTGTACCCTCTTACATAATATGCAGTGGAATATGGGAATCCTACACAGTGGGAGTACCATAACCCACTTTAGCTACTGGTCCCATCTTAATTTTACAATGAAAAAACTTATATTACATGATGGAAACCAATTAGTACATTTCATACATATCCTTACCAGTCTAATGTATTAAAGAAAGGCTTTATTAAGAGTTTACAAATCACCCAAGCTATAACACTCCTCAAACTAACCAATGTATCCATAGATACTTATTAGTTACAATCGTAAAAAGAAAAACATATAATCATTCATAGGATTTACTAATAAATTCAGTATATATGTATCACAACATCAAGTTAAAAAAGATATATAACACAAGATAGTAAAAGTCTATCCAAAACATCAAATATAAATGGAATACTTAAATTTAATACATATATATTGTATAGAAAATGTATATATATTCAATGTGATCCTACATGCCTAGTCATGATGCATGAAGGAAACCAAAAACTAATAAAACTATAAAAAAACTCATCAATTGTAACTAGGAGGACCATTACGAATCATCTTGTCATGTATATGGTAATTGTGTTACTTGAGCCCCACATATCCTATATCCTTAAAACCATGCCACTAGTTTGTCTAAAAATAAAAGATTAAAACTATTTTCAAATACCATTTATAAAAAATATACAGGAACTATTTGGTATCATATAGTGATATAAAATACCTCATATGAACATGCCAATACAAAAATGTCTTCTGAGTAGTAGTGAGGCTCCACAGTCCAATATTTGGTAGACTATATCATTAATATCATTAGCATTCAATAATAATAAAAAATATAATATAATAATTAGAGTAACATATAAAAAATTAATAACCATAATTTAATAATGCATAGACCATAAGTGATAAATATATAAAATGTAAAGAACAAGGCTCCCACAGTGGTAATACAATCCTTAGTATATGTTAAAGAATGTAAAATTGACGAAATAATGGAATCCTCTAGAGTATTTCATTGTAATGTTTCAAGATCTATTCTTGTTGGGTCAACTGGCTTCCATGTTTACCTTTCATGTATATAGTTCCCTAAACAAGAAGTATTAATGTTCATCATTATAGAGAACATGATTTTATTACATAACAAATTGCATCATTTTATAGACAAAATACATAAAATCATTACACCACTAGGATCTAATGTTTATTATATTTGGAAAACTTGGACCATACATAACTCTTATCACAATAAAAAATAAATAATTATTTAATTATTTATTCTATACATTCATAAGGGCCTTCACATTATCATTAGTACATGTAATCACATAATGATATACATAAAAAACAGGTGAGCAAAAAGCCCAATAATAGGAGAGAGAATGTACTTGAATAAATATAAAATGGGGTCATCACAATCATTATCATCCTAAAAGAAGCATCAGATCATAGACATGTGAGGGAGAATTAAGAAAAGGTGTGGAAAGTGGAAGTGGACAAAAATGAAACCTTATGTCCTAGTGGTTAACTACCACACATAGTTGTGAAAAAATATAGAATCAAGTCCAATCAATTTTCAATTTTATAATGAGATAAATTATATTACCCAATTCATTAGAGTGCTATATAATTATAGGTGCACCGGTCACACCATAACATTTACATTATCATGCATTTCACATATAATGTATATCAATATTAGAAATAATATAACCCATGGAAAGGAGTAGGTTTCAGTTAGTAAAAGATAATTTAATACTATTTTTTCTACCAAAATAAAGAGGGAATAACATATTTAAATTATGAATAATCGATATAGAGTGAAGAAGAAACAATCCGAGGAAGTCAAATGATTGTTTTTTTAAAGAAGATTTCTTTTGGAATACATTGTTTTTTTATAAACTAAACTTGAAAACATGTATATCATTGAAAATATAAGTTAATTATGAAGAAATTATATTTAAGTAATATCCATAATGAAAATGGGATGAATTAGGGAAAACCCATGGAAAGTGATTTGGATTTGAGAATTCCCCTTACCTTATATCCGAATGATTTCTTCACATTAATATCTTCTATAATCACATTATATTAATTATTTAACAAATAAAAACCTATTATTCATGATTAATATTCTTTTTAGTTTTATTAAGTTCATTAATACCCCTTTTATGAGTTATAGAGTTTTATTTCATCGTTTGAGGGCATTTGTTTTCATGGTTTTCATGTTTGGTTCAATTGTATACATGAATTGAAGATTGTTTAAAACGTGTAGAAATATCCATAAATTGTATTCTATGTTATTAATAATATTATAGATTTATAAATGACCTTTTAAATAATTTTTTAAATGTAATGATGATGTATCTTTAGATAAAAGTTAACGATGATAGTTTGAGGTTATTTTTTGCTGGATTTTCAATCACAACGAACACATATTTTATTATTATTTAGTAATATTTATATAAGTCAGTTGCAGAACATAAAAATGGTTATTATATAAATATTGAAATCTTTTTTCAATAATTTAATTATTTTATTAGAAACCTTGTCAATGCATATGGAAAATTAATGTGAAAAGCCCTTGATGTCGGTAAATTAACAAATTATATGCGACAATATATTTTCTGAATAAATGAGAGAGAGGGAAGTGTTTAATGATGGATCATACATTATTATGATATAATTCTAGTATATATAAGGTAATTGTGTTTATCGTGACATTTTTATTAGGATAGGTGAAAAGGGAATAATGGAAATGAATGAAAGATAAATAAAATTAAAAGAAAAATGAATAATATTTTTTATCTTAAATGTCTCAACCTTGAGGACCTCCTTATTGAATAGATTTATGTATTTTGATGAGAACTAGAGATTCTAGACGTGGTAAAGTGTATAGGGAAGAGTATGGGATAGAATTTAGGCCTATATCAAATCTTGAGATGAGTGTGGAGAAGAGGGGGTGAGGTTGGTATTTTTAGTGGAGGAAAGAGGTGTTCTCTCATTATTTTATTAATTAATTTATTTTTCAGAATAAATATTATGAATAGTTTTTAATTATCAAAAAAAATACTCAAATAATTAACTAGTGTTTGATATTTGGGTGCATACATCATGCATGATGTTAGGAATAGTGTATCTAACTTACAATGTATAAATACTGTAAATTACTGTATTTAACTATTCACAAAAAATTCATGTATTTTTGGAAAATCTAAAAAAGGAACCGCAACCATTTTTGGATGTGTATAATTTAAAAATGATCTCATTTATTTAAAAATATTTTTATAAATATGAGTAATTTAATTTTTCTTAATATCATCATTTTCATGGAAAATATTGATTTTAATATTTTAAATGATATTTTAACACATTGAAAATATACATCATATATCATAAAATTCTCTTAAAACCACAATACATACATATATTTATTTATGTATACATTTTATAAAAATATATTTTCTTTTAAATTAGTAAACAATCATCAAATTGAAATTATATGATTTTGATTTTAAAAAAAATCCAACACTTAACTAATAATTTTTAAAATATTTACTTTTATATGCGATGATATAATTATAGAATATTTTCACTTATAATATGCCTAAATTATATTTATACATTCATGAGTGAGGTTACTATTCATTTGTCTAGTTTATTATATATAAGGCTCAAATTACTATTCTTAAGGGTAGTATACTATTTCATCTTTATTGGTTACTCAAATCATATAAATAATTTTAATTTTATTAATTATTCTTTAGGAGTGATTTCATTATGGTCTCTAAGTGATTTTATAGGATTTATAGTATATGACATTACTATATTAAGGTAGAAATTACACTGATGAATGTTTGGGTTGTTATATTGTTCCCCATTTTGAAATTTCACGCTCGAAATTTCATTTTACATAAACAGGTGAGGGAACTTATCCATCATAACCTCCTCTAGTTTCCAAGATTATTCATCATACATATGGTTCCTCCACCTCACATTGGATAATAGGGTTGTCTTTTTTACATAGTACCTTATATCTCTGGTCAAAAATCATTACTTGTTCCTCCTCATAAGAGATGTCATATTCGAGCTGTACCACAATTGAGTTAATTTCATGTGAGGGATCTATTGTGTACTTTCCTAGGTGTGACATGTGGAACACATCTTGATTTTGATCTATATTTGATGGAAGATCAAGCCAATAGGCTACATATCCTATGAGATGAAGTAACTAAATGGGGCCAATGTACCTGGGGTTATCTTCCCTTTATTTCCAAATTGTAAGACTCTCTTCCATGGTGATATTCGAAGGAAGACTGTATCTCCAACATCAAACTCCACGTCCCTTTGATGGTTTTCAGCCAAGATCTTTTTCCGACTCATAGTAGTTTTTAAATGTTCTGAAATATCATGTACATTCTCTATTATAAAATGAAAAATATTGGTTCCATGTAACTTCCTTTCAAAAAATTCATCGCAATAGGTTGGAGTACTACATCACATTCCATACATAGCTTTGAAAGGATCCATCTGAATACTAGAGTGTAATATATTTTTGTATGATGACTCAACCAATTGGATATGCTGATCCCATACTCCTTTTATTCTAATGAGTAGGGTCTTATCCTATATTCAATCATCTTAATTGTCCTTTCAAATTAGCCATCAGTTTTGGGGTCATAAGCCATGTTGAAATTTAATTCTGTTCTCAAATAATGTTAAAGACTCATCCAGAATTTAGATTTGAGCAAGAGATCATGATTAGAGACCATACATTGTGTTACCCCATGAATTATTACCATTTACTTCACATATATCATTGAAAGTTTTTCAAGAAAGAGATCTTATAAAACAATGATAAAGTGGGAAGTCTTCGTGAGTTGGTCCACCAAAACCCATATTTCATTATTTCCTTTGGATATCATCAGGAGACCCTGAAAACGTTCATAGTGACATTATCCCATTTCTACATGGTTATAGGGAAGGTATGCATCATCACTTCATACTTTTTTCGCTCTAACTTAGCTTTTCCACATACCATCAACTAGGAGATATACTCCACAATCTCCAACTTCAGGTTATCGCACCAGAAGTGTTCTTGAAGATCATAATACAAAGTGGTACTCCTAGGATGGATAGAGAATTTTGAGACATGTTAATTAGAATATTTCACCTACCAAAGAGCTTGTACACTAGTGGTACAGTGTAACACCCGAGACTTTTATGAGAAATATTTTGTTTTTATGTTATATAAACCATAAAAGGAATCTTTCAATACACACAACACTAGCTTGTCTTTCTTTACACGCAACCGCGACCTTCCTCAATAGCTTGCATTGTACTCAATACCGAGTTTCACTAAACAATGATATGCTATTAAAATATTATTAAAACTAGCCGTTATGAATAGTGATAACCACTTTTTGAAATTTTGTAAATTTTATTTTTCAAAATGGACTTCATTTTTGGATTCTGAATATCGAAATTAGCTTAGGGTGAAATTTTGGTACTTTTTAGATTACTTTCATATTCTGATGAATAGTGAAAATTACTAAATTTTAATTAAAAACAACCTTTTTAATCGAAATAATTAATAGTGATAAATTATTAATTTGAGTGGTTTTAAAGTATATTTATAATATATTTTTACAATTTAATACAATGTTGTTCTTTGGATATAATTTCACATTTAAACCAAACATAAACAAGTGTCAATCTTTTGATAGTTATTATCTTTTAAAAACACGCTATTTGTTTGGACGATGAGAATTAATTTTTAAATTAGTTAATGTAACTGATATGTTTTGAATTTGGTAAAATAATCATCATTTTTGAATTCAAAATATCAAATATAGCTTAGGCCTAATTTTTGGTATTTTTTCTGGAAACTTTCATTTTTTGATGAATAGTGAAACCACTAAGTGGTAGTTAAAAAAACTGAATTTTTCATAATACTTAATTTTACCACTTCTGTGAGTAGAATTTAGAAAATACGAGAGACATGGTTAATATCAAGGGCTAAAATGTGGTTCAATGAGATGAAAATAGTTTTCGGTGAATAGTAACTTTTCACTTTTTTTACCACGGTTAAAAGTAAATAGGGTAGTTAAAGATAAAAATGATATTATTATTACCCTAACACGTGTCCTAATTCTATTTTATAAGTTCAATTCGACCAAGAACAACCTTAGGAATAAAATATGACCATTTAGGCCCACTTGGATTAGATTAGGACATTTATTATCAATTTATTTAAAGAAGGGTAAAAATAGTTAAAATCAATGTTTATTAACTAATGCATTTTTAATATAGGGATATACAAAAGATAAATTAGACTATAAATAATCATTAGAAAGATAAAACGATTTCCTACATAATGATATTTTATTTTTAATTTTTATACTTTATATAAGTTAATTTATTTATTACACAAAGATAATGCCATAATTATCTTATTAATTAAATATTGACATAATTGATGTTATAAATACCCAAATAATGTAATTTGAGACTTTTTATGAATTCCACTAATTTTATAGGTTAATATGACATGTTATTATTTATTTAATTAATTTTTTTTCGAATTAATCATTGTGTTATGATTTTCACAAAAATCAATTACTAAATAGTGTCAAAATTGATATAAAATAGTTTTTAAAACAAATATTATATTATTAATTGTTATTTTATTCCTAAAAATATATGGTTCGGCCAAATGACTTAGATAAGGTTATATATATTAATAATAAAAAACATGGGGTTCGTTTGGCTTGTTATAGTAAGTTTATTAACCTTATAATGTACGAACACAAAAAGACACAGTAAAAGTAAAATTATCTAACTTAATGTTAAATCTAAATGATAAGGTTAAAATAGGAACCTAAACTTGTATAAATTCTATTGGATGAGAGAAGTTCGGCCCATCCCCACCTTAGCTTAGAAATAAATCAAATTGGAGCTATTTAAAACCGAATTTGGATTTATTATAAAATAATATTTTTAGTTTTTCCAAAGGAGCCCCTCTCCTCCCTTATAAAAGGGCACCTCCTCCCCCTCTTTCTCACACCACTTTGAGCCTTCAAGTTCGGCCAACCCATGCCAATTTCTTCTCTCCACTTCTCTAGAGACATCATATAGGTCCTGGTATTCTTCAAAGACCAATTTTAGTGTACTAAAAGGAGGTCTCAAAGAAGCGCTAAAAGAAGAGGTAATGTCTGTTACCGATTCTTTCATCATTATTTCTTCTTCCACTTCTTCTTCATTAGTTGTTTCATTATGAAGTAATAACATCAGTATCACTCATATACTGATATGTTATTGTAAGTATGAAACAACCCAATTTCACCATCTATCCATCCTACGGAAAATGAACTCACCATGCGTGCGTACGTACGGAATACTGTCTCCACGCCGTGGTGTAATCTATTTTCCACCACCACCTTACTTGGATGGGTATAATGGAGTAAATAATAACTATATATTATTATTGTAAAGTTATATTGATTCTGAAATTGTATATATACACTCCATTACAATTTCACGATCATGGGAATGATATCATCGCTCGTGCGTACATACGGAATACCGTCTCCACGATGTGATGTGACTCGTTCTACATGATCTTCATTGAATAATGATTATATAAATGAATTTAATGAATGAATATATTACACTAATACCAATCTGGAAATGAGGTATCTATAACCTAAAAAGAATAATAAGAATTTATTCGACAAAACACGCATAAGAACAAAAAGTAATAAACTCCCGAATAACAAGTAGTAATGAAATACTACTAATAAGAAGCTAATAAAATGACCATATATGATATCATAAAAATAAGTATTATTATGGAATAAGTCAAAAACATTATTTAAATCATTATACAGGATGTTCGGACACATACAAAGCAACTCAGATCTAAGGTAAGGGAAATATCACAATCTCATTTTATTTGATATTGTTTATACTTTGGTATTTACTGGGGTGTATTTTTCATCCACATCCATGTTTCCTCAATATTTAATATTATTTCCATACACCTACAATTTTTTAAATCCAATTTTACCCTTCGGTGAGTTTTTAGTAAAAGATATGAAAGGAATCTTTTGTCGTTTTTCGTACGTGGTACTTTTTGATTTTTCCAACAAAAGTATGAGAAGAATGTTTTATTAACTTATACAACATGAATGGATTTTTAAAACATTATTTCCAAGAAGCTTCCTTAACAAGTTTTCATGTTTATTTTTAATCAACTTCTTTTAGTTTAAAATTGTATGACATGTTAAGAAAGGAAAAAAATTTGAAGTAGAAAGGATATTTTCATTAAGAATGGAGTTCAAGTGTTTTATCAAAATTATTTACCATCTATGTTAATATAGGGTTCTGTTTCTATCCCTATTATTACATTGATTTGATTATGTTTTGATGGAATTATTTTTATGAATTCCTTTGTCTTATATGAATTGTTTTATGATGTCATGATGTTTAAGAATCCCATTTTTATTACATGGGTTATGTAATGATTTATGATTTTGTGGCACACATAATAATGGTATGATTATGAGATGGGTGGGACCTATATCTCCCTCCAATGCATTGGGTAAAGATTTTATATCTCATGAGATAGACATGTCTGGAAGGGCAGGTTAAACCGGTTCAGTGAAACAGGACGGAAACGAGGAATGAACTCGGTTCAGAAATGGACTTTGTCCACTGAGATAGTCTTGGCAATGAGTCTTGGCTAATAAGAAATGATTATCTATGATTATGTGTGTATGAAACAAAGTTTCATGTTTTAAGTTATGATTATTGGGATTTCATTTCACTACTATGATTTATCCCATGTTATGAAATTATGATCTCTTTTGCGGGATAAGATTTCCAAAAGATATGTTCTTATGAATATGATGTGATTGATATTTCTTTTTATACCCTTACTGAGCATTTGAGCTCACCCTTTTGTATGTTTTTTCCCCATGTCCGGAAGAAGGTTATTAACTAAGATATGCCAAAAGGGACTATAGATATGATGAAATAAATGGAAGACAGTGTAGACGCTTTATTAACTAGTTGGTTATGTTTCCCAGTTTCTAAAGACACTATACCTATACGGTCCTTTCATGGTTTTGTTATATGTTGTAATAAGTATGCTTCAATTTTGAAGTAATAATAATGTATGTAAAGTATGGGTCGTTATAGTTGGTATCAGAGGAAAGGTATAGTCAACCTTTGGAAACAAGGATGTGAAAGACTTAGTAAGAACCCTAAGGATAAGTCTAAGCATAGAAGACAATCTTAGTGTTTTAGAAATGGCCATGAATAACCAAGTATAAGACCTTAAGTATGAAATTTTATTCTTTATTATGTGGTTTTCCTATTATAATTAGTGTTGCTCACACTATTCTTCTTGGTTTTTGTAAATGGCTGGATCTCGAAGGAACCGTGTTAATGCGGAATGTGACAGGCAATGCAATGATTGTCCCCCTGAGCAACCAAACGTTATAGGAGATGGAATACAAAATCTTGTAGCCATTCTCACACAACTTTCTCATGCTATGAATCATGCAAGACTTCCAAACGAGCAAAGGAAGGAGCAACATTCTTTTGAATCCTTCATGAGGCATATTCCACCTTCATTCAGCGGGTCTACTGATCCATTAGTTACTGAACAATGGATTAGTACTACTGAAAAGTTATTTTCAATTCTTCAATGTTCTGAACATGAAAAAGTCATCTTAGCAGTGTATCGTTTGGAAGGTGATGCTGATCAATGGTGGAATCTTATCAATAATATGAGGCAAAGAGATGAAATTGAGTCCATGTAATGGGACGAGTTCAAGAACTTAATTTTCAATAAGTACTTCCCTCGTATTCTCCGAAAAAAGATAGAGAAAGAGTTTCTTGAACTGAAGAAAAAGGATGATGAATCTGTTGGTACCTATGAAGCAAATTTTACAAGACTTGCAAGGTACGCTTCTGGTATTATTATCCAACCTGAGAGTAATATCGATCGATTCTTTAGTGGCTTAAAATCAAGTCTTCTAAGGGCCTTAGCCATAAGGGACTTCAATAGCTACGAGAAAATTGTTTGATGTGCTCTTAAAGTTGAGATGGAGATTGGAGTAACCCATCAGTCATATGGGTTTGATAAGAAGAGGAAAATTGAATTCAAAGGAAAATATAAAGAGCACACTGAAAAGAAGATGAGCTTTCCATTATGCTCAATGTGTGGAAAGAAACATGGAGGGAGTTGTCTTAAAGGGACAAGTAAATGTTTCAAATGTGGAAAGGAAGGTCATCAGGCATTCGAATGCTGCAATGATGAGAAGAAGATGTGTATTGATGCAAACAAAGGAAGGGACACACAGAATGAACCTACTACACTTCAATGTTTGAAGTTTAAGGAGATGGGTCATTATGCCAATAAATGCACTAATACAAGGGTTGTTGATGATGATCGACATCAACAAAATCTTAAGGCTAAAGAAAAAAGGAAAGTCACATGCAATTTCTATCAGCGATGTAGAGTACGATTACGATGTGGTGAAAGGTACACTTACCATCCACTATAAAGTAGCAAATGTTTTATTTGATTCTGTATCCACCCACAATTTTATTTCTGAATATTTTTCTAAGGGTATCACCGTATTACCTCGACAATTAGATGTTGAGATAGTTGTGACAACACCTAATGGCACAACTGTCGCATCAAAAGTTTATAATTCTTCCCCAATTGAAGTTTGTGGGAAAGTGCTTCCTGAAAATCTTGTGATCCTTCCTATAGTGAAATTTGATGTGATTCTTAGCATGGATTTCCTTTCTTTATATGGAGCTCATATCAATTGCCAAAGATGGGAAGTCACATTTCATATTCTGTATCAATCTATGATCGTCTATCGATTCCAGGATGAACATAACCTTCCAGTGGAAATTTCATCCATATTATGGGTCTTGATTCCACTGAATGGAGGTTATTTTTCTCAAATGGTTGGTGAGAAACTCATAATTAAGAATATTTCCATTGTACGGGAGTTTGATGATGTCTTTCCAGAGGAATTGTTGGGTCTTCCACCAAATTGTGAAGTTGAGTTGTCAATAGAACTCGTACCATGTGCTTTACCTATTTAAAAGAAACCTTATAGAATGGCCCCAATTGAGTTGTAAGAATTGAAGAAGCAACTCCAAGAGAATCTTGATATGGGATTCATACACCCTAGTGCATCACCTTGGGGAGAACCTATTCTATTTGTTAAGAAGAAATATGGTTCAATGAGACTCTGTATTGATTATCAAGAACTTAACAAGATCACTATCAAGAACAAATATCCTCTCCCATGCATTGATGACTTATTTGACCAACTATGTGGAGCTCAATACTTTTCCAAGATTGATCTTCGTTCAGGGTATCATCAATTAAGGGTCAAAAGGGAGGATTTACCAAAGATGGCTTTCTGTACAAGGTATGGACACTATGAATTTATAGTGATGCCATTTGGTCTTACTAATGCCCCTGCTATCTTCATGGATCTGATGAATAGAGTTTTTAGAGACTATCTTGATAAGTTTGTGGTTGTCTTTATAGACGATATTCTTGTATATTCAATGAGCAAGGAAGAACATGAAGATCACTTGAGAATTATATTGAAGACTCTGAGAAAGGAGAATCTTTATGCCAAATTTACCAAGTGTGAATTTTGGCTTCAAAGAGTTTCATTTTTGGGTCACATAATCACAAAAGAGAGGATATCTGTGGATCCAGCAAAAATAGAGGTTATCGAAAGATGGTCGAGACCAACAATAGTAACTGAGATCTGATGTTTTCTTGGTTTGGCAGGATATTATCGACGTTTTGTGAAAGATTTTTCATGATTATCTAATCCACTCACCAAAGAGTTAAGTTTGTCTAGATGGAGGAATGTGAATAGAATTTCAAGGAGTTGAAAAGAAGATTATCCAGTGCACCTGTGCTAACACTACCTTGTAGTGGAGGAAGTTTTGTGACCTACAGTGATGCATCCAAGAAGGGATTGGGGTGTGTTCTTATGCAAAATGATATGGTGATAGCTTATGCCTCACGACGGTTGAAAATCCATGAGCAAAATTACTCAACTCATGATTTGGAGTTAGTTGCGGTAATATTTGCATTAAAGATTTGGAGGCATTATCTTTATGGAGAAAGGTGTGATATTTATATTGATCATAAAAGTTTAAATTATATTTTCACAGAAAAGGAGCTGAATATGCGCCAAAGAATATGGTTGGAGTTGATTAAGGATTACGACTCCTCAATTCATTACCACCCTAGGAAAGAAAACAAGGTAGCAGATGCATTAAGTCGACAAGACCATGCCAAATTATCCATGATAAGGATCACAAAAGATCCAATATTTATGGATTTACAAAGGATGGATCTTGGAATTATAATGGAAGGGGGGGAAATTGTATCTTTCTCAAATGAATGTTCAACCATATATACATGTGAAGATTAAAGAGGCGCAGAAAGAAGATGTAGAGTTACAAAAGAAGGTGAAAATATTCCTGAATTCAACCTTAATTATGATGGGATAATAATGTTCAGGAATCGGGTTTGTGTTCCTCCCATCCCCAAATTAAAGAAGGAGCTGCTGGATGAGGCTCATAGTTTTTCATTCTCTATTCATCCTGGAAGCACAAAGATGTATATGGACCTGAAAGAGTACTTCTGGAGGGATGGCATGAAAATAGATGTTGCTGAATATGTCTCTCGATGCTTGGTTTGACAGCAAGTTAAAGCTGAGAGACAGAAGTCTAAGGGGATGATACAACCATTACCCATACCTGAATGGAAATGGGAAAACATCACTATGGACTTTGTCATAGGACTTCCTAAAACATCCCAAGGAAATAATGCTATCTGGGTCATAGTTGATCATCTTACAAAGTCTGCACACTTCATTTCTATTAGAGAGGATTTCTCTCTGGATCACCTTGCCAGGATATATGTAAAGGAAGTGGTAATATTTCATGGAGTACCACTTTCTATTATATCTGATCGGGATCCGAGATTTACCTCGAAGTTCTGGTGAAGTCTTTAGCATACTCAGGATACAGAGTTGAGTTTATGCACTGCTTATCATCCTCAAACAGATGGTCAGTCTGAGAGAACAATTCATACTCTAGAAGATATGTTGAGAGCTTGAACTATGGATTTCAAAGGTGGTTGGGATCAACACATATTACTTTGGTGGAATTTTCTTATAATAATAGCTTTCACTCCAATATTCATATGGCTCCTTATGAAGCTCTCTATTGAAAGAAATGCAGGACTCCAACTTGCTGGGATGAAGTTGGGGAAAGAAAGCTATTAGGACCTGATCTTGTTGATGAGATGGCAGAAAAGGTCCGATCTATTCAACAAAACATAAGAGCAACTCAGAGTCGACAGAAAAGTTATGTCCACAACCGAAGAAAAGACATAGAGTTTGAAGTGGGTGATAAAGTGTTCTTACGAATATCTCCCTGGAAGAGGGTCATGAGATTTGGAAAGAAGGGGAAGTTGAGCCCTAGATATATCAGTCCTTTTGAAATACTGGATCGTGTTGGAAAGGTAGCTTACCGATTGGAATTTCCACCGAATCTTTCTCAAGTTCACGATGTGTTCCATATATCTCTCCTGAGAAAGTACATACCTGATCCTTCACATGTACTCAGCTCAGAAGTTGTACCACTGAAGCAAGATCTTTCTTATGAAGAATAGCCGATAGAGATTCAGGATCATAGCGAAGAAGTCCTTCTAAACAAGACCACTTGATTGGTGAAAGTTTTATGGAGGAACCAACAATTAGAAGAAGCTACATGGGAGCTGGAGGATATGATGAGGGAGAGGTATCCTCATATTTTTGTTACAAAGTGACGAATTTCGAGGGCGAAATTCCTTTTAAGGTGGGTAGAATGTAACACCCGAGATTTTTATGAGAAATATTTTGTTTTTATGTTATATAAATAATAAAAGGAATCTGTCACTACACACGAAACTAGCTTGGCTTGCTTTACACGCAACCGCGGTCTTCCTGAATAGCTTGCGTCGTACGCAATACCGACTTTTACTAAACAACGATATGCTGTTAAAATATTATTAAAACTAGCCGTTATGAATAGTGATAACCACTTTTTGAAATTTTGTAAATTTTATTTTTCAAAATGGACTTCATTTTTGGATTCGGAATATCGAAATTTTCTTAGGGTGAAATTTTGTTACTTTTCGGATAACTTTCATATTCTGATAAATTATAAAAATTATGAAATTTTAATTAAAAACAACCTTTTTAATCGAAATAATTAATAGTGATAAATTAATAATTTGAGTGGTTTTAAAGTATATTTAGAATATATTTTTACAATTCAATACAATGTTGTTCATTGGATGTAATTTCACATTTAAACCAGACATAAACAAGTGTCAATCTTTTGATAGTTATTATCTTTTAAAAACACGCTATTTATTTTGACGACGGGAATTAATTTTTAAATTAGTTAATGTAACTGATATGTTTGGAATTTGGTAAAATAAACATCATTTTTGAATTTATAATATCAAATATAGCTTAGGCCTAATTTTTGGTATTATTTCTGGAAACTTTTATTTTTTGATTAATAGTGAAACCACTAAGTGGTAGTTAAAAAAACTGAATTTTTCATAAAACATAATTTTACCGCTTCTGTGAGTAGAATTTCGAAAATCTGAGAGACACGGTTAATATCAATGTCTAAAATGTGGTTCAATGAGATGAAAATAATTTTTTGGTGAATAGAAATTTTTTACTTTTTTTAACACGGTTAAAAGTAAATAGGGTAGTTAAAGGTAAAAATGATATTATTATTACCCTAACACATGTCCTAATTCTATTGTATAAGTGTAATTCGACCAAAAACAACCTTAGTAATAAAATATGACCATTTAGGCCCACATGGATAAGATTAAGACATTTATTATCAATTTATTTAAAGAAGGGTTAAAATAGTTAAAATCAATGTTTAATAAATAAAACATTTTTAATATAGGGTTATACATAAGATAAATTCAACTATAAATATTAATTAGAAAGCTAAAAATATTTCCCACATAATGATATTTTATTTGTAATTTTTAGACTTTAAATAAGTTAATTTATGTATGACACTAAGATGATGCAGTAATAATCTTATTAATGAAATATTGACATAATTGATGTTATAAATACCCAAATAAATGTAATTTGAGACTTTTTATGAATTCAAATAATTTTCTAGGTTAATATGACATGTTAGTATTGATTTAAATAATTGTTTTCGAATTAATCATTCTGTTATGATTTTCACAAAAATCAATTACCAAATAGTGTCAAAATTGATATAAAATAGTTTTTAAAACAAATATTATATTATTAATTGTTATATTATTCCTAAAAATCTAAGGTTAGGCCAAATGACTTTGAAAAGGTAATATATATTAATAATAAACAACTTGGGGTTCGTTTGGCTTGTTATTGTAATTTTATTAACCTTATAGTGTAAGAACACAAAAAGACACGGTAAAAGTAAAATTATCAAACTTAATGTTAAATCTAAATGATAAGGTTAAAATAAGATCCTAAACTTATCTAAATTATATTGTATGAGAGGATTTCGACCCATACCTACCTTATCTTCTAAGTAAATCAATTTGGAGCTATTTAAAACCAAATTTGGCTTTATAATAAAATAATATTTTGAGTTTTTCCAAAGGAGCCCCTCTCCTCCCTTATAAAAGGGCACCTCCTCCCTCTCTTCATCACACCACTTTGAGCCTTCAAGCTCGTCCAAACCCTGCCAATTTATTCTCTCCACTTCCCTAGAGACATCATAGAGGTCCTGGTATTCTTCAAAGACCAATTTTAGTGTCCTAAAAGGAGGTCTCAAAGAAGCGCTTCAAAGAAGAGGTAATGTCCATTACTGATTCTTTCATCTTTATTTATTCTTCCACTTCTTCTTCATTAGTTTTTTCATTATTAGGTAATAACATCAGTATCACTCATATAATGATATGTTATTATAAGTATGAAACAACCCTATTTCACCACCTATCCATCCTACGAAAAATGAAATCACCACGCGTGCGTACGTACGGAATACCGTCTCCACGCCGTGGTGTAATATATTTTCCACCACCACATTACTTGGATTGGTATAATGGTGTAAATAATAACTATATATGATTATTGTAATGTTATATTTATTCTTAAATGTATATATACACTCAATTACAATTTCACGATCATGGTAACGATATCATCGCTCGTGCGTTCGTACAGAATACCGTCTCCATGATGTGATGTGACTCGTTCTACATGATCTTCATTGCATAATGATTATATAAATGAATTGAATGAATGAATATATTACACTAATAACAATCTATAAATGAGTTATCTATAACGTAAAAAAAAGAATAATAATTTATTCGACAAAACACGCATAAGAACAAAAAGTAATAAACACCCGAATAACAAGTAGTAATGAAATATTACTAATAAGAAGCTAAGAATATGACCGTATATGATATCATAAAAATAAGTATGATTCTTGAATAAATCAATAACATTATTTAAATCATTATACAAGAGGTTCGGACACTTACGAAAAAATCATACCTAAGGTAAGGGAAATATCACAATCTCATTTTATCCGAGATTGTTTATAATTTCGTATTTACTAGGTTGTATTTTGTCATCCACATCCATGTTTCCTCAATATGTAATATTATTTCCATCAACCTACAATTTTTTAAATCTAATTTTACCCTTCGGTGAGTTTTTAGTAAATGATATGAAAAGAATCTTTTGTCGTTTTTCGTAAGAGGTACTTTTTGACTTTTCCGAAAAAAGTACAAGAAGAATGTTTTTTTAACTTATACAGCATGAATGGATTTTTAAAACATTATTTCCAAGAAGCTTCCTTAACAAGTTTTCAAGTTTATTTTTAATCAACTTCTTTTAGTTTAAAATTGTATGACATGTTAAGAAAGGAAAATGTTTTTGAAGTAGAAAGGATATTTTCTTCAAGAATGGAGTTCAAGTGTTTTATCAAAATTATTTTCCATATAAGTTAATATAGGGCGCTGTTTCTATCCCTATTATTAAATTGATTTGATTATGTTGTGATGGAATTATTTTTATGAATTCCATTATCTTATATGAATTTTTTTATGATGTCATGATGTTTATGAATCCCATTTTTATTACATGGGTTATGTAATGATTTATGATTTTGTAGAACACAAAAGAATGGTTTCATTATGAGTTGGGTGGGACCTATATCTCCCTCCAATGCATTGGGTAAAGATTTTATATCTCATGAGATAGACATGGCTGGAACTACAGGTTAAACCGGTTCAGTGAGACAGGACTGAAACGAGTAATGAACTCAGTTAAGAAATGGACTTTGTCCACTAAGATAGTCTTGGCAATGAGTCTTGACTAATAAGAAATAATTATCTATGATTATGTGTGTATGCCACAATGTTTCATGATTTAAGTTATGATTATTGGGATTACATTTCAATACTATGATTTATCCCATGTTATGAAATTTTGATCTCTTTTACAGGTTAAGATTTCCAAATGATTTGTTCTTATGAATATGATGTGATTGATATTTCTTGTGTTTACCCTTACTGAGCATTTGAGCTAACCCTTTTGTATGTTTTTTCCCCAGGTCAGGAAGAAGGTTATTATGTAAGATATGCCAAAAGGGACTATAGATATGATGAAATAAATGGAAGATAGTGTAGACGCTTTATGAACCAGTTTTTTATGTTTCCCAGTTTCTAAAGGCACTATACCTACACAGTCCTTTCATGGTTTTGTTAAATTTTGTAATAATTATGCTTCAATTTTGAATTAATAACAATGTATGTAATGTATGGGTCGCTATATACAAGCTCCTTCTTGGAATCCAAAAGACCTAGGATCAAAGCAGTGTATGGGAGAATTTCTGAGTTACTGTAGCAGCGGTAGCACTGTAGTGGCGGAGGGACTGTAACAGGTATTATAGTGGCGAACGAACTGTAGCATAGCGGGTACTATAGAATTACTATTCACCGAGGGGTCCTTTAGGCCAGAAATGGGCTTTCAAGCCTTGTATTCAGGCCACTTGGCCTCGAGACTTTGGGCTATGTAATGGGTCTCCCTCTACCCAGTCTAAAGAGTTCTTTGCTTTAAATAATAAATTGAGGCTTCGGCCCCATACTTTTAAAAAAAATTACAAAATTTCACCTTCTTTACTCCAGGCAATGAAGGAACAGAAACCTTCATTCCAAATAGAATAACACCATTTTCATTGATATAGAACCAATTCAATTTCCCTTATTTTATCGTATTTACCTTCTTTTGTAACTCTGAATCATCCCTTTTTGCATTCTTAATCATCACATGGATAGATGGTTGGGAAATAATTCTGGGATGATATGATTTATTCATGATATTATTATTTTTAAATATATCCTTTTCATATCAATGAAAATAGGGTCTTTCTCAATCTGAAACATCGATTGAGTTTGTAACACCCCGTTATTTTGGTAAAAAAATTGAATTAATTAATATTTTTTGATATTTTTCATTTCACACTACACTAAAAATAGCTTTTCACTCAGTCAAAAATTCATTTAAAATGGAAACAACTAGTTTTATGTTACACGAAATACCAAAATGGTGTATGTTACACGTAACAATAGAGTTAGAATACATGACACACAAGATTTACCATCCTCGACGGCTTGTGAAACACACAACACCGAGTGTTAACTAACTATAATATAATTTTAAAAATATTATAACAATTTGATATAATCTCACTACTATGTTAATGTGTATGAATATTTTTAACTAAATTATAAAAATTTATGGTTTACACAAATTTAGGAGGATTTCACACGTTACCATTAATTAGAAATGAGTATGAAAACCGATTAAATATAAAGGAAGATATTATTATAGTCATAAAGATATTTAAATCTACTAAATTAAATTAATTACCATTTTTATGTGTTATTAATGTAATACTTATTTTTTATATTTAATAAAATATAGTTTATTTTCATCCAATATATTTGATGTACCTAAGATAAGAACAATCCAATTTTTATGCTTAAAACCCTATATTTTTATTAAGACATTTTTTATCGCCTTTTATTTGAGGAACATTTTTTTATCCAATTTTTGGAAATTTTATATATTTTATATGTCAAAATAAATTCCAAATTTTGAATTGGGGCATAAAAATTAGGTTCAGATAATTTTTATATCTTTATTCAAGGTGTCATCTTATACTGTATAGTTAAAAATACTGGATTTTAATTCAAAATTTTGTTTTCATTTATTTTATTTATAAAATTAAATTAAATTATTAATTATTTTAATAGTATATTAAATAATATTTCTTTAATTAATCCAATTTAGGTCATTTGATCCGATTTTACATTGACATTGGATATAAAAACATAACAAGGCTTTGAATGTTTTGACTTTAAAAACCTGTAATGTCATCCCTTCAGTGGGATTAATTTTCAATTATTTTTTGCCTCTTATCTTATAAGATTTAGAAAAATGGATTACCTAATTGGAATCGTAATAATTTATAATTTGTAAAAGGGATTATTATTTTTGAACAAAAACTATTAGTGGATGAGATTAAAATTAATTACACCGGGTAAGAACAAAATTAGGATAAAAAAGTACTAAACCTAAAATATAAGACCCAAAAGACCTAGAAAATTGTCCAAAAACCATTTCATATCCATATTTTGACCCTATAATCATATTTCTATAATTGTTTTACATTATTTGATCCAATTTATAAATGAATTACGTGGCATTAATTATCTCTTCAAATATTTTCCAGATTGTCACTCCACCTCCACTATAAAAGGCAACCACATCTATGCATTCATCACACCTCTAATACCTTTTAGGCTCGGTGATAATTTTCCCAAGTAGACTCCAAAAATACATCCCATAGATATTAAATCCTATTTTGGGAAGAAATTATATCATGGAAGCCTTTTAAACAAACCAAAAAGAGTAACCTGATTTAGAGGTAACATCTTCTCTCAAGCTCCTATATTTTGTTTTTTTCTTCACCCCCTCAAATTTATTTATTCCATTATTGTGTAAAAACCAATTATAATACAAATAAATTATTTTTTATGAAACTATTTTGGCTTACACTTACACAAACCTCAATTTAATGGATATCAAACATACTATTTCTGTGTATGGAGAACCATTACCTCACGAAATGATGATTGTTCATTATTCATTTACCACCAATCATGGTGGAAAATATGATGGAAGAAAATATTTATATATGTAATATATTATATTTACTATTCCTTTCAAAACACACATATCATTACTTTCCATTCAGTGTTAATATGATAATCTCATTTATGGAAGTGTGGACACCCCCCCCAAGTGATGTGATTTATTCGCACCACATGAATTGTATTAATGATGGGTTTAGTGACATTATATGATATATATGATACAAATACGATACTTTAATAATTATATATATACATACATAAATAAATATATTCCATTTTTTTCTTCCTTTTAATATGACCTTGAAAATGGAAACAAAATTCATGCATACGTATAGCTTATAGCCTCCATGAACAGTGTATCCCATTTAATACTTCTTTATTCTATTTATTATGATAATATATATTTATATTCTGGATATAAATTTTTTTAATATAATGATATAAATTATTGAATAAGAATATAATTATAAGGACTAACAATATAAAAAATCTTGAAACCTGCGAAAAACAAAGCGTATATTACCCGAAGTGAAATCTTAACAAAGGATCGTTAACAAGCAAGTAAGAAAAGGTAAAAATCAGAAAATATATAGTAATAGATATAAGAATACGACTCTATAAAGTACATATAATTAACTTAAATTTATTGAATAGTAATATTTTACGAGTAAAGAGACAGCCAAAAAAATGTAAGGAATTTCATCTCTCATTTAATTTCAATGAGAAACGTGTTATGTTCTCCACTATTTCCATTTTATGGTGTTTTTACGACACATGATTTAATTTTATTTATATTATGATTAATATTATGGGTATTCACATGTCCATTTTATTTTCCTTCATTCATGGGGTTTAATATTAAAATGTTACCAAATTAGTAAATGTTTTGTCACAAATTGTATTATTTGATACTCATGTTTTGTTATGCACCACAACACCTTTTCAAGGTTACTATATTTTCGGTCTACATGATATATCATGATTCAAAACATTTTAATGATATTTTATGCAACTTGTAATTTAATTTCTTACATGGAGTGTATGGCCCTATGTTACAAAGTCAAAAGAGTTTATTGATGAAATCTCATAGCTTTTCTAGATTGTTTATCTTTATGCTTCCATTGATGAAATATTATCATCCATCTCTCAAGGACCTTCATGAATTTTCTTCTCCTACGTATATTGGTGATATATTCATGTATTGGTACCATTTTATACTATTTGGTATATAATATAGTGTATAATGTGTTTTAAAGATTGAATTTACCCTTTCCATAGTCTAAGATCAATGTTTTCTAAAAAGGTAATGCAAGGATATTATAACATTATCCTAAAATATATGAAATAATATTTTAGAAATTTTTCCTTTTACAAATATATTCAATGGAATATTCTAGTTTCTTTCCAAATAATGAATTTTTCTATCCTTCTTACGGTGAAAAAGGAATATAATTTGACCTTGTACGAGATGTACAGACTTACCCACCATCATTTCTTAAATTCACTATACAAATTTTAAAATGGTTAATAATTAATAATTTCTTTTTCAAAATTGATTTTAATGGAAATTATTTTCCAAATTTTTTATACTTCTCTTATTTGTTTTCATGAAAAATGGTTTTAAAACAATTTTCAAGATTATTTTATAACTTTCCAATTACAATGGTTTTCAAAAACAATTCATGCGTTCTATATAAATTTACAAGGTATTTTTGAAAAAAAATCAAATTTTTTATTTATTGAAATCCGTTTTCAAATAAAAATGATATTTTCATCTTGAAACTTTTTTAATAGATATTTATAAACTGTTTTCCATCTAAGATGACATATATTAATGTTACTCATGCCCTTCTCTGAAATAATCTAAAGGTTCAATTCATATACTTTTTATGAATGAGTTATTGGTAATTTCATTGTCTTTATGAAACCCATTTATCCTTCATGGGTTATATGAATTTGAAATCCGTTACTCATTCACGTTTTATTCTTTTGATGAAATAATTATGAAACCTGAAACCTTTCCACAGGATTGGTAATGTTTACATGTTTATGAAACCCATTTCATTTGGTGGGTTATGAAATGTCTAATTATGATCTTGTGGAGAATGTATGTATGATTTCATTATGATATTGGTGGGACCTATATCTCAGTCCAATTAATTTGTTAATGATTTATATCACACAAGGTAATGATGAGAATCAACTCAACAGGTGTGATACAATATGGTAAGATGGGGAAACCATATAAATTATATAGAAAGTACTAATACTGGGGATGATGGTGTGTCCTACCTAATTGGTGTAGTCACCATGAAGATGGATGATGAGGAAAACCAATCAATTATGAGAATTTGGGGAAACCTGATCCATTAAAAGTATAGTACTGTTACTGGGGATGGTGGTGTGTACCACCTAGTAGGTGTTGTTCCCAAGAAGTGTCCTGATATGTTCCAGCGATATTTCTTGACATATATGGAATTTTAATAACATATTTTTGTATGCCACAATTTCAAGTCTTACTCCTATGATATGCTTTCATGGATTACATTATTTATTTTATTATGATTCATGTTTTATAATCAACCATTATTTATGTCATGATTCATATTTATGATCTTTTATATGAAGGGTGTGATCATACAATGTTTTTATCATGTTCTAATAGCCCATATGTTCATGTTTATAATTACATTTCCCATAGTTTACCCTTACTGTTCATTTGAGATCACCCAATTTTATGTTTCCTTCCCTAGGTTATAAAACTATGTAGTAAGTATGATGTATCTAGGAAGGGTTCTAGTCATTAAGAACCTAGTGGGAGATAATGTAGCTCTTTTATGTACCGATGTTTATGTTTCCAATTTTCCAAAGGCACTATAACAATCATGGCCTTTGTGAGTCTGTTTATATAATGTTTATGTATTCAACAAATGTATAGTAATGTCAATATTTTGAAAACAAGGTTGGATATAGTTGGTATTATAGAAAATTTATTGTTGGCCTTGGTAAACTTGGATGAAAAAATATTATTGTGATCCCTAGGTTTATTTCTAAGGCTATTTATAGAGATATATCCAAGGATAAGTATAAGGATGACTAAAATTTTGTGAAAATGTTAAAGAATTTTGCTAAAGTATATTGTTAGTGGTTTCCTAACAATACATCCATGCCTATACAATAAAAGTTGTTGTGGCATTGTCACATATGTACCTATGGGTAACAACTCTAATAATATGTTCTGGGCTTGAATTAGGGTAATCTGGTACAAGGAAAGATCCTTTCTACACACCTAGTTTGAGACTCCTGAGAGTTATGCTTTGAGAATTCAGAAACTCTTCATGACCAATCATGAAATATTTTAATATATTATTCCTATAAAAAACCTTGGATGAACCTATAATGTTATTTATTAAAAAAAGGTGTCATGATTCATCATAGAAGTAATGTTTCATTATTATGTGTCCATCTAATAGAAAATCTATTTCTCACCCCACGCTTTTTGGTTTTAGTAATTGGGATAAATAAAAAGAACATGGTTAGAAGTTAATGTTTCATATGTGAAAATTATGGGTATTGTGAGAATCTATTTCCAATGAGGAAATTTCATAAATAGAATCCAGAAGGTCTTATGAGTATTGGTTATACTTCTATAGATAAACAGACTGCATGTGACATGTGTAAAAAATGTGATATTCTTTTTGTATTTTTTACATTAAACATTATTAACAATATTATATTGAAGTTGAGGAACATTAATACATGATTCATATATCATATTCTATTAAAGATTTACTATGGAATAAGTTGATAAATAATGAGTAATGGTTCAAGAATGACGATGGATTAATTAAGTAATTATGTTTTGGAATTCAGTGATTATGTTATACGAATCATAAAATATATATAATTATTTTTTATGTATAAGTTTTAATTAATGTTTTAAGTGGACCCAATTATTGGGGATGATGAAATAGAAAAGTGATTTCATGGAAATGTAATATTTCAATTAAGGGAAGGTAACCCTTAGATAGTGCATGAGGTTGAGATAATTATGACTGGATAATTATAAGTTGAATATGAATAAGTAAATTGGATATTATAGATACCTTGAAAATAAATAATTATTTGTTCAAAGGTGGTTTATTATCTCTCTAATGAATTTGATAACATTTTTTAATTAATAAATACATCAAATACACATTGAAATAATGAAGAATCAATGTTTTCCAAAATAATTTAGGGTAACTTAGGTTAATACCATGATTCGAGAGATTCTATTATGAGTGTATTCAAATTTTTTGAATTGTGAAAAACCGATAGATACTTTTTGATATATAATCCAATCACTGTGGAGATGATTTCATGACTGTATTTCTATGGTTTTAGAATTTCATCATTGAGAAGGGTTATAAGGTTAAGAATTCATGAAAAGTTTATGGTAAGATTCAAAGGAAGTATTTAAGCACTGATTTTGTATTGAAAACATTGGTTAGAAGGCTATTTAGTGATTGACCTTTTTCCAAGAATGCCAACCTATTATATTTTAAAAATTATATTAGCAGAGTTTTAGAAAAGAAAATTATGTATGTAGGGTGACAACCAATCCTCTATAGAAAGGCCATGGGTCTTGAACCCATAAACGAAGGACAACAAGGGTTTCACACCTACCACTGGCCTACACGATGTCCTGCTTAATGTAAATTTATTTTTAATTTATACATATTTATTATGAACCAATAATATTAATTTTTATGTTTTAGATTAATGGATGTTGATAGTTATACTTTTCATTATTTTATGGTCCTCAAGATCCACTAAAATTTTATTTTAGTTTATTATTCATCAAAGATAATTTCTGAAAATTCATTCCACAAGGTAACGACTGTATTTGAAATTTTTCAAGGACATCCAAAGTATAAAATTGGGTTTATAGAAATTTAGCATGAATTAATCATTTCCCTGAACATTATAAAAATTAAATGTTATACTAATAATTTAAATTTTGATAATCCAATGGCTTCTAGAATCATCAAAGATTTATAAATTTGAGGCCCTTATATTTCATTTTATCATTAACTTGTTTGTGATTGATTACCTCAATTACTATATATAAAAATATATTCTTTTCTTTCATGTCCAATATTCACTCCCAACCTATGTCCTCCTATATGGAATTCTAGTTATATATTACATTGGGTAATCATTATCATTCCAACATTCCCTTTCTAAGGGATGTTTATGTATTCATTTTTATGATGTCGGTTTATAGAAATGAAACTTTCAGGAATTAAACCATTGATAACCTTGATGAATTTACAGGGCGATATTCATGTTAATTGGTATAAAATGTAACACCATGAGATATTGGTGAACTTTTTTTCAAATTAATTTATTATTTGGATATTTTTCACTTCATACAACACATATTATAGATTTTCAAGGATTGAAACATTTTTTTCACATAGAACTCGCTTAGTGTATTTTACATGCAATCCCAAATTGGTGTACATTACACGAAATAAACGGTTATCATACATTACATGTAAGATTGACCTTCCTTGATAGCTTGTTTAACACGCAAGACCAAGTGTTACCAAACTATAATATATTATTAAAAACAATATTATAATGAGATATAACCAAGTCGATATGATGTTTCATATGAATAATATCAACATAATTATGAAAATATGGGGTTTACAAAAATATAATATTAATTCATATGTTACCATTAACTAGAATGAAATCAGAAAACCAATCGAATGTAAAAGAAGAGATTATTGTAGTCTTAAAGATAATTTATTCTATTAAATTAATTTATTTATCATTTTAAAGTGATATTAATGTATAAATATTTTTTATATTTAATAAATTATTTTTAATATTCATCCAATACTTTTGATATACATAATATAAGAATAAAAAAATTTATCCTTAAAAACCTAAATTTTTATGAAGATATTTTTTTCTGACATTTAATAGCGTACCCTTTTAAAAAAATTTGGTTAATTTTATAGTTTTAATATGTCAAAATTAACTATATATTTTGAAACAAGACAAAATATTATCTTAGGATACATTATCGGTATTTTTATGTAAGGTTTCATTTTAAAATTAAAAGTTAATGTACTATGTTTTAATTCAAAACTTCATTTCCATATAATTAATTTATAAAGTAAAATTATACATTTAATTATTCTAATAGTTTTGTTAAATAATATTTATAATAATTAATCCAATTTAGGTTATTGAAACTAATTCCACATTGACATTGTATATCAAATCATATCAATCTTTTGAACGTTTTTACATTAAAAACCTGCAGTCTTGTCACATAAGCGGGATTATATTTAAAATAATTTATCCCGTTTCTATATCTAGAATTCAGATAAATGAATTAAATATATGGAATAAGAATTATTTAGGATTTTTAATATGCTTAACACAATTTGTGGACAATATTATTAATGGATGTGATTTAACTTAATTACATCGGTTAACAAAAAAAATCGGTTAATAAAGTACTAGACCATAAATTTAAGAACCAAAAAGACATAGTAACATGTAAAAAAACCATTGTATGGACATATTTCGACCCTATAAAATATTTTGTTGACCTAGGACCATTATTGGATAAACTTGAAACATAAAAAATGATGGTTTAATTCTCTCTTCAAATATTTACAAGAGTTCCACTCCACCTCCACTATAAAAGGCCACCACCCATACCCATTCATCACACCTCTCAAACCATTTATGCTAGGAAATTTTCGTCCCATGTATCATTCCAACACACATCCCCTAGAACATGGATGATCTCATTGGGTCTAAATCCTCTCAAGGAATCATTTTGGCACAATCTTAATTGTGTTACCTGAGATTGAGGTAACGTCTTCTCTCAAGATCATTTCATTTATTTTCCTTCTTCACCCCTCCACCCAATTTATTCTATTATTGTGTGAAAAAAACTGTATCGTACATATAATAATATGTTTTATTCAAATTTATAAACCTACACTGACACACACATATATGTAATGGATATTGAACATACCATTTCTGTGTATGGAGACCTACAACATCACGAAATGATACTATTCATTTTCCATTTACCACCACCTATCATGATGTCTATTATGATGGAAACTATACTTATGTATGTCATATATTATATTTATTATTTCAATAGGATTTTATATTCATTTTAAAATACAAATATCTTTACTTTTAATTGGGTGTTAATATGATAATCTCGTTTGAGGAAGTGTAGACTACCCCCTACTCAAGGTGATGTGATTCATTCCCACATCACATAGAATGTATTAAGTATGGGTTTAGTGAAATTATATGATATATATAAAATATTAATTCTAATAAAATTATTATACATACATACATAAATATAAATATATATATTTCATTTTTTTTATTTTATTCACTATGATAATAAAAATGGAAACAATGTGCATGCGTACGTACAATTTACCTTCTCCATGAAAGATGTATTCAATTTCATACCACATTGTGCTTTAAATTATTATAATATAAATATAATGTATATAAATTAAATTTATATAATTATCTAAATTAAGGAATCATGACATATTTATAAGATCCAATGATATAAAAAACTTATATACATGCGAAAAACAAAGAAGATACTACCCAAAGTGAAACATTAACCTATGATCATCCACATGAACGTAAAATATGGACATAATCTGGACATATATGGTAATATAAATAATAATATTATTATTTAAAATATTAATAATATACATATATTTATTAAAAAGTAATCTTGTATGAGTACGGAGAGTGTCAAGAGTCTTTGTAATGGGAATTCATCTTACTTTTATTTTCTGGGAGATACATGCTATGTTAACCACTATTAAATTTTGTATGGTGCATGTACATACCAGGATTGAATTATATTTATCATATACATAAAATTATTGGAATTCAACTTCCCAATATGTAATCCTTCTTTAATGATGTTTAAGATTCAAGAGTCAGCAAATCGGTAAAATGTTTTGTCTCAAATTACCTTCTTTAAGACTCATGTTTTGTTATGCACCTAAAATATTTTATAATAATAATATATTTCCATTTTATAGTATATAACATGAATCTAAATATTTTAATCTTCTTTTATTCTTCACATAATAAAATTTCGTAAATTGAGAGTATGATCCCAAGATCCCATGTTATAAGAGTATATTGAGGCAATCTCATCACTTTTTGAGATTGTTTATGTTTATGCTTTCATTGATGAAATATTAAGATAAATATCTCATTTATCATTATTAATTTTCATATCCTCTATTTATTCATTCTATATTAATGTATTTCTACCATATTCTACACTTTTTTACATAATATAGTGAATAATGCGTTTTTTAAATATCGACATTACGCTTTCTTCAGTTAGAAATCTATGTTTCCTAAAATGGTTTCCAAGGATATAATAAAATTATATTTTAATATATAAATCTAATAGTTACCCTTTTTTTCCAATCTCTTAAAAGGAAAATTATTTTCTATTTTCAAACAATGCATTTTTCTATTATTTTTACAGTGAAAATGGAATGTTCTTTGACCTCAAACAACATGAACAAATTTACCAGCCATCATTTCATCGATGTCCCATTTTAATTTTTAAATGGATAATAATTTAGATAATTTTTTAAAATATATTTTCAAATAAAATGGGTTTAAAATTATTTTGATGCTTATATTATATTTTTTCAAGAAAAACGGAGTTCAATACATTTTCAAGCTTCTTTTTTAATTTTTTAGGCAAAATGGTAATCAAAATGATTCATTCATTATTTCTAATTATTCATGGTATTTTCAAATAAAAATATTCTCAAATGGTTATAATTATTTAAAATACTTCAAATTTGTAAGGATTTTTTCCTCAAGAAATGTTTTAGATGATATTTCAATATTATTTTCCAAATAATATATTATATTTTGATGTCACTAATGACTTTATGTGAAAAAATATAAAGGTAAAATACACATACATTCATTGAATGGGTTATTCTTAATGTCAAGGTATTGGTGAAACAAATTTCTCCATCAGGGTTTAAACATATATGGAATCCATTTCTCTTTTATGGGTTATTCTTTTGATGAAATAATTATGAAACATGTATCTTTTCCACATGTTATGATATGTTTACATGTTTTGGATACCCATATAATTTCATGGGTAATGATATGTCTCTATATGGTCTTATGGAAAAGGTATTTATGACATAATTATGAGACTGGTGGGACCTATATCTTCTTCCAATGAATTGGTTAAATATTTATATATCATGAGATAATGATAGGAATCATGTCGACGGGAAAGATCCACTATGGGAATATGGGAAAATTGATCCCTTACAATGAAATAACTATGGATGGGGATGGTGGTGTGTCCCACCTAGAAGGTGTAGTCACCATAAAAATGTATGTTGGCGAAGCCAAATCTGTTATGGGATTTTGGAGGAACCTGGTCCCTTACAAGGAAAGAACTATGACTGGGGATGGTGGTTTGTCCCGCCCAGTAGGTACAGTTCACATAATGTGTCTAGATAAGTTCAAGTTATTTATATTGACATATAGGGAATAATATTAAATGTTTATATATGCCAAAATTTTATGTCTTATTCTAATGATATTCATTTATGGCTTATGTTATATTTCATTAAAATTCATGTCTTAAAAACTGCCACGCTTTATTTGATGATCCATGTTTATGATCTTTGAAAAGTAGGGTATGATCTTCTAATGATTTGATCATGTTATCATACCCATTATATTCATGTTTATGATTACAGATCTCAATTGTACACCCCTAATTAGCATTTTATTTCACCCCTTTTTATGTTCACTTCCCCATGTTATGAAGTTATGTATTATGTAAGATATGTCTAAGAAGGGTGGTAGTCATGAAGTACCTAATGGGATATAATAAAGCTATTTTTTGTACCTATTTTTATATATCCATGCTTCCAAATTCACTATACCTATATTATTATTTGGGAGTATATTTTTATAATGTTTATATATTACAAAATTGTAATGTAATGCCAATGTTTGAATAGTGAGGGTTGCTATAGAGTAACAAGTTCTTTTCTACACAGAGAATCAACAACCTTATTCACCATTCCAAGATGATTGTGAATAGATAAATCATAGTATTTTCTTAACAGTAACAATCTCCATTGACACATGTTGAGCTGATTTTTTTTGAATATATACATTAGGAACTTTTGATTGGTATATATGTCATAATTCTCACAATAGAGGTAGTGTCTCTAGATTTGGAATGCAAAAATCAATGATGCTAGCTCATGCTCATACCTCAGGTCATTCTAATAATTGACATCAACTGGTGTGAGGCATAGGCTATAACAATATGATTTCCTTAGTAAACATCCCAAGCCTTTCTTTGAATCATTATTAACTATCCCAAACATTTCTCCACTTTTTGGTATTGTGACTACATGTTTAGTTATTCTCCTTCTCTTTAGCTTCATATAGTTTCATCATATTCGTAGGTCCGAACATAAATCACCAATTTCCTTGTTAACTTAGTTAGAAATCTAGAAAATAATGAGAAATATATTTCAAAACATCAATATTACCCTACAAACCCATGAAAATTAGGGATTTCAACGACACTATAGATTTAGTGAAATTCCATAATTGCCATTGTTTTTGAAGGGTCCACATAAATTCCCTCACTTGTGATTATAAGTACCATAAATGTGACTTGTTGCACCTAAAAGCCACACTTTCTGAACATGTATCACAACTTCTCTGTCATCAATTTCTTCAACAAAAGCCTTATATTTTCTCTATATTCCTCCATGATTTTTGAGTAAATGGGAATATCATTGATAAACACTACCAAAAAAATGTGAGGTAATTTCTAAAGAATCTATTAATCAAATCCATGAATATTTCGGGGGAATGAGTATGTATGAAGGGAATCACCAGAAACTCATAGTGCCCATACCTTGTTCGGATGACACTTTTCTGAGTATCTTCGTTATTCAACTTTTACTAATGATATATTGAATGGAGATCCACCTTTGAGAAATACTAAGCTCTTTGTATTTGATAAAAAATGACATCAATACATGGATGAGAATACATGTTATTTATGGTGATGGTGTTGATATCGCGATAATTGATACACATCAACATTGATCCACCCTTCTCATTCACAAAGTGAACTGGTGGACCCCATGGTGATACACTAGGGATTATGAACCCTTTGCCCAAATTCTCTTGGAGATGGTTCTTTAACTCATCTAGTTCGATAGGAGCCATATGATATGGAAAAATTCAGATAGGAGTAGCTTTGAGTATTATTTATATTAAGAATTCCACCTCATGATCTGGGGGAAGTCTAGGTAACACATTGGGAAATGCATCACTGTATTTACTAATGAGGGGAATATTCAATATGTCAATACTTTTGTTTTACTAAACCATTTGTGCTAGGTATGCATATTTAAAGTGAAAAAACACCGATAAAAATGAATGATTTTCTAAAAGAGATTCCCTATATTTCATGAATTTGTAGAGGAGAATGGGAATGTTAAGAATATGAAATGATATTTCATTTTCCCTACAGTTTATATGTGATATATATAACGGGATCCAATCCATTCCCATTATTGTGTCAAATTATACCCTACGAAGTATCACATGATTTACTAGCAGAATATTACCACATAATACAATGGGAGATATGTCCAACAATTGGGATGGAATGATTTCAGCACCTGTTGTTTTTATGAATATCACAACTTCATGGTTTTGGGGAATATATTAAATTGATCTGTCAAATTTTAATGATATAAAATAATGAATAGAACCAAAAAGAAATAATACTTTTTCCATTTTTGAATGAATATGATGTGTACCTATTATAAATTTTTTTCTTTCTCCACTTCAGTAGTACTGATGGCATAATACATGCCTTTCTCCTTTGGCTTTGGTGGCTGTTACCACTGATTACCCTCGATGACTCGAGGTTTAGTGTACTAGCTTGCATAGTTCCAATGTTCCCTTTAGTTGTAGCATCGGACCATGTGTGGTTCTATCCTTTACTCCACCACATTGTCTTGATTTATCATATATTTTTAACATTCATGCTATTCGTGCCCTTCTCTCCCACACATGAAGAATTTTTATGTCCCTTTTAGGTAGTTATGATGATGATTATTCCAGCATTTTCTACATGTTTGTGGTTGAGTGTTCTTCCCACCATTCTCAATAGATCTACTAGATTGAAACACCATCATTAATTTCTTATTAACACAGTAATGGGGCCATTATCCAAAATCTATATCCATTTTGAGACCACACTAAAAAATTTCCACATTACAACTATACTATCTAAATTTTATTGACTTTTTATGGTGTGGTTTTAATACACTAAATATTATAATGATTTTTTAAAAAAAATTTATAACAAAACCCAATGTGTACATTTAAAGCCTTGTTCAATTTTCTTCATAGTATGTGAATGATTTTCATTCCTTGTTCTTTAGCTATATAAAATCAATCTCAATATTTTTAAAAATAGATCAAGGGATATACATTTTAATAAATGATATTGTAATGTCTCCCCACTAAATCTTTTCTATTTCAACCCTCGGTTTTAGGTTTTTAATCAATTCCTACCATTGATCGACCTCTCTATCCAGAAGATAAATGATCAGAGTAACCTTCTCCGTCTCAAAATAGTGAATCATATAAAATATCATATCAATGGAGTAGACCCACTATTCGACAACAAGGGGATCTAATGATCAGTTAAACATCGATGGTCATTTTCACATAAATGAATAAATATCCAATTACCCCCTCGTAGGTGAAGGCGGACATTCCACATTATTCAGGTTATTATTTATAAATTGAGAGTACGGGGAAAGCACCTCCATGAAGATTTGAACTCCACCACCCAAAATCATTAGGGATTTTGTTTAGGAAATCACTACATTATTACTCACATGGGTTGTAGGCTTGGTTTCTAAAAGTTCCCACCATTCTCTAAAATAGAAAATGTTAGAAAAAAACATTAGTAAACAAGTTATGAATATATAATTTATTCCGTTTTATAATTAACTATAAATTAATATCTTATGGGATCCATATGTTTATAAAATATTATTGTGGGATTAAATGCACATAGTCTCATTCTAATAGTTTTCACTAAGGTTATAAGGACCCGACCGTAAAACATACCTAATCATGAATTAAGTTAATAATTCACATTGAGGATATTTTTAGGTTTAGAGTTTTTGAGAATTAGGACATAACTATTAAATCTCAAAGGATTACAAAATAGACACTTCTATCCAGAATCCATTTTTTTCCTAAAATAAAAACTCATGAAAAACAGAGTCATGTCTAGTTCCATGTTTTAGACAACATGAATTTTCCTTGATCCCATCCTTGACCGTATTCCACATTATGTCCTGTGAAAAACATTTCAAAAACGTGGGATGAACATAAAATGTTCAGTAAGGGATACACAAAGAAGGAAAACTGTTAGTTTTTCAAATCTACAAGTAAACCATGAAAAACTTAAACAATGTTATACTTTTCAGCTTTATTAAGTAATAAATAATCTTCACTAATTAAAAGATCATTACTTGCCCTTTTGTAACCAAACGATTACCAGAAAACTCATATAAAGAACATATAACATATAATGTTTTGGGACATAAACATACTTAAATGGAATAACCATACGGTCAACTTCCACAAATATCGCTAAATGAAATAGCCAAATGACCAACTTCCATACCCAATGCATTGGAGGTTATAATGTAACCACCCATCCTGGTATTCATGGCACCACCAGTCATTTGGTTTATCATGTAACCACCCATAAAATTTCCAAGTACCATTATAAAATCGTAAGACATAAAACAAATATAATGGAAAGAAAACATTTCCACATTTCAATCACAATATATCACTTCAATATATTGAAATAACAAATACATTATCAAAACCATTTTCAATACCAAAATACACAAAAGAGTATATGGTATTTATTTTCTTTTAAAAACATTATGGCTTTTTGAGGAAGCTAAAGATCAAATAATACTTGAGGCGGCAGAAACGGTCATTATCACCACTTATGATAAAAGAAACATTCCTTTTTGTTGTTTAGTAAAATGATTCATAGAAAAATATTCCCTTTGAAAATTAAATGGTGTTTATATAGAGTATAAAATAAAGTCTTGTATTAAAACAAAATATGCCACAATGAAAGGAAATTGAGACGAAGTCCCTTACCTAGTGTCCGAATTGACTCAATCGGTCTTTAATCTCTTTAATAAAAAACTAAAGTTAATTTCTAATTTCTTAAGAACATTTTCCAAGTTTATTATTCCTTTTATATCACTTATTTCCATGTTATGAAAATTATATAATCATTTCAAGTTAATAATTGTCATTTTGTCGATATTTGGTACTTGAGTCAAAAATAAACACCTTATATTTACAGGCATTCCATGTGGTCAATAGTTCATTATATCCAGAATGAAATTCATTATTTAGATATCATATATATCATATATATAAATTATATACATGTATTTATAATAGTTCATATCATTTGGAGGTAAGAAATGAAATGCACCGTTCCTGGAGACGGTAAGCCATACGTACGCATGAACGCTACTTTCATATCTATTTTTTATTTTAATGGAATTAAAACATAATGATAAAAAGTTATATTATAAATAAAGTATAATTTCATATATAATACCATTAATGAAATCCTTTATACATTCCACATAAGGAATTAACGAGTCACCTCAATTTGAGGGGGGCGGTAGTCTGCACTTCCTCAAATGAGATTATCGTATTTACCCACTATGGGAACCCTAACAGCGTGCTATAAATGGGATGTACAGAAGCATAAAGAAATCATAAACATAATATATATCATATAAAAATACAGTTCCATCATAATGTCCACCATGAGAGGTGGTAAGAGGTAATTGAATAATCATCATTTTGTGAGGCGTTAGTTTTCCATCCACAGAAAAATTATACTCTTCACCCATTATATGGAGGTGTGTGTAAATGTAGTTCAAATGATTATTATAAAAAAATCCTATAATATTAAAAATACTGGTGTTGTTATAAAATAATGTAATAAAAAGAGCTTAGTGGTTGGAGAAGTAAAATAAAAGAAAACAATTTAAGAGACACCGTTATCTTTAATTTGGGTATCTTCCGTTGGTTTGAACCAAAAAAACTACTTGAAGTTCCTTATTCCTAAGGTAAAGCTTATAGGTGGAATAGAGGGATGTAGGGATCTTAATTGGTTAGAGTTTGGATGGGCAAAAAGGCTTTTGAGGTGTGAGGAATTGGTTAGAAGTGGTCTCTTTTTATAAGGGAGAGGAGGAGCTCTTTATGAAAGTGTGATAATATTATTTTATTATATAATGATATTCGGTTTATAATGGTATAAAAATAATTAATTTTGAAGATAAGATGACTCATATTCGAAATAAAATCTTCCAATCAGAATTGGGCATGTTTTGTAAAATATTTTAATCATTATAATCTTATTTATTTAAATCATTTATTAATGAGGTAAACACTGCATCATTATTGTGTCATAAATAATTTAATTTAATTGATTTATAAAAAATATAAAAAAATACCATGATGTAGGAAATATTTTTAGCTTTCCAATGAATATTTATAGTGAAAAATATAATTTATCTAGCACCACATTAAAATTTACTTACTAAAAGATTTATGTTTTTGTCATTATTGCCTTTACATTAAATTGATTAATCTAATGTGTCATTATCGTTCATAAGTGTCTACATGGGGTCCCAAAATAGACCCTAAGATGCCCAAGGTTTCCCATTAATCATACAATAAGTTTAATAATGTGTTAAGGTAATATTGAATTATTAAATTATTCTTTAAACCTTGAATTACCTTATTTACCTTTAACTGCGGTAAATAAAAGTCAAAAGTTACTATTTACAAAAAATTATTTTCATCTTATTGAATCAAATTTTACTAACAAATAAATACCATGTATATCAGTTTTTTAAAATTAAATTCAAAGAAGTGGTAAAATTTCATTTAAATGAAAAAGTCAGTTTTTTTTACTACTACTTAGTGGTTTCACTATTCAACAAAAATTGAAGTTTTTCATAAAAAAATTCAGCCCAAGTTATATTTGATATTATGAATTCAAAAATGATGTTTATTTTGACAAATTCAAAATATCGAAGTGTAATTAATTAATTTTATAATTAATTCCCATTATCAAAACAAACAGCATGTTTAAAAAAAACAATAACTATCAAAAGATTAATGCTTGTTTATATCCAATTTCGAAGGGAAATTAATTCCAATGACCAAAATTGGATTAAATGGTAAAAATATATTTAAATTACACTTTAAAACTAATTAGAAAGATAATCTAAATATATAAATAAAATAGATTAAAACACAGTTTTGAATTAAAAAACACTATTTTCACTATTCATTAAAAATGAACTTTATTGGAAAAAATCCAAAAATTTACACAATGTAAATTTCGATGTAACCTTTTTAGAGAAGGATTTTATTTGGTAAAATAGAATGTATTAAAATGAACAAAATTATATTTAAATAGGATTCTCCATTAAAAAGAGGTAAATCAACCTTTTAATGTTAATTATGCTTAAAATTAGATTCATTCACATTTTATGGCTCTAACTTTTATTGGATAAATTTAAATATAGTTAAAAAACATGTATAATAAAATTTTTGTTAGTTTCATTCATTCCTGCCAATACAATGGCTAGGAGTTAAATACTATTTAAAATAATAATATTATATTATTAGTGTGCAATGTAAGATTTCAAAGAAACCTTTGTTGCGTATCGGGTACGCTATCGAACATAGCAACCCTTTTAACGTAAAATTAATATTTAATTAAAAAATATTAATAAATATGAAATACGTCCTTCCCCCCTTTTTGGGAATTGCATTCTCATAATTTTACATATCAAAATAAGTTGGGGTATTTGTCCCTCATAGCATTTTCAGATTCCAACATTGTCTCTTCAACCATATGGTTTTTCGACAAAACCATTACCTGGTGAATTACCTTATTTCTCAAACTTGCTCTCTACGGTCAATAATCTGGACTGGTTGTTCTTCATTATAGATATTCTCTTACAACTGAATTATCTCTGGGCTCAAAACATGAGATGGATCTGGCATATACTTTCTGAACATCGAAACATGAAAATCATTGTGTACCTGGGATAAAAATGGAGGTAAAGACACTATGTATGCAACTGATCCAAATTTATCCAGAATTTCATAAGTTCTAATGAACCTCATACTCAACTATCCCTTCATACCAAAATGAATCACACTTTTCCATGGAGAAATTTTGAGAAAGAAATGATCAGCAAACTCAAAACAAATATCCTTCCTCCAGTTATCTACATAACTTTTTTGTCTGCTATGAGTTGTTCTCCTGTGCTTCTGAATCAGCAGAACTTTCTCTACTATCTCTTCTACCAATTCTGGTCACATCAGCTTCCATTCACCTAATTCATCCAAAAAATATGGAGTTCAACAACTCTTTTCATATAAATATTCAAATGGAGCCATTTGTATACTTGAATGAAAACTGTTATTATAAGAAAATTCAGTCAAAGAAATATGGTGGACCCAACTTCCATGGTAATCTAGTGAACATGCACGTAGCATATCCTCCAATGCCTGATTTTTTCGTTCTGATTTCCCATCAGATTAACGGTGAAAAGTTGTAATAAAATTTAATTCAGTACCCAACTATTTCTGAAGGACATTCTAAAATTTAGAAGTAATCCTAGGATCATGATCAGATATAATAAAGAGGGGAACACTATGCAACATGACTACCTATTTAACATACAACCGAGAAAGTTGATCTAGATGAAAATTATCTCAAATACGAAGTAAATGAGCAGATTTGGTCAATCGATCAACTATAACCCATATTGCATTATTAACATGAGATGTCTTTGGTAATATCACAACGATGTCCATGGATATATTTTTCCATTTCCACTCAGGCACCAATAGAGGATGAAGCATTTATTTTGGTAACGTCCACTCTTCTTTAACCTACTGACAAGTCAAACACTTCACAGTAAAATCCGAAATATCTATTTTCATTCGATCCCTCCAGTAATACTGCTGAAGATCTCTGTACATCTTAGTACTGACAGGATGAACTAAAAACATGGAACTATGAGCTTCACATAACAACTCATTCATCAACTATGGTTCACAAGGCACACATAATGTCTTTCCAAATCTCAAAACACAATTATTAACAATGATAAATTTATGCAACAAACTCTTCTGAACCAACTCTACCTTTTTCTGTAACTCGTAGTCTTCTTTCTGCGCTTTCTTTATTCTTTCTGATAGAGATGATCTCACTGACACCTGATACAAAAAAGAATAAATTCATGCACCAAAAACTTCTATGACAAAGTTCATCAAATAAAAAACTAATGGATCTTGTTGGAAATGTAACATAGTTAATGAAGCATTACTTTTTTGAATCAATGCATCGGCCACGTTATTAGATTTTCCCAGATGGTAATGGATCATGAAATCATAATCTATGATTAATTACAACCATCTCCTATGTCTCATGTTCAATTATTTTTGAGTGAATATATACTTACAACATTAGTGATTGGTATATATTTCACACTTCACTCCATAAAAATGATGCCTCCACATTTTTAAATCAAAAAAATAGCAGCTAATTCCAAATCATGTGTAGGGTAATTTAACTCATGGTGTTTCAACTGACGTGAAGCACAAGCAATTACCTGATCATTATGCATAAGGACACAACCAAGTCCTTTCAACGAAGCAACACTGTGGATAAAAAACTCACCATTTCTAGAAGGTAGTGCAAAAACTGGATCATTCACCAATCTTCTTTTCAATTTCTTGAAAACAATCATCACATTCTTTTTTCCAAAGGAACATATCACCTTTTTGAGTTAACTTAGTCATTAGACTAGATAACCATGAATTTTTTTTACAAACCTTCGGTAATAACCTGCCAAACCTAGAGAACTATTAATCTCTGTTATATTTGTGTGTCTTGGACATTCTTCAATAACTTTTGTTTTAGCAGGATCAAGATTTATGCCATTTTTTGAAACAATACGACCAAGGAATGAAACTTGTTATAACCAAAACTCACACTTGCTGAATTCTCCATAACGTTTCTTTTCTTTTACGGTTTTCAATATGACCCTTAAATGACCTTCATGTTCCTCTTTACTTTTGGAATAATCCAAAATATCATCAATAAACACAAACACCATTTATCACCTGATTCAACTGATCCGTCACTGAAACTAACTATTCAGTTCTGATATCGACCATCTCAAGATGCTGATTTGGAAGTTCATTTCCCACTGTACGCCTTCCTAGTAGAGCTTCCCTGTTTCTTTTAAGAAAAACCTTTATAAACACATAAATATCTTAGGTGAAGAAACATGGAAATCTATAAATGTTATATTATTTCAACATTAACATAAATTACATTATGGACATTTATTTAAAAATACCCTAACTCATAAAGTTATCTAAACAGACCTCTGATACCAACTATAAGAACTCAACCATAAATCATACATAATCTTGAATTATGTTAATAATTCACATTGAGGTTCTTTTCAGGTTTATAGTTCTAGAGAATTAGTACATAACTATTACATCTCAAAGGGTAAAAATGTAGACACTTCTACCCAATAATCATTTTTTTCATAAAATAAAAACTCTTGAAAAAAAGTGTCATGTATAGTTATAAGTTTAAGACATCATGAGTTTTCCTTGATCCCATCCTTGACCCTATTCCACTTTATGTCCTCTGAAAAACATTACAAAAACATGGGATGAGCATAAAAATTACAATAAGGGATACACAAAGAAGGAAAACTGTTATTTTTTTAAAACAACTAGTAATCCATGAATACTTTAACATAAGTAATACTTTTCAGATTTATGAAGTAATAAATACACTTCACTGAATTAAAGATCATTACTTACCCTTTTTTAGCCAAAATATAACCATAAAACCCATATAAAGAACACATAACATATAAAGGTTACTTGGGACATAAACATACTTAATTGGAATAACTATACTATTGGGTTCCACACATATCACTAAATGGAATAGCCATATGGCCGACTTCCATACCCAATGCATTGGAGGTTATAACGTAACCACCTGTCCTGGTATTCAGGGAACCACCCGTCATTTGGTTTATCACATAACCACCCATCAAATGTCCAAGTACCATTATAAAATCATAAGACATAGAACAAATATAAAGGAAAGAAAACATTTCCACATTTCAATCACAATATATCACTTAAATATATTGAAATAAAAATTAAATTTTCAATACCAAAATACATAAAATATTATATGGTATTTATTTTCTTTTAAAAACATTACGGCTTGTTGAGGAAGCCAAAGATCAAATAATACTCGCGGCGGCTGAAAATGTCGTTGTCACCTCTTATGATAAAAGAAAAATTCCTTTTTTTCATTTAGTAAAACCTTTCGTAGAAAAATATTCCCTTTGAAAATTCAAGTGTGTTTATACAGCGTATAAAAGAATGACGTCTATTAAAACAAAATATACCTCAATAAAAGGAGATTTAGACGAAGTCCCTTACCTGGTGTCCAACTTGATTCGATCGTTCTTTAATCTCCTGAATAATAAACTAAATTTAATTTGAAATTTCTTAAGAAACCTTTTCATGTTTATTATTCCTTTTATACTCCTTGTTATCATGTTAGGAACATTATGTAATCATTTATAGTTAATAATGTTCATTCTGTCGATATTTGGTACTTGAGTCAAAAATGAACACCTTATATTAACTAGTTTTTGAGGTGGTAAATAGTTCATTATATCCATAATGAAAATCATTATTTATATATCATATATATCATATATATCCAGTACATACATGTATTTATAATAATATATAACATTTGGAGGTATGAAATGAAATGCACCGTTCATGGAGACGTTAAGTTGTACGTACGCATGAACGCTACATTCATCTCTATTTATTATTTAAAGGGAATTATAACATAATGATACATATTTATATTATAATTACAGTATAATCACATATATAATATCATTAACAATATTTTTTATACATCCCACATGTGGCATTAACGAGTCACATCACTTTGAGGGGGCGGTAGTACGCACTTCCTCAAATGAGATTATCGTATTTACCCACTATGGAAACAAAAAAGTCATTCTATAAATGGTAATTATTTAAGAATAATGAAATATTAAACATAATATATATCTTATATAAATATATTTGCATCATTATCGCAACCATGATAGGTAATTGAACAATCATCGTTTCGTGAGGCGTCAGTTTTCCATCCATAGAAACATTGTGGTCTTCACCCATTAGATGAAGGTGTGTGTAAGTGTTGATTGAATACACCTTATAAAAACATAATAGTATACTTAGGATACTGGTGTTGTTATAAAATAAAGTAATAAAAATAGTTTTGGGGTTTGAGAAGTAATATAAAAGAAAACAATTTTAGAGAAACCCTTACCTTTAATTTAGATAACTTCCATTGGTTTGAACCAAAAAGACTTCTTCAAGTGCCTTTTTCCTAAAGTAAGGCTTCTAGGTGGAATAGAGGGATGTAGGGAGCTTAATTGGGCAGAGGTTGGACGAGCCAAAAGTCTTGAGAGGTGTGAGGAATTGGTTAGAAGTGGTCTCATTTTATAAGGTAGAGGAGGGGCTCTTTAGGAATGTGAGATAATATTATTTTGTTATATAATGATATTCGGTTTCTAAAGGTCCAAAAATAATTAATATCAAATATGAGATGACTCATATTCTTAATAAAATCATCCAATCCTAATTTTAAATGTTTTTAATAATATTTTAATACTTATAATCTTATTTATTTAAAACATTTATTAATGAGGTAAACACTAAATCATTATTGTGTCATAAATAATTTAATTTATATGATGTCTAAAAATTATAAAAAAAATACCATGATGTAGGAAATAATTTTATATTTTCAATGAATGTTTATATTCGAAAATATAATTTATATAACACCATATAAAAATTAACTTACTAAAAGATATTTGGTTATGTCATTTTTCCCTTTACATTAAATTAATTAATCTAAAGTGTCATTATCTTTCATAAGTGGATCGATGGGGTCCCAAAATAGAAAAAAATATGACCATGGTCATAAATTGCTCATAAAATAAGGCTTGGACATGTTTTAAGGTAATTTTGAATTAGTAAAATATTCTTTTATCCATGAATTACCCTATTTACCATTAATTGTGGTAAATAAAAGTCAAAAGTTACTGTTCACCAAAAATTATTTTCATCATATTGAACCAAATTTTACTAACTTATAAAACCGATGAATTTTGTATTTTGAAAATTCAATTCACAGAATTGGTAAAATTTCAATTAAAGGAAAAAGGCAGTTTTTTAACTATAACTAAGTGGTTTCACTATTCATCAAAAATTGATGTTTTTCAGAAAAATACCAATAATTCAGACTAATCTATGTCTGATATTCCAAATTCAAAAATGATGTTTATTTTGAAAAATTAAAAACATAAAAGTGGAATTAATTAATTTTAAAATTAATTCTCATCATCAAAACAAATAGCATGTTTTTAAGAAACAATAACTTTCAAAAGATTGATACTGGTTTATATCCAATTTCAAGGTGAAATTAATTCTAATGACCAACATTGGATTAAATGGTAAAAATATATTTTAATTACACTTTAAAACCAATTAAAAAGATAATCTAACTATAAAAATAAACTAGATTAAAATGCAGTTTTGAATTAAAATACAATATTTTCACTATTCATTAAAAAATGAACTTTATCAGAAAAATTCCAAAAATTTACTCAAAGTAAATTTTGATATCCCTATTATAATGAAGTATTTTATTTGGTCAATTGGAATGTATTAAAGTTAAAAAACTATATTTAAATATGGATCTCCATTAAAAGGCGGTAAATCGACCTTTTAATGTAAATTATGCTTAAAAATTGATTCATTCACATTTTAAGCCTCTAAATTTTATTGGATAAATGTAAATACATTTAAAAAACATGTATAATCATATTTTAGTTAGTTTAGTTCATTCCTGCCAATAAATTGGCTAGGAGTTAACTACAATTTAAAATAATAATATTATATTATTAGTGTTCAACGTAAGATTTCAAAGAAACTCGTTGTTGTGTATCAGGTACTCTATCGAACATAGAAACCCTTTTAAAGTAAAATTAATATTTAATTAAAAAATATTAATAAATATAAAATATTTCTTATTCTTTAATTACCTGTGATGTTACAATGGATCTCTAATCATAATTCCAAAAATAACAAAAAAGATTTGTTATTTAAAATATATCGACACTAAATTTTCTTACATAACTCATTAATGATATTTAAGAAAATAATGATAAAATATTTACACCATACAGATCCAATGTTTTATTACTTTGGGAAAACTAAAACCATATATAAATTTTACAAAATAAAATATAAAAATTTATTTAATTCCTTCTTCTATAGATTATTATGGGAATTCACATTCTATTTTGTACAAGTAATCACTTGAAGATATACATCAATAAGGGTGAGCTAAAATACAAATAAGAAGATACATAAAAAGAATGAACCAATATAACATGGGGTGATAACAATCTTTATCATCATAACATAGTAATAAAATCCTAAACATGAAATGAAGCATAAGAAAAGGCTTGAAATGTGGCAATTCATAAAAATGAAACCTTATTTATTAGTGGATAACAACTACACCAAGTAGGGAAAAAATATAGAATCATGTTCATGATTTTTTTTTATTTTATCCCCAGATAAATCACATTACCCAATTCATTGGATCTCTATTTAAATCCAGTTTCACCAATCATATAATATCATTTACGTTATCTTGCATGCCACATAGAAAGTATATCAATCATGCACATAAAATAACCCATGTAAAAAATGGTTTTTAATTTCATAATTCACACATACATAAACTATTGGTTCCAAAATTAAAGAGGGAATCAAAGACTCAATATAATATTCACTTTGCATGAGTGTTGAACAAACAATCTCGAGAAGTAAAAGGTGTGTGTTTTAAGAAGAGTTCTTTTGGATAATATTGTGTTTGTCATAAAATCAAGTAGAAAACATTTATATCCAAAAAGTAATAATAAAATAATGAATAAATTATAATTAATTTATATCCTCACTAAAAATGGGTTGAATGAGAGAAAACCAAAAGAAAGAGAGTTGGGTTTGACAATTCCCCTAACCATGTATCTGAATGCTTTATTCCATTTAATATCATATTTAATCACATTAAATTAATTAAATAAATAATAAAACCATATCCATTTATACATGAATTATAATCATTATTATGTTATTAAGATCATTCATAGGCATTTTTATGAGTGATAGAGTTTAATTTCATTGTTCAGGAGTGTTCGTTTTCAAGGTTTTCATGATTGGTTCACTTTTATAAATGAATGGATGTTCGTTTAAAATGAGTATAAATATAAAGAATTTTTATTATATGTTATTAATAATACTCAATAATTATAAATGATGTGTTAAAGAATTTGGATATATGGAATGAAAATTTACAATTAGATAAATGTTAATGATAATCGTTTTAGGTTAATTTTTGGTGGTTTTTCAATCACAACGAGCAAATTTTGTTAATCATTTATCATTATCTATTTAAGTAAGTTATACATAAAAAATGGGTTATAAATTATATATTAATATATTTTTCAACCATTTAATGGTTTTACTAATATCCTAGTAGTAATTCAAGGAAATTGAATTTTCTTCACCCATGATGTTGGTAAATTGACACATCACATGTGAAAATTTCATTTGTAGAATAAAAGAGAGAAAGGGAGGAGTTTGATTATTTGTGTTAAATTAACATGATAAAATTATAGTATAAGCAAGTTACTGAAATTTTATAATGATATTTTGAGGAGGATTGTTGTGGAGGGAATTATAAAAGGAAACAAATTTAAAAGAAAGTAACAACAAAAGGAAAAATATTTTACCGTTTAGTTATCCCCTCCTTGAGAACATCCTTATGGAAGTGGTTTTCGTATTTTGGTGAGACAAAGAGATCATAGTTGTGGGGAAGGGTCTAGGTATGACTATTGGATATAATTTGGGAATGGATAAAATCTTGAGAGGTGTGAATAGTTGAAGGGGTGATGGGTGGTATTTATGGTGGAGGAGAGGGGTGTTTTCTCATTATTATATACATTAGATTATTATTTTGGATCAAGAGTATGAATATTTTGAGCATTATGACCCAAAAATATTAAAATAATAAATTAAAGTTATATTTTTGTGTTCTTACATCCCGAATGATGTTAGTAGTAGTGTATTTAACTTAAAATGTATGTATTCCATAAATTACAGTATTTCACTATTCACCCAAACTTCTGGTATTTTAGAAAAAGCCAAAAAATTCACCCTAACAATTTTTTGACAAGTTGAATACAAAAATGAGTTCCAATTTATGAATATAATTTTCATAATGTGAGTAATTTAATTTTTCATTAAAATTATTGTTTACTAAGAAAATATAGATTTTAAAATTATAACTACTTTTATAACAATTTGAAAAATATCTTAAGGCCACATAAAATTATCTTATAACTGTAATAAATCAAAATATAAATATGTGGTTACATTTTATGAAAATTTATTTTCTTCTAGACAATTAAATTATTCAAAATTTTTTAATTAAATAATTATAAATTAAAAAATTCAAACACTTAACTTATAAATTTTAAAATATTTACTTCTTTATTTTACGATATAATTGTATCATATTTTATCTAATAATATTTATAAATTTTATTTATATTTTCATGGTTGATAGTACTATTCATTTTTACATTTGACTATTTATAAGGGTCATATTACTATTCGTAAGGCCAAAATACTATTTAATAGGTATTTGTATCTTAACATCTATAAATTCAACTTATTTAATTATGTTTTCATTTATACATATTTTATTATGGTCTTTGAGTGATTTTCTGTGATTTATTCTATATGGAATTACTAAAACAGAGCAGAAACATCATCAATAAAAGTTTGCGTTATTATAATCATAATTCCCATACATAGTTTGTGTAATAAGACCAAATATGAAACTAAAATTGTGTCCATAAAGAAGGATCATAAGTACAACAAGTGGATTACATAATAAAAATAAGTATGTAAGAAATAATAAACAATCATATAATAAGAAACATGGTTCTAACCATTCCACCATCAGCCCAAGTTATACCTTCTTCAACTCCATGACAGATGAATGTACATAAATGAAAAAAAAACATCATGAAGTAGAAACAAACCTAGTGATTTGTCACTTAGTATCCTCAAGTAATTGAATGAGCATGATGTTGGGAATATCTTTTCTTAAAAATGTACTATAAATATTATTAATATTTATTCCCACAAATACCCTTGTTTGTTATACTAATGATTTTACATTAAGTATATTTTATGTAATTAATTTTATTTATAATTATTAGTTTTGAATGATATTAAATTATTTCATTCATGAGAAATATTCATCAAAGTGTTTGAAATTCTCTCAAACATGATCTAAAAACACTATTCATTTTTTGTCATTTTATGGAATCATTGTACATTCCCTACACTGATGAACACAACATATAGAAATGTTTGTATTAAAGCTTATGGTAAAGGATCCACACATATGGTTAATCATCCTTAATTTGGATGAAACATATGAATAAATAACATTATGTTTGAATGAAACCTAACATTTGTCAAATAGAGAAAGTATGGTTAAAGAAAACTATGTTAGTATGGAACCTTAAGTTTGGGAAGCAAACATATGAATCATCAACCTTACTTTTGTGATCATCCTTTTGTTTTCAACCCTATGTTTGGAAAAGATGAATGTATGGACAATCAATGTTATTTTCAGAATTTTATTCTAAAAATGATGAACGTATGGATCATCATCCATACGTTATGTAGTTTAACCCTATGTTTGAGGTTTTTTTTTGTTTTAGGAAGGATCTTTATGTTTCCTTCTTCAATGATGGAAATTTGAATTTACCATTTTTATCATAGTTTTCTAGAACAGTCTTTTGAGAATATCTGGGTGATTCAAAGCTCAATTTCAACCAATTCAATGCTCGTCAATTTTTTTGAAAGGATCATATTTAGATGATATTTTCTCTCATATTATCAAGAGTAGTTATGACTACATTGATCTTTATTTTTGAATTTGAATTCTATCAATTTATCAGGCGTCTATTGTGGATCTGAAATCTTTCTTCGAGATATATCATTTTATATATTTCTACATAAGATATGTGGATCTCTCTCAAATGTGTTGATAATTTTTATTCTTCATGTTTTCTTGTGAAAGTTAATTTATAGTTCTACATTGATTTAGTATATCCGAAACAAGGTCTTTAATTTGGAGATATACATGTTCAATCCAAGAAGCATGATGCTCTGTTTTTGTTCATTTTGTTAAAATTGAAGATCTTTTGTGCAACCAGATCTATTAAGACATATTTCAATGTTTATTATTTCTCTAAATTCAAATATTCATCTTTTGTTAGTTTCATCCTGGTGAAAATTTAACTTTTAAACTATTTTATAAAATTAGTCTCTATTGACTCTTTTGAGTATCAGATACTATGTTTCAGTCGTGATGGAGTGTCAACATCACATTCTAAGATGTGGATATTTTTATTCCATATGAAAGAACTAGAATCCTTAGTTTTTAATACTTATTTTTAAGGGTGACATCTTCATACACTCATTAGTGGATTGGTCTTATGATATGAGGACCTTACTAATGAAATTCACCAAGCCTGTGTAAAAGGTGATTGGTGGAGTGGACTAGGGGATATTCATTCACAGAACCACTATAAAAATATATGTTCTATTTCCCTATTTTTATCTACTTCTAGTTATTTCATATTGAAACACAACTCTAACGTCTCTTACTAAGAATTGTTATAATTATTAAATTTTAAAAAGGAAAAAATTTACCCCCCCCCCTCTTGTGTAATTTTTATATCAATTTTGACATAATATTTTGTATTAGAGGTTTTTATTTTCATCTTACTATAAGAAGTTAAAAGCATAAAATCTATAAAAATATGGAAATGAATAATCCAAGGGAAGGAAGGTCAATGGTTCATTATATTTATTTCAATGGAGAAAATTATTGGTGCTGGAAATCAAGGATGATTATTTATCTAATAAATAATGGATACAATGTTTATTAAAAATGATATCTTCTTATAAGATTCCTTAGAAAGAAAAAATGTAGGATACTTCAACTGAAGATGAATATTATATAAAATCCAAATCTATGAATACTATCATCTATTCTCTTGAAACTGATAAATTTAATTTTTTATCACAGTGTACAACAACATATGAAATGCGGAAGACAATTGTGGTTGCCTATGATGGTACGGACAATTGGTTACAACTGAGATATAAAACAACAAAATTTATGTACAATACATTTAGAATTTTTGATGGAGAAAGAATCACTAAAATTAATAGAAGACATATAGAAATTGGTAACAATATTACATCTTTAGGTGATCATATCAATCAATTAGATCCAGCTTTGAAAGTAATGAGAGTAATACCTGAATAATGGAATGGTATATCAGCTGCTATTCAAAAATCATCTCCTATCAAAACTATTACAATGAAATAAATCATTGGGAAATTGATGATGTATAAAGATGAAATGAAAGAAAAGTTGAAGATCGTGGAATTATTGTTAAAAAGGAAAACAATGCATTAAAGGTAACATATCTGAATAAAAATAGAAAAAATGAAATAAGAATAAAGAGAAGAAATGAATTCAGAACCATCTTACACTAAATTAGAGATGGCTCAATTGGCCATAATGTTTAGAATTATATACAAGAAGAAATGATGATTCAAAAAACCAATCCAAAAGAATGAGAAAGACCCAAGCGATTTAAGATGATACGAATGTAAAAAATTGGGTCATATAAGACAAAATATCCTCAATTGAAAGGTGATAAGTGAAAGACATAAATGGCGTATTAGAAAAATAAATATTATGAAAATGAAGACAAAAGAGCGATGAAGGCTACTTGGATTGTTTTAAAAGACTCCAGCAGCTCCTATATTTATGATTCAAAGAAGGAACAATCAAATATAAAAGAAAATATGTACTTCATCGATGAAGAAGGTAAGGTAAAAACATACTTCTCATCTGATTTTGTTTCTATTTATTTGAATGAAAAAATGACTGCCTTTTGCACTATACTAGCAGAAAGATACAACTCCTTATTATAGAAACATAAAAATTTAAAGAATATTCATAATTTTAATTTTGGATAAATGTATAATTTACGGAAACAACATCATGAGTTAGATGAGATATTTATCCCATCTATTACAAATTGTACTTACCATGTAAATAAGATTAAAATACTACCAGATGAATTATAAACTTATAAAATTGCTGCTCTTATTTTTACAAAAGACGAAATTATGATAAATCAAATTCAAGGAAAACATTAAATTAAAAAGGAAATATTTGGTATAGGTAAAAAGGGTGAAAAAATAAAATGGTATAAGAATTAATTTGTTCCCAATTCAAAAACCATTAATTTCACTTTTGTGGAATGTAAAGACATATAATAAGATATTATTTTTTTGAGAAATATACAAATTAGTTGGATTAAAAGATCTTATATTTCAAAGAGTCTATCTAATGTAGATGATAAAATTCTAGAAAAATAATGTATATTTGGATTCTGAATTTTTTTTAGTTAACACTTATGGACCAAAAAACATATGTGTACAAAAAAACTTTTATTTTTATTTCCTTTGTAGTTAACAGGTCATTGAAAATAAAAGGCTATGTGGTATGTGGACAGTGGCTGCTCCAGATATATGAGTGGAAATCCCCCAAACATCATCACACTTACTCAAATAGATGGATTTCTAGTCACCTTCGGTGATAAATCCAAAGGAATGATAAATAGAATCAGAACAGTTAGAGATCCAAACATTTTCTCAATTAACAAAGTATTGTATGTACATGGATTGAACTATAATTTGATAAGTATATCTCAACAATATGATGATGGATATTGTCTTGTTTTTTCTAAAAATTCTATTTTGTATTCAATGATAAATTTTTTATGTTTAGAGCAACAAGAATATATAATGTTTCACTCTTGATTTAATTTCCTTCGGTAAACAGAAAGTGAATTATTTAACAACTAAGATAAATGAGTCTTGGATTTTTTCATAGATGACATATCCATTGAAATATTAATTCATTAAAAAATTTACCAAATAAACAGTTAGTTTCAGACATACCTAGTCTTCAATTTGAATGTGACAGATTCTGCGATACATGTCAAATTAGAATGCAACACAAACCCTCCTTCCAATTGATTAACAAAATAGCTACATCAATGACCCAAGAACTTATTTATATGGAAATTTTTATCCCATCAAGAGTAGCAAGTTTGGATTTTAAAGTATATTTATATTTTTTAGTTTATGATCATTCTATATTTATATAGGTGGATTTTTAAAAACATAAAAATGAAGCATTCAATATTTTTGAAAGTTATTGTAAAAGTGATTAAAATGAAAAATGTTTTATGATACTTTCAGTAAGAAATAATCATGGTTGAGAATTTGAGAATCATGAATTTAATTATTTTTTCTCAAATAATAGTATTAAACATACCTTATCTTCAACAAGAACAACTCAACAAAATGGAATTATTGAAAGAAAAAACAGAACAATTCAAGATATAATTAGGAAAATGTTGACTGAATATAGCCTTCTAACCAACTTTTGGGGAGAATCTGTACGCACAAATTTTTATATTATAAATAGAGTTTTAATTCACCCTATTTTAAAAAATTCACCTTATGAAAATTGGAATAACATAAATCCTATGGTATTGTACTTTAATGTTTTTGGATGTAAAGTGTATATCCTGAATACCAAGGATAATCATGGTATGTTCGATCCAAAATCTGAAGAAAGAATATTTTTAGGATATTATGAAACTTCTAATTATTATAGAGAAATTAATAAAAATTCAAGGATTGTTGAAGAATCAGTTCTTGTGATGATTGATGGAAATGACCCTTTTAATAAAGAGAAAGATAAAATTGAGGAAACTGCTGACTCTTCTTATATCCTGAGACCTAAAAACCGGAAAATTGATTTCAAAAATATGAATAAAATTAAGTATAGTTATTAAGAACAAGATACTGAAGAATGTGAATGTATTTTACCTTGACAGTTGAGAATCATAAAGGATCATCCTTTAGAAACTGTTATAGGAAACCAAGATACAAGCATTAAAACTAGAATAATTTTAGGAATACTAGTTGAATTCCATGAATTACTATCATTATTAGAACATAAAAATCAATTTAAGAAGCCTTAGAGGATGATCGAAGGATATTAGTAATGCAAGAAGTGTTAAAACAATTTAAAAGTGATAATGTTTGTGAATTATTTGAATGACAATTATATTATACAGTCATAGAACAAATGTCTCTTTAGAAAAAAAAAGTTGATCAATGGATTATAACTAGAAATAAATCTATGTTATTATCCAAATGATATAATCAAGAAGAAGGTATTGATTATGATGAGTCTTTTCTCCCTCTTGCTAGACAAGAAACAATTAGATTTTCTTTTGTATATGAATCTCATATAGACATTAAATTATATCATATGGATGTTAAATATACCTTTTTAAAAGGTAATTTAATGGTGGAAGTTTATGTTGAGAAACCTCATGGTTTTGAAAATTCTCAAAAACTAGAATCTGTTTTCAAATATTCTAAGGCTCTATATAGACTTAAACAATCACCTAGTGCTTTGTATAAAATATTAAGTTCTTTTCTTTTAAAAAATTGTTTTACTATTGCTTTGGAAGATCCAACCTTTTTTTATGAAAACAACTTGTTCTAATTTTATATTATTACAAGTCTATTTTGATGATTTTATTTTTGGATCAACAAAAAAAAATTAATGATTTTTCCAAACTCATGCAAAAATATTTGAAATGAGCATGATGAGAGATTTAAAAAAATTTAGGTCTTAAAATTTATCAAAAAGATTATGGAAATGGGATAAACAAAAGTAAATATATTACTAATTTATTAATAAATTCATCTTGAAAATAGAAAGACATATATTACTACTACCTAAAAAAATATAAAAAATGATTTGGATAAACCTAGAAATTTAGTGGATAATAAGTTATATAAAGGTATGATTGGTAGTTTATTATATCTCACTACTAGTAGACCTAATATTTTATTTTCAATATATATTTGTGCTATATTTCAAACAAATCCAAAATAATTTCATCTTATTACTATTAAATGTATTTTTATGTATTTTAAATGAACTGTTTTTCAGTCTCCTCTTTATCCAAAAAATATGATTTTAAATTAATATCATGTTCAGATGCTGCTATTGGAGGTTTTATATTAGATTTGAAAAATACCTTTGGAACCTTTAACTTTTTAGGAAATTTTAGTATCTTGTTTGAGTAAGAAGAAACACTCATTTTCCTTGTCAACAGTTGAAGCAAAATTTGTATCCCCATACAGTTGTTGTGCATAGGTGCTGTGGATGAAAAACACACATATGGAATTTGGACTAAATTTTAATAATACATAGAGTTTATGTGACAAAAGAAGTGCTATAAATATTTCATAAATCCCATAAGTCATTCTCGAACTAAACATATTGATATTAGACATCATTTTCAAAGAGATTATGTTCATAAAAAGGAAACATCTTTAGAATTTCTTAACACCAAATGTTAATTTGATGATATTTTCTCAATACCACTTCAAATTATAAATTTTGATTTTATTATGGGGTAGTTAAGATTATGTAATTTTTAAAATTATAATATATTAAAACTTTTTAATTGTAAATATTTTTGTTATTTATATATTCTAGTTTATTTATGTTAAAATTATTTTTTAATTAATTTAAAACTAATTTGAATTAATTTTTTATTTTCTTTGTACATTTTAGATAATTTATATTAATTTTAAATTTATTCATAGCCCATAATTTTTAAATATTTATGTAATTATCTTATGCAGTGACATATGGAAGTTTGGAATTTTAATTCTCTCTATTTATCAAGCATATATTTCGGATCTGAAATCTTTCTACGAGATATATAATTATATATATTTCTTTGTTGGATGTTTGGATCTCTATCATCTATGTTGATAATTTTTATTCTTTGATTTTTCTGTTGAATATTAATTTACAGTGCTGCACTGAATGAGCATCCCAGAAATGAGTACTACATTTTGGATATATACATGTTCAATCCAAGAATTGTGATGCTTTGTTTTTGATATTGTTCTTAAAATTGAAGATATTTTGTGAAAATAGATCCATTTAGACATATTTAAATGTTTTTTATTATTCAATAGTGAAAGAATGATCTTCTTTAAGTTTCATGTTGCTAAAATGGTGAATTTTAAAATGTTCTATCCGATAAACATCTATTGATTATTTTGAGTATCAACTGCTTGGTTTTAGTCGTGGTGGAGTATCATCTTCTCATGAAAAGTTGTGAATATTTCGGTTCCTTGTGAAAGAACTATAAGGATCTGTTTGTAGCCTTATTTGTAAGGGTGTAAACTTCCTGCACTCTGTTGTGGATCTATTTTATGATATGAGACCCTTACTAGTGAAGTTCACCAATCTAGAAGAGAAGGAGATTGGTGGAGTGGTCTAGGGGATATCCATGCCCCAAACAACTATGACGAGCTGTCTTTTGTTTCTCTATTTTTATCTATTACTTATACTTTCATATAGAAACACCACTATATCATCACTTACTATTATGTAGAGAAATTGTGAAAATTTTAAAAGGACACATTTCACTCCCCCTTTTTTGTCTTCATCATATCCATTCCGATCTAACACATAATACATGGTATCTACATGAAATCGAGTTATGGAAGATTACTTGGTATCCTCAAGTAATTAGGTTCTATCCTGGACACATGGATATCATCATTACACCTTATATAGGGTTCTACAACTATCATAGCCACATGACAGGTACACTCCCCATCTAAGTGGTAATCATACCATAGTAATAAGCCATAAAAATAACAAGAACAACATAAAATAGAATGGTAATACACATAAAAGGAATGATCATAATAATATGAAAATAACATGTCAACATCCGTATATATATTATAAAACCTATAAATACATGTGTAAAATATCAAGTATGATAACAAGACAATCAATAAATAATAATCGAACCACATACTATATTTTTCTTTCATGGAAACAAACAAATCCATAACCAATCACTGTAAATAAATAACAAGACATGCCAACACAACATGAATCAAGTAAACATGATAGTAAAAGGGACCCAACTGACAAGTAACTTCCCACCTCAAGGTTGTTCTTGATTAACTCAATAGTTCATCATTTAATTGAGTATTGAACACTTCTCATTCCCATAAAGAACAACTCAGATTTCATAGATGTCTAAATAAGGTCTTGGTTCATCAAAAAAGATGTTTTGAATGGAGAATAAAAAAAATTACATTACAATAAGGTCTTTTTAGAATTACATCGCATAAGGATTATATCCATGGAGTAAATTTTTAGGTATGTAAAACGAAAAATTGATAATTCACTAGAACTTGTGTCGACTATAGAACAAGTATTGATTTAAATATTGATTTTAGAAGATAGTCTATGATATATCCAATGATAATTGTTCCACCATTAATATATTATCATAACATTTATTCATGAATACATAAGAATCATGATTATATTTCAATTAAAATTACCCTATAAAATTCCACTATTTACGAGAAATCAAGCATTGATCGATGGGGGTTGATGTTACCATTATTAATCCTCTACCAATAAACACCGGAATTGTTAATAAATTAATGATCCATATTCAATACACCATTAAAAAGATGTACTGGAAGAAGAAAAAATATAAATCACCATTTAATATCTCTTTTTTTAATTGTAGATATTTAATTGATCAAATAAAAAATGTCAACTCCATATATCCACCCACGATTTATCAAAAAATTAATAATTCATCATTGAATCTTCATGGAAAACATAGATATAATATATATCCATGTTCATCTATCAAAGAAGATTATGGATTTGATATATACATGTAGAGAGAAACTCATAATTTATCATCAGTAGATCATCCAAATCATTGAGGGTAAAGGGGAGATGAATAGGGGAGTATAGATTTATGAGAGTATGACATCAATTGGAGATAGTTCCATAGGTTTCATATTTGTGTGTCAAATATTATCAACAATACATTGTATTAAATTAACATGGTGTGTATTTGTTTCAACATTGGATTAGAAAAAATATCTATCCGATGGGTCGTACTTTGGATGCAGTGTTCTTGAAGGAATGACCTGGGTTCTTGTATTTCCTTTGGATAGCTGTTGGGTTCTACTATCTATATTATGAAATCATATTATCTCTCATCAACCTATCCCTTATTCAATATATTTCACCTTTAAATCACAAACAATTTTCCTATAAATCTAACCACTAAACATCCCATATCAATAAATATTTAAAAGAGAGAAGATAATCCAAATATATCAAGAATCTTATAGAATAAAATAATGTGTTGATCTTATAGTTATTTTTTTGTTTATTTGACTCTGCTAATGTTATGGTATATATATTAAAAACGAATTAATCAATTGAGGTGGGAAACATTTAAGATTATAATTGATCTATTTATGCACAAAATTAACCGATTCTGTGACATTTTTACTTTCCCCATTCTTTATTTATTAATCATGTACTTTCAATATATTATTCAATTATTTAATGAATCAATCACATAATCTTCTAAAATCAATCACTTATTTTGTAAAAACTTTTTTCTCTGAAATTAATTTATTTTTAATTTCATAAACACATATCTTTCCCTTACATATAGTTTTATTAGTTATTTATCTTTCCATTATATAATTATATCCTTCATTTTTTTAATATTAGGTGACAATTAATCCCCACTGTATCAATTTTATTCCAAAAAACAATTAGTATAAGATGATATAAAATTTAAAAAATATTTACACTTTTTTTTAAAAAAAAATTATAATATAATGTTTTCAATTTTATTAAAATATTCATATTTTTCGTGAAATGATCATTTTAATTTATTATGACCGCTCAAAACCAAGGTTCACTCGAAGGTCACTGTATGTGTAAGATTCCTTTCATTGATGAAACCATCTCTAGTTATTAGAAAAAACATATCTAGTTATTTCAGAATAAAAAATGATTTTTCATGGAAAATATTAATACATGGATAAATACCAACTAAAATAACTAAAGAGTAATATAATATCAATGGCGTTGATATATTAAAACAAAGTATTAAAGGAAAAATACTAATAATTTTTGTTTAGAAATAAATAGATTTAAAACTATTTCCAAATGAAAAGTTTACCAAAAAATATATAAATGACACTATTTTTCTCATCTAGGTACCAATAATGTTATATATACTATAAATTATTTGTATAAATATTTTTTAAAAAAATTTATTATACATTCAAATGATTAAATGTCGGTGATATGTACTCATTTTGTTGACATATGAAATTAAATAAATCTCCATAATGATGACATTCATAAAGGAAATCTTGTTCAAAAGATTATTTATGCTCTTAAAAGTTATTTTAAATCCAATTTTACTATGACACAATAAAAACTATAATTAATATAATATAATATGAATAACATATTGGTAATCTCATGACATAAAAAATTTCTATGATGTGACGGGTTAAAAAATAAACCAACAAATATATGTAATAGATGAAAATTAATTTCAATTAAATCAATGATGTTGCTTTTAGATTTGAGATCTACATAAAACATATATCAAAGAGAGTAAAAACCCTGATAATGTAGAAATACATTGACAATAGTGAAAATTAAAATCAATAGAAACAAGATGAGGTAATTTGTTATCATTAAAAAAAGAGAAACATCACAATCGATTTTACAATACACAAAAATGAAAATTATATATATAATAAATTCCCGAATGTTTCTTCTCTTATAATATTTTATGATTCCTTCTCACCATCCAACTCATGTGGTGGATGTAAAAAAATGTTTCATAGGAAAAATTGATGTATATATTAAAATTAATTACCATAATTATTATTCTTCAAATTATTACATATATTCTTATTCATAAAGCTAATTTGATTATAAACAATTATAAAATGGATTTTGTGATCTTACCAAATAATTCCAAGTAGTGAAAATGAATTATAATCTCGTTTTTCTTTGGAAGAATCAAATTTATAATGAAATTTTATATTTATCATTGAAATTATAAGAGAAACACAATGTTTGATAAATTCACCCAAAGATAGAAAACAATATATGAAATTAATTTTTATCAAGGTCATAAAAAATAGTTTTTTTAAAAATTATCCATGAACGTCAAATAATAATAAATTTTTTTTAAAAGGATTACAATACGATATATTGAGTAAATATTGTTGAAAATAATGCAACATATTTTTTACTTTAATTTTAAAAATGTTCACTATGGTAGGACTATGTAAATTAATTAAAATTAGTATGATTTATTGTTAAATTATTCAAGAAAACAATATTATTAACATTATGAAAATTCAAAAATATATTTTGGATAATACAAGTGGAACAAAATTTTGGGTTCCAAAAGCTTTGGTATCTTGTTAATATTGTATGAAAATTTTCTAAATTGGAAAATTTGGGGACCTACATAGTAACTGGATATCGAGTGCTCGAGAAATGTGTGTGGTGACATATCATAAATAAACTATATTAAAAAACATTGTGGTGGCCACATAAATTTTGGTGATGACTCAATAAGTGACGTCAACAAAATAATAACTATTGGTTTTTGAATATTTTCTATAATTGGTGATGTTTCATAGTTATATGGTTGAAAAATATTTTTTTGTATATTATTTAACTCTGTTCTAATTTTTCTAATTTCCATTTTGAAAATAATTTTTGTAAATAATTTTTTTCCAAAAAAAAACATTTATTTTCAGCATCTCGTTTCCAAATGAATATTTTATTTTTTTTAAAAAATCTATCTAGTGAAATTGTTACTTTTTTATGTTTAAGACAGTTATTCATGGATTATCCATAGACACCATGGTTATTGTAGCACACATAAATTTTTGGAACTCAATAAAAATATTATACTACAAGATCAACCAAAAACATCATTTAAAAACATACATTATTTGTGAACATTTCTATCATGGTGAGACAAAAAAACATCTGTTAAATATATAATAGATTTTAAAAAATTTAATTCCCTTGAACTTAATTATATTGATAATTTTTGACCAACAAATGTTCTTATTATATGATTTAAATAGAAATTGCCTTTACTTATAAATGATTATATAAGATTTACATGAGTCTATATATTATATCTTAAAAAAGTCTTATAAATCCATTATTATATATTAAAATAAAGTAAAAATTGAGAAATATTATAAAAGCATAAATATTTTGAGTTTTTATTAGTTAGAGTATTATAATGGTGATTTTGATGAACAATATTCGTCACAAGGATATAATCATTCACTTTAAAATCTAAGGACTAAAAAATGGGGTTATTGAGATATGGAATTAAAGTCTTCAAGAAATATTTAGAGAACTATTCAATGAATTTAAACATCCTATATAATTTAAATCCTTAGTGTTTAATTCAAAATATTATACCTTTAACAATTTCTTCATTATACCCATCCATGAAATGAACCAAATAGAACTCTGGGAAAAAAATTCATAATGTGGTCATTTTTAAGGTGTCTAGATAAAAATGTTATATTCTCAACAATAAATTATTCCTAGGAAATATTAACTCTAGACCAAAGGAAACAATTTTTATTGGGCACTCAGATTCATGTAAATAATATTAACTATTTAATAAAATCACTATGACCATAGATGAATCAAATGATAACAAATTTGATGAGAATTTTCTTAAACCTAGTCCCTAAGTTGATATTTCTGAATATGAAATATAATATTTGTACATAAATAATCCACATAATACTAAAGAAATTGATGTTTTTAAAGAACCGATATTTATTTCTTTACAGAAGTCATTGCTAAAATCTAATTATCATCCCATAGAAAAGGTTATTACTGATTTACATGTTGGTACTCATACTAGACGGTTAGTTTAAAATGATGTTGATTACCAGACAATGATTCATACCAGACCCCCTAAAAATTGACGATTCTATTAATGATTTTTATTGGTTACATTCAATAAGGGAGAGTAAAAACAATTACATTGGTCTAATTCGTGGACTGTCATTAAAATTACCAATGAAAATTGCATTATTTTTTTAAATGGGTTTTTAGAAATATAATAGATGAGAAAGGTAACATGACTAATAAAAAATCAAGACTCATAGGAAATGTCTATAATCAATAAAAAGGCACTAATTATAGTGAGGAATTTATACCTATCTAGAGGCTTGAATCCATTAGAATCCTATTGTAACTCACATCTAATTTAAATTTTAGGTTTTTCAAATGGAAGATAAATTTGATTTTTAGTTCTGGTTTTTACAAAAAATATGATCCAAAAATGTACTAGTTTTAAAAATTAAAAATTTTTGAATCATAATTTTATTTTAACTAAATATAATTTTATATTAATAAAATCCCTTTAGTTATGGTTTTAAGGGTTTAAAAAAATCTTTTTGAAAATTACTATAAATTGAGAAATAATAATGTGAATTTGTGTTTAAAATAGGTTTAAAATGATTTATAAACTATTCAAATTTATATCATTGGAATAATTTTTTTTATACTATATAATATAATTGTAATTTATTTATTTACAGATATTATAATTTGTAACGTTGTTTGTGTGAGAAAATAATTTTTTTATTGTTTTTAATATTTCTCAAAATAAAGATAAAAATTTTCAAATTCAATGAAAATATACTAGATTATCACTAATGTTCTTTTTAATTGAATAATTTAAGGGGAAAAGGTGAACCTATCATAATTTTTTATAATATAACATTGGATGAATCCAAAAAATTAGTTGATAAGAAGATTTATAGAGGTATGATTATGAACCTTCATGACCTTATTGTTACCTTATTGGATATCTTGTCCAGTGTGTATAATGTTTCTTGTTTTCAGTCCAATATAAAATAATCTCATATAGAATTTACGAAATAATTTTTTTGAAATTTTAAAAGTTCCAAAAAAATTGTTATATTTTAAAGTAATCTATTTTGAACATGATTTTTATCCAATACTAATTTTGATGGAATCTAGCTAGATATAAATTTTATAAGTGGGACATGTCACTTAAAATTGAATATCCATTTTCTCTTATAATAATATGAAGAAATGTTTTTCTTGTATTTAATTGGGGAAATGTACAATATATAGTTATTTGTTGTTATTTCATCCAAATTATTTTAATGAAATAATATGTATTATATTACGGGAAAAATTAAGGTTTTCCATATTAATTATGTTAGAGTTATTTCCATCTGTATTTAATGAAATCCATATCGACGCTCTTATATAAACCTCATTTATTTAAAACACTACTTTATAAAGATCACAATAATAAACATGAAACCATTATTCAGATCATTATAACCAATATTAAATTGGAATATATCCATACAAAACCTCTTGTAATTGATTATTTTCATTTCATCAGGGGTGAGTTACCTATGATTTTATTGTGACTGATAATAATTATATTTTGAAATATTTAATTATTCAAATTTTTTAAATTTATTAATATTTAAAAATCATCCATTAAAAATAGCAATATTTTTAGATATTTTAATGAATTAAATTTTCTATGGTAATATGAGTGTAATTATTATTGAAATTAAATAAAAGTCCTAATAAAAATATGTGGATATGGTTAGATCACTAATAATCTTAGAGGTTTTAATAATGAAAATGTTGGTTATATTTTAATCCGGTCATTACATTGTGCTAGACTAGTGGTCCTTTAAATATCAAATGGTTTGAAAAACTCAAGGAATATTTTTTGGATAATTTTAAAAATCATTACCCAAAATAATGATGGATTGGAAATGTTTTCATGACCCCAGAAGTTCTTATCTCTTGAATTTCATTTTTATGGCTCCAAATATATATTAGAGCATCAATTTAGAGGGAAAATTATTGTTAATAAAAAAATTTCCTAGAGGATAGCTTCTTTTTATAAATATTGATTTTATTAGTTTTTTTTCAGATATTAATTATAATATTTTTTAAAATATTTATCTACATAAAAAATTAAAACATATACATTTTTTATATAAAATAAATTTCATTATTTTATAAATCAATTTTTTTCTAAAGAAAATTCCTTTTAGTTTTCCAAAATATTAATGCAATTTTTTTCTTCTCTCTAAACAATAATAACGATGACTAGGAAAATATATTTTTAATATTCTATGATTTTTTTATATTATAATTTCTGATAATCAAAAATTGGGATAAGTTATTTGTTTTAATCTATTTTAAATTTAATGTGAAATATATCATTTCATGATAATTTTCAAGGATATAAATCCCATTTAACATTGTATTTGTAATGGATATAATGTTTGAAAAGGTACAATATGTTTTAAATGTTTTAATTATTGTTTTAAAAATTTCATCTCAAATTAATTTCATTATGAAATATTGAAGTACATTTTTAAATTAAATTAGGATTATTCAGAGTGTTGTGCTCATCATAATTGGGTTATTTCTTGTTCCTCACACTCCTAGGTTTAATTTTATGATCAGGAACATATTTTCATTTGTTGTTAATTTTTTTATTATGTGTATTTTAATAAATATTATAGAAAATTATTTTAGGTTAAAATTAGGCCAAATAATGTATTTGATGTAATAGGAGTTGTCCAAGATTGATTCCACATTATTTGGCTATTATCCGCTTCCCGGTGGGATGTCACTAGCTAGTTGGAGACACAGACAGAAAATTCAAAGCCAATACAAGTCCACATATACTCGAGTGTAACTTCACCTGCTTGTGGGTGGAAGAGGAAGGATCAAAAAAGATTTAATGTTTCCTCATTAACTATGTAATGGTATCCAGAATCTACCAATATGTGATTTTATTAGTGAGGATGTCAATAAAAATTATACTGGCTTTCTTATTGAACTAGGGGTAACCAATAGAATTGACTTATTAAGTGAATTCACACATTTGTGGTTTCATTCAATAGTTCCCTTGAAATGTTAAAGTATTCCACTAGACTCAAATATAAATGATGTAAATCAATATAATCTATTTAAGGATTTACAATAACAAATTTTATCAATTTTTAGCATCATAAATCTATATAAAATAGAAAGATTTTTTTCTAACATATAGCTTACCCTTGAAATATATTTATAATTCATTCGACCAATTCCTTGTTTCATATATGATTTTACATTTCAATTTCCGATGTAATTATCTTTCCTTTACCCTTACATTTATTACTAATACATTTTCATTTTAGTACATAATTGTATCCCTATTTGATTCACTATTTTATGAAGAAATTAACATCCATGTTTTCCATTTTACATTAATAAATATAGAAAAGTAAGAATATCAAACATTTTTATCCATCCAGCCCCTAAAACATTATGGTTTTAATTATTACTATCACCTAATTTTCCATCATGTACATTATTAATTTGGATTATACACTGTTAATCCATTATATAGAAAATGAAATATTGATGAGAGTAATGAAAATAATAGATTTGTAGATGGAATACACTAGATCATAATAAAAATAACTCATAAATTACATATATATTCCATAACTTGATAATATGTATGTTTAAATATGGTTTATTAATGGTATTTTTCCAATTGGGTTTTATAAAAATAATATATATGAATACATCATAACTATAAGTAATGTGTGTTTCAATCCCTTTTGAATAAATATTTGGATGGTCAAGCAATGTGTGTAATTAGGCATACTTGCCTTTTCCCATGTGATGCTTGATGTAATACTAAATAAATTTTTTAGTTTTATTAATAATAGATAAATATGTTCCAAAGTGTAAATACAAATTTTAATATCTATATAGGTATTTTATTAATTTGAAACTATAAATTCCATGCATTTCAAAAAAAGTTTTTTTTTCTATATTTATACTTTTCCCTTAGGGTTTTAAGTAACATTCACCAGTCTTATCCCAAAAAATAACTGAATTATACTCTAATACCAAATAAGGTAACCAAAAATAACCTGAAAATAATTTTTATGAATTTTTGTAATTAAATATTAAATCTCATAGACACGTTTATAACCCCATAACCCATATATTTAGTGACAACAACCATTATCTAAATAAAAGTCTTATTATAAATAATTTCATCAACATTAATCAAAACATCTCAATGATATAATTAATTCTATTCATAATAGAATATATAATATTCTATGTAAATGGGTAAAACAATATTGGGCGAGAAAAAAATATGTGTAATGGAGAACTTATCAATGATTCTTAAAGTGTAAGAGCACAAGGACATGATAAAAAATGTTAGAAGAATATTTGATTAAAAAACACTGAATAATAAGATATTCAAATAATTCATGATATAAGTTAATTTAATTTAAAATGTAAAATAATATATCATGGAATTAGAGTGTGGAAATCTGAAATCATAAATATGATCCATACAATATAATTGTAGTTCCATGTGTCGATACAGGATTTGGAAAATAAAGAAAATTTGGGTATTTCATTAATTGGAGGTACTATTTGGGTATTTATTATTGGAATGGAATTATGAAATTTTGGATTTCTAAAAAATATTTTTCTAAACATGTTTTAGGGTGTGCGAGAGGTCATGGAAGGGTGATTTTTGTATCAAAAGTAGTTTGGCGTGGTTGATCTATTGTAATGAAATTTGTAGTAACAACTTGTATGGTGTTGGCTGGCCAATAGCTTCCCCCTTATACTTGTGTCCCACTAGCTAGAAAATGGTCTTAGATAGAATTAATGTTCTGATTTATCCACCATAGGTTTTTATAGGTAACATCGCTCCACCCACACATTTTTTCATGTGAGATGACCTTACCTCCTCATTTTTTCTTCAAAAAATTCCTCATAATGGAGGTTTTTTAAAAGAAATATATAATTAATTAAGGTATGTATTGACCTCTAACATCCTTATTTGATATTCAATTTTTTCATTTTTAATTTTACAAATCTAGTTATTTAGTTTTCATTGGAGATTCCACCAGATCATAGTGGAAACATCATATTCTTATGATTTATTATTCTACTTTTTAGATTATGTCCTAGGATAATTTTAGTAAATTTTTTATTATTTAATCTTCAATGATACATCACTCAATAGAAATATTTTATGTTTTCATGAATTAAATTTAATTAATCCGGAAATTGGTTCTAACGCTTCGAGGTTTGTTCTGTATTGGTACTAGTGGTCTCTTACAGGCCTCCCACTGGTAGTCTGTTAATATTTCAGAATGATGTGATGATTTTGTGATGTTTTAGGAGTTTATGTAAATTTAATATAATTTTTTATTAATTATATATATATATATATATATTTATTTATTTATTTATTTTTTTGTTTATTTTTAGTTTATCATGATTTTTGATCTTTGATGGTGATAAGTGTTGGGTCTATTCTTGGACAGACTTCATATGCCTATGGTAGATCCATCGACCTTTTGAAATAAAAGTGGAATGATTATTTAATGGTAGTGTTTCTCTTACATTTTATATAGTATATTTAGTTTTTTATGTTTCACTGTGACTTGTGACCTCTTAACCAGGGGTGATGTCATGCCTATCTAAATAATTGACCTTGGGTTAATAGACCATCTGTGATTAAAATATAATTTTTTTTAAGTAATCAATGTAAAACACATTGGATCACGACGAGATCCAATTACCACATGATGAAATTGTGTACTATCTAGTTTCCTCGAGATCAGAAGGATAATAAGGACATGAACATGAATATTTTCTTCAAAAGTGGAGTCCCCCTCGAGGGATGAGGGTTTGTTAATGGAAGATAAAACCAACATGCTCAGAATATGATCAATAGAAACATATTATATAGGGTGAGTAGACATATATAAACTTCTATTTATAACTTCACAGAATTTATCTGTGATACATTTTAGCATGTAGTCTACTTTGGATGATATTAGGGCAAGAGACCCTTACTCAATTGATGTGACCAGGCTTTAGTGGACCGAACATAAATAGATCAATGGTGGGTCTAGTTAATATACTACCTTAGTGTGACCTATAGTATTGTGATAGGCCATTCCCATATCATATAATTTCTAAAATGGTGTACTCAGTTAACTAGTGAGACATTACTGTTTTAATGATGATGTCATGGGATATATTATCATCTTGGAAACATGTGTTGACTCATGTAGATTTATGGAGACCAATGATGCCTAATGTGGAAACCCCATAGACACTTAATTCTAGGGTAAATTAGTATCTACCTTGATGAAAATATGACCATGAGTTGATATGTTGGGGAATTCGTAGATACAACCACATGTGCCTCCTTAGAACCCATACTTTTCTTGTGATACTAAGAGTGTGTTATATGTGGGGATGGGTTTAGGTGTTCAACATACCCATGCTCTCTCTTTTTATTATTATGGGTTGTTATCAAATCCCTCAAGTTATTTTTAGTCGTGAAATGGAAATTATCTTTGGAGGTGGTAATTTATAACGGATGGAAAATACCATAGGTGGAAGACTTTTTTTTGATTTAAAAATCCCATTTGGGAGGCCTTATATTTATTATAGAAAACTCCAAATGGAAGTAATTTCATTTTGTTTATTTGGATGAAAAAATCCATTGGATTGGTTGTCGATACACTAATAAGAGAAATATTATATGTGGTGGACTGTGTTATATAATGGGAAAACAACCATAAGGGGTAGTTTGTGTCACATGATGAGAAAAAACCAATAATCGGTGTAATGTGTTACTTGATGAGAAAACATTATTAATGGGTTCATTTATGTTTTTTATGAAGAAACTATAATAAAAGGTTTCTATGTTACTTTCTGAGAAAAATCCTATAATGGTTGGTCTGGGGTAATTTGATGAGAAAACACTATTAGGGGTTTATCTTAATTTATTGATGAGAAAACAACCATAAGGGGTGGTCTTTGTTACTTGATTGGAAAACACCCTTATGTATTGGTCTTGGATACCTTATAAGAATCATTAAAATGTTTTTATTAATACAAGGTATATAAAAAACGTGATCTGGATCTATATATTAGTTTTTATGGTTATTGTGACTAACTCAATGACTCTATGGAACTATCTAAAGAAGGTACAATCAACCAGGGTCATGCAACTAGGTATTGACATCGGTTGCATTTATTTCAATTTTTTTGTTATTTATTTATCGAATCATGTCACATGAACACATCACTACAATTATAGTTATGTACATGGACATGTTAGTTGTACCATAAAAATTTTTAAACTCACACATAGATGGAGAAATTGATTAACATGAGTAATTAGAAATCCTTTTCATATTGCAGGTTCATGTTAGGATGGGATATGGGATATCATGATTTTGACTGATCATCTTAGGTGGGATTTTTGTGGTCAGGATGTGTTGATTCTTGAGAGATGTAGTAAAACCCTTTTTATTTTTTATTACTATGTATATATGATCAGCGTAGTGATAAACTGGTCTTGTATGACTACACATTCTTTATTTCATGTTATTTTATTTGGGTATTGGTTTATTCATGTGCTCAGAAATTATGTATTGTTGTAAATGGTTATTTTAGTTCATATTATTTCACACCTTGTTATTGGTGTTATATCCTCCCAAAGGTGTCTGTTTATATAACTCTTTTTTATCCTCAACCCTTGCAATTTAGTGAGGCATGGCTGAGGTCATAGTGATTCCAGGTTCAGTTACAATCATAGGGAGTTAGGCCAGGATTTATCAAATAGGTACTATATAATTATTTTTATTTATGACTTATAGTTTTAGGATATGGTATTCTAGAGATATATGATTGTTTTTGACCACATGATTGATCCCAGACTGGTGTGTTACAAGCACCATTTAATATTGGAGTCTTGGTTACCAAATATGGAAAGGAGGTTCATGATTTTTATGTTATTGTTTTATATTATTTCACCTTTTTCAAAAACCATGATGTTTTAGATTGATGATGTCTAATTGGATTTTGGGATCATGGATTCTATTAAGAATCTAATCATTGATTTTGGTTGTTTTCATATAGATGTAAGATTTTTTTCATGCATCATATAAATCAAATTTGACATACATGATTTACATGATTTATGGTGTGACTTTTTCAACTAACAATTCAAGATCATCTATTTAACTTTTTTACTTACATCTCACATCAAATTTTCCAAAATACGTACGTAGTTAGAATTCAACCCAGTTGGGACATATTGTATACATGTATTTAATTTTATTAGTAGGTTTTATGGGACTCATGGAGAGGGAGGTGATATAGTCTCATCAATAATAGATGAGTAGAGATCATTATGGTTTGGTAAAGAAAATTTATGCCTTAGAGGATCACCATATATGGGTGAATATTGAATAGTATTAGACATTTAATGTTCCACTAATATCTTCTATATAGTTTTCACATTTATTTTTGAATGAAACATCTCACAACTATACCAGGTGTCATTTGTTCCATGAAACATATCATCTTGAATGATTCCACAAGAAACTGTTTAAGATTTTTACTCTCTTATGATAAGATATCTATATGGATAATTAATGATAATCAATTCCATTTTGGGTTGTTCGGTTAACATGGGATTCCATAGTGTAACAATGTCCCTTAAGAGGGAATTGGTATGTGATATGTCATATGGTTTAAAATGTGAACCTAATATGTTTTTCATGAGTTAAACTCTAATGAGACCATGGTTTATGGGCTAGGTTGGAGGACCTTTGGACATTTTGACTCAACCAAATGTTTAGTGATTTAGAGTCTTTATATTTAGTTAGGGTGACCTATGAGATGGTTCAAACCATTTGTATTATATCATTATAAGAAGATATTTTGTTTAGGGTATTTGGGTATTTAGATACCGCACTTGAGGTGATGGATTTTATATAGTATGGGTATGGTTATTCCATGAACGTTCATGGAAAAATAACCTATATAACAAATTATTTTGAAATTTATTAATATTGATTTTAATGGTGTTGGAACGGTGAGGGATTGACCATTTATGTTATTTATCCTATTATTATCAATGTGTTTTAGTATGAGGTGAGAGTGGGGGTAATGTATTTTTTCTTGGATAAACAGTGGATTCTAGCTATGATTATGGTTATTGTTGACATAGAAAAAATGTTAGTCCTTTTGATGAGACCATTAGAAATTTTCATGGATAGAAAATTTGACATGACATGTAACATTGTCAAACTAGTTTGATGACATGAGAATCATGAGATCATGAATTAGGGTTCGATGATCTGGTGTCATGAGATCATATACATGGTTGTTTTTAGATCAGATCTTGCAGTGTAAATTGTTAAAAGATGTTTCAATTGAATTATGAGTCAATGAATGTTCATATGTGACATAATGTCCCAGGAGATATGATGATATGCTTACGAGAATGATGTATCAGGGTTTAGATAATGATAGAGTGATGTCCCTCTATACCAAATTAGAGATTGAAAATTGAATGCGTGTCGAAATATGATCAATCTAGGTTTTTGTTCAAGGTATGTGTTTCCTAGGATTGAATAGGCATTTCACTGGTGGGTTGATATTTTTGATTAATCAAAACATGATTAGATTTTTATTGAGTTGTGGTTTCACTTAAACCATATAATGGGAAGTGAACTATTTTCCATTTGAGGGGGAAACCCTCATATTGTTTTAGTAGAATGTGGTAATTAATGTTTTTATAGAACTTGGGTATGATCAAGGTTTTCCACATATAGTCATCATGTTTAGGGATAGACATGTAAAGGGACACAATGTTTTGATTTTGATCTTTTGATGTGATGAAAATGAAACTCATATGGGTGTGAAAATTCTATCTGTTAAGGTTTGTATACCATTATATGGGTGGGGTTATGGTTTCGGGAGATCAGTTACTAGAGATTTTAGATGTAAATTTCATGACAACGACCAAGTGAGTGCCTAATATAAATTAATATTTCTTTAAATATGGAGTTCAAGAGTGGGAATCTATCTTGAGATGGATTTTAATGATCAAAATGTGTTAGGATATGGGGTTGTTTTGTTATTTTGGAAGGGTATGATAGAGGTTTTCGAAGGTTGATTATCCAATAACGTGATTTACTTGGAATTCATGTACTTACATTAGTCAGAGTGTTTGGATGATCATGGGATACATTAGGGTAATAATGAAATATGATAGAATAAGTGGTAACATGTCAGTACCTACCACTGAATGTTTTAGGATTGGTCATCTAGAGGTTGATCAACATACATTCTTGTTTGAAATAAGATGTGTTGATTTAAAAAATGAAATAATAGTACCTCTTCTCGTATCACAAAAAAAATACTACAATTTAGTAAGGTTTCATAAAAATATTGATAAATTAGCGATGTTTCTTTAAAATATTTCTAATTCAGCGCTTTTCCTTAAAATGTCGATAAAGTAGTGATATTTCCAAAAAAAAATTTAAATTTGGGACGTTTCCTAAAAGACAACCCAATTATAATGACGATTCCTAAAAACATTACTAAATTAGCAATATTTTCTGGAAATATCTCTTAAAATATATATGTATATATCTCATTTCCTTGCGTCAATGTAGATATGTAGTTAAATATATATATATATATACACATAAAAACATATACACATATATATAACCACATATATTTATATATATCAATAAAAACCCACATAAATATATAAATTTATACACACACACAAATATATATTTTAATTTTAGTAACGTTATAAAATAATTTTTCCATTTTAGTGACATTTTGACCTGTGTTTTTATATTTGTCAAATTATATATATATACTTATATATATATACACACATAAACATATATATTTTGACACACATAGACATATATAATATAAACATATATATATATATATGTAATAGAATATATACTTATAAATGAACCTAAAATATAATTATATATAGACATGTATATATATAATATAAACACTTAATATAAATATATATATATCTATATAATATATAGAACATATATATATATATATAAACTAAAGATCACACACACACACACATATATATATAAACATAAAATACAAACATATATATATACACATACATAATAAACACACACATATATATAATACAATATAAACATATATATATATATATATAAACACATAATATAAGATAAAAACATATATATATATATATAAATATATATTTCAATATTGTGATGTATATAAATATATCTATATTAATATTAATATTAATATATAATATTGTTTTTGAAATATTGGAGGGGACTGGATGAGTAATGGAGGGGTGGAGTGTGAATGGGACTAAATGGGTAATGGAGGGCGGAGGGAGGAGAAATAATATTATATTTTGTAGTAATAATGTCCCTAATAAAAAACATTATAAAGCATGAATTTCAAAAAAAAATACAACCACTATTTTTGAAACATCAGTAATTGAGGTCTGGAGGGGGGATATAAGTTATAGAGGGGGTAATAGAGGGATGGATCACACTTGGGAATGGATTGTTAATTGAGGGGATGGGTATGGGACTAGAAAAAAAGGTAATTTTTTAATGAAAAATTGAGCCCAATAAAAAACCAAAAAAATATTAATTTCAAAAAAATATCGATATTTTTTTTTGAAACGTTGATAAATATGGTGTGATTTAAGGACGTTTCTAACATACTTCAATATTTGAGTTTTCATTAATTATTGACACATACTATCCATGATATGTTTATGACTTTTATAAATTTTGGTTAGAAAAATTAATAACATTTTTAGAATCATTTCAAAATGAAATGTGATTTATCAATATTTATAAAAAACATCTCTAAATTTGTGACATTTGTAAATGTTTCTAAATAATGATGCTTATAAATGTTGCCAATTAATGTGATATTATAGTGATTCTAAATCATTATCATGTTATTTAGAAACAATTTTTATAAACATCATTAAATGAATTAGGGATGCTTATAAATGTCACTAATTTAAAAAATAGACATCTCTAATTCGTGTTTGTTTGGTTGTTTATGATGCGTGTTATTTAGGAATTAAATCGTGATTTGTGGTGAATCCTTTTATCTTCTATCTCTATGTGGATGAAGATTATAGATCGATATTTGTTTGAGTTTTTAAACATAAATATTAATAAAAATTCAATATAAATCTCATGTTCGAGTGGGTTTGGTAAGGTGCAAACCATGTCGAGCACAATGTTAAAATTTGGGTGTTTTTTCATAGGTTATTATAATGGGGAGATAAGCATAGCACTGAAAATGGATATTATGTGTTATTCCCTATGGTAAGGAGGACAATATGAAAAAAAATTGGGTGAGAAAATGAGCATTCTTTTGGATGGATGAGCTTATGTGATTGTTTTATCATTGTTTTAGTAGAGTCTACAATCATGTACTCATGGTCCATTAGTGTATGTTACATAATTTTGGATATATGATTTGGTAGTGTGTGTTACGTATAATACATTTGGTTATAGTTAAATTGAAAACCAAAGTATTGTGGGATGTGTAATTTGGTAAACACCAAGACTTACTTTGGATCAGAAGTTGGTAATTTTTTTGGTACTAAAATCCAAATAAGATTTTGAAATTAAAGAGAAATTTGAATTTTCAAATCATTGAAGGACCAATTTGATTATTTTACATCAAAATCAAATTATATTGGTTTGGATCTCTCCAAAATTAGTTTTTGGTTATGGTTTGGGGTATTTATGAAATCAGGGAAGAATCAATGTGAATAAAAATAATTTAATGGTGTATATACTGTTATAATGAATACAACAACACCCACCAAAAATCTGGATATTGGCTAGTAACACCACCTTATACAGGGCTGACACTATATTTTTGGTTGATCGATATATGCTATTTATTGTACATAAATTCAGTAACAATTGGGTATTTCCCTCAGCATTTAAAAGATTTTGTCTTTCTTCCTCGGTCTCATTTCTTCAGTCTGAGATGGCCTACCCTCAACATTTGTTCTTCCATTCAATCCTCACTAAGTTAGTGTTTCTAGTGGAGGTATCCTATGATTTTAGGTACATTTCAATATCCATCATCCTATTTTAAACACATTATATCTCTACAATATGATTCCTCTTCTCTTTATTGGGTTTTAATTATAGATTCCTCAAGAGAATGTTGGATTCACCCAATTCTAAAAGGGGTTTTATTCAGCCTAGATTAAAGAAGTCCTAAGACGCAGTATGAGAATCATATCTAAAATAATGATCATTATAACACCATACAACATAATTATATAATATTTTTCTATTGAATTAAATTAAAATAATGATTTAATTGGTTTTTGTGATTATGGCTATAGAATTGTTTTGCAACAAAGTTATGTAGTGTGCCTCCTATGGGTTATTGGATTCTATTAAGGTATGGTGTGAAAAATGGGGAGCTTTCATGTAGTTATAAAATTTTGTATTAAATTTATTGATTTAATTTAAATGCATAAATAATGAATATTATGTAGTTTTACGTTGTCTGTAATGATGTTGGAGAAAAGTTATGGACATGAATTGGGACAAAGAATAGATTGACTTCGGTAGGCCATGGAAGAGTTACCAACTCTTGGAAATAAAATTTGAAATTTTATAATAAGGTAATTTGTTCTATTAGTAACCCTACAATTGATTTAATATTTATTTTTATGATCCTTTTTGACATATGGAACACCAATAAGTGAAAATGGCCAACCTAATTTGATAAATGGTATAGGATAAATAAAAAGTTTGAGTTAATAAAAAATTAGTGTAAGTAATCAATGTGATATTACATAGAGCCTAACTGGATCTAAAAGATATATTGGACCCTCATATGATGTCTAGTTCCCACATCCACTAATGGATGAGGATAAGATTTTGAATTTTGTTTAGGATCAAGGATTTACTCTTGTTGAATGAGGTTTAGTGAAGAGAAGAGTGAACCTAGTGTCCCATCATTGGATCCCTTTGCAGCACGTGGCAACGGAGAGCTGACAAAGAGAACCATGGATTACATAGGACATATAGAAACCTTATGTGAACTTACAGTCATGGTTAACATTGAGATAACAGTTGGGATAGCAGGCCTTCACCGTTTTATTTGACTAGATATACTTAGGATGACCGTAAGATTGTTAAGGTTGGGTTGGGTGAGAATACCACCCTATAGTGACCTATAGAATTGGGATGGGGAATATTTCTTTGATTATAATATTTCATAATTGGTGTATCCTTATCTTTAGAGAAGTCTTTTATGATGATGAAGATTTAAAGGGACATATTATCCTCTGGTATCAGTATTCAAAAAGTATGGATTTATTTAGATAGAGTACCCTTAGAGGGTTTCCTCAACCAATGTGTTTTTCTAAGGGACCCGAGTAGGAGACCCGAAACATATATGACCATAATCAGGGGTGTTTGGGAATCAGTTTAAAATAACATTGGATTAACATTATAAATCATAAAATTCATTATAGGCTGAGGTGGGTTTTAAATTAGTGATGGGTTTAGGAATTTTTAAAAACATATTTTGTACTTTTCATTTTGATTTTATGAAATGCATGCCCCCTGGGTAGTTTAGATTAATAAATAGAAGTAATTATTAGTTTTAGTAAAATTTTAGTGATGGAAAACACTTAGGTGTTAGATCATTATTGTATAATAATAGCTATGGTACTCACATGGGGTATGTTATTGACACTAGGATAAGAAAACACTCGAAAGGGGTTGTATGTGTTGATGATAAAACAACTACAAGGGGTTGTTTGTATTACCTGATGATGAAAGATAAATAAGTTGTTATATGTTTTACATCACGAGAGTACAACTATATGGAATGGTCTATATTTCCTGATGAGAAAAACTCATAATGGGTTTTATGTGTTACCTCATTAAAAAACACACAGAAGGGGTGGTCTGTTTTTCATGATGTTAGTACACCTGTAATTGGTGGTCTTTTTAACTTGATGATAAATGACCCATATGGGGTGGTATGATTTAATTACTGAGAGATAACCCATAAGGGGTTGTATGTGTTACCTTATTATTAAACACACATAATGGGTGATCCATGATACATGATCTATAAACACCTAGAGGTGGTTATGGATATTGGTTGACATAGTTATCATTACTGTCTCAGGGATACCCCCACAGTAGAAAAAAATGGTATGGTCAATCGTGTCATGAACCGAAATATAGACAATGGTTTATCAATTATTATTTTCATCATTTACGTATTTATCTAAGAATGTCATTGGAAAATTATAATTCATTATCCATTATGTCTATAACTATGTTTGTGGTTCCCTTTTAGGTTTTGTATTCACACCCTACTCATGCCATCATTTCACATGGGTACTCGATAATCCCTCACTTGGTATAGGCTCAGATTGGGATGAGTCCTGAGGTTATATGATTGATAAAGAGTTGATCGAGTGTGATTTTGGATTCAAATATGAGGCAAGGTTGGGGAGAAATAGTAGATCCCTTGGTATTTTTTTTATTTTCATTAAAATTTATATTTCCTCATCCTAGATTAGAATCTATACTTTATGAATACCTGTTATTAATTTATTGTTATTATTATTGTATGTTTTTATCTTCATGTGTACATTTATTATACACTTTTTTGGACGGTGTTTGGTTTATTTATTATTATTATGAACTATGATACTTTGGAAATAGCCTCCCCACAATAACACATTTGACCACCACTACATGTTTAAATCCTCTAGCCTTCAAGGAGGTGCACCTAAGGTCACATGATAGTCTGGTCTAGTAAATATTAAAAATGAGTCATCTCCAGATGTTGTGATGAGGTTTCTATAATTTGATTTTATTTTTTCGTTACTATTTTGTGATATGGTAGAATTGAGACATATAAATTTATCAAAGTATGTGATTGATCTTATAACAGTGTTACATGAAAACCAATTTTAGTGGAAGTCAAATATACTCAAGATGGAATTCATATTCTATTTTTTATATGTTACAAATATATATGATGTTTCCATGGGTGAGTTACATGATGCTTAATATTGATGTTTTCATTTTTTGATTTTTTTCTAACAGTATTTATAAAAATCATGTAATTATTTTTTGGACATTATCCTTTATACATAAGAGGGAACTCATACATAATATCTGGAACATATGATTCCCATGATATATAGAAATTCTAGAATGAATTTTTTCCCTGATTCCTAAGGATAAGTTAATTATTTTTGTAGGAAATTTCACATAATGAATTTTATTGAATAAGTACATGGTGTAATTTTTCTCAGTAGGGAGTATTGAATCCACTTATTTCATTTTGGCGGTAGGTCTTAGGGATCATATGGTGACAACGATGTTATATTACCTTTATAAAGGACTGAGTAAGGAACCTGAGGGGGTGATAATGGTAATTTATTCCTTATAGGGATAAAATATGATAGTGGGTATGGAATATGTATCATTAATTAAAATTAAATTAACAACCTATAGAGTTTTTCCTATATAGCCTGGGATCACAATCTATATAACTGAACCAGGTGACCTTTCTTCTTTTACATGGATCATCTTATAAAATACATGGGGAATCTGCCTATGATTGTCATTCTAAAGTGAGTAGTCTTTCATATGGATGGTTAGTGAGAATAATTTCCATTGTTGGTTTGTGGGTCAGATTTAGATTCCACTACATACACGAGACCCTTAAGGGGACATCATGACATGAGATTTCATATGACCTATAAAATGAATGTTGATAAAGTTCTCATCGGTTTGATATATAGTGAGGCCAATTTTCAATGAATAGGTTGGAGGAATTATAGACCTTGAGATGCAATTCAATATTGAGTGTGTTGAATCCATTTTTTAATAGTGGATGACCTATGAGAAGGGTTGACCTGGATAAATTACTGACATAGTGTTGGAAAAAATGGGAATGTGATTCAGGTTTTGAGAAAGTGCATGTGAGGTGATACTAGGTATGTGGTGTAGTCATGGTTACGAATTTTGTATCATTAGAAAATAAACTTGATTTTGGGTGCTTTGGAAAGTGATACACTTACTGTTCTATAGTGTCGAGACTTGTTTCAAGGGAATGTAAATTCTTCTTCTGAACCCTACTCTTATGGATTACTTTTAGTATTCCATGAGTGTTCTAGTAGATTCTCAAGACATTGAACAACATTGAACAATGGCTATGATTATGGGTGGTGATGACATGGGTAGAATGTTGGGAATTTAGATCAGAGCATTGAGGATTCACTTGGCATATAAAATTGATATATCATGGATCATGGTCACACTAGTATGATGGAATGTGACTCATATGATCTTGATTATGTTTTATGTGATTGTGTGGTATAATATCATATGATCATGTTTTTCTTTCCTGATTAGGACATTTTTTATATTAATCTTGTACTATAATGAATTATGTTTCAGTGAAAGACCATGTGTGAGCCCACAACCAATGTGTTTTGATTAGATGATTCTATGAATCATATACCATGTCTTAGTTATGGTTTCTAAATACCCTTTCGTGGACAAGGATGCATTATTAAAGGATCAGGTGCGGTGACATGGCTGATCCATGATTTTTTTCAATTAATGTGTTTCCTCATATAGAATGGGAATGGTTTTGGTGTAATGGAATGCATGATTTATTAGAACCTTTTGAAAAATGATCTTGAGAAGTGGTCCGATTAATACCATTTGGTGGGAATTACACGATATGATTTTTTATGTTTTGAAACTAACTATGGTTTGGAAGAATACATCAATTGATTTTCTCATTACTCTTGGGTATGATTATTTTTAGTCATTTTATGTCATCAATCTCAAATATGGATAGTTCATGGACCATTCTATTAAATTTTATCAATTTATTTGATGACAAGGACATTCAATTGGTGCTGATCATCCAATTAGTCATGGTGGGTACAACACCATGTAGTTTGGTTTATTGATTTTTGGTACATTTTGGTGGATAGTACTTACTGAAATTACATGTTAATGAATATGTGAATTTTGGATATAACTTTAGTTTATTTTAGGGATAGACTACGAGAATGTTAATTGGTCTCTAGAAGGTTTATGATAATAATAAAAATTGGATCTGAGGGGAACCAATTATTACGTAAGATTTAATGGCGATTTTGGATCATTGAGGACTCAACCAAATTGTTTTTCCAACTGTTAGGTATGAACATCAGTTGGTGTTCTTAGATAACCAAAAGATGCATTGGTACATGAAGGCTTCATGATATGTTAACTAGTGATAAATCTATGGCTAGAGATAAGAATTTTTGGATGGGTCAATGAGAGGTGATTTGACATTTGTTTTGAAACTAGATGTAGTGAGTCAGAAACACTTTTTAGAAAAAGTTTTTTTGGTATGAAATGTGATTTTTTGAAATTAATGATGTATTTTAGGAAAACCTTGTGAGCTTCATGCTTTATAAAGAGGGAAATTATGTGTATATTAGTTTGGATTATTAAAAACGAATTGGTACTAACAAGTGAATTAAAATATCATGTTTGATGAGACATGGTATTATAAAAACCGCATCCGGAATATCATTATAATGTAGGTTTATTTTTTCGATATGAAATTCAAATGGTGGGGCACCATAGCATTGGAAATGGCCATTTTGAATTATGAGTTATTTTTAGGACCACTATTAGACAAATAATAAATTGGGGGGTAGTGTGATCATTATATTAGATTAATGGGATTAATTATGTGTCATATAATATTTTTTGTATTATTTATGATTATCGGTTCATGCTTCAGTAGTATAAGTGCATGACATTAATGCTTCACTTTAGTGACACATTTAGTGGTTTATAGTAGAATGTGGTTAGTTAATAATGAATTAATGAAAAAATATAATTGATTTAAATTATTATAGTGTGGAGTTTTTAGTTACTAATGTATTAATTGGATTTTAAATGTTTAATTTTTTTTTTAATTTTCTATCCCATGGAGGGAATATTGGAATATTTAACATTAGAATGTAATTTTTGTGGGTTTTGAACCCTGAAACATGTGTGTTTAGGAATTTATTGGTATATAAATAGGTTATGGAAGGGTGTAGTGTGTATATATCATAGAAAAGGGTGTACAAGGTACTTCTGTGAATAGTACACTAGCCACCAGCTCGTTGGTGGTTTTCTAGTAGCACTTCACTTGTATAGGGGCGCCAATGGCCAGCTAGTGGATAAAATTTCATAAGCTGGTGGAACCATACCAGATAAAAGTTGGACATAAATTGGGTAAATTGATATTTATCCCTTTTATTTTTAGAGTTGTAAGACCACCTCATACCTCTCGTTTTGGCCTTTCAAGATAACCCTCACTCTGCCGTTGTTCTTCCCTTAAAGCCCCACAATGGAGGTGTTTACAGTTGTCATATAAGAAAATTTGAGGTATATATCACCTCCATCGAAACCAACTTCTTTACATTATAATATTGGAAAAATTCGATTTAAGTTATAGTTTATAATCCTAGTGGAGCATGGTGGAATCACCAGAATCTCAATGGACCTTTGTAAAGCCTAATGTGATGGCATCGCATGATGATATTGGTGAATGATCTTTTATTGAATCAGCAAATGTATGATATTACATATATATATTTAACTCTTTTACGTAAGAATTAAATTAAATTAATGATGGAAGATGTATTGGATATTAGGATTTTTTTTGTGTTGGAACTAGATGATTGATGTGGGTCTACCTTGGGTTGTTGGTTAGGTTATAGTGCGACCAAACAGTGATGTGGGATTTACAGTGTTTCCCATATGGTTTTTTATTAATTAATGTTTTTAAATTATTTAAATATTTATATATGAATTTTTTTAATGAGTTGGGAGATCATTTGTTGATGTGATATGGGACTAAGTGTGGATAGACCTTAGCTGGCCCCAAAAAAGTTCGTGATATTTTGAAATAAAATTCGAATTATTATTCATTGTTAGTTGGTTCTAGTAGTCACCATATTTTATATTCTATGTTTAGTTTCAAGATTTATTGTGAAATGAATCATTTCCAATGGTGGATATGAAAAAAATAATTTAATTAATGGTATAGGATAAATGGACCATCAATATTAATAATCAATTAGTTTTTTAATAAGTATTATAATCATTGGAATATAACTATACTCAATGCACACATTTATCCCTTGCTTGATTTATAGATTTAACATCCTTAGATAGTCATGGTTGAGACCATTACCATTTTCCTCGTCGAAGGAGTCCCTCCTCTCGGATGAGGGTCAGTGAAGGGAAGACTAAACCCAATGGCCCTATATCATCAGAGAACATATACTCTCGAATCCTGTGTTGAAATTTGTATCTTTACATTTTTATATTTTATGCTAATAATTATGACCCAATATTTTCATCAAAACATTACATCATCAAAAGAAAATATGGATACTAACATACTGGATGAACATTTAGGATTTGAGTTTTAGAAAATGAGGAAAATCTCCTGCATAAATAATTCACATCATTATGGACTCATAAAAACCCACTTCATGAAGATGAACATGTTCTATTGTTACACCCATCATTTATTATTTCACATTATTCCATCAATAACTTCCTTTTGAAAGAATTTATATAAAATAATAATTCAACATCATTCTTTAAAACCTAGAGAAAGGTAAGCATAATACGGGTGAGCTTAGATGCTCAATATGGGTAAACATAATCATTAACAATTTAATGTTATCAATGAACATAATAGTGTATACGAGTATTATGAAATAATCAAAGTGACTAAGAGAATAATAAAATAAATCATACCCACCTATACGCCGACTATAAAATATTAAAACATGCACAAATTTAAGATTCATCAGAAGTAATAATCATGAGCCATGAGTTATTAATATAGATCAATAGAAAATTTTTAAACCAATAACTAGCATAAAAACATAAAATTATTTTGGAACAAAATTATAAATCTCATTATTATAAATGAAAAAATCATGAAGTCAAATTCCATACATTTCACTCTGAAAAATATAATATCCACAAACGACAATAATAACTAATGAATTGTAGGGCTATCAAAGACCTGCTTGTCCTTGGTCTATCAAAAAATCACCGATCATCGGTATATTACTTAACCACCCATAAAATATCCATTTATCCTTAAAAATCATGAAACAAAAAATTTTTCCTAAACTCACTGGATAAACCAATAACCCTTTTAATAACATTATTACCCAATAGAAAGGAAATGTATCCCATAAAAATCTCTTGAAACATCGATATCTTAAGGAGAGGAAAGAGGTTCCATAATAATTTCATTGAAACATGATTAACCCATAGAAAATAAATGGGTTACAAAATAACATCATTAGAACATGATTAAAGAATTGAAATAGAATGTGCTAAATAATAATCTCTCTGAAACATGATTCACCCATAGAAAAATAGATGAGTTCAAAAACAATATCATTGTGACATAATCAACCAGTGGAAAAGAAATTAATTTCCTAACAATCTATTTTAAACAATCATAATACATTAAAAGAAACAATGAGGATGTTATCAATAAAAAATATCCCAAATGGTGGATAGTTTTAAACCTAGTTTTTAAAAATGATGAATGGAAATTCACGTTGAAATTTAATAAAATATATTAGAGTACAATAATCTTTAATCTCATCATTGCATCCCAAAAAACATTGAAAAATTTGAATTATAACCACCATGAAAGAATAAAATTAAATGAACATATAATATTATGGGAATAAGGAGATATATGATATATCATGTCAAATGTTATATATATAAACCACATAAAATATGATATGTGTATACCATAAAAAACATCTGAAAGAGGGAAAATTATGACAAAATACCATTACCACTTTGGTAAAAATAATAATATAAACCCCATGAAAGAGAGATCCATAAATGGATTTTTAAAAACCCATAAATTTAATGATATTAATATTAAAATATGTTAAGTGGAAGTAGATACACCAAACAACAAAATAATTGTTGAATACTGAATATGTCTAAAAAAATGAAAGTGAGATATGAAATACCCTTACAATTATGGTAACATCTAAATTGGAAATACAAAAAGTAATAATAATCAAATAAAATATTTTAATACCTAAAAGATATTAGAATTAATTATATAATTGATCAAAAATATATGTAGAAAAATCTCACGAATAATTAAGGGGTGATTGTGGTTTATTCCTCACGATTGTAAATGTGAGACAAGAATACCATACAATGATCGAATCATTAGAGTGTAAATAAATAAATGAAATAGTTATATGTGACAAATTAAAATCCAAAAAAGTGAAAGTACCTAATTAATATAATAATTGGTTATTTCACACATATGTTTTACCAAATATAACTAATTCTATATAAGTTTATCCAAATGAATGGAAATTCAGTTATCAAATCCCTTACTACTGAAATATATTTTGAATCAGGAGATCCATGATATAATAACATTAATTAAAACATAAAATATCATGATATAAATGAAAATCATGAAAGAAAAATTCATTGGGAATTCAATACACCATATAAAAGTTACTAGGTGCACAATAATAAATTTTCCTCAAGGGAATGTAAATTGGGACAAAACCCCATAACTTGAGTCTGATTTATTATGATTTTACACTATATTCTGGAATAATAAACATATGTAAATTATATAAAACTTTCAGAAAATTTTAGAGGTTTATTATTATATGAATTTCACATATTACCAAGTTATATATAATTAGTTAATCCTAAAATGATTAAGTTGGATGTTTTAACCATATTATGCTTATTTGTCAATAATGACATTGATAAAATGACTATAAAAAATTAGTTTATTATTTAAATAATTTTAGAATAATAAAAATGAAATAATTCTCTTATTTTTTCATCAATTATAATTTTAAAATTATACATGAAATATGGTTATGAAATATAAACAAACGTTAAAATCTTTGAGACAGTTGGCCATACAAACAAGTGGGTAATGTTCCCATTTTCTAATGATAATTATTGGAAGAAGGTAAGTAACATTTATAGTACTAGAATTAATATTATATAAAAAATAAAATATTATGTAATTATATATATATATATATATCATTATTGTTTATGTAATGATAAAGTAATAATAATATCATATTGAGGAAGCAGTAGTCCACACATCCACGAAATAAATAATCACTTTATCAGTGTGTGAAATAGAAAAAATGATATGGTCTTTCTAGATAGATAAATATGTCATCAATATCATAAATATTTCAATTATAACATATATTTATATTAAATCTGTACTTAATACATTTATATAATGGGTGAACGTATCGCATCACTTTGATGAGGCGGTAGTCCACACGTTCCAAAAAGATGTCATTGTATTCCCACAAAAATAAAAATCACAAAGACATGAGTTATATAATAAATAATGAATTAGGAATAAATTATAAATATAATATATCATATAAAAAAAATTACATAAAAATTATCAACCATAATAGGTTGTAATGGAAAACTGAATGAATTCGTTTCAGGAGGCGATAATTCTCCAAACACACGAACAATTATTTCATTACCCATTTTGATAGATGTGTCTGAATATATAGTTATAACAATTAACATTAAAACATATCAGTGTATTAAATATACTAATTTTATTATTTAATCATATAATTATAATAATTTATGCGATGGAGAAAGAAATAAAACATATGTGATCATTGATGAATGTTTTATTTTTTTAAGTAATTCATTTTTTTCATACACCAAAGGGATTACTCGGATTGTGTTTTTCCCAAATTTAAGATTCATGAATGAGAGGATAGATGTTGGGATATTATTTTAAGAGGTATTGGATTAGAAAAAATTTATTTAGTGGTATAAATTGAGGGGAAGGGTGAGTGATTTGTTATAATAGAGGAGGAGTGACATTCTTGAAAATATAAAAAGTTAAAACTATTTCCAGGTCTACATTACATAATTTGAATTCAATAATGATCAAAATTAAATGAATGTGTGAATGTTGTCTATTAATTTCCATATAATAGGCTTTGGAGATGTTTTTATGTCATTTTTTTCACTTATGATTAATGTCTAACAACTTTGTGAACACATTTGTTTAACTTAATCGATGTATGTAATTTTTATTATTATCACTTAATTTTTTTTTGAAATAATATTATCTACCAAAATTTAAATTCAAAATTATGACTAATTGAAATATTCAATACATTTTCCAAAATTTCAACAATAGAATTTATATAAATTTAATTAAAGTTAATCCTGCGGACGAGACAAGACAATGGGGTTTTTCAAGAGAATGTTCAATAGATTTAAATGTTTTTATATCCATTTTCGATCTAAAATTGATTCTGATGACATAAATTGGTTTAACATATATAAAATTTATCTAATTATACTTTAAAATCAATTAAAACTAAATTTTATTACTATAAATAATTTATAGAAAAAATTCAATTAAAATTCGATTCTATTTACTATTTATCGAAATATAAATGTTCTTAGAAAAATACCAAAATTTTTCTCAAAGTAAATTTTGAATTAAATGTTTCAAAAAATGGTTTCTATTGTGAAATAAAAATTATTAAAGATTCAAAATTATGTTTTAATCAAATTGTCCAATTAAAAGGGGGCAAAACTGCCTTTTAAAAAAATACACCATTTTAATGCTTAAAATTTGATTTGTTCATACTTTATGGATATAAAATGTATAGAATAAATTTAAAATATTTTATTAAAATATATAAAATTTAAATTTAATTATTATCATTCACTTATAGTGATAAATTTAATTTATTAAGTTAAAATTCCCTTATGGTGATAAAAAATATTTTTCATCGAAACACATCCTTTTTATTCAATTTGTTTTCATTTTTATTTCTAATTTATTGGTCACAAAATGATATATTATATAATCTTTTGTGAATGATATATTCATAATATATTTAATAATATTCATTTTTTCTATTCTAATGTCACGGTGATTATAATTATGTAAAATTAACAATATTAAAAGTCTAATTTTTCTGATATGGGATGGCCTTGAATGTAACACAAGTTATCAAATAGACTCAATGTAACATGAAATATTGTATAAAATTTATTTTTTATAAGAAAAGGAAAATTTTTCATCATCTATAAAACAATATATAAAATATTTTTATTTTTTAAAATAATATATATATTAATATCTCAGGGTGTTATATCTTACCCTTTATAAAATGTTTTTTTCCCTCAAAATTTTTCTTGGTTATCATAGGATAAACATTTTTCTAATCAACTTATTAAAACCCACATTGTAAAGAGGATTAATAAAAAATTATATTAAAATTTTTATTTGCAAAATTTAAAGATCCCCTAAATATATGCATAACTAGGATTCCACATAGGGAGAACTACAACAGGAAATTAAAAGGTTTATCTAGAATGAAAAACTAATTATTATGCAATAATAGAGAGTGATAGAGAATGTGGTAAATAGGAAGTCAATGACAAAAAAACCACAAAACAAATAGGTTTTTAAAATTTCATTGATATCATAAAAAATATGGTAATATGATAAAATATTATTGAAAAATCATTTTCTTAAAATTAAAGGATTTAATTTACCTTATAGATTAAGAATATTTAGAATCATACTTAATTGATATTTATAATTTCTTCCTTTAGTAAATTTTCACCACATTATCATCATTTTATCCATTAAATGACTGATAATGGTACCACTTTTATTCACTAAGAAGAAAAAAAATTGTAAATACTACATAGATATTTAAGGGGTGACATGTTATTCCTCATGTAATTAAACATTAACCAAAACAATTTGAGAACATGTTGAGATAATTTAATAAATTATAAAACCATTATATGATATATTAATCATCAAAATTCACACTAAAACATTATAATAACTTATTCCTCAAATTTATATACTTCAAATTCATCAAAGATTCCCTAAGTAAGTTGGAAACCCAAAGATTAGATTGATTTGATCATATATTTATGCATGAAAAATAAAATTTTATTTCCCAAAAAAAATCCAATTTTATTTTAAAATAATACTAATATTAAACTATAATATTTTTCATATTAATAATATGATAAAATATGTTATTGGTATGTGCAACAGCCTTGTCACCTTTTAGTTGTGGGTTTAATCATTGTGGCCATGCCACATGTGATGGGTATTCACCATTCAAAGGTGGTTAACTAATTTTTTTTAATATTACAAAATAAATCACCCCAAAAAAATACATATCAATTGTTGGGGTTATAAATACCTCATCCCAAAAAAGGGTCTCCAAAAATTTCATTAATCACAGTTAGATCTCATTGCTTAAAAAATAAGTATGGTATTTAATAATTTGAAAAAATGATCATACTTAAGCTTATGGACCGATGACAGTATCCTTAAATCTTAATATAAAAAAATTAAAACATCATAATCACCAAATTTATCTCAACCTATATTTGATTCAAACTATAACAAACCATAATACACACTCCTATATACAATGCTATAATCCGTATCTTTATATTTATGGATTTTATAACAATAAATGTGACAAAAAAATTCATATATAACATAAAAATTAAGTAAATCATGGATCAATTATATACTAGAGGACCTTTTAGGCTTATATATTTAGAGAATTAAGAAAAAATAATATATAAACAACTTGCAAAAACATGTACTCACAAAAAACTAATTCATATATTGAGCATCATCACCCATTATACGAAACATTTATTGATTCACATTAGGTCATCAACAACATAATTTTCAAAAAAAAATTTAATTTAATAGTTCAATATCATTATTTGTAACATGGGGAAAGTGAAACAAAATAATGGTGAGCTCAGATGCTCTGTAAGGGAAAGCATAATAATTAACAATTCATTCCAATCAATGAGCAGAAGGGTGAAAAATTGTATGTTAACATAATCAATGTTCACAAGAGAATCATAAAATAACTAATAATAATAAATACCTTGACCATAAAATATTAAAGCATGTTAAAGGAAATAGTTATAAGAATCCATAATCATGAGCCAAGTGACATCAATCTAGATCATTTGAAACATTATAAACACAAATATTAAAGGAACAAATAAGGATATCTTGAGACATAATTACACTTTTAATTATTATAAATTGAATAACCATGTGGGTTAATTCCAAACATGTAAATCTTAAAAAAAGGTAATTTTCAAACAACATACATCCATACCCAATGCATTGGAGGGATATCATGGTTCTACCCACCCTAGGTCTATCAGGGAAACACCCATCATTAGATTCTCACGTAGCTACCCATAACATTTCTAAGTACCATTTCAAAATAATCACATATAAAATAAATCATAAACTAATTGGATAAACCAATAAACCATTTCACAACTTTATTGACCCATGTAAAATAAATTACTTGCAAAAATATCTATTGGAACATGGTTATTAGATTGAAAAGAAATGGATTCCTTAACAATATAATTTAAACATGACTAACCAATGTAAAATAAATGTGTTCCATAGTATCTCTTTTGTATCAGGATTAATCCATGGAAAATAAATTGGCTTGGAAAATATATTTTAAATAATATTAATTAGTAGAAAATAAATGGGTTCCAAAACAATCTCTTTAGGACATAATCATCACATGCTTATGAAATGAGTTTCATAATAAAAAAATTTAACCCATAATAATCCATCTGATAAAAAATGGGGATAATATAAATAAAAAATATCATAATCTTGGATAATTTTAAAAAATGTTGTTGATATTGATTAAAGTTAAATGCTTTAAAATAGAATTAAATCAATTAGGATGAAAATAATCTTTGAACATTACAAAGTGTCTCATTCCACCGTGAAACATTTGAATTATTAGACCCATGAATTTATAAAATTAAATAAATTTATAATATAATGATAATGAAGACATTGATTACACCTCATATAAAATGATATGTATATACACATCATAAATGAATATATGTGTATAACATAACACATTTATCAATGTAAGAAAATTGTGAGAAAAGACAAATACCACTTTGATAACATTAAACTGTAGACCCCAAAAAAGAGATCCTAAAATGGATATGTAAAACAACATAAATTGAAGGTTATTATTTATAAAATACATTCATTATAAATTGATATTGAAAATATGAAAATAAGTTCTGAATATGGAATAAGTTCTATAGAAATAAAACTAAAACTAGAAACCCACTTGCAAATGATGTAACATATGAATCTGAAACCCAAAAAGTAATGATCATAAAATTAAATACAAAATCAAAATAAATATAATATAAATAATGATATAATATATAATAATAGTTATTTGATACCCCCCAAAAAATAATTTATTTTTTATTATGGTTTATTTCATATAAAAGTAAAATTGGGAAAAGAATCCCTTATAAATATCGCATCATTGCAGTGAGAATAATCCTTTAAAAAATTATATGGAAAAAGTTTAAATACACAAAAGATAAGTGTAAATAATTAATTTAAATAAGTAAGGGTAATTTCACACATATTCTTGGCATAAAATTACCATTGACTTAGATGTTTAACCTAATGAATTGAAATTGAGTTAAGAAATCAGTTACTACTTGAGTAACTTGTGTATCAAGATATCCATGAAAGAATAAATTAAAATTAAACATTTAGTATCATTATATAATTTAATATAATTATATATAAATTTATATAGAATTAGATCCCAAATATAAATGTAGCGCGATGCATAATAACTTATTTGTCTAATTTGAATATAAATTGAGATGAAACCCCTAACCTTTATATTGATTGGTAATGATTGTACTATATCATCCTAAATAATAAATTTATGTAAATTATTTACCTATTTTATAACCCTTTATTGGTTTATTATTTTTTTAATTTCACTTAAAATCTATTTTTGTACCATTAATTTGCCAATAATTTTTAAGTCAGATGTTTTGACCATATTCAGTTTATGTTTCAAAACTGAATTTGATAAGAAGTCTATGACCAATGAGGTCATTATTTAAATACCTATAGAATAATAAGTATGAATTAATTTTTAAATTTTATCATCATTAATAATTTTAAATTTATACTCGAAATATGGGTTTGAAAAACAATCGAATATTTTGATCCTAGAGATGGTAGGTCGTACGTACGCATAAGTAACATTATGATTTTTCAATGATAATTATGGGAAAAATGTAATTAACATTTTTATTTATAGAATGAAAATTATTTCATAACTAAAATATAATTAATTATATATACCTATATCTATCATTATTGTGATTTAGTGATGAAAAAAGAAGAATCACATCGCTATGAGGAGGAGATAGTCCACATGTCCTCAAACGACTTTATTACTTTTTCAGTGGGTGAAATGGGAAGATGAATATGATTTGTTATAAATAAACATAGATGATTATTTAATGAATATCATAAATATATTATTAATATCATATATGTTTATTAAAACCATCCTTAAGTAATTCAATGTAAAAGTCAAATGTTTCACATCGCTTTGAGGAGACGGTAGTCCACACATCCACAAACGATATTATCGTATTCCTAAAAAATAGGAATCATGAATTTTTATGTTATATAAAAATTAAAAAAGTATAAATTTATTATAAATATAATATATATCTTATTAAAAAATTATTTTAATAATAGTTCTCAACCATAAGAGGTGGTAAAGAAAAAATGTACAACATTTTTTCATGAGGTTGTAGTTTATTGTACACAAAAATGGGGATTTGATTACCAATTTGATGGAGTTGTGTGTAGGTGTACATAGAAATTTTTGCATAAAAACATCTTATTATATTTACTGTTATATTTTTGTTTTATAAAAATTTATCAAGATTAATTTAATGGGTGGAGGAAGTAACAATACCTATGTGAAGATTGTAGAATGTTAGCACTTTTTTAGATAATTCTTTCTAGTTTATAGCAAAGGAAATACATCGATTTATTTCTGTCCAATGATTGGATTCTAGTATTATATTATTTAGTTTGGTACATTATTTGGGATTGTTATTAATGAGCCAAAAGTGTTTTAGATGTTTTAAGAGGGTGGGGTTTGTGTTTTTTTCTATAACAGAAGAGGAGAGGAATTCTTATAAATATAAAAAGGTAAATAATATTAGGAAGTCTCCCTTACATCAGGTGAACCCAATAATGATTAAAATTATATCCAATTATATATATGGAATATCAATTCCCATAAAATGTGTTTTTACATGTTTCTAGGTCATTTGGATGTCTAATTTTGAATTTTAACCACTATGTAAACACATTTTTCACCTAAATCACAATAATTAATATTAAATTAATTTACAAATATTTTTTGTAAAATAAATATTTACATTACTGGAGAATATATAATATTCTATTAAAAATATGGATTCTATTTTTATAAATTTCTATCACATAAGTGATAGAAATTAATTTAAAATTAATCCCATAAATGGGATGAGACAACAGGTTTTTCAACAAAAACATTCAAAATTTTGAAATTTCTGTATATCCAATTTCATTATTATATTGATTCCAATGAAATGAATAGCTTTAAAAAACTTAAAATATATATAATTACAATTTAAAATCATTTAAAATATAAATTTAAAATTATAATTTCTTTAGACAAAAAAATATTTTTCTATTAAAATTAAATGTCATTTACAATTCATCAAAGTATGAATGTTCTTATTAAAAAAATTATATAAATAAAAATAGTGTCATTCATATTTCAATAAAGTGTTTTATTTTTTCAAATAAATTTTATAAAACTGTAAAAAAAAATTTTATTGAAACTATTCAATTAAAATGTGGAAAACTGCGATTTAGAATAATATTCCTTTTTAATGATTAAAATTGGATATGTTCTCAATTTGAGCCTATATAACATATTATATTATTATAAAAACATTTCATTAAATATATGATATATAAAATTTGAATAAAAACATTCACTTATACTTATTGATTTAATTTGTTGTGATAAAACCCCATTGTGAGAATAAAAACATTTTTCATAGAAACACATTCATTATATTTAATTCGGTTTTTATTTTAATTTAAAATTAATTTGTATCCAAATGATTTATTATATAAAAATTTATAAACCATATATTCATAATATAGTTAATTATATTAATTCTTTCTATTCCAACATTTATGTGATTATTATTATGATAAATGAATAATGTTAATAGTATATTTATTTTTAGTGTAAATCATCCTTACATGTAAAAAACTTTATTGAAGAAAATCAATGATATGTGGAACACAAGAGAAACATGATGTTTCAAATTCCAAAAGTTAAACTCTGTATTTCATGTATCAAAATATATCAAATAATTAAATTTATTTTTAATGAAGATATTTCTAATAATCTTAGGATGTTTCAAACCTAACTTTGGATCCCTTAGTACCACTTGTATGTGGTGTGATGACTTAGGTAAATTTGGATTTACATGGTCCTAAAGGACACTTATAAAATCATGGTGCCCTTGATTTCAATTATTTGATTGGATAGAAAGTTACCCTACCCCGTTTGATGTGTCTTGGACTAGGTAGACTGACCATAGACATACTGGGATCAGGTCTGGTGAGATGGAAAACCTAGAGTGACATAAAGGATTGATATTCTCCAGGATCCATACATTAGTGTGTCTACAAAATCATTTACCTATTTTAAAGGAGAGGAAATGAAATCATTATTATGGTTAGGATGTGAGTGCTATCCTTTAGACAATATGTGTTGACCTGTGAGGCTCACTTCTGAATGAGGCCCCCCAAGTGGGGCTTCTCCACCATTATTTTAATCAATGGGTCCCGTGTAGGTGTATGGACTCATATTTTATCATGGAAAGGTGTGATTGTTAATGGGTATATATTCTCAAGTGTGTAACATTAAAACCCTTATAAAAAATGTGAGGTCAAGTGGATACTTTAATTATTGATATGAGTACGCATTCATTCTACCATTTTCACTATGTTATTACTATGGGTTGTGATGCACACCCTATTGTAGTTTTCATAATTAAATTTGAAAATATATTGAGGGAGGTATTTTATTTTAAATTGAAAACTCCATTGGTGGAGTTTCTTTATTTATGAATGGAAAAAATTTCAGTTTATGGTGTTTAATTTTTTATATAAGATGACCAAGAGGGGGAATTTTATTATATTCCACTAGCTAAGAAATATCTCATTAGGGGGGAATGTTTGTTGATGCATAGATAAGAAAAAAACATAGGGGGTAGTCAGTATTACTCAAGGAGATAAGAAAACACAACATGAGTTGTCCTATGTTACTTGATGATAGATCACTATTAAAAGGTTGTCTATGTTACATGATGAAAAATATTCATAAAGTGGATGTCTGTTTTAGTTGATGCGAAAAAACTCATAAGTTTTAGTCTAAAATATTTTATGTGAAAATAGCTACAATGAGTTTTCTATGTTTCATGATTGAGAAAACACCCTTAAGGGGTGTTCTGTGTAAGATGGTGAGAAATTACATGTAATGGGTGGTGTAGTTTATAGGATGTGAGACAATACATATGGGGTGGTTAGTGATTATTGATCTATATATTCCAAAAAGAGGTTTTAGGTGTTATTTTCATGGTAATAATGACATGATAAGTGAAACCATTGAACTAGTTATAGTAGGAATGTTTGATCAGGTCCACTAACCTAAGAATCAACAATAGGTGTTCATTTTTTTTTCAATATTTATTTTTTTAACTGATAATGTGACACGAACATATCGCTATATTTACTATTATTTATGAAACTAAATTGGAGGCTTAAAAATAAGTATTGAGATCAAATTCTCATCAGTCCCCTATTTTAATTGGGTAAATAAGAAATACTCACTTGTTATAAGATTATTTTTGGTTGTGGCCCAAGATTCCATACTCGAGCTACTCGATCTTAGGTAGGAATTTGGATTTTATGATTAGTTGAGTGCCAAGAAAATTACAATATCCATTAAAATTTTATTTATTTTTCTTTACCTATATATGTTATCATCTCTGTGGGTGATCAATCTTTTTTTGTAGAACGTTCTTTAATTCAAGTTATTATTTTCAGATGACAATTTATTCCAATGTAATATGATTATATACTATTTTGAATTGTGTTTGTTTTTATTACTATTACACACTCTTATATTAGGTGTATATACTCCCAATATTACACTCCTAAACCCCCATAGCTAGTCTCTATCCTCTGGCATTCATGGAGGCACGCCTCAAGTCATATGGTTTTTTGGCCAAGTTACTATTTAGAGTGAGATGGTCTGGGTTAATAATCAAAGGTATTGAACATTAAAATGTGGAATCCATGGAAATGTAGAATAATAAGGAAAAATGGAATAATAATTACCATATATAATAATTACACATTGAGAAAACTCATTTCTTCACCACCCTTTATGTTGTGAATAAAACAATATATGTCCTCTTATTATGTTGTGAGTAAAAAAAAATTATTATTCTCATCCATTATCAAATTATATATGAAACTTTAACCAATGTATTGGAGAAAACTAAATTAACCAGCCTATTATCCGCCATAAATATGTAAAACATATGATTTCAATGTTAATAATATCTTGAAAAACCCCATAGAAAGATAATGTAGATTTTAACATTTCTAAATCGTATCACATAAAATGTAGTTAAGAGTTAGGTCTGATGATACCAAAAAAATTAATCACTAGAGAGAATTATTTAATCATGAATTTTATAGGGTGATTCATAAATGATATACCCATAAGAGATATATCGTTCAGTTTTAAAGAGGATAATTTAAGTCAAACTTAAAAAGGGTCTCAGAATATATTTCTTATCATTTTTTAAAGGGATTATGTTTCAATTTTGTTCATAAAATAATTTTTTGGAGGGTAAATTTTTTACTGAATTATAAAATAAACTTCAATAAAGTATCCTTTTAATGAGATAATGTTAAATCAAAAATTTATGGAATGGGAGATAAAATCTACAATTGAAAAAAAAAATTATTTTAATATTTTAGAATAAAATTATTAAAATTTACTTCATTACAAGTGTTATAATTCAACCTTTTTAAAATTGGAAAGAGAAACATGAGGATTACATGAAATAATATATTTTTTCATGTGAAATTAATAAAATAAAATATTTGATAAAATAATTAATATCATTATGGAAGAGAACATGGTTATCAAAGAGAATGTGAATTGTTATTGGAAACATTATTCTTTTAAGAGAAAGTAATTCCTCATTAATGAATATTTGAAAAAAATAGTTTTTTCTAAATATTAATACAATATACCTTATAATAATATTAACATTTGTATGAACTAGTCATTTCATAAATAATTTTAGGAAAAAACATTATAACTCAATGAAAGGTATTTGAGTTGAGAATCATATCTACCACTTCAGAAATCAGGTAATTAAAACAGCATAATAGGAGTTTTATAAAAATACATAAAATATCAATGAACAAATAAATAATATTTTTAAGACAATACATTTAAAAATATGTAAAAAAATAAAATAACAATACATGTGCAATATGAAAACAAGTCTTAATAAAGGTAAATTGAGACAGAACCCCTTAAGATTGCTCTCATATTATATGAATGTTATTTAGCATCAAATATATTAAATATAAATGTTATAATAAATTATTTAAAAACCATGTTCATATATTTTATCTTTTTAATTTTTTTATTATAATAATTTATTGTATATTAATTAACTTGTTAATGATTATTTTAAGCATCAAATGTTAATAATATTGATTTTTTCTCACATGTTTCATGAAGGTGATGTCAAACTTTATTATTTGAAAATAGTTCCTCATTAATAGAATAAAAAATATATTTAAATTATTTTATTAAATTATTTATTTATCTCCATGTTCATTTGACTGATAATATGGGCATGGTTCGTGGGAAGGAGGTCCTTGATATGGTTGTTTCATGTAATTTACTAACTAAAACATATTACATTATGTTGACCCTTATTTTTATTCTATGCTTAATGTTACCTATTAGTGAAATATATCAACCCAAAATATCATATATATTCATAGAATATATTTTTGGATCAACCATGTAATGTGGTGATATTAAAAATTCATTGATTATTATTATAATAGTCTACATATAACATGATCGATGTTAATTTTTATTGAATCGTTGATATGAAGGTAGAAAATTTTTATTAAAAAAACATAATAAAAATATTTATAATTATGTCAGTAAATTAATTATTTTATCCGGGTTATAATCAATTTAGAGGTGGATGATGAATAATTAAAGGAATATAAATGAAAAAGGGGTGATTATGATTTTTACCACACTTATTTAGATAAACCACTAAAAATTTCTAGAATTCTCTTCTTGTTAGAAAAAACCCATTAAACATATGACAATGGTTAAGAGACATATTTGGTAATATGATTTTTGAGATAAAAGTATTTTGGTGTGAGGAAAAACATGGAACCGAAGGCTTCATTTTATATGTGTAAGGGGTACCATTTTTGTAAATATCCATGACATTATATTAAAGAGATGTCATTTCCAAAGAAAAGTTTTCCATTTTTAGAAAATAATGGAAATGAGTATGTCTTGGTCAAGAAACCTCCCAAAAAACTAATAAGGGATATTTTATGACATATTTAAGCATTTCCCCCAAAATGTACTTTTTACTATAATATACTTCAACAACAATAACTCAATTTTTATTATCTGAAGCTTCTTATTATAAATAAAAATTAATTTTTCCATATTAATTAAATTATAATTTCCAATTCCAAATATAAAATCTATTTTAATACTTGAATTCAAAAACATGAAAAAAATAAATTTTAACCCAAAAATTTTATAACAAATAAAAATTGAATTTAAAAAAAATTAATAATAGGTTCTAAGATATTAGAATTTTATTTTATTTTAAATTTTATAATTATAAATGTATAATTTTATTTATTAAATTCATATTTTGAGGGGAAAAATATTTCAACAAGTTTATTTGATGTGTATATCATAATAAATTCATTAACATAATAGTATTTGAAAAAAATGTATTTTATATTATTCACCTAAAAAAATAATTCTTCAAAATTATTAAAATTTTATTTTCAAATAATAATGTCTTTCTGAGTGAAAAAGTGATGTTTATTATTTCAAATTAAAATATTAAAATTTTTATTTAATCTATTAAATTAAATTAAAAATATAATTAACTAGTATTTTTGTAGGAAAATGTGTAATTAATATAATAATTGTTCTTGATCTTATATCTGATCAATAAAATATTAAATTTGTGTCAATATATTATCGATATTTAATATAAATTCTCCAAAAAACATAACCATAATATATTTATATTCTTAATATAAAATTGATAGGTACTAAAAAGGATATTTTTTAGAAAATATCTTTTGATGAATAAAATGAATTAATTCTTATAGCATTCATAGTAATTAATACTGGAACAATTTTTATTTCATCAATACATTTCTATAAAAAATTATCATCTTCTTAATTTCGAATTAGACAATCTAGATGTGTAAAAATAAATTATATATATGATATCTTATATTGATAATTAAAAATTTATATCATCCAAATTTATAGTTACATAACTTCAAAAAAAATCCTTGTATGACCTAATAATAATATAAGAATTTTTGGTTTGCGTGGGTGAATCTTAAACTAAGATAAATGTCATATAAACTTCTATGAGAATAAACTTCCCCCATAATATATTTTTCTCACACCATACTTGTTGGAGTATTCCAAGGGATTGATCTAGGGAAAACCTTGGTGTAGATAATTCACTTCCAATATCAGATATGTCTGACTCAAATAGAAGTATTCAAAAAATAATTACCAATTATTATACATAATTTATTTATTTCATAATATGGTTACATTAATTTATAAAAACATATTTAATGGCTATGTTTGAACTATTATATTTCGGTGATAATGTGGTTCATTTTTGTTCAATGTTTCATCTAAAATATGCTATCAAAAAATAAGTATTATTATTTTTAGGTTATTATAGTAACCAATCACTGAATAGGTGAACCATAAATTGTGTTAGAACAATTTGTACCCTCATCTCAAAATTAATCTTTCCAATAGTTTCAGAGGACTTATAACATAATCCATAACTTTTTATAAACAATTTAAAAAGGTAAATTCCCCAAAGGTCAACAAATCACCAAATCATCTCATTCTAGGATCACACATGTGAGAATAAATTCAATACAAGACCACTAACTATAACTCCCCCATAGAACTATGATACACCCAGAAAATTATCTCATTTAAAATGAAATTACTCAACCTAACCATACCCATCACTGTAGTACGACACACCTCTATCACTATAATTTCACACTGCACATCACTGAATCTATTTATTTTATACACAGATGAATTCACACCATATATCTCACATGGGTTCATTTTTAAACTTAATTTAATTTATAATACATAATATAATTAATAGAAAATGAAAAATACATGATTAACTACATGTGTTATGTCTTTTATGACAATGAATAAACATTATCACTCCTAAAATACACAATAAACCTAATCAATCAACTCCATAACTAAATAAACTGAAATACCCTAGATCTATATCACACAACCAATTAAAATAAATATTATCAAAGGTTAAATATATTTGAACCCCTTTAACTGATAATAAAAATAATTAACATCAATATTTATCGCTACAATCACTCTTTACCACATAAAACACTGAAATGAATAAAAATACCTATATTTAGAGATTTAGGTTGATGTAGGGTTGAACATGAAAATAACTTGTGAGATAAATGGATCATAGAATTATATATGTTGATATGTTGATGCTATTTTAAATAAATTAATTATCTTACTATAATTAAAATATATTGAAAATGTAGAATACTTGATGGAAGACTGGGGTTTCGGGATCCCTGGGATCCATTCATGGAAAATGAGGTCTAGGGTGTGGGTTAATATTTTAAAACCACATTTAAAGTAAAATTTAAATATTAAATTAATTTAACATAGAAATAGTGTGATTGGTACCCCTTAACTAGGTACCTGATGACCCCCCAAGGATCAACCCTACATTTACACCTCATGATTTTAACGATGAGCCTCCACCAGGTGCATTCCAACAATGACAGTCTTCCCCTTTTCATTCCTCGTCACCACAACCTTTACATGAACATCCAAATATAATTGATATATATAAATCTATATAAAAATACCCCAAATCATCCTTTAGGTAAGAAAACTAATCTTACATCTCTATTTAAAATATATCCCATTATTTATGTCTATTTGATCATAGTTTTATCAAATTCCACTAACACATCTATACACATGTCATTAAAAAAGTATCCAAAATAACACTTCTCATGCATGAAAATTACCCTATAAATTCATCATACTTAGATAAATTGAAAGAAAAAACGATAAAAATTCCTTATAAACATTAAATAAAATATGCATGAAAACCACACACCTAATTCAAAAAAATCCAACTACACACAAAACATCAATATCCTTGCCTAAATTTTACTATATCATCGCCCAAATGATTAAAATATTTAGAAGAAATTTCATCACAATAAAACACACACAATAATATCAAAATAATAGTCACCGAAATATTTTTCCATTTATTAACTAATGAATTAGGAATCATGATTCCAAACCCTCTCATTCAATAACTAAAATGATGCTACAATCCTAACTACTTCCCATAACACCAAAAAAATACATTAGAATTATGTGAGTTGGGGAAAATGGTATAATCTATAATATTTCTCATCTAATAGTACGATAATACATCACATGGATTACCACCCCATATTCTCATTCTCCTTCTCAGTTTTTAATGTAATGTATAGTTTTTAAATTGAATAATAAATCCATTAAACATTTAAAGTGTATACTAACATTATGTGTCTCGATATTCAAAAAATATTGAATATAAAATTCTACAGTAAATAGTTACCAAAAAAACTATATTATTTAATTAATTTTATAACAATACCAAAATCAATTAATCAATTATAAATCAAATATTTCACTAATTATTTGATATTGTATCAGTCTAGTAATCAACTTCTACATAAGAATTTATCCATAATTTATACAGATAAAAAATTGATTTCTTTCAAATTACTAAATATATTATATAGGAAACCTAATGTAATCTCTAAATACCCATTGGAATTTAAATTTATGAATTTTCATCTATTTTTAAAAATTTAAGCTAGCGATAGGGGGTTTTGATTATATTCGAAAAAAATAAAAAAAAAATAAAGTAAATTTTGTTTTAAAATTAAATTGGGGTTTTGGTGAAATATGAGAAGTTTATCATTATTATATCTCTAAAACTTTTATTTGGTTCATTATCATTAAAATTTTACTATTTAACATTTTTTTGGTTTATGTGACATCAAATATTGAATACCCTTAATCCCCTATGAAATGATACACTCTGATGTGATATTTAGGGTAATAATCATATATTCAAGATTCTCCAACTATTTAATATGTAATAATATAAAAAAGTACATTAATATCACATATGAATGAGAAAATAAATGGTATTTTATTTTTTATAATGAGAATGAAATATGTTTTCCCACACAGAACTCAAAACAAATAAATTATTATAGATGAGTTTATTTTATTTTAAATCCCATCAGTCGAGATTTAACAATAAAAGGGGTGATTCAGAGTTACTGTTTATGGTTTTATCAATTCAAATTAATCCTTGTGGAATTTTATTGTATGATACTATATTATGGTTCTCCACATAACAACACAAAAAGTATACTAAATAAATTATTCAAGACATAATCATTTTTTCCAGATTTAGCCTCTTCATGGAAAGGCTTCCCCTTGATGTGATTAGGGATTTACCCCCAATAATATATTCTTCCATGATGGGAATGTGTGGATAAAATGGGATTGAATAACCCATGAACCTATTGTCAAACACATAACCTATATTGCAGCACACAATTCTAATATGGTATCCCATCAGGTGTTCTAGTATCACACAAAACGAAAATTGAACTACCTTAATCACTATTTAAATGGAACCATCTATTGATCCTTCAAGTAAGAAGTCAACTTCTATTATATACATGGTTCATTTTTATTCAATTCTAACTATTCTTCTCAATCTACTTCATATTTTTGCACATTCTAGAAATTGTTGTCATGGTGTCAACATTCTTATCCTCCCAGTCACATTGGTCAACACTGACATATCATATAATTATTTTTCTTCTTCATCAATGCATAGGTGGTTTGTTCAAAAATTTAATAATTTTCTCTTCGATACATAATTTTTTTCTTCAATTTCAATTCAACCTCTTTCCATCTGGATATCTCTATATTTTTCAACTCTTGAATTTATAAATTCACCCAATTATTGTCTACTTTTTTAATAATATTAATATAGAAACCAAATATCATTGTTGAGAAATAAACTCAATCAAATAGGTGGATATTTTCATGTTTAAATTCCAATTAATAATATCAAAAAATTTAAATAATAGATTTCTATTTATATCTCTAATAGAATTATGATTCCTTCTTCTTCATAAAACACAAAAAAAATCCATAGGAAATTTTATTGTATCCGACACTAGAATTTACAGAGTTTCTGTAGGTGTCTTAATCTATTATTATAAGAACTAAGATTCCAATAAGAGTATATTATAGGAAATAGATCATTTAGAACATTGATTGAATAATATAGATTTATAATTTATGGAAATCTGTGTCATTTAGATATAATCCCTTAAATATTATTAGCATCCCATTGGTGTGCTTTCTAGTTTAAATTTACTAATCCCTAATATTAATTTTATTCTACCAAATGGCTGGAAAGAGGTGTAACTGGGTCAAAAAACAATACGATGGAAAATGTGATAAATTCCCAATTGAGACACCTAAATTGTTGGGAGATCATGTAAGATATATTATGATTATTCCAAACTAGATATATGAAAGAAAATTTAATAATTATTAAATGGTTGATTGTTCAAATATATCAAAGAAGAGGATGATGATTCCTCAAGGAAGTTCATTTTATAATATTGATAAGGGAAATTAATTCAATTTATAACATGTAAAAAATGTCCAACACAATACTATGGACAATTTCCACAAGAACATGAAGGTGATTATGTGTAAAAAAAATAGGGCATAATGTAGATAGGTTCTAGAATATATTAACATTATTCTATAAGGGAATAAATTACATCCTATATCAATATTTATTGTTCAATGTTTTATGTGTTTGGAATATGTGAATTTTCTAAGTCAATTCCCAAATCCAAAAGTTAAATCATAGGCTAAGTAAGGTCATTTTCTATCCAAATCATTAAATTTTATGAATTTAACTATTTATATATATTTATTTGAGAATAATTTTTTAGAAGTACTATTTTAATTAAATTTATAATATAATAAACATGAAACATCTACGGAGTTTTCCAAAATATTTTTTCTTTAATTATTTGAATAATACATTGAATTTTACTGATAATTTATAAAAGTGATTTACAGATAATTCAATATTTTTTATAAAATTCATGATTGAGGGATAGATAACCCGAATTATTTGTTTGATGTTGGGATTGACCTGAGGAGTCTTTTTATGATATATATAAGTACAATGATATGTTTAAAAGAATTGGTACCCCTTTTAGAGATTTATGTGATAGAAGTTAAGAATTAGTAAGGACAATAAATTTCTATAAAATTTGGAAAATATATTCAATAAAAAAACATATTTTGTTTTAATAATCATATCAAATTTATCTTGTGGTGAAATTTTGGTTTTTTAGAATGTATTTATTTTTCAGTGAATAATGTGAAAATACCGATTTTTTTCCTAAAACGGTCATTTATTTTTATAAATTTACTAATTTAAAAGTCACATTATTGTTTTCATTTGAATTAAAAGGGATGTAATAATTATTAATTTATATTTTCTAAAATTAATTTCTTTTAAATAATCATGATTATAGTTTTTAGAAAAAGTTTTTTTTTGTTCAAGAACACATTTGTCTTAAAAACTATTCTAAAATAAATATTGTTTAAAAAATTTAATTATTAAAAAATAACTGAAAAATGAGATTGATTTAGATTAAATAATATATATTATATATTTAATTATTAATTCGAAATTATATAGTGAATATTACTAGTTATATAGTTAACTTAAAATAATTCATTCCATGTTAAAATAATTTTTTAAGAAACTGATTTTTCTCATGTTGGTGTATTTTATATTAAATTTAGTTATTTATTCTCTATGGAATGATCCTTATAAAATTGATGAAATATTTTTAATAATCCAAATTAATATTAATTAATTTTTTCATCATAATATTTGGAAAATATGAATAGTAACAGTAGTAAATATGTATTACTATTGTTAAAAAGACATTATGATTAGTAAGGGTAAAATTTATTTTGAAGGATTAGTATAATCGTAACCATAATAGTTTGGATATTTAAATGTTAATTTAAATATAATATTTTATATATTTTATTCATTATAAATAATTATAAAATTATTTTTATATAAATTAGATTTTGAGAGGATAAAACACAAAATTGTATTATTTTGTAATAAGCAATTTGAATTGACACATTCTTTTTCATGAATTAATGAATTTTAAAATAATTAATATATTAATAATATAATAATATTAAATAATATTAATTAAAAAAATGATTATTTATTCTTTATGAAGCCAAATGTAATTGTTATTGGGGTTCAGAAACTATTATTGTCAAAAAATAGCATTTGAAAATAAATATAGATTGTTGTTTTAGATGTTCAAATTAAAATATTTAGAAAATTATTTTGATAAAATAAATATAATTTTTGATTCCTAACATCATAATTATCCAACTATCGCTTTTTTATAATTTTCTGAGACCGTTGAGTTTTTGGGTATTCATTAAATATGGTGTAAATACAAGGTGTGTATTATGACAACATAATGACCCAAAAGTTATGTAAAAAAATATTTAAAGGGTATCCTTGGCCACATAAATGGTTTATCGTTAATATAATTTGATATTAATTTTATTTTTATAATTTTATAAATTCTTTATTAATCCCACAAAACTAATGTTATATTTGGTGGTTTTAAAATAGTTTCTTTATGAACATAACTCATTTCCGCATCACCAAGGTCAATGTTTTAATTAGTTAGGAACATAGAATTATTATATAATTTAAAAAATTACTATTTTGTAGATACTATGAAAAAAAATCATGTGATGAATTTTGGTTTCGATTATTTTTGTACAAAGAGTCCAAAACATAACTTTGAGAAATAATAAAGAACTTCATTCCCTTTTCCTATCAAACACACCAAGATCACATTCCTGAGTAAAAAAAAATTGAACACATCCATCGTATGAAATCCCATCTATAAAGTCATACAATGAATCTACCAATATCTCATGAAGATCCCACATGCTTTTTGAATCACCATCTGAAGGTTATGGATTTTCCTCTCTTATTTTTCATTAAAGAACCTTCTTTTTAATTTTCATATTGAATCTTATTAGGTTATGTTTTCATGTTGTTTTAAGGATTACTATTCTTTAAAATTAATATCATAACAATGATATAAAATATATCCTCTCTCATTAAAGAATATACCTAGGCCATTAGTATTATAATATTCATTAAGGGATTTCCCTTTCATTATTTCCATTGAGGCTACTTCATTGTAATTAATCATTGTAATATTATATGGTTATCTTGTAATGATTTTATAATGATCCATATAATTTAATATTTATTTTCTTGCAATTATTGATCATATACCCATTTCATAATAGCATTTACCTTTCTGATTACTATACTTAAATTTAGTATGTGAATTCTCTATCTTCATTTCAATTCAAGAACCCTCCTTGTATTTTAGATTTTGAAGATAAACATGTTATGTTTTTATTAATATATAACCATCCATCTATTTTGAAATATATTTCATAATAATTAGAGATAGGTTAACACTAATAATTATTGCATTTACCTAATATGTTAGTATTCTAAAATTTAGCAGGGGATCCACTCTTTATCCTCTTTATTCAAGAACTTTATTTATGTAATGATTTTTTTTAATTAATAATGTTGGGATATGATTTTAAAAATCCCTATTATATCCATTTTGATATCAAAATGATTAGAGTCTATTTTCAATATCATTATAACATTTTATAAATATTTATGCACATCCATTATGAAATCAAATTTTCACTACAATTTTTCATGCCAATTGATTGTGCCAGGAATATCCACCCCTATTTCCACTCATGTGTATTTACCCTGATGTACCTCTCCCTTATTTATATTTTGGTTAATTCCCTATATTTAACCTACCAACCTTGATCTTGTGGTTACAATTGATGAAATATATCCATATGTTTTATGATATATGTGGCACACATATTCATATAAATGATTTGAAAGTGATGGGAGTGCCTAGAATTATATAATGTTACAATGTATTGGGAAACATTTTAGTCTCATGATACATCAAGTATTGGATTATGTGGTGAAACTAATTATTTATAGGAATTTATCGACCATTTTTTGATTCCATGGCGGTTATCCCGGACCTATGGTTATGATTTCATGTTTAATGTCATTTCTAACATCCCATGTTGCCTTTATGTAATCATGTTATATCATTATTCTTTTTTCATGTTTATATTTATCACTTCTTGTATGCCTAATTTAAATTTAAATTTTATAAAATTTGATACTTTCTTCATAATAATTAATCTCATACCAGTATCTATAGCTCATCCATTTCTATGTACATCCCAAGGTTATCCCATGGTGTTTTAATAATGATGGTATATTGTGATATTGTTAAAGAATTTTTCAATAATGTTGATGTACGACCTATTTTTATGTTATTTGAAATGTATTTAATCACTCATATACACTTGTTTTATCAATATTTTAGGTTGTTTTATTTTTATTCATATATAATAAAACATGAATTAACATGTAAAAAATAAAAGGGGTGTCATATTTCACTATGAATAGATCCTTCTAGGAATATTTATGTACCCCCGTTATGCTGTTGAAATTATACTATTATTTTCATACCAAATATTTCTTTAGTGAATAACCATTCCCATTTCAATTTAATGGTATCAAACTCAATGTACATATCGTTTATTGACCTTTGATATCCTTGTTTAGAACCCAAACTCACTAATCCAGTGAATAAAAGGGATTAAATAAGTCCTTATGTTCTATTATCTATGTGTGACACTTATACAAGTACATGATATTAATGTGACTGGTGGGACCAAATTTATATATCCATCCAATTCATTGGGTAATGTTTTTATATCATGAGATACCATAAATGGTTTCTATGAGCATATCTGAAGGACAATATGTTGTGTTGTATTAATAGTTAGTATTGAATTATGTTTATCATTTCATGTTTTACATTTTTATCAATAATCCCATTCCTCCATTATGTTATCATATTACATCATTATTTCATGTTCATGTTTATTATTCAAACCCATATTATTTTACCTAGATATGAATCATAACATAAATTTACTACTTTAACATATTTTATGCTTTGATTATTCCCTTTCAATGCTTTATAGCTCACCCCTTTGATATGCACATCCCCATGCTATAAATTATTTTTTTACGTAAGGGCACAAATCCAAGTGGATCGACCCCTGACAGGTTTTCCATGACCGAATTACTTTAAGGATGTTGGGAGGAGTTCATTTTCTCGAAGCTGAAAGCAGGGATATTTCACATTTTGAAAGAATATTACATGACGTAAAATTGGGTTTCACAATGTTTAGTATCATTGGGTTCGAACAATAAAATAATGTGATGATGAAACATGTTTTTTAGTGAATACCATAATATGAGGGTTACATGTTTTGAAAGGGGTTTACATATCCTGTAATCCCACAAAGTTTTGTTTATTAAAACACTCTAGTCAATCAGGTTTTCACAAAACTCAAGTGCTGTAATTCTCTCTCTCGACTACAGGTGACCCAGGGACCCCAACTTCGCTGTTTTAAAGATTCCATCACCAATGATTTAATCTTAATTTAATCCTTCAATCTGTAGTCATCCGTCTTTGATCTGAGTTATGATTTTCCGACATTCTTGTGATTTCTATGATATGTTTTCTATTTTTTTCTTTCCCTATGATGGAACATGATATCCAAGTTTCTGATGGTTTTTTATTGGTTGTTGGTTGGTACAATTGTGTCATGGTATCCTTGGGTGGATGCTCTTATTGCGGGATAGGTTATCATGTTTCGATGTGTGGTTCGTTCTCATTAAAAGAGATTTGGAATCTTTTTGAGGTAGATAATTCATTACTTATATATTTATTTATTTGAAATTGTATAGATTGCATGATTTATCACCTTGAATAATAATATAATTTTCCTAATTATTATTTTATCCAGATTAATTAATTAGTTTTTATAACATAGGGATGTTGTTGATTTATACCATGATAATGAATTGCCTCTTGATTTTGTAGGTAGTCTGATGTCTATCCTTTTCTTGATATTTAATTTCATTCTTGATAGGAATTGTTAAAGAATGCAAAGACAGAATTAATTGATAATTAATTGGATAATGGTTTAAAGAGGCATTTTTAAATGAATTCGGTCATCATTGTAATTTGTTGATAATAAAATTGATACTGGTATGAATGTTTAATTAATTGGTCAGTGAACTAGGATCATGTTGATATTTTTTTATGAAGTAATTAATGGAAAGATAAATTAATTGTTTAATTAATTGGTGATATCTTGTTTCTTAGAAATATATAGTTATAAATTATGAATAAAGAATTTGTTAATTTAAGATGGAATAAAAAATGATTGTGTGATAAAAAAATAATTCCTTGGAAGGCATGGGTTTCCAACCTTCATGTGAAGAAAAATTTTCTTCTCTTTTCGGTTGGGATAACTCATTGTGTTTGAAGGATGAATGTCATTATTTAGGGACACGGTCCCGGTTTCTATATCTTCTTCTACTGCTTATGATATAATGCAAGCCATGGATTGATAAGACTAGAGAGATGTTGTGGTTTTTGGGGCATGGTGGCCAGATTTTTGTGGCATTAGTTGTCATATAGTGTTGAGAGATGCATCAGTTTAAGCATGTTGGTGTTTGGGTGGACACCTAAGATGATGTAATGTGTTGAAGTTGGGCTTATCCATTGAGATGGATGTTGAATTCTCATTGAATATGTAGATTTTTTATTTTCATTACATTACCCAATTATTAAGGAAGATGGTTTGGTTTAATCTTCCTACAATAGTGGTGATGATTCATGTGGTATGCCATTTTCTTTCTGTGTTCAGCTTTGATTGGTGTGATGAGTCTACGCTACGACTATATGGGGAGATGACATAATGGGTAGTACATCTAATCACTATGTTGAGCCCCTTGTCTTCAATATCATAGAATTATTTCCTAGAATACCTAGAAATATGGAATGTGTTATTGTTCTTAATAAATGAATAAATGTTTAAATCAGGGGGTTGAAGCTTGCTGGGATGCAATGATGTGGTTATATTCATGTGATTCCATGGAATTGGTTTGGTTATTCCTGAAGGGCATGGGACGTGGTTATGATGATAATGTAATGAAATGTGGAAGATGATAATAGTTAATTAATGTGTTAAGAATTAATTAATGTAAAGTTATATTGATGGAAAGGTATAATATAACTTAATGAAGCTATTTAAAATGGTTGTGTGCTTATTGTATATCTGGTCTTAGTAGTGGCATCCAAGACTTTGAGTGATATTAACTACAATTGTGTATGATACAAGGTTATTCCCATAGTATTTTTCAGATATATATTATATAATGTACTTTTTGATATTATATATGCTATTCCACCTTATTGGTTAGGGAGACTGACACCTCAGGGATTCTGAGCTGGGGGGGGGGGGGCGTTTTCCCCAACTTCCTAGTGGGAGGATGGATGGATGACTACCCCCTTTCGTCCCACTCCCTTATCATGGTAGTTACTTGTTAGGGTATGAATGGTGGTTAGTTTTTCCCATATATGTGTGTAGAGGGATATAAGGTATTGTAGTAATTTCTCACACATATATTATAGATATAGTTTCCTAGGGACTACTGTAGGTTTAAAATGTATAGGATATGAAGGCTTGAGGATCATTAACCATTTAATGGGATGTAATGGCTTTAGGTATAATATCTGAAGTATGATACACATTATGTGTGTTGTGGTGGAACAATAAAATTACCTAGTTACTTTTGGTTATATGGATGTGGAGGTCAATTATATGAGGTGATTTTTGTGGGGCTTCCACCATGTGTCTTCAGGACATCCATTTTAGAGGGAGATGCTCCGGAATTGAGACATTGGGGAAAAGTGGAAAATCAATGGGGAAGTGGTGGTGGGATAGCTTTGATATTCAATATTATATTATATACAAGATTATACATAGTGGGTCTAGGAACTTATTATACCTTTTTAGGTGACAAGTTAGTTTTACATGTCATTCACTATTATTTTTCATACTTTCATTAAATTTTCAGGAGTGGATCTAGGGTGGATCCTACTAAGTATACTATTATACTTACCCTATAGTTAAATAAATTGTTTTCATGTCTATTGAAGAAGGTTGTATATATATCTAGTTACTACTAGATCGAGTTTTATAGGAGCTATTTGGGATTCATGGTCATTTCTGTCTTTAATATCTTTTGGTACAATTTTTTTTCTTCCCTTTTTAGTTGTATTTGTTATTGCATGAAATTACATATGTTCAATTTGGGTATTATTTTATACTTTGGTCTGAGAAAGAGTTTTTGGTTTCTATCTTTTCTCTATCTTTAGAATGTGTTATATTATAGGTAGAGGCTTCCATTTATTGGTTTACTATACACTTAGTGCTAGTCAGAATCCCAGTGCCTACTCGAGGTGGGACTCAGGTGTCACTATTTCTCATCTCCCATTACTGGCACAATAGGGTTGCATGTTTAGGGGAGGGGGTCATGATAGATTGGTATTAGAACTCTAGTTAAAGGGATATGATAGAGTTTGGAGTTAGGAAAATGTGATGTTTCATGTGTTGGTAGGGTAATAGTTTCAGATATGTTTATTAATCACTGTAAACTTGGGAGACCGGCTAATATATAAGAATTTAGGCACCTCAGTGATATGACTAATGAACCACTATTCTTACAGTGGCTACTAAATGAGTTCATACTTTTTGTTGGTTATATACTTAAGAACTAATCATGGATCATTCTTCTTTGGACCTATGATTGAATCGGTAGACCTTGTGATATGATAACCTAAAATAAATAAATGAAAATAAATAATTAATGTTAATGTCATATATATTCTAGGTTTAGGATCTCTAACTATTTGTTATTTTAGAGGTATGGATGTAGGTCGACGTCCTCATATGGCTCCCATAGACGAAGTTCAATAAGCTATTCTAATATATCACTATAGAGTAGAGGTTGGAAATGATGACTCTTAGAGGAGGAAACTTTGAGAGATTCAGCACAGGATTCTATAGAAGTATGAGGGATCTATTTCATATGCATTCCTAGAATACTAGTTGGAGGAGGTTGAGAAAGCGTTCAATTCGATCTATGCTCATAAGGACAACCAAATATTATAGGTTGTTACAATGATATGTGTGGTAGTGATGAAATTATGGTTATTATTCATCAAGGATCACAAGGGGTGATCGATCTTGTGAGATAATTTCCAATAGCAATTCAGGGATGTTATTCTTAATTTTAATACGAAGGAGACCAATAAATAGGATCTTTTTACCCTTCAGTTGGGAAGATATAGTGTGTAGTGGTTGGGGGTCCATTTCAGGAACATTTTATGATATTATTGGGACCTCATTCCCAATTAAGAGGCCAAAGAGAGGCATTTCGATGAGGCTTTACATCTAGAGATCCAGTGCTAGGTCACCCTGTTTATGATGAAGATATATCTTGTGGGGCTATAAAGTGTAGATTTTATCGAGAGGACATTTTACACAACTGGATCATCTTGAGAGGGGAGTCATCTGGATTCCCCATGAAGTAAAGATGTGGTTTGAGGTACCAAATTTTTAGGAAAGAATATTTCTGATCAGCAAGGGGTAGGTCCCCACCCTTAATATCTTATTTTGACGGGGAAAACATCTCTAAGTACTATACAAAGAGATTGGATGCACATTATTATTGTGGAGGACAAATTCATTAGCATCAAGAGTGCCGGACCATTCTAAGTATTATGTGTGCACCAGTTGTTCCATTTTAGGTTCCTCCATTGTGATACTTCCAACTGAGGCATCCATAGAAGGTTATCCTGTTTGGGATCATGAGGGAGTAAATGGGGTAGGTTGAGGGAAAACTTGGGATCCACCCCATCCTCAGATATCTGAGTTTAGATGTGGAGGTTGTTGTTAAAAGGGTCAAATAGGTCAAAGAGTATGTCATGTTCAGCTTCATGTTTAGCATTACCAGTATCTGGAAAGATATACATCATTCGGGGCATGGTTTTCTTATTTTTTAACATGGTGCATGCTTTGTTTGTTTCTATAAATATGAAATCTTTTACATCACATACCATTTTCCATGAATTGGTATATGAGGTAGAGAGGATTCTAGTTCCATTGGCATAGAAAACACCAATTGGAGGTCGATCTGACTTATTTTATGTATGAAAAGACTATGATATAGTGTTGGAGAAGCACCACTCTTAGGTTGATTTCCTATTTTTACAGATAAAATCATATGATTTAATTCTCGACATGCATCAGTTTTATTCGGTGTAGGATATCATGGATTTATTTAAATGTAATGTTGTTTTATTTTATGGTAACGTACATCCAGTATTGTTTTTTAGCTAGCGAGACACATTTATGGGTCAGAGGTGTGTTCCATATTTATGAATGAACTGATGATGATTTCCTCAAAGGTCCAAAAATTGTTTTTTCCTAGGGTTATATAGTAATACCTTAATGTCCTTTCAGAGGATGTAGTATTGTTACCCCCACAAAGACAGATTGAGATTCGTATTGAGCTATAGGTAAGCATGACTCCAATCTTAATGTCCCCATATAGGATTTCATCTTCATTGTTGTGGAAGATACATATAGAACTCTGTGGTCTATTGTATTGTGTTTTTGTTCGGACGAGTGTGCCAATGTGTGGTGCACAAGTTTTTTTCTTGAAGAAGTACGAAAAAAATTTGTGGTTATGTATCGGTTATAGTCACATAAATTGAGTGACAGTAATGAACTGTTATCCAATTATGTGTATTGGTGATTTATTCAATCAACTGAATGGTTATTTTTTTTCTTGAAGATCAATTTTTGGTCAGTTTATTATATGATGCATTTAAAGATATCCAAAATACTTCTTCCTATTTTCTTCATGAGCATTAATAAATTTTTTTGATGTCTTTCAGTGCAGTGAATGTTCTATTTTTTACTGGGTTTAATGAACATCGTATTCTGTGAGTTTATAGAATAGTTTGCGTTGGTTTTCATCGATGATACCCTTATGTACTCTACATCTGAGGAGGAGCATGCAGAGAGTATACATTCCATTTTGGGAGTTCTTCACCCTGAGAATTTGATTGGGATGTTTTAGATGTTTGGGTTTTGGGACCAACATGTTCTTTTCTTGGGGATTGTTCTATCCCAACAAAGAGTACTTATGGATTCATCGAATTTAGAATCAGTTTTATCTTATGGAGCCACCAAGATGGTGGTAGTTGTGCGGAGTTTTCTTTGTTCATGCAGGATATTATAGGAGATTTGTATCCAATTACTCTTGTTTTGTGACTACTCTAACATGGTTTACTAGAAATGATCAGGCGTTCTTATGGACTGATCAATGTCATGCATCTTTTGACTATCTGAAGAAGAATTTCATTAGTGCTCTAGTACTTTTTCTACCAATTGAATGATTTCAGTTTGATGGATTATGTGATGCTTCACATCTGAGGGTGGGATGTGTTCTATGCATCATAGATCATTTATTTCTTATGATTCTCTGTAGTTACATCACCATAATCATAAATATGCCTTTTATAATCTCACATTAGTGGCAATGGTGTTTTCTTTGAAATTGGGTAGACATTTCCTCATTGGTGAGAAATTTGTGGTTGCCATCGATCATAAGTTCCTAAGGAATCTTTTCTCTAAGCATGACTTGAACATGTAAAAATGTCGATGGATGGAGTTCTTGTAGGATTATGATTTTGAAATTTCATATACACCTGGAAAATGGAATGTCGTGGTAGATGCGCTGAGAAAAATGTCATGCAATGATGAGGTGCATGAATTTGGAGATTCCCAGAGAGTGGTGGAAGAACATTCAACATTTCATCTATATATGGGAGATGTTGGGGGGAATAGATTGTATTTTTTAGATAATGGGTAATTCATCTTTGGTGTAGTATGTGGAGGAGTCCTTGTATGGGGATCTTGAGGTGGAGGTCCGGACAGTCTGAATTTTTTGTGATGAAGCCCCTAATAGTTGTTTTGAGGATGAACAATAATAAATGTTGTTTTAGGGAAGGATTTTCATCTCATTGGTGAGGTGTGATATTTTTCTCACAGAGTTCCATATTTTTACCTTAGTAGTACATTCTTGATTGAAAAATATGTACTGATCATTGAAGAGTCATTTTTGGTGGCCTATGATGAAGCATGAAGTTGCAGAGTTTGTGTGTCGATGTTCGGTTTTCCATAAGGTGAATGTGGGGTACTATGATCCAAGTGTTTTTCTCTAGTCGCTAGATGTTCCTCCATGGAAGTGGGAGGAAGTCTCTATAGGCGATACTAAAGGATTACCTCAAGATCATGAAGGGTATGATGATATATTTGTGGTCATGGATCATTTGATGATATCATCCCTCTTCAAAGCAATCAAGGAGTCGAGCTCAGTAAAGGTTTTTTCTAGGAAGTATCTAGAGAAGGTGGTGAAGCTACACCAAGTCCCATGGATGATCATTTCCGATCAAGATCCTCATTTTACCTATAGGGTGTGGAGAGGTGTCTAGAATGCTTTTGGTTCTCACCTTTTCCTTAACACTACTTTTTATCCATAGATGGATGGTCAGATAGAGTAGACCATCCACACTCGTAAACACATGTAGTGCTCTGGTGTCATGGATTTTGGAGGTTTTTGGATGAGGCACTTTTCCTTGGTGGAGTTATCTTACAACAATAGATTCCATTCCCCAATCATTATAGAACTTTTTGAAGACTTTTATTACCGAAATTTACATTATTCGTTGTGATGGACTGGGGTAGCATAGTGAGAAAATATCATGACAAACTATACAGACTATGACAGATATGGATTAAGAGATTTATAAGAGCGTGAATGTAATGAAAGATTTTTATAAGTCATATGGTCAACATAGGTGGAGACAACTATATTTTTGGCATTATGGATCATGTGTTTCTTAAGGTGACTCCCCATCAAGGGCAGTGATAGTTTGGTCATGGGAGTAATATTTCTCGTTGGGATTTTTGGAATTTTGAGGTGTTGGATCAAGTTGGAGTCATGGGATATGAGGTAACACATCCTAAATAGATGATCTGGATACACAATGTTTTTCATGTGTCATATCTCCATCATTATGTTAATTATGACTCTCAAAAAATCGATTGGGGTGAGATCGATGTTGAAGATGATGCGACATTTGAGGAGCAGCCAGTAGAGTTATAGGAAAGCAAGGAGAAGGTGTTTGATTGGCATTCTATATTCTTTTTACTAGTCTTGTGGTGCAATGGTTGTGTGGAGGAGAGTTCCATAGAAAATGAGTTATAGATATGTGCTCCGTACCCCAAGCTATTTTATATTTATATCCTCTCATGTAATGTTGTTTTTGTGTTTGTTATAGACATTTCATTTTTATGTGATGGAGTTCACTTTTTCTTATTGTGGCATGAACTTTTTTGAGAGGTATCACCTTTAAGATAGTGTTTATGATCTGTTTGTGGTTATCGTGAGGTTTCATGTTGTTCCCTTGATGAAGCGATTGAGCCCCTGTAATTGCGAGGGCTTTGAGAGGTATCATGCAGTGTGGCTATTCAGATAACCCCATTTTCTGTTTCCTCTCAAGGATGTTTTTTTCATTCTTGAGGATGAGAATTTCTTAAGAGGTATCTTATTTAAGAGCCCATATCTTCATGGATTACCCCTTTCTAAGGTTTCATAGACTAAGGTTCTTAGAGGATTTCTGGAAAAGTTAGGTCAATAAAAACCAGAATCATGTTGATTTCATGTCATAAAGGAGGTTACACAATGTAAAATAGGGTTTCATGATTTCTGTATTTTGGGGATAAAAAAATAAAATAAAGTGATCAGGGGACTTTTTTTGATGAAAACTAAAATATTTAGGGTTACACGATATGAAAGTGGATTAAACATTGTGTAGTCCCCCAATATTTTATGTTTTAAATCATTCTAGCCACTTATGTTTTCAAACAACCCTATGACTGTAGTGCTCTCCCTTGACTATAGATGACCTGGTGACCCCATATTCGACATTTTGAAGAATCCATCATCATGGATTGCTTCCTAGCTCCCTCCTTTGATCTGTAGAAATCCAACTTTGATGTGAGGAATGAAATACCTCTATTATTGTGTTTTTTTGATCCATTTCCAACCTGTTTCTCCTTTAAATGTGGTGGCACATTGTCTCTGTGTTTATAAAGGTGTTTTCTTTGTTTTTGGTTTCTATAATTGTTCCATGGAATCCTCAGGTGGATGCAATTATTATGGGAGAGGTGATTATGATCCATTGTGTGGCTAGTTCTTGTGAAAAAAATGTTGGGATCCTTTTGATGCAGGGGAATAGTTTCTTCTCTATTTATTTGTGTTCAATTGTAGATTTTGAATGATTTATCCCCTTGGATCACAATGGAAGAAACTTGATATTTATTTTAATTTGATTAAATATTTAATATAGACCGCATAGGGATGTCTTTTCTTCGTACCATGATAACAGTCTGCATCTGGATTTTTTAGATAGTGTGATTTATATTCCTTTCTTGATTTATAATATCTTTCTTGAATGAAATTTTTAATGTACATAAAGTGATAATTAATAGATACTTAATTGTATAATAGTTTATATATTCATGTTTATATGAATCAAGTTGTTGTTTGAATTTGATAATAATCAAATTGATGCATGTAAGTATGCTAAATCAATTATCGATGAACCCATTGCATGATTATTCTTTTGGATATTGGAACTAATGTAATATTAAATTAAAATTAAATTTAATTTGTGATATATTACGATAGATTATTTCTTAGTAATCTCATTTTTGGAACATGTCAATAATTAATCGGTTAATCCAAAATGAAATAAGAACCAGTTGTTTGATATAAAAATTTTTACTTATAGGGTCAGGGTTTCCTGCCTATTGTTGAAGGCATAGATCATTATATAATTGAGCCATGAGAGCTCATTATGTATGAAGGTTGAATTCCTTGATTTAGGGACAAGATCTCAGTTTCTAAGTTTTTTTCAACTGATCTTGATGTGATGTGATCTAGGGATGGATGGTCCTAGAGGGTTGTTGCGGTTTATGGGGGTTAGGCTCAGTTTCCATGGCATTAGTTTTATCCTAGAGTGGAGAGATACATTGGGTTATGCATTTGGGTATTGGGGAGGACAATGCATATGGAAGAATTGGTTGAAGATGGGAATTCACATTGATGTTGAAGTTGAATTATTGATGAATATGTTGATTGTTTAACTTAATTCTTTACCCCACTGTGTGAGGATGATACTTTTTATACTCTCCCTCCATGAGATGTGAATATGTGTGTGGTATGCCATGTGCATTCCATTTTTAGCTTCCTTTTGTGGGGTGATTCTACACAATGACTAGAGGCGGCGAAGACCCAATGGGTAGTTGATCTAATCTTTAAGTTGAGCCTTGTTTTTTCATTATCATTGATTTTTTTCTAGAAAAACATAATGTTGTTGATAAATGAATAAATTTTTAACCAATTGGATTGGAGCTAGTTGGGATGCTTTGATGATGTTTTATTCATAAGAAGATAATGATCAGTTTTGTTATTCCAGGAGGGCATGGAATGATATTGTGATGTCATTGTAATGAAATGTGGAAGATTATAAAGGTTAATTAAAAGTTATACAATTAATTAACATAAATTAAAATTGATGAAAATTGATAAAGTAACTTAATCAAGCTAATTAAAATGGTTTGGTGCTTATAGGATATTTGGTCTTAATAGTGGCAACTGATAGTTTGTGTGACATTATCTGTAGTTGTGTCTAAGACAATGTTATTCCCATAGTATGGTTGTGAGATATATTATATAATGTACTTTTTCAATTTCTATATTCTATTACACCTTCTCACTTTGGGAAACTGGCACCTTGGGGATTCTGAGGGGGGTGTTTTCCCCAACATCTTGGTGGGAGGATGGATGGATGACTATCACCATTTTTCCCTGCTCTCTTCTCCTGGCAGTTACTTGTGTGGGTATGCATGGTGGTTAGTTTTCCCCATATTGTGTGTAGAGGGATGTAATGAATTTAGGTTATTTCAAACACCTATATTTCTGATATATTATCCTATGGATTACTATAGGTATAACGTGTATAAGTTGTGATGGCTTAGGGATCTATACATAGTGTATGGGATGTAAGGGATTGAGGTATAATACCCAATGTATGGTACATGTTATCCAGGTTGGGGTGGCTCAAGGAAACTACATTGTTACTTTTAGTTATGTGCACGTGTTGGTCTGTTACATGTGGTTGATGTTGTGGTGATGCACTGATGTTTCTTCGAGATATCCTTTTTGGAGAGAGATGCTCAGGACATGTGATGTTGGGGAAAATTGAAAAAATAGTGGGTAAGTGGTAGTGGGATACCCATGATATTATTTATTATATTATATACTCATTTTTTTTGTTAATTAGTGAGACTATTTTTGGTGAGAACGAAAACTTATTATACCTTTTTATGTGATGAGTTAGTTTCACTTGTTGTTCACTGTTCTTTGTCATACACTCAATACTTTTTCATGAGTGTCTTTGGGGTGGATCCTACTGAGTATACTTCTATAATCACCAAATAGTTATATCAAATAATTTTAGTTAAATTGAATTAGGTTTGATATCCATCCAGTAACTACTAGATCGGGGTTTTACGAGCTATTCAGGCCTTTGGGTCGATTCCATATTTACATTCTTCTAGTACATCTAGTTTTTTTACTTACCAGTTCTAGTAGATCATGCATGAAATTACATATCTGCACATTGGGTTTTCTATTATATTGTGGCTTGAGTAGGAGTTGTTTTTTTCTATCTTATCTCTCACTTTCATATGTTTTCTTTTTGAGCATTACACCTTCCATTTGTGTGTTTGCTACACCCTTGATGCTAGCCTCCAACCCAGTACCTACTGGTGGCCAGACTTAGGTGTCACTATTTCTCTTCTCCCATTGTTGACCTAGGAGGGGTACACTTTTAGGGGATGGAGTCAAGACAGAGTGGTATCAGAGATCTAATAAAAAGGATAGGATGAAGGATGGAATTATGATGATTTTTGGTTGCATGGGTTGGTAGGGTAACTATGCCAGCTATGTTTAAAAGGCAATGTAAACCTGGTACACCGACTAAGAAATAACTATTTAGGCCCCCTATGATCTGATGCAAGGAGCATTAAGCTCATAGTAGCTGACAAATTATATCATACATGCTGTAGGGTAGGGACCTAGTAAAGGATCATGAATCATTCTTCTTTTCACCAATATATTTATGGGTAGACCTTCGGATAGGTTATCATAAAATGAATTAAATAATATAATTAATTAATGTTAATGTCTTCCATATTAAAGGTTTAAGAGATCTAAATATTTTTTATTTTTTATATATGGATCTAGGTCAAAGTCCTCTTCAGGATCACATAGAAGATGTACTATATGCTACGCCATCATATCATTGCAGAGCAGAGGTGGACAATGATGACACCTGGAGGTGGAATCTCTAAGAGGTTTAATTCCATAGTCTGTAGAAGTTTTAGGGATCTTTTTGAGATGAAATCATAGAATAATTGATAGTTGAGGTTGAGATATCCTTCAATTCGATCCATGCACAAAATGGGCACTGGGTATCATTGTTTGTGATAGTGCTATGTGGTGTAGTTAGGTAGTGGTGGCTCTTGTTTCCCAAGGATCGCAAGGAGTCAATAATATTATGGGAGAAGTTCTAATGCCATTTCCTGGACAAGTTTCTATCTTCTAAAATGAAGGCGGCCAGTCACTAAGAGCTACGTACCCTTCAGCCAAGAATATCCAGTATGCACGATTTGAAGATCCATTTTAGGAACCTTCTGAGATATGATTCAGAACTATTACTAGATGAGGAGTCCACAATGAGGAATTTGGAGGAGGCATTACATTAATATATCTAGTTCTAGTTTCCCTTATTAATGCTTAATATCTATCTCAAGGCAATGTAAAAAACATATTTAATCAAAATGATGTTATCCAGAAATAGATCATCATGAGAGGGGAGACATTATGATTCCTTATGAATCAGAGTTGTGGTCCAAGGTTCCATATTATTTTGTGCTGAAGAGTTTCCAATCGGACAATGGTAGGTCCCAACAATCAATATATCATTTCATTAGTGGAGAGAGCTCTCATGCCTATACCAATGGATTATATGTGTTTTTTTATGGAGGGAAAGGTCATCTGTAGCAAGAGTGCCCGAACTTTTTATGAAGTCAGTGTGTGTTAGTTGTTCCATATTAGGTTCCTTTGCAGTGATAGTTCCAACAGAGGAAGTAGTTGCAGGTTTCTCTAGTTTTAGACGAGTATGGATTAGATGGTACTGATAGAAGATATCCCATGTATTCTCATCATCCTCATATATTAATGTGCATTCGGGGAGGTGATTTTCCATAGGGTCAGAGAGTTCATGGAGTAGGTCGTGGTTAGCTTCATGTTTTAACATTGCCAGCTCAGGGTGAATGAGACGTTGTTTTTGGTACCCTTTTCTTTTTTTATACCTTGGTACATGATTTTTTTGATCCAAGAGAGATTAACTCTATTATATCACCTGAATTTTTCCATTAGTTTGGGCATCAGGTAGAGAGGCATCTAGAACCCTTAACATTGGATACGCTAGAGAGACGTTGAGATGACATGATTTAGGTATGTTGTGATTGTGAGCAGGTGTTAGGAAACCACCATTCTTGTGGATATTTCATATTTTTATGGATAAAACCATATTATTTCATTCTTAGCATGGATTTATTATATTTAGTGTAATTTATTGTGCATTTCTTCAGGAGGAATGTAGTGTTCTTCAAAGGTGATGGAGATCTAGTAGGGTTTTTTGGCAAATGAGAACTTTAGATTGGTCATAGGTGAGTCCCATTTTTGTCATCCTTTATGTCTGAGATGATACTAAGTTCATCAGAGGTCCAATAGTCAGTGTTTTATAGGGTCATAGAAGAATACCCTAATGTCCTTCCAAAGGAATTTGTACCATTGACCCTCGAAGAGAGATCGATTTTGGGATCAAATTATTACCCAGCGTGTTTCCAATCTCGATATCCCTATATAGGATGTCGATATCTTAGTTGTGGGACCTGTATATACAACATGATGATCTGTTTAAGTGTGGTTCAATTAATACGATTGTGTCACTATGTGGTGAACTCTTTTTGTTCATAATGAAATTTGATGATATTTTGTTGTTTTGTAGAGATAAATGTCTCTTAAACTGAGTGGCAGTGAAGAACGATAATCCTCTTCTATGGATTGATGATCTATTCAATCTACTAAATGATGAATGTTGGTTCTTGAAGACTGATTTGTTGTCAGGATATCATATGATGTCTGTGGATGATGTTGATATCCCAAATACTTATCTTCCATCTCCATCCTGGGAATTGTGAGTTTAGTTTGATTTCATTTTGTGAGAATCATGATCCACCTATGTTCGTGGGTTTAATGGATGTCACATTCTGGGAGATCCTAGATAAGTTTGTGGAGGTTTTTATCAATGAAATCATTGTGTAATCTTCATCCGATGAGGATAATGAAGAGAAAATGTGTTCCATTTTGGGAGTTATTCACCATGAGAATCTATTTGGGTTGTTTTTGAAGTGTGAGTTTTGTGACTAATAAGTATGTTTACTGGGGAATGTTGTATTCCTATATGAAGTAGCTATGGATCCATTGAAGGTAGAAGTAGTTCTATATTGTGGAGCCACCATGATAGTGGTAGAGGTGTGAAGTTTCTTTAGTCATTCAAGCTATTATAAGAGGATTACAAATAATTTATCTTGGTTTGAAACTCCTATGAAATAATTTACTATAAATGATTAGGGGTTCAAGTGGTATGATCAATGTCATGCAGCTTTTGAGTATCTAATGGAGAAGTTGTTCAATGCTCCAGTTCTTTTTCATCCAATATAAGGAGTTCAGGTGGAGCGTTTTTGTGATACATCGCTCCTAGGGTTGAGAATTTTTCTAATGTCTCATGGATCATTTGTTTATAATGGGTCTTTGTAGTTAAATCCCCACAAATGTAGATATTCCATCCATAATCTCAAGTTGGCAGCAGTGGTGTTTACCCTAATGTTGTGTAGGCATCGCCTCATCAGTGAGAGTTTTTTTGTCTTCACCCCCCAGAATACCCTGGGGTGTGTTTTCTTCCAGTATGAATTGAACTTGTAATAGTGTTAGTGGATGGATTTCTTACCGGATAACAACATCCAAATTTCATATCCACTATGAAAAGTGAATGTTGTGGCTGATGCACTGTGTTGGATGTCGCGCAGTGTTGTAGTGCATGAATTAGGTGATTCCGAGAGAGTGATGTAAGAACGTTCAATATTACATTTGAATATAGGATAAATTGGGAGATGTTTTTTTCTTTTTTAGATGATGGTGAATTCATATTTGGTGTAGCAGGTGGAGGAGTCCACATTGGGTGATCATGAGGTGGAGGTCTGGAGATACTGAATAGTTTTTGGTGAGGCCCTGTTGGCGCCAAAAATATGGCCCGAATGGAAGGAACGAAAAAGACAGCCGGCGTGCTGCATCGCGAAGCACAGCCGCGAAGCACAGCCGCGAAGCCCCTCCGCGAAGCGCCCTAGCCCTGGCGGCGCCGCGAAGCACCAGAGGCGGTGATCCTCCGCGAGCGCGTTTGACGTTCGCGAGCCGCCGCGAAGCACCAGAGGCGGTGATCCTCCGCGAGCGCGTTTGACGTTCGCGAGCCGCCGCGAAGCACCAGAGGCGGTGATCCTCCGCGAGCGCGTTTGACGTTCGCGAGCCGCCGCGAAGCACCAGAGGCAGTGATCCTCCGCGAGCGCGTTTGACGTTCGCGAGCCGCCGCGAAGCACGCCGCGAAGCACCAGAGGCGGTGATCCTCCGCGAGCGCGTTTGACGTTCGCGAGCGCGCCGCGAAGCTCCAGAGGCGGCGCGCGAGCCCTGCTTCGCGGCGCCCCTTCCCTATAAATACTCGACTCCCCCTGAGTCCAGAGGAGGGACAATCCGACCTTTCGGCTTCTCCTCTCCCGAATCGCGAAGCAAGCTTTGCCCCGGGAATCATGAGCTCCGCGAGGTATTTCTACTTCGTGAGACGACTCTGATTTGTTTCGTCCTGAGCCCCTCTTCCGAGAGGGATGCCCTTCGCGAAGCCCAAGGGCGTTCGCAAAGGAAGGGGATTCCCAAGGGAACCCGGGCAGCCGCGGAGCACTCGTGCTTCGCGAAACACCCAACCCATGCTAGTAATCCCTATGCCAAGGCAGGATAACTATGCATCGCGAAGCACTTTGCTTGGCAGGACCCTGCTTCGCGAACCACTCCTTCGCGAGGCAGTGCTCCGCGAACACTGTTCCACTTCGCGAAGCACCTCCCACATCCACCTATTCCCCATGCTAAGGCCAAGGAACCCCACTTCGCAAAGCACACTCCTCTGCTTAGCGATTCCTCCTTCTGTGCGACCCTCCAGGTTTGCACGATGTGATTTCAAAGTCCCATGGACAACACCTCCCGTAGCGTTGCTTCGCCCAATGCTCCTTCGCATAGGCACGCTAACGGCTATTGCTTCTTCGCATAGCCATGCTAACGTGGACCCCTCGATGGTTCCTCCCGCGACCCCCCTTTACCATGGCCTTACCGACACCTTCCCTTCCCCAAGGACCAGAGGGTACCGGTTATGTAAGCCCTAGGGGTGTGGAGTGAACCCACCTCGTCCGAGCTGCAGGACGTTAAACTGCCGAGCACCACGTCCTCAACACATGACGTTAAACTGTGACCCAACCTCGTCTCCCTCACGAAGGGTCCCCCCAGCTCGAGCATTCATTACACCACTCGTCTCCACGGGAATGGAACTCTTCCGCATATGGAATGAGATCCTCCTTGTCGGAGTGGTGTATGTTCGCAGGGGAAGGGTCGCCTCAGAGCGTAAATCCCTAACCTTTGGTACGGATGATTGCACCCGTGCATCTCGGTACTTCCCCACTACCAAGGTCAGTGGGGAACGTGATAGGGAACGAGGCACCTCCCATTGTCGGACCAAGGTCCATCTTTCCCGCGCTTTGTCGCACCATGGACCTCCATCCTGGAGTAAGTCCCAACACCATGGGCCGCTCAACGCGTAAGCCCCATTTCGCTTCTCACGGACGCACCCTTCGCGACGTGATCGTCAGGTCCTTGCAACCTCTTGTTTCTCACACCGAGCATGACTCACGTGGGCTTAGAGTGAGCACCGACCCTGACAAAACAATCCGAACTACGAGGACTTTGATCCGTGTCAAGGCATGGTACGTAGGAAGCCTCTACGAGGTTCAAGCCCATCATCAGTGGACCAAGGTCTACTCCCCATCCGAACTACGAGGACTTTGATCCGTGTCAAGGCATGGTACGTAGGAAGCCTCTACGAGGTTCAAGCCCACCATCAGTGGACCAAGGTCTACTCCCCATCCGAACTACGAGGACTTTGATCCGTGTCAAGGCATGGTACGTAGGAAGCCTCTACGAGGTTCAAGCCCACCATCAGTGGACCAAGGTCTACTCCCCATCCGAACTACGAGGACTTTGATACGTGTCAAGGCATGGTACGTAGGAAGCCTCTACGAGGTTCAAGCCCACCATCAGTGGACCAAGGTCTACTCCCCATCCGAACTACGAGGACTTTGATCCGTGTCAAGGCATGGTACGTAGGAAGCCTCTACGAGGTTCAAGCCCACCATCAGTGGACCAAGGTCTACTCACAATCCGAACTACGAGGACTTTGATCCGTGTCAAGGCATGGTACGTAGGAAGCCTCTACGAGGTTCAAGCCCACCATCAGTGGACCAAGGTCTACTCCCCATCCGAACTACGAGGACTTTGATCCGTGTCAAGGCATGGTACGTAGGAAGCCTCCACGAGGTTCAAGCCCACCATCAGTGGACCAAGGTCTACTCACAATCCGAACTACGAGGACTTTGATCCGTGTCAAGGCATGGTACGTAGGAAGCCTCTACGAGGTTCAAGCCCACCATCAGTGGACCAAGGTCTACTCCCCATCCGAACTACGAGGACTTTGATCCGTGTCAAGGCATGGTACGTAGGAAGCCTCTACGAGGTTCAAGCCCACCATCAGTGGACCAAGGTCTACTCCCCATCCGAACTACGAGGACTTTGATCCGTGTCAAGGCATGGTACGTAGGAAGCCTCTACGAGGTTCAAGCCCACCATCAGTGGACCAAGGTCTACTCCCCATCCGAACTACGAGGACTTTGATCCGTGTCAAGGCATGGTACGTAGGAAGCCTCTACGAGGTTCAAGCCCACCATCAGTGGACCAAGGTCTACTCCCCATCCGAACTACGAGGACTTTGATCCGTGTCAAGGCATGGTACGTAGGAAGCCTCTACGAGGTTCAAGCCCACCATCAGTGGACCAAGGTCTACTCCCCATCCGAACTACGAGGACTTTGATCCGTGTCAAGGCATGGTACGTAGGAAGCCTCCACGAGGTTCAAGCCCACCATCAGTGGACCAAGGTCTACTCCCCATCCGAACTACGAGGACTTTGATCCGTGTCAAGGCATGGTACGTAGGAAGCCTCTATGAGGTTCAAGCCCACCATCAGTGGACCAAGGTCTACTCCCCATCCGAACTACGAGGACTTTGATCCGTGTCAAGGCATGGTACGTAGGAAGCCTCTACGAGGTTCAAGCCCACCATCAGCGGACCAAGGTCTGCTTTCACGTCGGTTTACCGACAAACCCCCCATCTGAACTACGAGGTCTTTGATCCATGTCAAGGCATGGTACGTAGGAAGCCTCTACGAGGTTCAAGCCCACCCGTCTTTCACGTCGGGTTTCACCCCCGTCCAGTATGACGTTAAACTACATCCCGGTCCAGTGGTAAGCCATTGCGACCAAACCATTTGAACTACGAAGTCTTTGATCCGTGTCAAGGCATGGTACGTAGGAAGCCTCTACGAGGTTCAAGCCCACCATCAGTGGACCAAGGTCTACTCCCCATCCGAACTACGAGGACTTTGATCCGTGTCAAGGCATGGTACGTAGGAAGCCTCTACGAGGTTCAAGCCCACCATCAGTGGACCAAGGTCTACTCCCCATCCGAACTACGATGACTTTGATCCGTGTCAAGGCATGGTACGTAGGAAGCCTCTACGAGGTTCAAGCCCACCATCAGTGGACCAAGGTCTACTCCCCATCCGAACTACGAGGACTTTGATCCGTGTCAAGGCATGGTACGTAGGAAGCCTCTACGAGGTTCAAGCCCACCATCAGTGGACCAAGGTCTACTCCCCATCCGAACTACGAGGACTTTGATCCGTGTCAAGGCATGGTACGTAGGAAGCCTCTACGAGGTTCAAGCCCACCATCAGTGGACCAAGGTCTACTCCCCATCCGAACTACGAGGACTTTGATCCATGTCAAGGCATGGTACGTAGGAAGCCTCTACGAGGTTCAAGCCCACCATCAGTGGACCAAGGTCTACTCCCCATCCGAACTACGAGGACTTTGATCCGTGTCAAGGCATGGTACGTAGGAAGCCTCTACGAGGTTCAAGCCCACCGTCAGCGGACCAAGGTCTGCTTTCACGTCGGTTTACCGACAAACCCCCCATCTGAACTACGAGGTCGTTGATCCATGTCAAGGCATGGTACGTAGGAAGCCTCTACGAGGTTCAAGCCCACCCGTCTTTCACGTCGGGTTTCACCCCCGTCCAGTATGACGTTAAACTACATCCCGATCCAGTGGTAAGCCATTGCGACCAAACCATTTGAACTACGAAGTCTTTGATCCGTGTCAAGGCTTGGTACGTAGGAAGCCTCCTTGAGGTTCAAGCCCACTCATCACCCAATTCACGTCGTGTTTCACCTACGTCCAGCACGACGTTAAACTACATTCCAGTCCAGCGGTAAGCCGTTGTGACCCATTCCCACCTGAACTACGTGGTCTTTGATCCATGTCAAGGCATGGTACGTAGGAAGCCTCCACGAGGTTCAAGCCCAACAATATCGGATCAAGGTCCCTCACTTATGTCGGCTCACCGACACCCACCACCCGTCGTTTATTCACGTCAGGGTTCATTACCGTCCCGCATGACGCTAAACTGTATCATTTGAACTACGAGGACTTTGATCCATGTCAAGGCATGGTACGCAGGAATCCTCCCAGAGGTTCAAGCCCAACCCCCACCGGACCAAGGTCCACCCTCATGTAGGTACGCTGACGATGCCCATCGGACCAAGGTCCACCATCACGTCGGTTTACCGGCACCATCCCGAACTACGCGGACTTTGATTCCCTGCCACGGGGATACGTAGGAAGCCCCTTTAAGGCTCAAGCCCAACTTCGTCGTCACCACCCCTGCGATGGTCCCATTCCATTCTCAACCGTCTCCGCGAGACGTTAAACTCGCGACCTACCTCGTGGTAAACATGAGATGCCTGAGGAAAACCTCGGATGGAACGCCTTTGGCGTAACCGTCTTTGCTAGACGTTAATCTTGCAAACATACCCTGTGTTGAACACGGGAAGCTGAGGAAAACCTCAGGTACGTGTCTATGACATGTAACCCCCCGCGCTCGATGTGGGATGCCTCGGGTTTCCACGCCCTCGAGAAGCCTTGTGATCAAGGACAACAGACAGACATGCCAGGCACCCCAGCATCCAGACACGCTACTGATGCCTCAAACGTGATTACTCCCCTGACCGAAGGTTGCTGCCCTGACTGGACCCTTTGGAATGTCCCGACAGAAGCAGCGTAATTAACCAGCGTCCATGGAAACATGGCACTGGGAAGAGTTTCACGAACTACGTATTAAATCTATAAGGGAGACCCGGACTAGGTGACGAGTTCTGAGGAGGAATCCACAGGAGGAAGAACCGACATCCCATCATCCCGTTTCGATCAAGGAGAAGACGTACCTGAACAAGGGACGAATGCCGCCCGCCTTTGGAAAGCGGGAATGCGGGGCAACAAAGCCGCGCGTCCCCCTCCTCCGCGGACGGATGCGCGCGCGCGCCGGCGAAAGCGTCGGAAACAGGCCCCTATTGTTTGGTCAGTGGATTGATGACACTGAGTGTTGTTTCAGGGAAAGATTTTTGTCCCTTTGATTTTATGGGATATGGTTTTGAAATATTTCCACAAAATTACTTTATCTCTACATCTTGGTGTGAAAAATAGGTACCAAGAATTGAGTATTCAATTCATGTTCTCTGAGTGGAAGCATGAATTTGCATTGTTTTTTACTCGATGTTTGGTCTGCTAGAAGGTGAAGGCTGAGCACCATGTTCCCTGTGGGTTCCTTCAGCCACTAGATTTTCTTTAGTGAATGTGGAAGGACATCTTGATGTACTTTGTTACTAGTTTACTTCATAATCTAGGAGGTTATGATGCTTTACTGGTTGTGGTGGATTTTTTGAAAAAATCAACCCACGTCATAGTTATCTAGGAGTCTAGCTCAGTGGAGGTTTTGTCTTGGTAGTATCCAGAGTTGGTGGTGAGATTACAAAGATTCCAGAGGATTATCATTTCTAATTGAGATGATCATTTTATATCCAGGTCATCAAGAGGTCTCTAACATTCTTTTGGTTCTCACATATTAAATAGAACTGGTTTTCATCCATAAGAGGACAGTTATATAGAGCATACCATCTAGACTATTGATGAAATGATGCACTCTTGTATCTTGTATTTTTGAGGTGTAACACCCCAACCCTAGTTACCTAGAGTCGGTGCATTATTACATAACATTGGAATGATCACAAAAGATTATGTCTCGAAAGACCGACTAGTTTAGTAGCCTTGGAATAACTAGATACATATATAATATTTACAATACATTATCAAATGAAAAACAACAACATTGTGTCTCCATTGAACACTCTTATATCCCTCATCTGATTACTGTAGATCAGTCAAAACGTATTTCTTCACATCCAGGGAAATATTAAACATAAGAAAGGGGTGAGCCCAGATGCTCAGTAAGGAAAACAATATAGAGGAAACTATAATAAATAATCATAAACATTTAAGGCAATGTATTAGACTAAAAACACATGCCTTTTAAACATAAACTTCAGCCTAATATGGAGATTATAAATGAAATGATGTGATTTAATTATTAACATGTATATTATACTAGAATAATAATCACATGTAATATCAATATCTAATTTCATAATGATGGAATGCATAATGTCAGACATCATAACCACAAAGTCAAGGCCTTGTGCCGAGACTACAAATAAAGATTTATTCAAGGCCTTCTGGCAAGTCAGTAGTTTATCTCATGAGACCTACCAATGCATCGAGGAGCTATAGCGGGGTCCCCCTGTTACTTACATAGTCCAATGCATTCCTTGTATTGAATTTTTTAAAAATAACATAAAAATTTATATCAAATCTAGCATACAAAATGTCATTATATTAACCACAAACCCTGAATGGTATAAAAATAGCACATCCACAGTGAAACATAACTCATTCAATACAATATGGATGTTTGAATAAATAAACCTCAATCAATAATAATGAAGAATATTGACATATATGTAAAAAATCAGTAAAATTATTTTAGAGAAATTTGTCATTTTTCTAGGAAATATTTAAAAGTCACACTATATATCAAAAGGTTGTAAAAATAGAGTCTTTGAATAAAAGTGTCCCATACAACGTTGAATATTTTAAAAGGAATTTTAATTTTCAAACATTAATGTCCATACAAATAAATACATAAAACCATTTCATAAAACATGTACATTAATGAGAAATATTTAGAAGAATAAATATTTAAAACATTTAAAATGATAGTTTAATTAGAGTTCCTAACAAAAATTGAGATGACTGAATACAAATAATTGATGTAATAAAAACATTATAATATAATGAGAATAAGTGGATTCATGATCTACCATGTCAAATTATAGTATATACACCATATTAAATTGAATTGGCGCATAACAATAAAGATGTCTCAATGGAATGTAAATTGAGATGATATCCATTATAAATACCATAGCCTTAGGTTAAAGATAAATAAATAAAATATTTATGTGTGACAAATATCAACAAACTCAATATTATTTGATATTTAGTTTAATTAAATCATAGGAAATTAACACATATTATTGTAAAAACAACACCATTGAATTGGAGGTTTACTGTAAAGAATATAAATTGAGTTAAAATTACTCTTATCAAGTTCATATCGATGACATGAGAATTTATAAATGGATTGATTATATGTATCAAAAGTATATCCACACAAATAGGAGTGGAAATTACTATATATGTAAATAAATAGTTATTTCACAAATAATCTTTTAGTAAAATAATCAATGAAGTTTGCGTAAAACCCAATGACTTGAAATTGAAATTTGAAATTCACTTACCGATTTGGTAACTTACAAAACATACACCCCATAAAAGAAGGATCATACAATGAAGATGTAAATAACAATAAATTAAATTATATTAATCCCCTAAAATATAATCCTGGGAGGTACATACACCACACAAAAGGCAATAGTGTCCAATGTAGCTGGAATTTCACGGGAATAAAAAGTGAGGTGAAACCCCCTTACCTTGTACTGTTTATTACTTGAGGGTACGTTAATCTATTATATAATGGTGAAATAATTGTTATTAAATTATATAGGAACCATATACTTAAATGTGATATCATATATGATCTTTTAATATTTCATTTTTAATTTTACTTTAGTAGTATCATTGTTTTAGGTTTAAACTGATTCGTTTTTCTTTATATGTTTTGTTACGTAAGTCATTCATGTTATGAATAAGATGTATTTTATTCATATCAATAATGATATTATGTTATTAAAAATTATATTTTAATTATAAAATGATATTTATTCTTAAATTGTTACGATGGGGAATGAATCTTATCGCATTTGTGGAGACAGTAACCTATACGTTTTCATGAGCGACAATACCATTCTATTGATGATGAAATCGTATGAAATTAGATGGTATTTCATATATACAGAATCATTAACATGTTATATTTATTATTTAAATCAATTATATTAATTATTATACACATCCAAATATATTTGTGTTGAATAAAAAACTACACCACGACGTGGAGACGGTAAGTCGTACGTACGCACGTATAGTGACTTTGTCATTTATAAGATGGATAGAATAATGAATATGGTTGTACCATATTTATAATTACATCCCAGTATGTAAAAGGTAATGGAGTTGTTATTTTTTCATTTAAAAAATAAAGAAAGATGAAGTGGGGGAAGAAAATAACATTGAAAGAGGTGAGAAAATAATTACATCTTCCTCGGGTGCTTCCTTTTGATTTGATCAAAAGGGTTATTTAGGTTTTATTTTTAATCAAAGTAAGGCCTCTAGGTTGAAGTGATGGTAATTGGGAAGATATTTTATTAGGGGCTGGCCAAGAAAAATTTCATTGGATGTGTGTTTTTGACTGAATGAGAAGTAACCATTTATAAGAGAGGTGAGGGTCACTTTTGGAAAGCCTTGAAATATTATTTTAGTATATAGTCATATTCAGTTTATAATGGCTCAGAAAGGATTTATTTTGAGGATAAGGTGAGGATGGGTCAAAAAAATCTCAACCAATAGGTTTTATATAGGATTATGTCACCATATTAACCTTATATTTTAGATTTAACTATTGGTTACATAGTTTAACATTTATCATGTCTCCTTGTATTTTTATAATATATGTTAATTAAAATTACTATAAACATACTAGAGAACCCCAAAGGGTTTAGTAATTATGTATATATTTTATATAAGTACATTGGGATAACCTTAGATTTTAATAACTATTTAATAATATAGTATTTGTTGTAAGAACTCATTTATGTAAATTTTGACATTATTTAGTATTTTGTTTTTGTGAAAGTCATAACAATCAGATTTCATAGAAAAAAATAAATTGAATCAATCATAACACGTAATATTAACCTATAAATTTTTTGGAATGTATTAAAAGTCTCAATTTACATTTATTTTAATATTTATAATATCAATTATTTTAATCTTTCATTAATATGGTACTTACATCCACATAATTTTGTCATAAATAAATTTAATTATTTAATGTCTAAAAATTATAAATCAAATAGCATGATGTAGGAAATATTTTTATATTTCTAATAAATATTTCTATTAAACATTATCTTATGAATAACCCTATATTAAAAATCTTTTATTTATTAAAATTTTAATTTAACACTTTTAACACTTCTTTAAATAAAATAATAATAAATGTCCTAATCTAATCTAAGAGGACCCAAAAGGATCATATACTATTCTTCTGGTTGATTTTGGTCGATGTAAACTTATCCAATATAATTATGACATCCGTTAGTGTAATTATAATATCCTGATTGCCTTTAATTACCCTATTTATTTTTAACTATGGTAAATAAAATTTTAAAGTTACTATTCACAAAAAATTATTTACATCTTATTGAATAAAATTTTACATAATAATGTCAACCATGTTTCTATGACTTTTAAAATTCAATTTATAGAAGCATAAAAATTACATTTTATTCAAATTTTCTAACGTGCCTAGAAGGTTGGTAAAAGACGTTAAAAAATTCAATAAAATTTTATACATATAATTTTATTATAAAATGAATCCCATGAATTACATTGAACTAATATAGGTATTATGTATCTATTTGGACTTAAAATAAAAATAAAATAAATAATAATATAAATAAAGAGTTTTTTAAACCTTAAGACAATTTTTTCACTATTTAAAAATTTTAATATTTTCCTAAAAATTCCAAATATTAAACCAAATCTATCTTGGTATTCTGAATCCAAAAATGATGTATTTTTTACCAAATTTAAACCATAGGATTTTCATTAATTAATTTAAAATTAATTCCAATTGTCAAAACCAAAATATGGGTTTTTGAGACGTAAAAACTATCAAAAGATTTATATGTTTTTATGTCCTGTTTAAAAGTGAAATTACATCCAATGGAAAAAATTGTATTAAATTTTAAAAATATAATCTAATTATAATTCAAAACCATTAAAATTTGTAATTTAACAGTAAAAATTATTTTGATTTAATAAGTTGTCTTAAATTAAAATTTAGTATCTTTCATTATTCATCAAAATATGAAAGTTATCAGAAAAAAAAAACTTTATCCAAACTAAATTTTTATATCCCGATTATAAAGAATAATTTAATTTCATTATATTGAATATATTAAAGTTCTAAATATTGGATTTATAAAGGGTTCTCCATTAATATGCGAAAAAATTGTATTTTTTTAAAAGTACTTATTTTATCTGAAAAATTGAATATTTCCTTATATTATGTCTCATAAAGACTAAATATGAATGTAAAATTTATATGGGATATATATAAAATTCAAAATTTGGTTATTACTACTCATAACCACTTTCTAAATGGCTAGTTTGATAGGTGATGGTGTGCTTGAACTTGGTGTTGCGTACATCGCACGCTATTGTATTATTCAAGTAGAAGTGTGCCATGGATGCTTGGTGTGTTACATTCATCCCGCATTTTGGGAATTTCATCCTCAAAATTTTAAAATTGGGCTTGGGAACTTCATTGAAAGTCCCACTTCGGTAAAATAGTCATTAAAAATATCACTTTAAAAGAAAGAAATAGATGTACAAAGGTCACCCGAGATAACCCATGCTATGATTCCATGTAGAAAAACATGGATATAAAAGATAAAATATGTATCAAGTTCTGATGGATAGTGATAGAAAACATGATTTGGAGAAATTTTATAATAAGAAAACCACATGCATGTGAATGGTTTAATAGTCATTAGTTTCCCAGCAGGAAAAGTAAATGGGCAATATTTTTTTGTTTTAAGTTCCATTTCATAATGTTGAGGAATTTATATATGATATTGAATAAGAACACAAAGAGATATTATTACTCTTTATGTGTAGTTTCATCCTTTAATAAATTTCTGCACATAACTCATATTTTCTCCAAACTATGAGTATTCAAGAATACTTGGTCACACCTAAAGCGCCAGAGTCAATTTCATGAGAATCACATAATCCAAAAAGTATGAAATATATATTTCCCTTGTCTTTAGAGATTAACCAAAACCAAATGTTATGTACAAGATTAGATGATCCTCAAAAAGGATAATCCATTTTAGAAACAAAAACTACTCAAATTTTCCAAAACTAAACTAAAAATACCCAATGTTAAATAAATACCATTCCATAAAAAATTATCTTTAAAATCATACAATATAATCCAAACTATGATTGAAACCCAAAACTATGATAAATTTAATCACACAGTCTATCATAATAAATATTAACATTTATCTCCTAATAACACCAACTAATCTTAAAGTCGCATACAGAAGTGTAATTAGCCATACCACATATTCTCTATGACAGGTTAATCATTTCTATTAATTACCTGAATATATAAAAAACATAGATTCTTCCAAAAAAATCCACCATTACTCCTCAAATTTCATTCCATAGTATTCTATTTTCCATAGGCATATAGTGTTCCCAATGGAACACACGTCTTCCAAAATAACATTTATCACTTAATCACCAAATCATTTTCCTACACTAAGGATACACATTTGATAAAAAATGATACGAAATAAATTTATTATTGATCAATAATATCATTTAACTAAAAACATTAGTCATTGAAACTAGGGACTTCACATAGTCCAGTGGTAGGTGAAAAATCCCAATCACACTCTAGTTATGGGTTCGATTCCAGCTACTTGGTTGAACGTGACAGATTTTCACACGGTCTGCATGTTATCCTTTTTCAAAAACTATTTTTTATAAAATTACCAAAATGAGATAAATTACTCAAAATAACCATAACATTATTTAACCAAAAATGTTATCTCATACCTCTAATTTTCATACCAAAAATTAATAACCATTAATAGCCTCAAATTCAAGGATCATATAAACCCAAATGGTTTATTATAACTATATCCACAAAATAAATGATAATGTTTCATCAAATATCATTTTAACATAACAAACTACATGGTTACACATACCATAGAATAGTATTCCAAAGCAATCCCATATGAAAATATCATTTATACCGTTAAAAATTTCTCCATCTATTAATTTCCACATAGGATATTCCTTTACCTAGAGGATATCCTATATAATAGGGCATTGACTCAGGTAATGCCAAGGTCCCTTATATTTATTGCAAATGACTGTAATTGGATTCTTAGGATCATTTTTATATTCTTCAATGGAACTATTAATTTTTCCTCATAAATTATTTACATTATGTCCTTCTTCCAAAAAAATGCATTTCTTTGTTCCATTGAGACATTTTTTGGGGTATCTCCTTCCACATTTCCTGCATGATGGAAATTGAGAATTATTTTCTCCCTGGTCTCCACTGTTGGCGCTCTTATCGTTCATTATATTTCTCTTCTTTAATGAGTTAGGTGTTTGGTTAATATGTTTTTTTTATCATATTTTTTGAAAAATTATTCAGTATGAACATGATACCTTTTACACCCACTAACATTAAATTTAGTTTCTCATTTCCATCATCATTCCCACCTTGTACATCATTATCAATGTTACTATTAATTCCTTGGAATAAAGCCATTGACAAACACAAGAAAGCATAGTGTGAATCATAAAATAAGTTAGAGCTTACCATAAAACCTAAATTTCAATTTATAACACCTTATGATTAACCGAGGTAATTTATTCTAATATCATATTAAAATCCTTCAAATAGTTTTGTAATGAAAATGCGAATTATCCTAAGAATATCCCCCATGAGTGTCGTAACCAAGAGTACAATAAGGCCTATTGTCGTGTACTAGGATACCATGGGTCAAGATCGAAACTCCTTGTTGTAGTTTTCAATCCAAGTTACATTTGTGACCGAGCCGCCTCTACCAGCTCATATCTAGAGAGTGGTTTATTTCTTAGAAAACCCACATAATATTAATATTACAAAAAATTTTGGATGTTTTTTTATAATAATTCTCAATGTCTATTTTAGGGTAGTGTTTTCTAATCAATTTTTTTCCAAATATTGATTCCAAGGTTTGTAATAAACATCCTCTGATACAAACTATAAAATCCCGACCCTAGATACCTAGATTCAGTACATTATTACATAACATCAGCATGATCAGAATAGATAAAGTCTCGAAAGACCAATTTTTTCCGTAGCCTTGGAAGTACTAGATACATACATAGGTTTTAAATTACATTATCAAATGAAAACAAACAGTATTGATTATCTTTTGAACACTCTTATATCTTTATCATATTCCTACATGTTAGTCAAAATATAATTCTTCACATTCTAAAAAAATAATACATAAGAAAGTGGTGAGATCAGATGCTCAGTAAGGAAAACATTAAAACAGAAACTTTCATAAATAATAATAAAAGTTTAAGACTATGTATAAGACTAAAACACAAGCCTTTAAAACATAAACTTAAGCATAATATAGAAATTATAAATCAAATAATTCCATATACTTATTCACATGGATATTATACTATTTGAATTATCACATGTAATATCAATAGCTAATTTCATAATGATGGACTGCATAATGACGAAAATCATAACCACATAATCAACGCCTTGTGCCAAGACTACAAATAAAGATTTTGTCAAGGCCTTGTTCCATGACACTATTTTGTCTCATAAGACCTACCAATTTATCGAGGAGATAAAGCAGGATCCACCTGTCACATACATAGTCCAATGAATTCCTCATATGAAAATGATAAAATGTAACATAAACATTCTTATTAAAACATGCATACAAAATTCCAATATTTTAACCATAGCCCATGAATGGTATAAAAAAATCACATCTACAGTCAAACATAACTCATTTAATACAAAATTAAATACAGTATAAATCAACATTAATTAATAATAATGAATAATGTTGACAGAGATGAAAATAATCAGTAAAACTATTTGAGAGGAATTTCCCCCTTTACTTGGAAACATTTAAAAGTTTCATTATTTATTAAAAGGCTGTTAATAATATATTTTTGAATCAAAGTGTCCAATAAAACTTTGAAACCGTTAAAATGAATTTTATTTTTAAACATTAATGTCCATATAAATACTTATTTAAAACCATTTTTTAAAACATGGTCTTATATGAGAATGATTTTGAAGAATAAATCTTTAAAACATTTAAAATGATATTTCAGTTAGAGTTTCTATCCAAATGAGATATTCTTGTATAAGAATAATTGAGGTGATCAGATATATATAATATCTTGAGAATAAATGGATTGATGATATACTATGTCAATGTACAGTATATAAACCATATAAAATTGAATTGAAGAATAACAACAAAGAGGTCTCAATGGAATGTACATTGAGATGAAATCCATAATAAAGACTGTATCCTTAGGTTACGGATAAATCAATGATATAATTATATGAGAAAAATATAAATAAAGTAAATATGATTGGATATTCAGTGTAAATCAATCATATGACATTCACATATATTCTTGTAAAAACAACACCAATGACTTGGATGTTTAAATCAATGAATACAAATAGAGATAAAATTACTCTTATCAAGTTCATATCGATGACATGAGAATTTTTAAATTGAGTGATTATGTGTAACAAAATTATATCAACAAAAAGGGGAGTGTAAATTACTAAATAAGTAAATAAATAGAGATTTCACACATAATATTGTAGTAAAACAATCAATGATGTTTGTGTAAACCTGTGGCTGTATCCCATCCTGGTGTCCTCTAGTAGTTAACACATTGAACCCGATTCCTGAAATGCTCTAGAACTGCATGATCCGGTGATGTCCTCTCAACCCTTCTAACATTTTCAAATCCCACAGTCACGTCACTATTCATCTTGGAAGTGGATCACGTCTGCATCAGCCATGAAAGGCATGTATAATCTCTCTTTGGTCGTCATCTAGGGGTGGCAGACAGAGGCCCTTCAACAGCAGTAAGTTTCTGCTTCCCGCTTTGAACCACATCGCTGAAAGACCGACCGACTGGGCCACTCAAATTCTCTTTCCCTTACCTAGTAATCTCCCTCCCTTTGCCAGTTTGATCCCCCAAACCCAAACTAGGACTCCCTGTATAGATTTCCCTCCGTTGTTCTGGAGTTTTGTTCTCCATCAAAGGCAGGAGGACACCCTCTGCCAACACATTTTCTACATCCACCGTGGGAACCTCCTTCGCATCGCCATCAGCTTGAAGGTCCTGACCCCTATCAACTTCCACCAGCATGGAGCTCCTATTCTCAATGTGAATCTCTTCCACAGGTAGACCAGCAAAGTCTTGCCCCCTGTCACCATCCTGGAGAACCTCCAATGCCTCCCCTTTGTCCAGCATAGCTTCAATGTGTGGAAATTGAATTTTGAAATTCCCTTACCCGATTTGGTAACACACGAAACAAACACCCCCTGAAAGAAAGATCATACAACTAATATGTAAATACACAGAAATTAAATTATATTACATGAATAATAAAATCATGGGATGTAAATACACAATACAAAAGGAAACAGTGGCCAATATGGAACGATTCTCATGAGAATAAAAACTTAGAAGAAAACACCATACCTTGCACTTTTCCATAGTTTAGGGTATGTTAACCTCTCGTATAATGGTGAAATAATTGTTATTAAATTATACAGGAACCATATACTTAAATATGATATCATATATTATCTTTTAATATTTTTTTGTTAATAATACTTCAGTGGTATCATTGTTTTGGGTGTTAACTAATTCGTTTTTCTTTATATGTTTTGTTATGTAAGTCATGTTAGTTATAAATAGGATGTATTAGAACCATATAAAGAATGGTATTATGTTCATAAAAATTGTTTTTTAAACATAAAATTCAATATATTCATGAATGGTTACGATGTGGTATTAATCTCATCATGTTCGTGGAGACGGTAATCCGTACTTACGCATGAGTGACAATATGATTCTATTGATGATGAAATCAAACATAATTGGATGGTATTTTATATATACAGAATAATTAACATGTTATATTTATTATTTACATCAATTTTAATCATTATTATACCCATCCAAATAATTTAGTTTTGAATAACAAATTACACCATGTCGTGGACACTGTAAGCCGGGCTTACGCACGTATGGTGACATTGTCATTCATAGGATGAATAAAATAAGTAATATGGTTGTATCATATTTATATTAACACCACATTATGTATAAAGAATTATAGTTTTTATTTTGGATTGGAAACAATAAATAAAGAGGAAGCGAAAGAGGAAAAGAAAATTGAAAGAGGTGATGAAATAATTACCTCTTCTTCGGGTGATTTGTTTTGATTTGATATTAAGGGATCTATAGGTTGGATTTCTGATCAAAGTAAGGACTCTTGGTTGAACTAAGGATATTTGGGATGATATATGAGTAGGTTTTGGCTGATCCAAATAACACTGGAGGTGTGACTTTGAGATAAGGGGATGTACCCTTTTATAAGATAAGTGAGGGTCACATTAGGAACCCCATGAAATATTATTTCATTATACAATCATATTCGGTATATAATGGCTATAAAAGAATTTATTTTGAGTATAATGTGGGTATGGGTCTAAAAACACTTAACTAGTTGGTTTTAGGCAGGTTTAGGTAACCATATTAACCTTATCATTTATATTTAACTCTTTGTTAAATAGTTTTACATTTACCATGTCTCCTTGTATTTTTATATTATATGGTTAATAAACATAATATAAAATGAAAAGAGAACCCCAAATGGTAAATTAATGACATATATATTATTATATATGTCCCTTTAGTAATCCTTATATTTTTAGGACTATTTAATGATATAGTTTTGTTTTAAAAACTCATTTATGTCAATTTTGACATTATTTAGTATTTAGTTGTTTTGAATGTCATAAAAATATGATTTCTTCTAACAAAATAAATTTAATAAACCATAACATGTAACATTAACCTAATTTTTTTTTGGAATGCATCAAATTTCTCAATTTAACTTTATTTTAAAACATATAATATCAATTATTTTAATCTTTCATTAATAAGCTAATTACTACATCATCAATCTCTCATAAATAAATTTAATTATTTATTGTCTAAAAATTATAAATAAAATTCCATGCTGTAGGAGATCGTTTTATCTTTATAATTAATATTAATAGTCTAATTTATCTTATGTATAAATCTATATTAAAAATGTTTTTGTTATTAAAATACGAATTTAACACTTATAACTCTTCTTTAAATAAAATAATAATAAATGTCCTAATCTAAACCAAGTGAACCCAAAAGGATCATATTTTATTCCTAATGTTGATTTTGTATAAAATAAACTTATCTAATAGAATTAAGACATGTTCTAGGGTAATTATAATATCATTTTAACCTTTAATTACTCTATTTACTTTTAACCATGGCAAATAATGTTCAAAAGAAACTATTTATCAAAAATTATTTTCAACTTTCTGAATAACATTTTACTTTCGGATGTCAACTATGTGTCTCTTATTTTTGAAATTAAAATCACAGAAGTGGTTAAATTACATTTTATACAAATTTTCTAACGTTCCTAGAAGGTGGGTAAAAGATGTTAGACAATTAAATAAAATTTTAGACATCAAATTTTATTATAAAATGGCTCCAATGAATAAATTTAAACTAATATAGGTCTTTTATATTAGTTTGAATAAAAATAAAAATATAATAAATAATTATTTGAATAAAATTTCGAGTTTTAAACACTAACAAATTGGTTTTCACTATTCATCAAAAATTAAATGTTTTTAGAAAAATTCCAAAAATTCACGCCAATAAAATTTTGATATTCATAATCCAAAAATGATGCCTATTTTACAAAATTCAAAACATAAAAGTTTCATTATTTAATTTTAAACTAATTTCGGTTGTCAGAACCAGAAAGCGGGTTTTTGAAACATAAAAACTATCAAAAGATTGATATGTGTTTATGTCCAGTTTAAAATTGAAATTACAAAAAATGACCAGAATTTTATTAAATGATAAATGTATAATATAATTTTACATAAAAACCATTCAAATTTATAATTTAACACTATAAATTATTTTGATTTAAAATGTTTTTTTTTCAATTAAAATTTTCTATCATTCATTATTCATCAAAATATGAATGTTATCAGAAAAACAGAAAAAAAATTACAAAACTAAATTTTTATGTCCTGCTTCTAAATACGAATTCAATTTCATCAAATTCAATATATAATAGTTCCTAATATTGGATTTATAAAGGTTTAACCATTAAATGGTGGTAAAAATGCATTTTTTTTTAAAAATACTTCTTTTATCTGAAAAATTAAATTTGTCCTTATATTATGTATAAGAAATAGAAAATATGAATGTTAAATTTATATGATATATATATAATTATAAATTTGGATATTAAAATTCATAATCACTTTTTAAACAGCTACTTTGATAGGTCTTGGTGTGCTTGAACTCACTATTGCGTACAACACACTCTATTGTATTATTCAAATTGAAATGTAACGTGGAATCTTGGGGTGTAACATGAGGTTTGTGGATGATCCACCAAACCATGGTAGAGTTCTCTTACAGAATTATATTTTATTCCGTCATAGTTATGGAACTATTTGAGCCCTAGTATGGACAACCATGTTGTTCTTTGTTGTGCCAGACTGGGGTCGGATAGTCAGAAGTTCTCAGGACAAAACAGTACAAACTACTATAGAGATGGTTTAAGTGATTCATGAGAGGATGAATAAAACAAAATATCTTTATATGTTCTATTCTAATCAATGGAGGAGACCTCTAGAGTTGGGCATTGGGGATCATGTGTTCCTGAAGGTGACTCCCCTTCAAGAGAAGAAGAGTTTTGGTCATGGGAGTAAGCTATCCCCCTAGATTTTTGTGCCTTTTGAGGTTTTGTCTCATGTTGGATCCAGGGAGTATCAGGTAACACTTCCTCCATAGATGAACTGGAGATATGATGTCCTTAAATGTCCCATAATCATTGTTATCTTCATGATGACTCTCATAACATCGATAGGCGTGAGATTGATGTTGATGATGATAAAACCTTCGAGGAGAAACCTATAGAGATTCATGATTATAAGGAGAAGCTGTTTCATGGGAAGTATATCACATTGGTTCATATCTTGTAGTGGAAATATATTATGGAGGAGAGTAACATGGAACTTGAGTTGCAGATATGCACTCAGTACCCACAAGGTGTTTGAGGTACGAAGTTTTCAAGGGCTGGTTGGATGCTACAGACGTTTCATACAGGACTTATCATACTTAACAGTGCCACTGACAGGCCTAACTAAGAAGGGAATAAAGTAAATGTGTTTAGTACAGTTTAATGTATTAAGGATATGGCCTCAGAGGGGTGGAGATTCCCTCTCCTTGCGCATCTAGGGTTTCTCCGCCCGGTCTTCCCCTCCCCTCCTCCGGCATGGGCCGACTTCATCGATGGCTGCCTCGCTTAGGCACGGCGTCGATCGGTGATGGATATGTTTGGATCAGCTTCGGTTTTGGTTTGTCGATAGCTGCTTCGAGCCCTTCACATTTAGAATTTCCCTTTGGATATGTTATGTTCGACGATAGATCTAATTTTTCTTGTGGCTTCTGGTTTTCAGATCTACGTCGATACGTGATGACCTCGGTGTTCCTGGTATTGAGGTTTCGGTTCGGAGTCGAGTTCACTCCTCTTGGCTTCAGTTCTCACCGTGGATTCAGAGTTCTCTTCTTCGATTTTGGTGTGCTCACTGTCAGCCTCTATGGATGATGCAGTTCTATTGTGGCTTCTTGCATCGGCTACGGTGTGCGCAGCGTCTACCGGCGACCTTTCGACTCCGATTCTTCTGCATGGAGTCATCCCGACTCATCGTCATCTTGGCGTGCACCGGTTTGTTCGGGGTCGGACCCCGGGGCTCGGACGGAGGGGGGCTGGTGCTCTGATTATCTTGAGTTGGTTTGTTTTGGTGGATTTTATTGGTTTGTTGAAATGATTTGGTTTCATATGCTTGGGTCAGAATTTGATTCTATGATGTTGTTGGTGAAACTGGTGTGGTGAGACCGGTGTGACTGGATTCTGCAGAGTTGGGTGTGGCGTCCGCACTGCCTGGAATACCTTGATTTGGAATCTTCTTTGAATTTTGTTGATGTGGTCTTAGACCATCTCACATCGCTGGATGGTTTAGGTGAACTCTGATCAGAGTTCACCGCCGGGTAGGTGGTTTTGGGGCTGATGTCAATGGTCGCATCATCGACATTCAAGGAGTCCACTTCTGAGGTTTTTTCATGCTCTTTTGATGTTCATACACCCAGGTTCATGATTTGAATGACTGTGTGGTTTTATTTGGTATGTAGAATGAGTTGATTTGTTTTTCAATGTTTGAAGTAAGTCGTGAACTCATGTAAGGTTTACCAATTTTCCTCAAAAGTGTTTGTTGGTTTATCACTTTTTCCTCAAAAGTGTTTGGATAATAAAAAAAATGAATTTTCAGTAAAGTAAATGTGTTTAGATTATTATGAGTCAGCCTTTCAGTAGAATAAAGTGAGGTTGAATTCAACACCAATACTTGTTTTTCTAGAGTTGAGAAAGAGTTATACATTTTACTGTGATTCTTGAAGTATCAGTCATGAAGCAGTGCTTATGCAGGGTGAAGGAGTTGTTGCATATGGGTCTTGGTAGTTGAGGCCGCATGGGATGAATTACCAGACACACGATCTCGAGTTGGCTGCAGTTGTTCATGCCTTACGCTGTTAGATACATTATCTTCTAGTAGATAATTTTTGGTTTTCATCGATAAAAAAGTGTCAAATATATCTTTAAACAGCGTGATCTAAATTTGAGACAGGGAAGGAGGGTTGAGTACCTTATGTCCTTTGATTTTGAGCTTTCCTGCATGCCAAGAACAGGGATTTCAGTTGCTGATGCATTGAGCAGAAGGAATCAGATAATGGTATTTTAGGATGCCATTAGTGAGTGGAAAATTAAGGCTCTATTCTCTGAGATGAATTTGGAGTTACATGACCGATAGGGCACAATGTTTCTTTCTTCTGTTGTTGTTACCTCTACTCTACTTGATCAAATGTGAATGAGGCATCTATCAGATTCTTCAGGCCTAGTCCTATAGCATAAAGTGTTAGGGAGGAACCCTATTCCTGGATGGACAGTAGGTGAGGATGATGCCATTCATTTTAATGGGTTGTATGGGTGTCATCAGACATACGCGAGGAGCCGATGCTGTAATTTATTCCTCGGTTTGGGTAGTTCATCCTTGTGTCCCCAAGATGTATCGAGATATACATCTTCAATATTGTTTTCCATGTATGAGGAGAGATTTTGATGGTTTTTTCATGAGGTGTTCCACCTATTAGCTAGTGAAGGTGGAGCATCAACGACTAACATGGCTATTTCACTACTTACCCATTCTCAAGTGTAAGTGGAATGCTGTCAATATGGGATTCTTGACAGTTTTATGAAGATCGCCTTGGAGGAATGATTCAGTTTGGGTTTTCATTGATAGACTAATGATGTTTTATCAATTCTTTTCGATCCAGGAGCCCTCTTATGTAGATGAGCTGGAAAGGATGTACATCATGGAAATTTTACGCATATATGGGGTTCCATAATTCATAGTTTCAGACAGGGATTCCCATTTTACTTCTTGGGTCTAGGAGGGAGTATAGATGGTATTGGGTAAACAGGTACTACTGAGTACAACTTACCATCCCCACATAGATGGCCAGTATGAGTATACAATCCAGGTGATAGAGGACATGCTTCGAGCATGCATCCTAGAATTTGGATATTCTTGGGAGAACAAAATACCTCTTGTGGAGTTTTACAATAATAATAGTTTTCAAGAAACTATTAAAATTTTACCTTTTGAGGATTTGTACTGTATGCCATGTCGATCACCCTTATGTAGGATGGTGGAAGGAGAGGCAGCTATGCTAGAATCTCATCTCGTTCAGGATACCACAAAGTAGGTGGAGTTGATTCAAAAAAGGATGGCTACTGCACATTCATGATAGAAGTCAAATGATGATTGACTGAGATGACTTATGGAGTTCGATGTCAGAGATCTAGTTTTTCTACGTGTCACACCTAGGTTGGAACATAGAAGGATTATGAGTCAGGAAAAGATTTCTTCAAGATATGATAGACCATTTGAGGTTTTTGGAGAGAGTCGGGTCAATTTCTTATCGGTTGCAGTTACCTCAAAGGTTCCATCATATGCATGACACCTTCCATATTTCTCAACTACAACGTTACTTCTCAGACCTTTCTCATGTTTTTCAACCATAGGAGGTTGAGTTGGAGGTGGATGCATCATTCAAAGAGCATCCTCTCTGGATTGTTGATCAGAGGGGAATGGTTTTATGTGGTCGGTCTATTTATATGATACAAATTCTATGGAATCACGGTCGAGTATAGGATGAGACATGGGAGATGGGGACTGATGTACGATCATAGTGGCCAGAGATGTTCGAGGATTATTCTTCTATGGCACCTTGCTAAGGAAATTCAGTGACAAATATTTTTAAGGGGGAGTTTATAAGAAGCCAAAAAGTCTATTCAGGTATGAGTTTTTCTATTCTGGTATTTTTGAGAAAAATATGAGAATATATAAATTTAAGTAGTACACACCTTGTATGTAGTTTCCATAATAGACCATGTACTAGTCATGTAATGGCCAATTACATGGCTGTGTGGGGTGACCTGGAGAATGCCAGAATCAGGGTCCAGTAAAGGAATATACATGCGATGTAATTTTAAATGAAACTCTATGTATATTTAATTTTCTTTGTTAAATTCATATCGGGGTCATGTCTAATTGGAAGAAACACCTACTTCTCAACTCATTTCGTCTAGGAGAGACTGTAGGGAATTATTCTTCTTTAATCCCCCGGCCCTCCATCTATTCTCTGAATCAAACTCCATAGGTTGTGTTGGAATCACATAAGTGAGTTATTATTTCTTCTAGAGCCAATTCCCCTGATTTATCCTCTTTCTTGATAAATCATTGTTGATATGTTTTAGATTTTTATGTAGATCTATGGAGTTCTAGGTTGATTCAAAGGATGAGTTTTTACTATATCAATCTTATAATGTCAAGGTAGGTGGTTTGTGGATTTGTGTAGATTTTCATTGAATTATATATTAGATAGTGACCAATAAACAAGTTTAGGGTATTTCATGTTTAGGGAATTGAACCCTTTAATGCATTCTATTCCATTATTTCTTGATTTAGGGATATTTATTGAGAATATGTTTTAATTATCTTATTATATGTGTGTTTTCCCATGTTTGAACTCATATTGGCCGATGTGCCATGTTTTTCCTATTAGGATGCTCTGTTTTCCATGCCTAGTGATGATAGGATGGAATTATATTATCTGGATTGCTTGTTCCATGCTTTGTAGCTATTTATCCAAGTAGTACATTGATGTTTACTTTGGCTACTGAATATCATTTTCGAACGATTGACTTACATAGGGATGTGGGAACCTGGTGTATTTAGACCATATGGGAAATGTATGCTGGGGGATTTCCCATAGTGTCTGTTAATTTTCACATTGTGAGACCAATTGAGGGATGGATGTTGATTTCTCCCTCAGAATGTGTATGGTATTCTGTTATGAGACCACTGAGGGAATTGGACATTGAGTGATTCATTAGAGAGTCTGTAGTGATCGTTAAAGGAGAACATGTGGAATTGATAGTGAGTAATTCCTCAAATAGACTTTTCTAAGCATATCCAAAGGGGTTAGATTATGATAACATCCCAAATGGTTTCATTTATTTGGTTAGTTGAATAATTTTATAAATGTAAATGAATGTAATTGAAACTATAGGATTGTTTACTTTTGAGTACATACTTTTTTATTTCTTCATTTTGCATATTGCCCACAATATATATTCAATGAATGTAAGAAAAGAATATTTGGGTGGTTTCCTACAAGGACTCATCTCCCACCTTATTTAAGTCAGGCCTTTGGGCCCAAAAAGAGTATATTGTTGTAGGTTTAGATAAGGGAAAGTTCCCTTCTACTTCAGTTACTTATTATCTATGGAGATGAAGAGCATGGGACCAAGATGAGGCTTGTGATGCTGCTAGAGTTATTTACTTGTTTTTTCTTTTTTACTTCGGTTTAGGACTATCTTCCATCATTGTGCATTATCTACCTGATTTCCCAGATATATGCGACATGCATCATTTATATATGTGCTCAAATTGTTTATCTACTTATAGTTTTCCACTGTTTAATCTTGCATGTTATTATTTCTACTTCAGCTACTATTATATATTTATTTTTACTGTGTTACACTATAAATGAGGGAATTGTTTCTCCATTATCAAATACATGGCCCTCTCTACTAGTTGGTAGCCTCTGGCGTTTGAGGAAATGCGCTTGAGGCCATGTGACGAACCGACTATGGGGCACCTCTGGGCGGCACCCAGAACCGGGAAGTTACACATTTAGGATGTGTATTTAATTCTCTTTGAAAGGTTGTATCATGAACCTATTTTTTATGATATTATAATTTTAACGACCTGAATCTGGATCCCTTCCACTGGTGCCCCATACCCTGTTCGCCACATGACCTCAAGCGTGTTTCCCCAAATTCCAGAGGCTACTAACTAGCAGCGAGGGCCTTGGAGAGTCAGTGGGGAAATTATTCCCTCATTTGGTAAAGTATACAGCGGAAGAAAAAGTATAAACAATAGTGGAAGCAGTAAATAGCATACAACAACTGAACTGAAAGTAAAAGCAATATCTGATATAATAATGATGCAGAATGGTATAGGTATCTATGGAAAGCAGTAAGAAAAAAACGTGCTGAAATACAACTGAAAATAAAGTACTAAAAGTAAACAGCAACTCCAGTAGTATCGCGGGCAAAGACCAGGTCCCATGCTCTCCAGCTCCGACCAGAAATCAAGTACCTGAGGTGGAAAGGCCATAATCCCTACCTATACCTACAACCATATAATCTGTTTGGGTTGAAAAGAAGGACCCAAACAGGGTGTGAGACTAATCCCAGTAGGCAACCACGCTAAGATTTGTTCCCTACTGTCAGTGAATGATATAACAAAAGTAAAGGTAAAAAAATGCAGTAACAATTCTACCAATTACCATTCACATTCATTTAATTAAACCACCAGGGAAAACCAACAAGGTCTCTATTCCACGATAAGCAAGTAACATAGCAAGTATCTAAAAAGACTACCCAACAAAACCAGTACAAAACCAAAGCTTGTTCTTTGTCTTGTTGGACTCTTCATGAACAACCATCAAGAAAATACAGACTTACTCTTTGGGTGGCTTAAAACAGAAGACCACTATATTCCAGTAATCAGACAAGGCACAGACACCTTGGAATCTCTTACGTCAATTCCCCTATAGTCTTGCAATGATAGCTACAGACTCTCTGATGATGCACTTACGTCTAATTCCTCCTATGGTCTTGATGCGTAGGTAAACTCAGAACACTATTAGTAAGCACAAAGTCTGATTACTGTAGGTCCTATGTATGATAATAAACCCAACAGACCCTCTAGGGAAGTACTTAATCGTCTATTCCCTCTTTGATCTCCCGCACCAGGTTCTCATATCCCTGATTAGTCCATTCATGTGTAATCGACTGTTAGCATCCCTATGTAAGTTAAACAACTACATGGATAATAGCTACAAATGCATCCACAAGCATATAAACAGCAAGAAATACATGCAATCAATTCAAGATACATACTAGCAATGTGCAAAAAGGATTGCCTCGTAGGCAAACCGTGCCAAACGGAAATCAACAACCAAAACAAGGGAAACACCAGTGGGGTGATCCTCAAATATGCTAACAAGAATTATTAATCGTCTAATAACCTCAAGCATACAAAAAATCTAAGGCAGATAAATAAACATGGTCAAAACCCTAACCCAAGACACCTGATACATGGGTATCTGGCACTTTTACACCAAAAACTCATGGACATTCAATGTAGGGAAACAAACCACCTACCACGATCCTCGGAGATCGATATACTTGAACCTTGACCCGTGAATCGGGCTAGAATGGAGTAGATCTACAGAAACATCTAAAAATTTCAACCTCATATAACTCACATGAGAGGAAGAATCAGGAAACGAGGCTAAAGAAGAACCAAGAGCTCACCGCTGTGATTCTTATGCAATCGACAGAGTTCGATTCAGTCAACTGGTGACGAATCGGTGGCTCGGAGAAGATTCGGCCTCCTCGGATGCTCTGGATGGAAATAGGCGGAGAAGAAGGTGTTTACGAGCATTAGGCATGACCCCGGTCCGATTAATGAAATAAAAAGAAAGTACACATTGCGTACTTCTTGAGTACACGGCGTGAAATTAAATTTTTTCCGTACATTGAATTAACCGGCCTCCACCTCAGCCATACACACCGTGTGTGTGGACCAGAAACGGAAAATCACATGGCTTCGAGCGGGAGAGGAGTACACAACGTGTGCTAATAAAGTACATGGCGTGTACTCTGAAAATTTCTAGATACACACCATTTGTGTGGCCCGGTCTTTGCCAACACACGTCTTAGAGTGGCCGAGGAGTACATGGCGTGTGCTCATAAAGGACACGGCGTGTACTCTGAAAATTTCCAGATTCTCCATTTTTCCTTAAAAAGCCCGAAAAAGATATCCATACCTGAAACCGAAGTTCCGGGTTCTTACAAACTTCCCCCCTTAAATAAATTCATCCCCGAATTTCCCTAGCAAGGCGTAGAAGAAGAAACCTCGAACAACTCAAGCCACTGTGATTGCATATCAGTCTCCCTCTCCCAAGTCTCGTCCTGTATATGGCCATGCTGCCACAGCACCCATACCAGAGGAATAGACCGACCAAGGAGTAATTATTCACTACGATCAACAATCCTGATAGGATTCTCCACAAAAGATTCATCATGATCCAACTCGGCCTCCTCGGGTTGAAAAACATGAGACGAGTTTGGGAAATACCGTCGAAACTGAGAAACATGAAAGATGTCATGCATTGCCTGGTATCTCTGAGGTAACTGCAACCTGTAAGAAACCAGCCCAACTCTCTCCAGAACCTCAAACGGCCCGACGTATCTTGGTGAGATCTTACCCTGTCTCTGAATCCTCTTGTGTCCCAACCTCGGTGCAACATGCAAGAAAACCTAATCACCGACCTCAAACTCCAGAGGTCGTCTACGCTGATCAGCTTAAGACTTCTGTCAAGACTGCGCTGTAGTCACCCTCTTCTAAATCAGATCTATCTACTTTGAAGTATCCTGAACAAGACGAGGTCCTAGAAAAGCTGCCTCTCCTACCTCTATCTATCATAAAGGTGATCGACATGGCCTACCGTACAAAGCCTCGTAAGGTGCCATCTGAATAGTTGCCTGAAAACTATTGTTGTAGGCGAACTCCACCAGAGGAATATGCTTCTACCAAGAACCGCCAAAGTCTAGAATGTAAGCTCGGAGCATATCCTCAAGCACCTGGATTGTATGCTCGAACTGGCCATCAGTCCGGGGATGGTATGCTATACTCAAAAGTACCTGTGTACCCAATTCCCTCTGTATCCCCTTCCCGAAGTGCAAATTAAAATGTGCATCCCTGTCTGAAATAATGGAGTGTGGAACTCCATGCATACGTACAATCTTATGGATGTATAACCATCCAAGCTCATCAACACTGAAGGTCTCCTTGATCGGAAAGATGTGTGCAACCTTCGCGAGCCTGTCCACTACATCCCAAACCACATCATTTCCTCAAGGCGATCTCGGTAAACCAGTCATGAAGTCCATCACGACATCATTCCATTTCCACTCAGGATTGGGTAAATGCTGCCAAAGCCCTACTGGTCACTAATGCTCTGCCTTCACCAGCTGACAGGTGGAACACCGCGTAACAAAACCAGCCCCATCCTTCTTCATACCTGGCCACCAATACTGGCGGTGCAAGTCATGGTACATTTTGGTGACACCAGGATGAACTGCCCAAGCTGAAGCATGAAACTCCCGCATCATCTTTCACGTATGTCTACTGAAACCCATATGCTACCATGAAAACATAGAACCTCATCATCTCCCACTGTCCACCCTAAGGTAGGGTATCTATCTGACACACCCTCCCGTAGGACTAGGCCTTCAGTGTCTGATAGCTGCCTCATTCGAACTCTATCAAAAAGGGTAGAGGTAACAGTTACATAAGAAAGAACTGTCTGACCCTGTCTGTCGTGCACCTCCAAATGCATCTCAGAGAATAGAGCCATGAGATGCCACTCACTACTGGCCTCCCAAACTGCCTGAAGCTGAGTCCTCCTGCTCAGTGCGTCTGCCACAACATTGCCTTACCCAGGCGTATAAACAAGATCGACGTCGAAGGAATGTAGGTACTCGAACCACCTCCGCTGTCTTAGATTCAATTCACGTTGCGTGAAGATATACTTGCGGCTCATGTGGTCAGTATATACCACGAAATTCTCTCCCAAGAGATTGTGCCTCCAACAACGAAAAGAATGAACAACAGCAGCCAACTCCAAGTCATGCGTAGGATAGTTCTTCTCATGTGGCCTCAAATGTCGAGATACGTACGCGACAACACCATCTTCCTGCATAAGCACTGCTCCAAGACAGATTCTAGATGCATCATAGAAAACTGTATAACTCTTTCCTGGCTCTAGTAGAACTAGAATCGGTGCTGAAGTCAATCAACCCTTCAGCTCTGGAAGGCTGAGTCGCAGGCTTCTGACCAATAAAAACTTCACCCCCTTCTTAGTCAAGCCCGTAAACGGTGCTTCTAGGCGTGAGAAGTCCTGTATAGACCACCTATAGTAACCAGCATTCCCTAAGAAACTATGTACCTCGAAGACATTCTTCGGCTGCTCCCAGGTGACTACTACTCTCACCTTCTCTGGGTCTACTGATACTCTTGTCTCTGAGATGACATGACCCATGAAGTGAATCTCATCCATCCAAAAGTGGAACTTTGAGAGTTTAGTATAAAGATGATGCTCCCTCAGTGTACTCAAAACGATCTCAAGATGGGTTGCATGGTCTCGTCGAGTGTGAGAGTACACCAAGATATCGTCCACGAAGACCACGACGAAGTAATCCAAGTAAGGATGGAACACTCAGTTCATAAGTTCCATGAAAACTGCTGGCACATTCATAAGGCCGAACGGCATAACTGTATACCCGTAAAGGCCATACCTGCTCCTGAAGGCTTTCAGAGGTATATCTGAAGGCCTAATGGCAGCTGATGATAACCGGAGCTCAAATCGATCTTCAAGAACACTTGAGCTCCTCGAAGCTGATCGAAGAGATCATAAATCCTTGGTAAGGGATATCAGTTCTTGATCGTCAACTGGTTCAACTTCCGATAATCCACGCAAAGAAGTAAGGTAGCATCCGCCTTCTTCGCAAACAACACAGGTGAACCCCAAGGTGAAGTACTGGGTCAGATGAAACCCTTAGCCTAAAACTCATCCAACTACATCTTTAGCTCTTGAAACTCAGGCATAGCCATCCTATAAGGAGGTATGGATACCGTTGCAGCTCCTGGAATAAGCTCAATCGATAAGTCTACCTCACGCTCTGGAGGCAAACCTGATAAGTCTTCTGAAAATACATTTGGAAAGCGGTCAACCACTGGAGGAAAATCCATATGAGAGGTTCCCTGATCATCCAGATAAAAAATAGCGATCTGGGCCATAAATCTGTCCAACCCATGATGCTCTGGTTCATCTCTGCTTCCCTGGACATCCCATTCCCCCTTGTGAAGAAAAGACCCACCCTCTGGTGATGTAAAACTCACCCTGTGGCGATAACAGTCGACAAAGTCCTAAAAAGGAACTATCCAGTCCATTACGAGAATGACATCATAACCTATCATCTCCAGGACATAAAGACCCCACACGAAGTGACACCCACCAACTTTAAGGGGGCACTCTTTGAACTGACGCACATTAGTAGTTCTTTGTCCCAAAGGAGTGTCTAGTGCCAAAGTATCCTCAGAAGTAAGTACAGTGAGTCTAAGGATCTCCACAGTGTGCACCGAAATAATTCTATTAGAAGCTCCGGTATCAAAAAGTGCAGAAGATAAAACTAAGGCTACTAGGATCGTACCTCAAATTGTAGAAGGTCCAGGATCCTGCTCCTGATGAATCTGCTCTGCTGCAAACGTCTGGCCAGTTCCGTGACCCTGTGTAGCATCTTGATATCCTTGAGCTGATCCCCCTTTAGCCTGACCACCGCGTCCACGACCTCTACCCTGGCTTGAACGACTAGAAGAACTCTAGTCCCCAGTCTGTTGTGGGACTGGTAATCTTGCTCCCGAACAAGGGGTAGAAACAGATCCTCCTTCACCAGCCGCTGTAAGAAGAACCCTGCAAAAACCCTACAGATGACCCATCTTTCTGCAAGCTCGGCACTCCACTGGATCTCTCAGGCATTGAGGATTCTTATGCCCTCTCTTACCACACTAACAATACACCACCGGGTTTCCAGAAGAAAGATCCCATCTTCCATAAGATATACCCCGCTTCATTGAGTCACCTCAAGTAGACTCTCGGTGGCGCTTCCTGCTGTCAGTATGAAATGACTCTATATTGGATGTTGAACTGCCCTGGTCAATAGCTCCAGTCACCCTCAGATTCTTTTAGGTGATCATCGCCTAGTTGACTATCAGAGCAATAGAATTCAACTGGAAAACATTCACCTGTGATCTGATCTCTGGTTTGAGGCCTTCCTCAAATTTCCTCACCAAAAACAGCTCGTCATTTCCCAGAACAGGAGCAAAACACTGTAACTCAGTGAAGCGGGAGGAATACTCCATAATCGAAAGAGTTCCCTACTACAGGTTCATGAACTCCCTGGCCCTGTCGGCCCTCAGCGTTGATGGATAGAAGTAGTCGTAGAACGTACGCTGGAATTCTTCCCAAGCCATAGTCCGTTGGCGCCCTGACTGTGAGACTACATCCCACCATCTCTTGGTAGAATCTCACAGCATGTAAGTTGCGAGATTCACCCGTCTGTCTAGGGGTGTCTCTAGATGCTCGAAGATGGAAATCATGGTTTCTATCCATGACCCTCCAACCTGAGGTCCTCCATCCCCTGTGAAAGTCGGAGGATGCTGCTGCTGGAAGACTCGTGTCAGCTCTTCCATAGACGGGGAAGGATGTTGAGATCCCTGGAAAGTCTGCATGAACCTCATGAAACCCACTATGAACTGAGCGTCTGCACCATTGTCCGGAATCACTGTAGGTGCCATATCCGGAACAATCGACGGAACTACTGGTAGTCCCAGGTCTGCCGTATCAGGCGTACGGTCACTACCTGGTTCCTGGCATGCAACGGGAGGACGTCTTGGTGCCATAACCTTGAAAGGTCAAAAGCACACTCCAAATTTTGGATTAACAAAGACATAAAACACAAGAGTACAAAAGGAGAACAGGAGAGAGAAACACTTAAATTGGAAAAACTGAACTACACGATGTGTATTTAAACTACACGGTGTGTTTGTTAATGACATTTACATGGTGTGCAATTCTTCCACCATTGGTCTTGTAACGTTCTAGACTACACGGCGTGTTTTCCAAAACACGACGTGTACCTGGACTCCACTCCCCTTCCTGAGTCTCCTTACATGGTAAACCTACACGGTCCTCCAAAAACTAGACTACACGGCGTGTGCACTAAGGACACGTTATGTACAAGCCAGGCTTCGGTGGTCCATGTAACATGTTACATGACCAGCCACACATCTAACCCCTTACATGACGTGTTCCAAACAAACATGGGGTGTATCGAAGAAGATAAAACTGACCCGTGTTGTTCGTGACACGATCGGGTACCTAGAAGAAAACTACACGACATGTTCTTATAACACATGGCGTGTACTAGACAGGCTCGACAACCCGTGTAGCAGGTTACACAGCTGGCCCCTACACGGAATGTTTCGAACAAACACGGCGTGTATAAGGATGGATAACACCGACCCGTTTTGTTCATGACATGGCCGGGTACCCAGAATAAACCTACATGGCGTGTTCTTTTAACACACGGCGTGTACTACACGAGTTTGCGTGACCAGTGTTGTTAGCAACACGGCCGGGTACACCGTTGACTTCCACATGGCGTGTACTTATGGTACACGGCGTGTCCCCGATGATTTTTCCGACACCCCGTGTTTTTGTTTACACATACAGTAACACGGTTTAAAAACTACACGGCGTGTATGAATAAAGTACACACCGTGTATTCTGGGTTTTTCTGGGCAGTAGCTCTGAAACTACTTTGAACACCAGAAACACTGTAAAACAACCAGCTATGTGCCAAATTCCGATCCGTGGGGGCCCATAATCCCCGTGAATCAAAGCTTGGCATCATAAATATGCATACAACATGTAAACAATATAACAAACAATGATCCGCCAAATTCTGATCCTCAAGGGCCCATAACACCTCCAAGATCAGAGCTTGGCGCCCATGCTAAACCGGCTGTAAAATAAGTAATACTCTATCAGCGCAACAAGTATTTCTATCACAAAAACTACCACAACGGCATGCATAATCTATCACGACATCTATCACAACAACATACAATTATAAAGAACCCTAGATGGCATGGTAAAATTCATGACAAGTGATTTCCTACCCAGTGCCTATATGATGCATGAGATGGCACACCCTCATCTCATCGTGTTTCAACCAAATAGAACCGTAATCATATAAACTGTAATAACACAAAACATGTGCATCACCCAACAGTGAAATATAATAAACTGTAACACTTGAAAAAACTGAAAATTGCAATTATGAGGTAATATAGCTTTTCCTTGTACATGGGTTAATTACTCCCGGGCATAGTAAAGTACTAATTACCCACTTCATCATATCCTTGTCTATTGTCGCAAAATAGTAAGGCAATAGAAAAGAAGAAAAATCCTCTGATACAACTTTGTAACGACACGAATCCGGAGCCGTTCCACTGGCGCCCCGTACCCGGTTCACCACATGACCTCAAACGCCTTTCCCCAAATGCCAGAGGCTTCCGACTAGCAGAGAGGGCTTGTTGAGTTAGTGGGGAAACTATGCCCTCATTTGGTAATGTATGCAGCAGAAGAATAAGAATAAACAATAGCAGAAGTAGTAATCAACATGCAACAACTGAACTGAATGTAAAAGCAATATCTGATATAATAATGATGCAGAATGGTACATGTATCAATGGAATGCAGTAAGCAAAACAACATGCTGAAATACAACTGAAACCAGAGTACTAAAAGTAAACAGAAACTCCAGCAGCATCACGGGCCAAGACTCGGTCCCATGCTCTCCAGCTCCGACCAACAATCAAGTATTTAAGGTGGAAGGGCCACAATACCTACCTATACCTGCATCCATATAATCTATTTGGGCTGAAAAACAGGACCCAAACAGGGTGTGAGACTAATCCCAGTAAGCAACCACCATAAGATTTGTGCCCTACTATCAGTGAGTGATATAGAAAAACTAAAGGTAATCAAATGCAGTAACAATTCTACCAATTACCATTCACATTCATTTAATTACACCACCAGGGAAAACCAACAATGTCTCTATTCCATGATAAGAAAGTAACACAATAGGTATCTAAAAAGACTACCTAACACAATCAGTACAAAATCCAAGCTTGTTCTTTGGTTTCAGGGAATCATCACAACCTACCATCAAGAAAAATACACACTGACTCTCTGGGTGTCTTAAACCAGCATACCCCTATAGTCCAGTAATCAGACAAGGCACAGACACTCTGGAAATCTCTTACGTCAATTCTCCTATGGTCTTGCAACGATAGCTATAGACTCTCTGAGGAAGCACTTACGTCTAATTCCTCCTGTGGTCTCGATGTGTAGGTAAACTAATAAAACTTTTTGGAAGCACAAATTCCGATTCCCGTAGGTCCTGCGTACGAAACTAAAACCATCATACCTTCTATGGAAGCACTTAATCATATATTCCCTCTCTGATCTCCCGCACTAGGTTCTCACAGCCCTGAGCAGTCCAGTATTGCGTAATCGACTATTAGAAGCCCTAATTAAGTTAAAAAACTACTTGGATAATAGCTACAAATTCATCCACAAGAATATAAACAGCAGGAAAAACATGCAATCAATTTAACAGACATACTAGCAATGTGAAAAAAGGATTGGCTCGTAGGAAAACTGTGCCAAACGGCAATCAACTGGAAAAACATGGGAAACACCCGTGGGGTGATCCTCAAACATGCTAACAATAATTATTAATCATCTAATAACCTCAAGCATACAAGAAATCTAAGGCAAATAAATAAATAGGGTCAAAACCCTAACCCGAGACACCCGATACATGGGTATCCGACACTTTTGCACCAAAAACTCAAGGACATTCAACGTAGGGCAACAAACCACCTACCTCAATCCTCCGAGATCGATATACTTGAACCTCGGCCTGTGAATCGTCCTAGAATGGAGTAGATCTGCAAAAACTTCTAAAACGTTCAACCTTAGATAACTCACACGAGAGGAAGAATTAGGAAACGAGGCTAAAGAAGAACCAAGAACTCACCACTAAGATTCTTCTGCAATCAACGGAGTTCAATTAGAAAAAATTGTGACAGATCGGTTTCTAGGAGAAGATTCGGCCTTCTATGTTGCTCTGGACGGAAATAGGTGGTGAATAAGGTGTTTACGAGCATTAGGCACGACCCCGGTCCGATTAATGAAATTAAAAAAAGTACATGGCATGTACTTCTTGAGTTCAAGGAGTGTACTTAAATTTTTTACGTACTCCGAATTAACTGCCCTCCACCTCATCCTTACACACAGTGTGTGTGGCCCGGACACAGCCAATCACACGGCTTCGAGTGGCAGAGGAGTACACGCCGTGTGCTCATAAAGTACACGACATGTACTCTGAAAATTTCTAGATACATATCGTGTGTGTGGCCCGGTCTCGGGCAACACACAGCTTGGAGTGGCCGAGGAGTACACGGCGTGTGCTCATAAAGGACACAGCTTGTACTCTGAAAATTTCCAGATTCTCCATTTTTCCTAAAAAATCCCGTAAAAGAGATCTATTCCTGAAACCGAAGCTCTGGGTTCTTATTGTAATATTCATGTAATGTAGTTCATTTTTTCGTCGAAAAACAATGTTTCTTCAAAATAATGTTTTCTAAAAATGTTTCTAAAAGTGCTTTAAATGCTCACTTAAATATTTTCAAAAAAATTATATCAAATATGTTCAAAATAGTTACAAATAATTCTTTATAAGATCTAAATGTTATTTTTAGCTAAAAATACTTGAAAAATAATTTTTATTTTTAAAATAATTTTTCAACAATGAAAGGATATTTTTGTCAAGTGATTTTTAAAAATATTATTTCAAAATTATTTTGCATCTAATGTGACATAATTTTTAATATTTTATTCCTTATTGTAGATATGATCCTAGAATACCATTCATATTCTTACATTAATGGTATATTTTAATGATGAAATGATATTTATGATAAATATTTATTTACCAAGGTTATGTTATAATTGAATGATGTTTGTGAATCGCAATTAATTTCATGGTTTTTGATACGAGGAATGATTTATCTTCTTATTTCACACATATGTATGGTTTTCATTATGCGGAAAGTGGGACCTATATCTTCTTAAAGAAGTGTGTAAAGATTTATATATCATTTGATAGACTAAGATGGTATTGGGTGTGAACCATGATTACTAAGATGTCCATGGGAGTGAACCATGACAACCATGATGGTATGGGGATTTCACTTATACTACTAAGATGACCATGTGAGTGAACCATTACTACCACGATGGTATGGAGAGTGAACCAATACTACTATGATCTCCATGTCATCAATTTCATGAATACTATGGAAATAATTTTATATGATTATGTGTCTTCCACAAATTCCATGTCTTATTCCTATGTTATGCTTTCATTGATTTGGTGTTTTATTTCCTAATGATTCTTCCCATATGAACTACATATAGTTTTTCCATGATTATTATTTATAATTATTGATATGTATTGTATGATATTATACATTCATGATCATGTTCTCATACCCTTATTCTAATGATTATGGTTACATTTCTACCATGTCTACCCTGACTGGGCATTTGAGCTCACCCATTTTTATGTTTCCTTTCCCCCAGGTTATGAAGATATTAATTTTGATTGATGTATCTATGAAGTGTTCTAGTCGAGAATAACCTTGTGGGAGATAATGTAGATCAATTATATAGAAATGTTTATGTTTCAATATTTCCAAAGGCACTCCACAGGTAAAATATTTTGGTGTCAGTTTTTTAAATGTATAAAGTATTTTCAAAAAAATAATGTAATTCTAATTTTTGAAAATCATGGGTCAATATATGTAGTGATCTTAATATTTAATACTTTATGAATGTATCTCTGTATGGAGTAATGTGACATATATATGGATCAAAAATGTCTAAAGTATATATTTTCACAAAAAGAACTCAATATAAAATAATTAATGTGGTTCGATATTATCATGGATTACTATTGATCAATATCTTACCATATTAGGAAGTCGAATGATGTAGTAGATGAACTGAGTAGAAATGATCCCATAACCCTATCCATGATAAGGTTGTTATGGGATATAATCTGTTTGGACATGTAAGGGATTGACATTAGACTAACAATAGGGTTTTAATCCTAATTTTCTCAAATAATTACACAAACATATATTCTTGATATGATCAAGGAGAACCATAATGATAATAGGGATCTTTAGAAAATGGCCAGAAATATTATAGAGTTACGAATTTCAAAGGGTGGATTTATAAGGTTTCGAATCTTGATATGTGTCCCATAAAAAGCAGAGTTGAAGAGGGAATTCATGGTTGTTGGACATAACTCATCCATCTCAATTCATTGGGTATATACTAAGATGTATATAGATATTATGTTTTTTTTTGGGAAATCATAAAGAGGGAGATTAATTTTTTTCCAAAAATACATAGTCTATCAACATGTAAATGCAATAAAATTGGAGTCTATTGGTGTGATGAATCCATTTCGAATAGTAATATTCAATTGGAAAACATAACCACTGTTTTTACATGGGACTCCCTTATAATTATAAATGTAATAATGATTTGTGGGAGGTTGTTTATAGCCTTTAAAAGACTACACATTTCAATTATTTTGAGTAATATTCATCTCTCTACCAAGTCACAATTGTATACATAGTGGAATTGGTGAGACTAAATCAAATTCCATTATCCATTCTATTTTATTAAGATATATGGTTTACATTGAGATTCATGATAATCCTTCAACTGGTGTTGGATGCAGAGTATAGTTTCATTAATACACTTCACCCTTTGATGGGTAGTTAGTATGAAAACCCATTCATACTATAAAAGAAATATAAATATCGTATTAAATGGATTTCCATGGATGTTGGAATTAACACCTTCCCATAATGGACTTCTCAATTGAAAAGAAAATCAATTGTTGAAACCAAATAGAATGATATATGTCTTTATATATGAAGATGTTCTAGACTCTAATATGTTGGGATGATGTTCGAGGGTGGTAGCTTATGGGTCCTGATCCAATATAAGAGATTATATTGAGGATTTTAGACAATCAAAATCATATAAATTCCATACAATGTTGAAAGAAAATCTATGTAGAAAATATACAATGAGATCTAGAGTTTGAGGTTGCAGATAAAGTGTTCATATATCATCATGAAAGATAGTTATGCAGTTTGAAAAAATGAATTCTTAGTCAAAGATACATTGGAACCTTTGAGATCCTTAGTTTCATAAGCACTATTTACTATTAACTAGCTCCCCAAAATAACTTATATACTGTAGATGGTGTGTTAAATATATCATTCTTGATGAAGTACATACATGAACCCTCACATGTAATGAAACTGGAGTTGGTACACCTATATAATTATCTTTCATATGAGGAGAGATCAATGATGATATTAGAGTATATAGAAAATGTACCATGACAAAAATACGAATTACCTAGTCAATGTACTATGGAATATTAACATGTCGGAGAATGAAATTTGAGAACTAGAGGAGGAGATGAAACAAAAGTACCAAAAACTATTTTAATGTTTGAAATGGAATTTTATGGGTTAAATTTCACATGGGAGGAAAAATGAAAGGGCCTAAACATTTATAAATTAAATTCTATTTCAAATGAGATTATTCTATATTATGTAATGAAATTATAGAAACCACGTATAATAATTTTGTTTTTTTATTGTTATGAAATATATACTATCTGATTTTAAAAAAATTTAACCATCATACACATTGATAAAACATTTATTTTAACGTGACCATTATAATTAGTATATATTATGTGTTCTGATAAAATCCATTTGACATAAATGAAAGAAGATATAGACTCAACCAGAAGGATCAGAACATATAAATCCCATTTATTAGTTCTTCAAAGGGAGATGACATCACTAGGATTTCACCATTACCAAAACTAAGATAAAATTCATCAGCTAGTGAAGGAGTGAAACTATTAATGAGATAAGTTAAAGATTATCCAGATCAAATCCCAAACCATGTTCTCCAAACAACACCATGAAAGTGTTACTAACAAACACCTTACACTTAGGAAATATTCTGATATAACAACTGGATATGTATCAAGACTATAATAGTGTGAATCATTGTATTTTTATTTTTATTAAAATAATCATTATAGTTATCCTTTTATATCATTAACTTATAAATGATTAAATAATGTGTTCAATAAAACTTATATATTTATATGATGAGACAAAAATTGTGTTTATGGAAAATATATTATTTTTTTGAAGGAATAATTTTTTATGAATTCACACATTTTTTCAGAAAATTTTTTGTTATTAAAATTTTCATGGAAAATAATACTTATTTAAATATAAATAATAAAATAATTTTAGGGATTCAAATGTAATTTTTATGAGGTTCAAATACTAATATCATCATAAAAACCTGTATTTTACAATAAAAGGAGGTTTTTATTTAAAAGATTATATTTTAATATTTAATGAATTGTTTTGTTTAAATTGAAATATCTTTTTTCAAATCAGCATGTCAAAAATAGATAATAGTTATTTTTCCATAATATTCAAATAATGATTACTTTTTGGTTAAAAAGGAAATATAGTATAACTATAGTGTATGTATTCTGACATTATTAATTCTAGAAAAGTAATTTAATAAATTCTATAAAGAGTATCCCTGACCAAAGTAATTTTTTCTCATTAAAATATTCTTTTAATGACGTTATATGATTAATTATATGAACCCATAAGGATTCCGTCAAAACCTATATTAGATTTTGTGGTTTTAAAATTAGTTCATTTTGAACATGACATAGTTTCACTTCACCAAGGGTATTATTTTAAGGGGTTACATTGTTATCATTATAACAAAGTTGAAACCATTCTTATTTGGTATAAATGTTTCCAAAAAACATGGAAATGATTGTGATTTTTGATTATTTTATTCCACATAGCTTTATAAGAGCAATGGAGTTGTATTGGCATGTTGTGGATTTTTTTAAAAAAAAATTATACCCATGTTTCATGTCAGTGTGTATTATATACAATTCCTCAAAGATACTATGAATTATGATGTACAGAGATTTTATTATTTGTAACTTTATTTAATACATCTCAAAATAAGGTGTATTAAAATATTTATTGGCATATATTATTTCTTATTTTTTACATTTTTCCTTGGGTACCATGTCTCCCAATCTCATATTTATTTCTTCTTAAAACTAGAATTAAATTTTCATAACTTTATTCCTCCAAACTATTCAATTTTTTATATATTATATAATTCAAGAGATAAGTATTTAATATAATTGGATAAATCATAATAAACTCATATATTCTTCATTGTATAGGATTAACAAGTTGTTCTATATGATTTATATCATACCATGATATCCTTATCAATGTCTTATGACATTATATTTACAGAATTGTTATTTTAATGTCTAATGTACTTTTAATCATTTAGTTCTAATAATCTTCAATCATTTTTTAGTTAACATATTTCATATTTTTTCCAGTTATAAATATGGGGCCCTATATGAATTTATCTTCTCAATGATGTCATTTTACTTCCCATTATTAAAACCATTACATTTATTATGAACCATGTTTCTTTTCATGATAATAGAGTTATCTCATGACAGGTTAATAGTTTAAACATCAATAAGTAATCACTATTGATCTATTCTTTTTCTTCATCCCTACTAAAATATTTTTTATACCTAATAACCTATGTATTTTTTTTGGTTTTTTTTGGTTCATTCATATTTTGATGCACTCAATAATAACTATTCTTCATCTATTTCCATTATCATTAGATTTATTCGAGACTGTCATCAAGAATACATTTTTTCGAGTGCACCCAGTTCTTGTTATTTCATATCTTTTTTAGACAAGTTTTATCTTCTAGATAGTTGTTGATAGTATTCATCTGACTCATATTTAATAATCAACTAAATTAAGAATTTTATAGTAACCTAGTACATACACAATTGAAACACCTTGGAATAAGTTTTTACCTATATCTTATTTTTCTCATTTTTAATATCATTATATTGAGATCCATAATTGCCTTATATTCTTCAACTTTTTCCATGTCATCATATTTTTTGAAATCTAAATTTTCTAATTCTCTGACTTGGATTTTACTCAAGGAAATAAATTCAATTCATTTATTTTCTATCATTTTGATCATTTGGGAGTGAAAGATAATGTTATGTAACTCATGAATAAAAAGCTATAAAATTTGATTCTATTTTGATATCATTTAATCAAATTTTTCATGGAAATTCACCATATATTTATTTACAAAAAATTAATATTACAAAAAATTACTAAATTCATTGATATGGAATACTATTTCTATTTACATTTAAATTTAATCCTACCCCATCTCATATTCACCCTCTATGTTTCTTTAAAATTAGCTATAAATATATAATGTTTGTCTTCCATCATATTCAGATTGATTTTATAAATTCTCTCAAATTTGTCTCACATATCCCAGGATAATTTTATTCACATATCCATGGTGTAGACAATAATAGAAAAGGATTATTAGATATTTGTCATTAATTTTCCATTGACATCATTATTTCTATTACCAACTTATTTCATTGATGTATCTATTCCTATTAGAGTAAATATTACTATAAAAACTTCACTAACATCAATGCCTTTTGATAACATATATATAAAATCTTATTTTTCAAATGATAAAAATTCAATAAATTAAATATAAGGATGCCACTATTAGGGACTAAATTTTTTTTCATAACAAACATTAATCAGTGTTACATATTTCAAGGAAGATCTAGCTATCCTATATGATAATTGTTGTTTCCATCTATAGTAATATCATTGTGAGTAGGGAGAATCTGTGATACTCTTTGCAATTTTATTTTTTTGAATCAACCGTTCTGACTGGTAAATTTATAATCCATCATTTTAATGTTTATTATCCATATAAAAATATTATAAAAATATATTCTATAAGAAACAATATACTATTTACAAGGTTATACCTATTATTGGACTTCATACTCCTTAATATGAATGGTTAGTAATCCAAATCACATATCCTTCTAGTATAAACTGAAATTTTTATAGTGGTTATCAATAAACCTTGTCAATAATGTGTATCACACACATTGCATAGCCTTTTACTATGATATCATGGAATCCCATTGTGTGTTCTAGAAAAGAATTGGAAGATAATTTCACTACCTTTCACATCCTTTGAATGGCTCCTTCTAAAAAACCTACAAGTATGAGTTCAACTAATATAATCTTCTTAAGGAAGTAACACATAGAACGTTATATATTTCTCAATATTCATTAATAGATTACATATCCATGACAAAATAATTGATGTGTTTCTCTTCATATCATATAAATCACATTACATAACCATGATCTATCATATGATTCTAATTTTACATTTTATTCAATTCACATTTTGTTTCTTCCAATATTCAATCATGTTAACTTAAATAAACAAATGTCTTCTTATCTCAAATTTTAGTCTTGGGTATTCTATTAACTCTTTCTTCTTATATTAAAATTATATATTTATATATTTATATTTAATTTGGAATCCCATTTTTAAATATGAAAACCACATAAATTTTTGTTGTAATAGATCTTATCATTCAAATTTTGATATATTTTCCATTTTAAATCTCACTGAATATATGTCAAAACAACTATGAAATATTTATATTTAGTTATTTAAGAGATTCAAGAGATTTTATTTGTCAAAAAATATAAAAAATCCTTAGTAATGTTGAATAAATTAAATTCTTGAATATATAATTTTTTTATGGTGGAATACTCTAGGGCTAAACAACTGCACATCATTATGAAAATTAAATCAACATTTTTATACTTCAAACTCAATTTTCAATCACTAGAAATATATAATTTTGTGATCTATAAATTAGTGGAAAAAATATCACACATCATTTAAAATTTATTTCCATAGAAATATTTCATCATAGAATTCCTCATTTATGTTACAAATAAACAAACCTTATGTTTTGTCTTTATACCTTATAAAGATCAACGAAAAACCTTATGATGTCCATGAACCTCATGAAGAACAATAAAAAAGAACATAAATTTTCATGTAAAATATTATATTGTTATAAAAAGAATTACAAACTTAAAAATTGTACATTTATGAGTATCAAATTTCATTTATATATCACAAATGGAATGAGAAACTATACAAATGAAACTATAGTACTTATTGATGATTCAACACCCTGAATTTTTGATGAATTTACATTTAAATAAATTCAATCTCTTTGATAGAATTTAATACACACAACCTCAAGCCTCAGTTATAGAAAATGAATATTTTATTAATATAAAAATATAATATAATGAAACTATTAATATTTCATGGCCCAAATAATTGTAATTTTAATGCAGTAATAATAATTTCAAAATCACTTGGTCCAATAAAATCATAAGATTTATTTTTTAAATTTTCCATTTGAAAGAGTAATTTATGATTAATAGAAAATGTAGTATTTAACTATTCCTACATTTATTTACAATAAATTTTTATAATATTTGTTGACGCTCCTTTTGTCACAGAATCTAGATATTGGAAAAGGGAAATAACATAGTCCAAATTGATTCATCCTTTGAAGAAACATCAATAAATCAACAAAGGGGTGAACAGAGAAAAAATTTCCCCGAGGTCGCGCAAGTTACCTCATAGTCGCTCAAGTCCACTTGCGCGACGCTTAATGGTCATGCAAGTGACTTGCGTGACCTAACTAATAACCGCCCAGGGTATTCTCTTGCCTATAAATAGACCATGTGGGCCCCCCATGAAAGGAGGAATGTTTTCCTGAAACTCAGATTTGATCTCCCGGGGCCCTAGTCTCTTCTCAAAGCTTCCGAAATACTTTTAAGGTAATTTCTTACCTAGAATGGAAGATCTAAAGAGGGGGAGGAAGGCCTAAGTGTTGAAACACATCAACACTTATGCCCCTGAGTGGCCAACCCTTAAGGTAAAAGGACACACTTGTACGCCGCCTTACTCCTTGAATAGAACATGCACGCCCCTCATCTGAAAGAACCTCAAGATTATTCTAAAGGCTTTAAACAAGATTCGATCAAGTATTACCTTGCTGGTTAACTTTCGTGCAAATACCCATGTGTCGCACAGGTATACCTGCGTGACCGGGACTTGCGTGCCCACGTAGTACCTGCGCGCCTGCCAGGACTTGGGCGCCCCTGCCTTTTTGGGTTCCCTTCTTGCCCATTTCACCCCTCTTAAGCCATTCCACCTCTCCTATTCAAGATTCAATCTTCAAGACACTCTTCAAAGCCATTTATGGCATGATTTATTGATTTGGATTCCTTATCTGAAAGGAACTCTATGGAATATTTCTCAAAACCTAGTGATTTACAAATCTTCATGTCACTAAAGATTGAGATTTCATTCATTCAACCTCATCCTTTATGATGAGAGAACTCATTATCCTGGGCCTCCTTTTCAGGAATAAGCCCCAGCCAAAATTCTCAAATCTGGGCATCCTCCTTAGGAGTAATCCCCAAGTCCTCATTAACCTGGTCCACCTTTTCAGGAATAATCCACATTCATAATTCTCAAATCTGGGCATCCTCCATAGGAGTAAGCCCCAACCATAATTCACTTAACCTGGTCCTCCTTTTTAGGAGTAAGACCAAGTCTCAAATATGGGCATCCTCTTCAGGAGTAAGCCCCAAGTCCCTTAATTTTTCAAGTCTCTTAACCTAGGCCTCCTTTTCAAGAGTAAGCCCCAGTCTTAATTTCTCTTAACCAGTCGTAATTTACCTTTGATCTGGGATTCCTTTTCAGGAGTAAAAACCAATAATAAGTCATCTCCTAATTTGGGCCTCCTTTTCAGAAGTAATCCCCTAGCTAGAGTATTCAAAATCTCCATGAAGCACATATACCTTTATGGATCCATGTTCCTGGATTTCTTCCCTAAAGTAAATCATAACCTTCATTTATCTGGGAATTCATACATACATAATCCCCACATTATTTCTTATGATTTAATCTTTCATGGCACAATTGTCTGATTATTACTAATACCTCTGGTTTCTCACACCGAGCATGACTCACGTGAGCTTAGAGTGTAAACGTAATTATGACATCATTCTTTGAGCCAACAATCATAAACATCATACTCCCTTACACGAACTACGTGGGTTTTGATTCCTTTTATAAACAAAGGATACGTAGGTAGCCCATCTACAGGTTCGATCCCAACTCTGAAATAATTCATGTCTTTCTGAATGACAATAAACTTCAAGTACCCCATTGAGTGGACTTAAAACTAGAATGGTCATCATAAGGACCAAGATACTTTTACGTATCAAAGGATACCATTAACTAAGAATCTCTAACAAATATAGATGATTCTTTATCAGTGAAGAACCTCGAATACATATAAAAGATTCTCTATATTTCTAACATATCGATCATTAATTGTCAGATCTAAAGGAAAACTCATTTTATATTTGTTAATGTAATAAGGATTCACGAACATAACTTAAATCTATAAAGAGAGTTCCAGAGTAGACAATAATTTCCCTCAAAAAGGTGTGATGAGTCCGACCTCCCATCCTCTCGACCAATGAAAATTTCTAAGCCTCATCAGTCCACAAACTAATGAGCACCTACCTTTGGAATGTATGTCCGAATGGATGTGGAATCATTGGATGTTTCCTACTCTACGAATCAACCCATTAGAAACCGATCAAAATGTTTGAACCTCCCATCAAAGGATGTCATCCCCGAAGTCCGAGGGAAAAAAATGGTGAACCCGACGTGAATCCTTAACCAAGTTAAACTGATGTTTTACGTATTTGTTAGGCCCCTATTTAAAACTCAATAAGTGGGAAAACAAAAACCATCATTGACATATGTGCTCATCCAAAAGATGTAGTGGCTGAATTTATATTGATTACGTCTGTTACATCAAACATGCACTCTTTTCCAAGATCTTCTGCATTTCTAGAATGGCCGCTCTCAAGTTCACAACTGTGATTATTGTTGCTGCAAATGCTACTGCTGCTACACCTGCTGGATCATTGTCCACTCTGAGGACGATATCACCTTCTCAGCATCTTCAACGCTGGGTATCAAATGCACTGGTTAAGGAGAACCTTCAACACGATACCATACCAACTCTGGAGGCTACCCGACATGCCCTCCAAGTGAACAACTCACACCGGTCATCCGGACAACGACGACAAGTGATCAAGAAGCAGGCGGTGCTGACTACCATCTCCAACCGTTTCGGGTAGTTATCCCCAGAACGCAATCACCATTCGCTCCCTTATTATGGGGAGGTGAATGAGCAGATCCCTCGGGGCCTTAATTCATGCAAACAAAAGTCCTTCCTGAGGGCTCCCACGAACAATCGCAGCCAGAGTCGTGCAGCAGTGCACCATCAACATGATGAGGGTACTGACTCCAGGCGTTCAGCTCAGGTTCCTCGAACCCGAGAAGGCAAGATGAATCACCAGAGGCAAAGTCCAGTTAATAGTGAGCAAGTTCTCATCTCTACCATCTCTGTAGAAGTCCACCAACCTAACTTGATGGAAAGAAAAGAGCAGGCACACACACCTGCCCGTTTTAATTCCGTTGTCCAGCAGACTTGTCTGGCAGCATCACGCCAATCCCACCAGGCAATTCTAGAGGATTACTATAGGTAGGAACATACACCTATTTATACATCATCAGCTAGTCAGCAGGCTCGGCTGACTACATATGATGGATCTCGTCAACTATGTTCGACAATGTGTAATCATCCGGCACATACACCTACTAGTACTAATCAATCCTAACAACAGTCTCACTTGGTAGCATTCGGAGAAGTTAGTCAGAAATCCCTGACAACAAATAGGAGGCAAAATCAACTCTCTTCCCCCACACTTGAGTACTGTCAAGATTCATTGATAGTAAAAGGATGACAGGAGCAGGCACATACACCTACTCCAAGCCCAGAATGGACGTATATTCCCGTTCCGGCAGCAGAAGTCACCAAGAATATTCTATCAATGATGAAAGAGCAGAAGAAAATCTCTACTCATATTCTGGATGCCTGCTAGGATATTATAACAACTTCAGCGGCATCTCAAGAAAATACACATAAATCTATCCCTACCAGTGGAGTGACAAATCAACAATTCACTCCAGAACAGACACACACATCTATTCCAGTCCAAGAGGGTTGTGGGGCATACTCGCCCATATCATACAGACAACCAAGTCAGGCACATACAACTAATTTGAGTGGAGATTGTCATCTTAACCTGACCATATTTCCTGATCAGGCACATACACCTGCTCAGAGCAGCCACTTTCGTCAACAAGTGGTTTCCAAAGTGAGTAAGAAGGTGTCCAAGAAAAAGACCCGCCCAGCACAGTCAGGAGATCAAGATCCAATCTATGACAAGACCTTGCTCGATGCTGGAGTTTTTGAAGCCCTCAGACAATTATCTGATGAAATTCAAGATTATACTCGCTCATTTCCTAATAGTGGGAACATTAATTCCGAAGGTCTTCAAGAGACACTTCCTCATGAAGGCTTGCTTCATGACAATTCAATTGATCTCAAATTTTCATCTTCAGATGAGAGCCACAAGAATCCTCTGTGAGGTCAGAAGGCCAAGGATCAAGAGATCTCATCTTTTTCTGTAACCCACCATGGTGGTCCTCCCCATGATGATGAATTTTTCTGTGAAATTCCTCTCCGCAGTAGTGATGCACATTGCCCGGAAAATTCTCCAGTGGACAATGTAGTGCCGAGAAAGCCCTATTATCTTGAGGTGCTTGCAAATGCGAAACCAGTCATGTCTGATGCTTCATCGCTTGCAGGTGAAATAATTTATCAATTAAAAGATAGCCCTGGGTGTAGGTAATTCTCCAAACCACCCCTAAGTCATGCATCTTATAGTTTAATCAATGATTTCTCTACCAATCCTGTTGAATCCAATAAAGCAACAAGGAAGCACCCGCTCTGGTCAAAAAAGGTAGAAGAATCTTCATCAAATAATAAAGAAGAAATGATGAACATGAGAAAACAACTGGCAAAAGGTGACGTGCCAGTCATGTTTTGGCCTCTGGCTGACTCTCAGTATGACATTCCAGAATTGTTGACGGAAGATGGAATTCATGATATTCGTCTCAAAATATGGAAAAGTCTTTGTCAGTTGAAAAATAAAGTATTAACATATGATGAATATGAAAATCATCTTAAGATAATATAAGGGTTACAACGTCAGATTGATTTGTCGTCTCTATCAGTCTCTCGATATCCGAAGGCTGAAAAGCAGCAGAGATCCCTTCAACGTTCATGCTTTGGCGGACTAAGAAGATTTCATCAGTTAATTTCAAATGCCCCATCTGATATTCGTATCACAGGATAGGGTGTTCATAGAGCACTACATTTCACAGTGCTCTCTAGTTAGCAAAGCCCGCTGAAAATGGTCTCATGCAATGTTATTGCCCATGGACGGCCACAAATACCGGGCTTTGTTTGTAATCAAAATCTTTCCCAAGAACAGGACTCAACTAGTTCCTCTCAAAATCAAGAATACAGAGAACAAGTTGTTGAATTACTCCTGCATAAAGCAAACGAGAATATTGAACATGCCTCTCGTATGGAGCAAGCAAATCATCAAGTTACAGGAGTGTCAGAAATTATCCAACGGTCTTTTGAACCAGGTGATAAAAGTGGATACAGGTTAATGCATCCAGCTAATTTCCGGACTGAGGTTCGCAATATCAGGAGAGCTTTTAAGAAAGTATCAGACATATCATGTCAAGAGCCACCCCAGCTCGCCAGACTGGGGACTCTATTAAACCAACCCTCGGAATCAACAAATATGATTCGAGGGGTTGAGAAGGAACAACCCCAGGCCACTAGACTGGGGAATTTTTCAAATCATCAATCCCCTCCTTAGAGAAAGTCGGTCTTTTCTCGATTGGGGAAGAAGCCTCAAGTGGAACGAAGAGCAAAATTATCAGGTGATTCCCTCCAAATTATGGTTAATCAAGATGTTCCTGAGGGATCAAATCAACAGAAGGAAATGTCTCATCAAACACATAGAAGAAGACAATATCACAGAAATGCTGATAGAAAGGATGTGATGAGTTATGCATCAATCAATGTCATCAATGCCATTATTGGTGATCCACCAGATGAGGCTCACTCAAGGGACTCATATGAAGAGGTTCCTACTCAAGAATATGTATGCAATGACACAAATGAAGAAGGTCTGTATACACGAAGTCAAAGTATTACTCAGAACCTAGGTAATCCTTCAAGTAACCCACTTCCCCCTCTCCGAAAAGGATCCAACAAAGGGAAGGGAAAGAACCAGGTTACATATCCTTCCTCTGGAGAGTGTCAATCGCTCTCACTAGAGAAAAGGTTTGCACAATAGGAGGAAGAAATGAAGGAATTAAGAAGGTTGAATGAAGAACTACTTTAGAGTAGTCTTCTTCTTAAACATGCTGGAGTCAGTCCGCCAAAGGAATTTGTTGCAGCTACTGGGATGGATCAAGAATATCCTCCTCTATCAGTACACCCTCACATGTCTTATCTTACGGGTCAAGTGCAACAACAGTTGGAAGTGCTACCATCAGTTGCAGCACAAACCACCACATATGTCCAAGCTCTAATCATTGTACCTACCCAAGTCCAAGTTCAACCGGATGTTTCTCAAAAGTTAATAACTACAATTGAGTCATTAACAGCTCGGTTAGAAACTATGGAAGGGAAAGGTGCGCAAGTTTAACCAGAAATGAATGATTACCCTGAATGGGTAGATTCAATCTCTTCTCCATCCTATTTTGGGAACCTTGTATTCTCTATTTTCAATGGATCAGGCGATCCTGAACAGCATTTGACGCATTATGTGTCTTGTTGTGATCCTATGATGGGAACTCGAGTGCAGAAAGAAGCAGTGAATCTCAGATGCTTTGTGCAAACCTTGCAAGGACCAGCTTTTATCTGTTATACAGGCTTGCAATCCTGTTCAATTACCGGATTGGAGGATCTTCGCCAAAAATTCCTCCTTTAGTTCAACTCAACTTTTCCAAAGATGACAGTTTTTGATCTTAAAAACATTAAGAAAATGGAGAATGAAAGGGTCTCTAATTTCATTGATCGATGGAAGGGATCAACATATTCTTTGAGCTTAGCACTCCCTCATGAATAATTGTTGTCAATCTGTGTGGAAAATATGCATGAAAAATTACACATGCCGTTAATCCCTGTGAAATACACAGGAGGGTTTTGAGACCTTACTTCAATCACTTATAAGATTGAAGATTCCCTTATACATGATAAGGATAAATCTCGTGTAATTCCATCAGATCCCGGAAGGAGAATGGGTAAAGCAGAAACTGCTACAGTTATGCTTAAACAAGAACCTGTACCTGTTTCTACCTCAAAACCTTCATCTTCTCGAAGGGCTCCACCTCCTGAGCGCCAAAAACAAAGGCTATTTCGTCCAGATGATCAAATAGACCAATGACGAAAAACAATTTGAGGATCTGATGAGCAAAACATACTCATTCCAAAATGAACAAATTCCTGGTTATTTCATTTCAGCTCTGGAAAACAATTTGGTTCAATTTCCAATTCCCAAGAGGCCAAACAAGAAAAGAGATGAAGACCGTCCTAATTATTTCCCTTTTCATAAAATGTTGGGGCATCCCATTCAGGAGTGTTTTGTCTTCAAAGACCTCCTGCAAAAGTTGGTCGGCTCGAGACAAGTCAAACTGAAAGGCTCTTCAGCTCAGGTAGCATGTGTTACTGCTACAGTTCTAGAGAAGAAAGGAGAATGGCAAGAAGTCAAAAGAAAAAATGCACAGAAGTATGATGATTGGATGGTCAGAAAGACAATCAATCGAACTCATGCAATTTTGCGAACAAAATCAATGAAATCAATTGTGTCTTCTGCCATGAATGTTGCGGAAAAATCCTCTTCATCGGAGGGAAAGTCCTCAAAGAAACGACATGATTCAAAAAAATAAAAAGAATCAGAAGAAGATGAGTATGTGTCAACGCCTAAGTTGTCTTTGACTTTCGCGGACTTCATGCCATCTACTTCAAAGCCACGGGCACCGCCCCACCAAATGGCACAGCATAAACAGGCTAATCAGGCAGAGTCTTCATCAGACGAAGAGTTAATATTTGGTTCTGTTAATATGATTCAATTAACAGATCCATATGCCAGTCGCAGTTTCGATTTCAATGAGCTGGAATTCCCTGTATCAAACAGGGGAATCAGAGGAAGTTCCAACAGCTCAGGATACAGTGGAAGACGTGGATCTTTCAGAAGCCACCATTCCAATTTTACCCCTGCTAGAACTGTGTACGCAGTAGAAACTCGTGGTAGATCCCTTCAACGAGCTCAGAAATAACAAGCATGTTCTTCTACCAATAGAAAATTCAGTACTGGAACAGTTATTTTGGAAGACCGGTTGAAGGTTCCATCTTCTTCCTCTTAGCAAGTAAATGGATCTAATTGGTCTAATCTTCCGAAACCAGTAATATTGCCAATTCATATCCCGATACAAGATGCATCAACTTCCAAAGCATCTTTTTCCAAGGTACCTGCTAAACCACGTATTCCTATTGGGAAACGCAGACTTCTGGATCAAAATTATGATATATTGAAACACTTGGCACATGTAAATGCCATGTTATCAATTCTGGATGCTCTGAATCTGTCAAAATATCTTCGGGGAGCACTCATCGAGGCTTTGTCAAGTCCTCAGGAGATTGAAACTGAAATTTCCGCAGCTGAAGTTTATCACATAGATAATAATCCTACATAATACCATGAAATAATTTCTTTTACTAATGAAGTTTAAGATGATGTTGTGCATGGACATACTAGACTATTGTACTTGTCTGGAAAGGTCAATGGCGTAGACTTCCAAAGAACCTTTATTGACAATGGTTCAGGAGTCAACCCCATGCCCATTCGTACACATCATTGATTGGGCCTCACAACATCTGATTTATCTCCTTCTACCATGATGTTACAAGGATAAAATAAAAATGAACAAGAACCACTATGCAAAGTTACACTCAGAACTCAGTTTGGAGATCTTGTATCCAATTTAGATATCATGGTTGTTGATCAAGACTCAGCCTTCAACATCTTGCTTGGAAGACCCTGGCTACATCAACATGCAGTTATCCCTTCATCGTACAATAAATGTATCAAATATTGTTTTGATGGTGAAGTTGGGACATTGTATGGTGATAAGGCCCCATTCAAGACATATGAGTCTCAATAAATTGAGGCGGAATTCTATCACATGAAGGGAAGAGAGAAATCCATAACAAAAGAGATTTCCAAAGTTAATGCTCCGTATGGTTTGGAGAATATTCCTGTAAATCCATTTACACATGTGAGAACAGATTATGTGTTGCCTATCGGTCAAATTGACAAGATAGACCCAAATCAAAATACACTTATGTAAATATCCATAATGTCAATTACGACAATCGAGCCAGACAACATGGGAGAAATTGGTAATCTACCAAGTACTGATGAAAGCACAAATGGTGACGTCTTCATTTCATCTGCTGAAATCCAACAAGTCTATGCTTCGCCAATTAGGCCAGAAGAAGTTATAGCAACATCAGAGGTGAAAAATGATGTCGATTATCAATCCATCATCTCCTATTTATTACCCAAAGAAGACCCTTCATCATCAATCGGGTTGGAAATGGAAGCTTCATCTTCAAGATATGAAATTTTTTACATCTCTTCTGATCATGAAAATTATACTTTATCATATACTATGCATGTAGAAATGGAAGAAATAATACATGATGAAGAAGAAGAAGAAAATCTCAGATATGATCCTCCAGAATTTGAAGAGGGTATCTTTACCACTGTGGATGAACTCAGAGAAATTAATCTGGGTACAAAAGAAGATCCACGCCCCACTTTAATCAGTGTGGTCATGACTCTTGAAGAGCAAGAGATGTATATTTCTTTTCTAAAGAAAAATAGAAATATATTTTCCTGGAACTATACAGAAATTCCCGAGCTTGATCTTGATGTTTCTACTCATCATTTGGGTTTATTATAAGAACATCGAGTATTTAAGCAAGTCGCGAGAAGAGCACACCCAACTTATGCTTCCAAAATTGAAGCTGAAGTGGATAATCTTATCAAATCTAACTTCATCAGAGAAGTTCAATATCCCAAGTGGCTGGCTAATATTGTCCCTGTAAAGAAGAAGAACTGAAAAATTAGAGTTTGCATCGATTTCAGAGATCTTAATCGACATTGTCCTAAGGATGATTTCCCAGTTCCGATTACAGAACTTTTAATTGATGCAACAGCTGGCTATGAAGCACTTTCCTTCATGGATGGATATTCTGGATATAATTAGATCGGAATGGCCCCAGAATACGAGGAATCTATAGCCTTCAGAGCCCCTCATGGTGTGTTTTGCTACTAGGTAATGCCCTTTGGCTTAAAGAATGCAGGTGGAACTTATCAGCATGCCATGCATCGTATCTTCAACCCCTTCTTAGGGAATTTTGTTGAATGTTATGTAGATGATTTGGTGGTTTAATCCAAACAACCTTATAATCACTTGGATGATTGGGAAGCCATATTCCACAAGCTTCGACAACATAATTTGAAGATGAACCCCTTAAAATATGCTTTTGGGGTAACCTCAAGAAAATTTCTCGGCTTTTTTGTACGCCATCGTGGTATTGATGTCAATCCTGAGAAGGCCAAGTCAATCCTTTGTATGTCACCTCCTCAAAATTTGAAATAATTAAGAGGACTTCAAGGACACTTAGCCTATATTCGGTGTTTCATTGCCAATTTAGCAGGAAAAATTTTACCCTTCACCAAATTGATGAATAAGGGAGTCACTTACTAGTGGACTGAAGAATGTCAAGAAGCATTCGATATTCTGAAGAAATACCTCTTCTGTCCACCGGTACTCATGCCACCTGTTGAAGGAAGACCACTTATCCTCTATGTGATAGCTTTAGAGTGATCATTGGATGCCTTTCTTGCTCAAAAGAATGATGCTGGGAATGAGAACATTTTCTACTATCTCAGTCGAACAATGCTTGATGCAGAAACCCGGTATTCATGTATTGCGAAGTGCTGCTTGTCATTAATCTTTGCAGTTCAGAAGTTGAGACACTACCTGCAACATCACGAGGTCCAATTGGTATCTCGCAATAACCAGCTCTAATTCATCCTTAGTCGTCCAATACTTACAGGACGTTTGGGAAGGTGGGCAGTTATTTGCAGCAATTCGACATTCAGTATGTGTCGCAAAAGGCAGTAAAGGGCCAAGCTCTAGCTGATTTCCTGGCTGAACACCCTTCAGTGGAAGACACATCTTCAGATATTGAACTCCCTGATGAGGAAGTCTTCTCTATTCAAGAATGTCCTCAGGCAAGGGAAATGTATTTTGATGGTGCTTCCAGAAGTCCAATAGGGTGGAAAATGGAAAATCCTAAATTCAAAAAAGTTGGCTTAGGAATTGTTCTCATTTCTCCAGAAAAGGCAGTATTACCTTATTCCTTCTTATTGTGGGAAGGTGGTACCAATAATGAAGCAGAATACCAATCTCTCATCATAGGCTTGGAATTAGCACTTCAAGCACAAGTGAATCACTTAAAGGTGAAAGGTGATTCAGACCTGGTAATCAAACAAGTCAATGGGGATTATGCCATCAGAAAAGAAGAACTAATCCCTTTGTATGATTACAGCAGAGAGTTAATGGCGGAATTCCATTTGGAACCGACATTTTCTTATGTCTCAAGATCAAAAAATGCTCAGGCTGATGCAGTGGCTAATATTGCCACAGCTCTGGCATATCCAAATTGGGATGAGACAACCATCATTATTGCCCACCTTCATGCAATTTCACCTTATGTTCGATTCAGAACAGAGGAAATTAATGAAATTAGTCTCATTCTTGAACCATATGGTCATACTATTGGATGGATGTCACCTATCAGGGAATACTTTCAAAATGGAACACTTCCACCTGATAGAGCTGAGAAAGAACAAATCTGGCGACGTGTGGTCAATTTTACTCTTTATAATAGCCTAGATCACCTAGATAAAATTCTCTACAAATGTGGTTTTGATGGAGTTCTCTTCAGATGAATTGATGATGAAGAGATAATGGATGTCCTAAAATAAGTGCATGCTAGAGTCTGTGGTGCCCACCAGTCTGGACATAGACTGTCTGATCAGATTCGAAGGCTTGGATACTTTTGGCCTTCAATGATAGAAGATTGTGTCGATTTCACAAAGAAGTTTCATTCATGCCGAGTACATTCCAACTTCATTCATCAACCTCAAGAGCTGATTCATACAGCTAAATACTCATGGCCATTTGCCACATGTGGAATGGATGTGGTGGGACCTTACCCTTCGGCTACGGCCAAGAAGTTTAAGTACATTCTTATTGCTACTAACTTCTTTTCCAAATGGGCAGAGGAAATGCCTCTCGAGGAAGTCAGTTCTAAATGTGTTGTTAGCTTAATCAAGTCTCACATCATTACTAGATTTGGTGACCCTCATACCATATTGACAGACAATGGCACAAACTTCTGTTCATCCTAAGTGATGAAGTTGTATAAAAAATACAACATCCAATCCAACCATTCATCTCGGTATCATGCAGCGGACAACAGCTAGATAGAAGCCTTTAACAAGACTCTTTCAAATATACTGCAAAAGATGGTGGATAAAGATAAGAGGTCATGGCCTGATAAACTCATTCATGCTTTATGGGCTTATCGGACTACCACCCTCACTGCAACTCGGTCATCTCCATATTCATTGGTATATGGAATAGAAGCCGTATTGCCCATTGAAGTTCAACTACCCTCGCTCAGAGTTGCAATTTGTGATCAATCATCTACAGATGAACAATCACAAAAGCGGTTGAATGAATTGAAATGGTTAGATGAGAAAAGATTTTGAACTTTGCACCACTTGGAAGTCTATCAGAATCGAATAGCAAGAGGTTTTAAAAAAAACATTCGTCTTCGTTCATTCACTCAGGGAGAATTGGTATTAGTTCTAAGAACTCCAATGATACCAGGAATGAAACCTCCCATGCTTGAGCCAAAATGGGAATGACCTTATTCAATACATAGGGTCTACTCCAATGGAGCTTATTCACTAATATCGATGGATAGAGAACTCATCACTACTCCAACCAATGCCAGATTTTTGAAGAAGTATTTTGTATAAACACAAAAACCTCTATTGTCCTTTCTATATGACGTTAAACTATACAGAAATGGTCCATACATATGACCTTAAACTATTTGTATTACTTTTGTCCCACATGATGTTAAACTGTGAAAAAGTTCCCTAAATGGTCCAGTATGACCTTAAACTGTAACTAGGTCCTGTATGACCTTAAACTGCATCATCAACGGTCCATGCATATGACCCTAAACTATTTGAGAGTCCCTTACATCCAGAATGACGTTAAACTGTGATGTCCTAACTACATGACGCTAAACTATATCGGAGTCCCTTACGTCCAGCAAGACGTTAAAATGTGATGTCCTAACTACATGACGCTAAACTATATAAAAGTCCCTTATGTCCAGCAAGACGTTAAACTGTGATGTCCTAACTACATGACACTAAACTTTATAGAAGTCCCTTACGTCCGGAAAGATGTTAAACTACATAATCATCAAAGGTCATGTATGACCTTAAACTACACTTTTGTCCAGCATAACATTAAACTGCACCATCCACGGTCCATGCATATGACCTTAAACTATTCGCACTTTCGTCCAACATGACTCTAAACTGGGGAAAAAATCACCAATGCGTCCAACATGACGTTAAATGGTGTACCATTTTGTCCTCACTGCATGAAATTAAACTGCACAGTCCCCCTTTTGTCCAACATGATGTTAAACTATATTGTCCCCATCATCCTAACTACATGATGCTAAAATGTACATAAAGTCCTTGATATGTCCTACATGAAATTAAAATGTACTTTGTCCCTGCTAGATGACATTAAACTATGTAACACCAATAGTCCTATCAACAAGACTTTAAACTGCATAGTCCCTTTATATGTCTTACATGACATTAAACTATGCATAGTTACGGTTGCTGTTACCTCTTGTTTCTCACACCGTGTATGACTCACGTGAGATTAGAGAAAACCTCAACCATAACACTCTATTTGGGCTACAAACCATGTGTAAGTCCCAACAACATCATTTTTTTGGTTGTTGTCCCCAAGAAAAACTTGATCATTAATTCATTCTTTAATTGAACTACGCAGACTTCGATCCTTGCCTTCCAGGCTGGGTACGTAGGAAACCTTCCAAGGATCAAGCCCAAAACCAATATCTTCACATCGGTTCACCTCCATCTCATACGATGTTGATTCGTGAAACCACCCCTAGAATCAATATCTTTACATTGGTTCACTTTCTTCCTTGCTATACGACGTTAAACTATACAACACTTTTGTCCAGTATGACAATAAACTACAATTTTTCATTGATACCCTGACCTGAGAGGGAACCATTATTTACATTGATTTTTCAATCATGTTTCATTTCAAAGACTACGTGCATACATGGCAATGCCCAAACCTCTTATCTTGGGTTAAACCATCATTTTACTAAAATCCCCTTTCACCCTTCACATGTACGAACCAAATTTGTACAGAGGGTATTTCTAGAACTACGTGGGCTTGATTCCCATCCTAATGGGATACATAGGAATGTTCGAGTGTCCCTCGAATCCAGCCCCATGTCTTTGGGCCTAACCCCAAATTCCACATTCAGTTCCCTGGCTGAAAAGTCCATATGAGAAAACACACTGTGTATTTCGTACAATGGTCCAAGCTGTATGAACCTAAACTAAGATCTCTAATCCTTTTGTCCCACACGACGTTAAACTGTAGTTTAAGAACTACGTATGGCTTGATTCCCATCCTTATGGGTTACGTAGTGAAGTCCAACATTTCAATTCAGGATCCAGCCACAACATGATTATGGTTATCATTGATCAGTGTATCTCTGCATACATTGGAAAATACCCATCTTTATGTGTCTTAATCCTAACCTTAAATATTTTTAGATCTTCATAACCCTTTTCTTGACTTCTCGTCGCAAAAATGTCAAACTTCTGAGAATTCTTTTGCCTGACTATGCAGCACGTTCCCATAGGCGGCCTTGCATAAACAGTCTACATAACAGACTTGTTATCCAAAAGATACTATTATCTGACTATGCAGCCAATGCCCTTAGGTGGACCTGCGTAATTAAACCCCCTAACAGGTTTGTCGGATAGTGGTAACTTCATTCTTGGGAATAATGACACTTTTGTCATTATTTGTCTAAAATGAAAGTATGTAAGGATCCGCAAAAACAGCCATCCTTAACATATTTGTCGCATATCCTTTTTCATGATCTGAATGTATTCAAGAATATGGTTTATATTCTCCTTCCCTACATTTGGGTCATACCTTCTTAGGAGTGATATCCATCCAGTTCTTCGATACTCTTGTTTGGAAATATCTTCTCCATATTCATGTACCTCTTTCCGTACATCAATCTCTATACATTGGAAAATTTGAATCTCCATAAATTTTCACTGGCATTTAGCATTATGAGTGTAAATTTCTGAGAGTTCTTTTTCCTGACTATGCAGCACGTGCCCATAGGAGGCCTTTCTTAAACAGACTACATAACAGACTTGTTAGCCAAATGATAATATTTATTTAACTACGCAGCCAATGCCCTTAGGGGGGCCTGCATAATTCAACCCCCTAACGGGTTTGTTAAATAATGGTAACTTCATTTTTGGGAACTACTTCTTCTAATGACTTTTAGCTCTTTTTCATATCATTCCTCAGATTCAAATATTCCTAAGTAATAGTTTACATTTTTTCCCTCATACTTGAGTATGGTACTCTGTTTTCAGATGAATTTTCAAGAATTTGAGTCAATTTTAATTCATTTCGGTCAAAGCTATTTCGACCTTAAACATTAGCCTCTTTATGTCCAACGTGCATGACATTAAACTGCCCGCAAAAGACAAGGGAACTCTAAATAAAAGTCAAGTTCCATATCACTAAACATACATTTAGTATGATTTAGGTAATATTGTGAAATTAAAAGGTTCAAAGTTTGTAGGGTTATTTACATTAATCCTAGTAAAAATAAAACTATGCTTACTAGGTCCATTGGCTTAAGTAAAATCTAATGAATGTAGAAAAAGAGAATGCAAGCACAAATGATTGAAGATGAAAGTGTTTTTCATTGATACATAGGAGATAGAAGGACATCCACAGACTGAAGTCTCTTCTATTTTTCAAGAATTATGAGAGGCTTTCAACATAACTCTTCATTTGATTTAAGGCATCCCGATCTTCATCAGCAACCGCTTGGAATTCATTCATTCAACTGGATACCATAAGAGATGTAGTGATACCAGCTCTTCTTCGAACAATTGTTAAAGAATGTTCTTGAGTGCGGTTTTAGAAATTTTTTTGCTGATCAAATAGTGACTCTGTTTCTTTCCAAGAGACTTGGAAGATGGATACATGGATTTGAGAATGGAGCATTGGAAGTAAAGAGCCATTTGGAGATAATAATCTTTTCAGATATTGCTCTAATGCCATGTTTGACTTCTCTCCACCAACCGGCAGTGGAAAACATTTCTGCCCATGGGTTTTCCATTTTCATATCTGCAAGGAAATGACGTGGAGGAAGAATTTGAAAGTTCACACCATTGTTGTTGCACTTAATGCACAACAAACCCGAAATAGAGGAGTAGCAGTGGAGCTGCATTTCAGGAGTATAGTTCTTTGCATTTGGAACATTTATTCCTTGCAGATGACCATAACCATACAGGGATAGGTAGATTCTCTGTGGAAAATTAAGATTATATTTCTTCAAATACTTAGCCAAATCTGAGAGAGTGTTGTCACAGATATCATAGTAATCATGACCAACAATGTTTATCATGTCATCAATCCACTTGCTAGCCAGTTCATCAGCCGTTACGATTCTCCTAAGAGCCATTGAATCTACACAAAAGTTGAATAAACTAACTCTTAAATGGGTTTATTTTTTTCATAAAATTTTTGAAGAAATTCAGAAAAATGGCCAAGGCATTAAGGCGCGCAAGTCTAAACTTGGAACACAAGTATGGATGTGCCGCGCAACAATTTGGAATGAATGTATCATTGCGCAGGTCCAGATACCTTGACAGCAGCGCGACATTAAGGAAACAGCCCGAAACAGAGCAAACATGTGCGGCTAAGGTGACCTGTGCGGCGAGAGCTCGAAGGTTTGAAATCCGTAAATCCAGATTCATTGTACGGAAGTGAGGCCCTCTATTTATAGACGTGGCCAGAACCCGGCGCGTCGTACCCCTACATGCCAGGCCCTGTGCCACGCGCACTTGCGTGCCGCCCTCTACGGCATCACGACTTGCACTCCACCTTTCCTTTGGTTTTCTTCTTTTCCTCAGAGTCAAATCCTCTATTCTCTACGGATCCAACTCTGATGGGGGACCTTTTTTGACGCTCCTTTCGTAACAGAATCTAAAGATTGGAAAAAGGAAATACCTTAGTCCAAATTGACTCATCCTTTGAAGAAACATCAAAAAATCGACAAAGGGATGAACAAGGACAAAATTTCCCAGAGGTCGTGCAAGTTCACTCATAGTCACGGAAGTCCACTTGTGCGATGCTTAATGGTCATGCAAGTGACTTGCGCGACCTAATTAATAACCCCTCGGGGTCTTCTCCTGCCTATAAATAGACCACATTCCCCCCCCCCATGAAAGGAGGAATTTTTTCCAGAAACTCAGATTTGAGCTCCTGGTGCCCTAGTCTCATCTCAAAGCTTCCGAAACACTTCTAAGGTAATTTATTACCTAGAACGGAAGATATAAAGAGGGGGAGGAAGGCCTAAGTGTTGAAACTCATCAACACTTGCACGCCTGAGTGGCCAACAAATAAGGGAAAAGGCCACACTTGCGCGCTGCCTTACTCATTCAATAGAACTTGTGAGCCCCTATTCTGAAAAACCTTAAGAGGATTCTAAAGGCTTTAACCAAGAGTCGCTCAAGTATTACCCTGCTAGTTAACTGTCGCGCAAATACCCATGTGTCGCGTAGGTATACCTATGCGACCGGGACTTGCGCGCCCACGCAGTACCTGTGCGCCTGCCAAGACTTGCGCGCCCATGCCTTTCTGGGTGCCCTTCTTGCCCATTTCACCCCTCTTAAGACATTCCACCTCTCTTATTCAAGATTCAATCTTCAAGACACTCTTCAAAGACATTCATGGAATGATTTCTTAATTTGGATTCCATATCTAAAAGGAACTCTGTGGAATATTTCTCAAAACCTAGTGATTTACACATCTTCATTTCACTAAAGATTGAGATTTCATTCATTCAACCTCATCCTTTTCGATGAGAGAACTCATTAACATGGGCCTCCTTTTCCGAAATAAGCCCCAGTAATAATTCTCAAATATGGGCATCCTCCTTAGGAGTAAGCCCCAAGTCGTCATTAACCCGGGCCTCATTTTCAAGAATAAGCCCCAGTCATAATTCTCAAATCTGGGCATCCTCCTTATGAGTAAGCCCCAACCATAATTCTCATTACCTGGGCCTCATTTTCAGGAGTATGCCCCAGTCAAAAATATGGGCATCCACTTCAGGAGTAAGCCCCATGTCCCTTAATTTTTCAAGTCTCTTAACCTGGGCCTCCTTTTCAGGAGTAAGCCACAGTCTTAATTTCTCTTAACCAGTCCTAATTTACCTTTGATCTGGGATTCTTTTTCATGAGTAAAACCCAATCATAAGTCCTCTCCTAATTTGGGCCTCCTTTTCAGGAGTAATCCCCAAGCTAGAGTATTCAAAATCTCCATGAAGCACATATACTTTTATGGACCATGTTCTTGGATTTCTTCACTAAAGTAAATCATAACCTTCATTTATCTATGCAATCATACATACATAAGCCCCACATTATTTCTTATGATTTCATCTTTCATGGAACAATTGTCTAATTTTTTCCAATACCTCTTGTTTCTCACACCGATCATGACTCACGTGAGCTTAGAGTGTAAATGTAATTATGAAATCCTTCTTTGAGCCATCAATCATAAACATCATACTCCCTTACTCGAACTACGTGGGTTATCATTCCTTTTATAAACAAAGGATACGTAGGTAGACCATCTACGGGTTCGATCCCAACTCTAAAATAATTCTTGTCCTTCTGAATGACAATAAACTTCAAGTGCCCCACTGAGTGGCTTTAAAACCAGTATGGTCATCATAAGGACCAAGAGACTTTTACGTATCAAAGGATACCGTTGACTAAGAATCTCTAACAAATATAGCTGATTATTTATTAGTGAAGAACCTCGAATACATATTAAATATTCTCTAAATTTCTTACATATCGATCAATGATTGTCAGATCTAAAAGAAAACTCATTTTATAATTGGTAATGTAATAAGGATTCACGAACATAACTTAAATCTATAAAGAGAGTCACGGAGTAGACAATAATTCCCCTCAAAAAGGTGTGATGAGTCCGACCTCCCATCCTCTCGACCAATGCAAATTCCTAAGCCTCATCAGTCCACAAACTAATGAGCACCTACCTTTGGAAAGTAGGTCCGAATGGATGTGGAATCATTGGATGTTTCGGGTTCTACGAATCAACCTGTTAGAAACCGATCGGAATGATTGAACCCCCCATCAAAGGAGGTCATCCCTGAAGTCCGAGGGAAACAATATTTGAAATAAAAAATTTAGTAACTATCAATTTAAATGACATGCATATAAAAAATTTTTGTGGTAATGGGGTTTTTTTCCGAAAACAATATTTCAATAAAAAGGCATAATGCCTATAAATTTTAACTAATTAAAATAATATTTCATGTTAATTATTTAATTTAAATTTATATATTATATATAACAATATTTATTTAAATTAATATAGTTATTATTATAAGTCATATTGTTAATATATTATAATCTTAACCTATAAAAATGATTTTTTTGAAAAATATTTTTTAACAAGTTATTTGGGACTATCTAAATATTAAAGTTTGAATCTTCAATGAATTTAATTGGGTAAAATTTATTCCATATTTTAAATAAGAATATATTTTATTATCTAAAAAGGTCATGCATATTTTAGACCATAATTAAGTGTAAAAATGTAAAAGACAATTTCAACTATTATGGTTAAAACGAGATTAATAGTGGATAAACAATGAAGATAAAGGTTAAAATAGTGAACCAAAATATATAATTTCTATTATATGGACATATTTTTACCTTATCACATATAAGGTTTTATAATGGTCTATTTTCAAGACTTTTAGGTTGTTACAATCATTAGAATAATTTATTATTAGAAAAATTTCAAGTGTGTCGTCATCAATTATAAAAGGGCACTCACTCCCTTCACTTTTTGACACATTAAAATCCAATTGGGCTCCAAAAACCCTAAAAAAATCAATCAAAAAAATTATAATCCACATATTATATGTTTTTTCCATCCCAAAAAAGAAAATCCTAGGTTCCTTTAAAAGGGATCTATTGGAGGATTCTCTAAAATAAAGAAGTCTCCTTAAAAATGAACATTATTTTTCATTATTATTATAAAAACCTAAATTATGTCACAAAACATCACATATAATTATATGATTATCTCTCATATAATTAATGTTTATTAATTTTATTCTATAATATGTATCCATATCCTTCTGCTTTAAATAGTGAAACAAAATCATTGGTTGTGTGTAGGGGAGACTACAGCCTCATGAACAAATGGAATTTGTTCTCCATCACTGATATAGATAGATAATCATTGTGATATAATTACTGATTTTATATGATACATATATCATGATATTAATTTCATAATATTAATATATTTTCCACTTTCTTACCCCCCCCCCCCCCCTTAATGTGATGATATCACCACTCATGTGTGTGTAAAACCTATCATCTCCACGAAGAGAGACCATTCATATTCCATGTAAAAAATTTAAGAATTTTTCAAAATATTTATATAATAAAAAAACATTATATTTATAAAATTAATAATATTCTGGAGTTGAAGTATCTATATTATTTGTACATGTTTGTGAAAATTCATAAAAAACACATGAGAAAAGATAACAATTAAAACATGAAACAATGAAAATAATGAGATTTTATTAGAAAATTGGATGTAAATGTTATAAGAGGTTAATATATGATATTTGAAATATGAAACTATCTCTATTATAAATTAGTCACACACATAAAACCATTATATAGGAGGTTAAGTCTTGGTCAACCAAAGTGATGTGAGACGTATGTGATTTCATCTTAATATCTACATCATTGAGCTATATTTGACCGTATGTACCTATTCAATTTTATATGGTATATTTCTAATATCCAATAACCCAAAATCCCAAATCCAATGTATTTTTATTACATTTTAATAGATATACATAATCTCATCCTGATGTATTTTATAGTTTAGTGGCCTTGGTAAAATAGACACATACTTTTCCATTGAAATACAGTTGAAAACACAAATTACAATAAAATAATTTTTCTAAAATAAAATTATTCCCACTAGATTATCATATTTATAAATCATATAACACTTCATGGAATCTTATGGAATGGAAAAAATAAAGGTGTTATAAACTATTAATTTTGTGTTATGTACCATGAAATCTTTGATGAATCAAAAAAGAATAATCAATATGAAAAGTTAAGTCCATGAACTCCCAAACCATTTAAAAAACATGAGTATCAAGATAAGATAATACAAAACTAGTATGGATAGGTAAATAACTGAACAAAATTTAAATATAAATAATTTTTCTGTTATGATAGGATAAGTCATAATCAATATAGAAATGTATATAACATAAAATGCATTCCATTTAATCAATAAAATGGGAATTAAGTGCTTCAAGAAATAATATCATTCCAAAAATATCATAGATAATAACATATCAATACATAATTAATGAAATTATTAATTATTAAGAGTCATGACTCATGCGCTTAATAACTCTACCATCATGATATATCCCAAAGAACATTTAAAACTGATAGGTGGAAACCCATATTACTATGGATAGAAAATGGACTTGAATAATTAGACTTCACTATTCATCAATGGTCTACCTATTAATAGGCCCCACTCATGACATCATGTTTAAATAATTTTTAATATGTTCAATAATCAATTTAAATAATGAATATTGGGCCTTATCATTATATATCTATATTGAGTAAAGAGTATAGATTTATCAATATTTACCCAAATAAATAAGGAACAGTCAATGTAGAACACTATATGTAGAAATGATATAAATCATAATAAACAAATATATATATGTTAAATTATAGGGATATTTAGGAGAATTTGTATTTCCAAATGAAAGTGAATAATTCTAGCGAATGTTAATGAGTTCAAAAATGAATCAAGGAAGTGAATTTCAACAGTTTCCTTGGCCAAAATGATTCGAAAAAATCCAGATGAATAATAATAATGGTATTAAGAAATCATATACCCATTAGAGAAATGATACATTCATTTTTTTATTGATGAATATAAATACCATTAAAATACTAATAAAAATTAAAAGGAAATAATCTTTTCATTTTAAAAATAAAATTTAAAAAAGAAAAGTTAAAATAAAATTTTGAAAATAAATATCATTGAAAATATTATTTGAATCCCATAAAGATAAATTTAACACATTTGGGTGTTCACAAGTGCTATAAATTCTATTAATTTTGTAAATTTTAAAAATAATATCCCCTCCACTTCTTCAGTAAAAGATAAACATGAATTTTTTTGAAAAGTAAATGATGTTTCCATTCATATTTTTTGTAAAATGTCATAATCGGAAAAAATTTATTTAATAAATTATTTTTAAAAGGCTAAAAACAATTTTATGAAATAATGTTTTTGAACAAACTAAATTTTCTACAAAAAGGATAAATGAAGTAAGATTTCCATAAAAACCATTTTATTAATTAATTTAAGTACCATAGAGTGAAAAATTGTCCAATTACATTAAAATATTTGGAATAAACTTAAGAGAATAATATAAAATATTTTACTAGGAAATGGGAATTTTATTTCCATAAAATAAAATTCATGAATAAACATTCATGATTAGAATGAGACTTTAAAATAAATCCTTACAATGATCATAACATTTAGTGTGAATTAATAAAAAATTGATTATGTGTACCAACTATAAATCCACATAAAAATTTGGAAATACAATATAAAATAATCTAAATTCAGTTGAAAAATAATTTTTCTCTCGCATAATCAATAAAATAAAATATTAACTAAATAGATGGAAATTGAGTTAAGAAATCACTTATGTCACTCTATGTTTTGGTTGAGAATTATTTAACCTCATGTACAATGGATTTAATAATGTTATTATCTTATATCATAACTATATTAATATTTATAATATCATATATTATATTATAATTTTATGTACATCTTATCCAATGTTCGATAGTTATGAGTCAATATTTTTATAGTATTAAGTGCTAATTTACTTATTTTATAATATATGTTTCTTCATGAATGATCTGATTCTTGTGCATATTATATAGTTTCATAATATATAATAATAATAATGATGTTATTTTCATATTTATAAATCAATTATACTTTTATCTCCAATAATGAATGTTTTTTAGGAAATTAATTACGTTATAATCATGAAGACTGTAGGCCATACATTTTTATTTGAAACATTTCCATCTTTCAATGATCATTATAGAAAGATGGTATGTAATATATAATATTACTATAAATATCATGAAATCCTAAATAATATATTATCTCTTTAGATATACATATATATATTATCCATGTGGTATGGTGATGAAAAGATATTCACATCACTTTGTAACGGTGATAGTCCACACATAATTGAACTACGTTATCTTTTTTAAATGAGTCAAAATGTATGAATTAAATTAATATATTTTCATTTCAAATTGATAAATATTTCATTAATATAATAATTAATTCATTAATATCATATAAATTTATTAAACTTATCTGTATCACCATTAATGTAATTAATTATTGAATGATGAATCATAATACATCAGGAGGCAGTAGTGTGTCAGTCACACAAGCTACACAATCATATCCCTATGGATTGGAAGGTAAATTTTTTATATTATATAATGACTAAAGTGGAATAATTATGTTTTAAATATCCTGTATATTTTTTATATCTGTTATCATACCCATGCATGATAGGTGGTAATGGAAAAATGAATGACATCAGTTTTGAGGTAGAAGTCCATTATTCACATGAATAATGATGTTATAACCCATTTAATGAAATTGGGGATCGTTTTAAGTAAAAAAAATAAGTTATTAACATATTATTATATTTTTTATAGTTATTAGATTATATTTTTATGGTTTAATAATAATATATATAGGTGGAGGAAGAAGTAAAATTGAAAAGATCATTAAAGAACGTTACCTCAAATTCGCGTAACCTGCTTTAGTTTTCACCAAAATCATTCAAAGGATTGATTTCATAAAAAAATAATTAATTTTGGATGAGAAGAGGGGTGTTGGGATGTGACTATTTTGTGGATTTTCTAAACCAAAAAGGATATAATGTATGATGAAGAGAGAAGAGGTTCTGACAATTTACAAGTGAGGTGAGAGGGACACTTGTAATATATGAAAAGAATAAAATGTACCAACATTTTCCCATGCGAGAAGGGTAAAAATTTAAATATTATATATAATTAGATATTTTAGGGCCTATATATGGTCAAAATATTATTTTATACATGTTTTAAGTCATTTAAACCCTTATCTTTTTAGTTTAACTCCTGTAAATCCATTTTTACCTTAACTATGGTATATAAATTGTTCCTTTTTCACTATTCGTTTTGATATAAAAATATGTTGACCTTATTAGATATTATAAATTATTCTTATTATTAATATAGAATTAAGATTTTAAAATTTACCATATATAACTACAAGATCATAATTTACAATTAATCACACAAATGTGATAAGAAACATGATTTCATTGACAAACTATTCAAAAGTTTATAAGGTTTTTATATCATCATTTAACATGAAAATTATTCAAATTACCTAAATTTGATTAATATATATATAATTTAGTTAATTTTAAATTAAAAAAAAATCATAATATAATATGTTAGTATACATAATTTGAACAAAAATGATGTTTCAAATTAAATTTCAGTATTTTTTAAAGGCCATCAATAAATTATAATTTAAAAAAACAAAAAATTCACTGTAATCTAATTATGATATTTTAAATTAAAAAAGTAAGATTATTTTATGAAATATATTTTATAAAATTGGTAAAAATTTATTTTAAAGTATAACAATAAAGCATGAAAAACACATAATTTTTTAAAAAATAGTGTTTCAAAGAACATTTTGTTTTTCAATAAAATGTATTTTCAATAACGAATAGATAAGAATAATTTTAATAATTTAGTTTTTATTGTTAATACCACTCAATTTCACATCTATTTTATAATTTTCTATATATTATTGTTTAATTACACTCAATGTTGTGTTTTCTATAGGTTATCAAAGGGATAAATTTTAATGAGATATAGTCCATGGGTTGTTTAAGGTTGGTGTTTTATATCAGGTACTGTATTGAATACCAAGTTCTTATTTTAGAATCTTTTGGTGTTACATTATACGCTCCATAAATAAATTGTATCATCATAATATAAACATGATCCTGGTAATCAAGGGTCTTAAATTAAAAAATTCCTCTGTTAAAGACACACATCGTAAAGTTAGTAAATAAATGATACCCTGAAAGAGAGAGAAAGTGACATAAAATGGTAATATAGAATAACACATAACATGTATTCCATGTATGAGATAATAGGTGAGAAATTAATATATGTACATGGAAGAAAATTATAATTAATTTTAGAGAGTGAGAGAGCTCATTTATAAAAAAAAGAATGATCAATTGAATGTTATTGACATCGAAATCATAAATTTTTTAGGATATAAAAAACCTAGAATTTCATCAGATGTGAAGGTAATATGATAAAGTTATATTTTCAATATCATTTCCTTAATAATTTGTAATTGTTTTACTATCTATGGATACATGAAAATATACTTACTCGATATATGTCTCTTTCAAAGGCATAATTTCTTTATTTATTTATGATTCATAACATATCTAATTTATCACTTAATAGAAGATATTAATATATAAATTTTATTTATTCCTAAATCACTAAAATTAAAATTTAATGGATCATAATTTCTACCTAATAATGGAAACTCATTACCTCAATATCATGTTATTATTATGAAAAAATGTTTTTCAATGGTTATCCAATATAAAACAGTCGACATATTCTCATGTAATACATTAATACTTAATAACTTATAAAAGTTCATCTTAAACCATTTCAAAACTAGTTATATTTATATATATTACTAAATATTATGATCCACATATTTAGAAGGAATCTATCTACAATTTTAAAATGAATTTATCATTATTCCCCCAAACATCATGAAGTATCTCTTAATCATCAACTTGAAAACATGTGAAAACCTTCACCAAGTAATTTCCTAAAACATGTAAATAATAATAATTACAATAAAAAAATATTGATGACATGATTTTATACTTGTTTCTTAAATAAGAAAAATAGATTATTGGATATATCTTATAAATCCAATAATGTTGTAAACTCTATCAATCATTGTTTAAAACACATTATCAAAAACATAATTAATGAGTCCCAAGGTAGTCTGTACAATCCAATTTACGTTATCAATATCGATCATCTCATTATCCCAACATCATAATCTCAATATTAGGAACATATTATGAGTTATAGTTCCCTCAGTCATGTGTTTTTGTATATTTTAAAATTTACAATGAATTATTTTTCTTGGCCATCAATATTATTCAACATATTTATTTAAATCATTTAAAAAAATTAATAAATTTAAATATTTTGTCATTTCATTAGTCATATAACCATTTTATAATTAATAAAATAATCGAATAACATAAATATTGAATCAAAAAAATCACATTAATCATTCCACTTATTTTGTAAAAATATAATATTTTTGACCATTACCCATAAACATAATTTAATGTATATACCTTTGATTCTCTGGGAATTCATCTGTGTAGATCCCCATCACATTATAATAGAATCATTGAACATTGTAATCCTTTTTCCTTCCCTTTCAATAAATAGAATGGTGTAATTTGTCTCTGCACTAGTAGAAAAAACATATTCCTTTTAATCATGTACCATGAAGTTTCCTTCTAGAAGTATCACTTATTGGAAAATAAAACCTTCCATTAATCACATTTTTAGTCTATTTTATAGAAGTCTTATTGTTATATTACATCCATTTCATGAAATAATAGACATATAATAATTTCTCATTATTGTTATCACATGATACACTTTCCTAAAACGATGAAAATTTTTAGGATACTGGCTTCCTTTGATAGTTTTGTTTAATCCCATCAAATGAAAAGACCATTCTGACTCTTTGTAGTTTTTGCATTGTTGTGGTTTTGGATCCTTCTTCGAGAATCCATTATAATTGATGGAATATTGTAGATTGGATCCAATAATCATGAAACATAATATATAATCTCACATATAATGAAATAAAAAACATTAAATGAAAAATATATTCATAACTAATTTCATAATCCAAAACATGGTTTCTATGGGGATATATATTTTTTCAAATATATAATAATGATTTATAAAGCTAATTCTAATCGTTACACGGATTTCTTGTGGGATTTTTCAATTAGGTGCATAGAAAGTAACATTTTCATGAACATGGTGATCAACAAGTCATTCCCAATGTGACATCTTAGGAGTTATTACCCTTACGAAAATATGTACTAGAACCATATCCAGTTATGGAATCAACAGAGGGATGCATTTCTAGAAAAAAAAAATTAAACCTCATATAAAAATTTGGATGTTCTTATATAATTATTATAAATTTTTATAATAGGTTTATATTACCTTATATATGTCTTAAAAATATATTTCCCAATGTTTCGACTACACTTCCACTGATAAAACTGTAATGATCCTAAAACCAGTAGCCTAAAGTCAATAACGTATACATTACTATTTTATAATAATAAAGGAATGTCATTATAAAGTAATGAAAGAATTTTTATTTAGGGTAAACATGATACATATTTGACTCATGCATTACATTTGTAAAAAATATATAACCAAATATTGTTTTTAAGGATTAATATAATTCCCTCTATAATATCATTGAATATCAGTAATAATACACGTCAAAGAATACCGAGGAATGGAAACATAATAACGGTAGTATGAAATGCTTAATAAGGGTTACAAACAATTGTACCTATCTTGAATCGATAAATAATAATCAATATTTATTGGTAAATAACTAAAAACACATGTTATTTAGAAAACATGATTATCATAATATGATAATGTATAATTATTATGAAATGTTAAAAACTCAATACACATTCCATTTATATAATTTGACTATCATGGCATGATAAATAACAATCGGTATGGAAAATTAAATAACTAAAAATAAATTCCATTAAATTGATAAACGAAAATTGAAATTCATAAATTTCATGGATAATAATAAATGAATTTTTAATGAAGGAAATGATTAACTGTTGGAAATCATGACTTATGAATTTCATACCTTTACCATCAAGATCTATCCTCATAGATGTTTAAAACAAATTGGTGAAAACCCAATTAACAAATTCTAGAAAACTAATTCAACTCTTGATAACTATCGATGCATCGAGGGGATATCTATAACTTGTACCCAACCATGTCTATGTTTCAAAATAATTACATATTTGATGAAAAATTAATTTCAATCATGATCAGTGTGCCTTATCATAAAATTTTTATATTTAGTAATGAATAGATATTTATCAATATTCCCCATATTAACAAATAACAATAAATTTATAACACTATATATATAAATAATATATTTTTTTAAAAATAAAAATATCCATGATAAATAATAAGAATATTTAGGGGAAATTAAATATTCATAGGAATGTAAGTAATTCAAGGGAAATATAATGACAACCAAAATGAATCAAGGATGTGAATGTTAATACATCCCCTGGTCAAAATGAAGATAATATATCAAGTTGAATAATAAGGATTATATCAATACATAATTTTCCCAATGTAGTAAAATTAAATGGTCATTTTTTTTAATTAATTAAAATACTGTAAAAAGATCCTTAATCAAATTCTTTAGGAAAATAACCTTCTCATTTTGAAAGATAAATTTTAAAACTAAAATGTCATAGAAAATTTCAAAAAATTCTTTTCTGTGGAAACACAATTTTAAACGTATAAGAGATTCTTTATAATATTTTTGGTCATGATGGAAAGAACTATTTTCATTTCCTACATGTTAAAACAAATATTCCTTTCACTTTTTATATAAAACTCAAATGTATATTATTTTAAAATTGACATAAATAATCCATTAAAAACGTTTTTAAAAATTCTTAGTTAGTAAATAATTCTATACTAAATCATTGGTAAAATGTTAAAAACATTTTTAAGACACATTAATAAAACATGGATATAGAAGAAAACAAAAATCTTACTAAATGTATAAATGATGTCAGATTTTTTGAAAACCTTTTATAAATTATTTTTATTACCAAATAGAAGGAAAATAATACTATTACATTAAAATTTAATGAATACTGATAAGATAATACAATTAAATGGTTTTATATGTAAATATTCAAATAATTTCTTTCAACTGATATAATAGAACAAAATTTCACAATTTAAATGAGATTCTGAAAAAAAACCATAATATGCGAATAATGCTGAAGTGAGAATTAATCAATGAATATATTATTTGTATAAACTATATATAAATATAAAAAAATTAACTAAAATTTAATAGAATAAAAATTCATTTGAAATATAATCATAGAATGACATAAACCTTGATGTAGATGTTTGACATCATGAATAGAAATTGAGTTATGAAATGACTTACCTCACGCTTCCTATGGGTATAATGTTAATTACTCTCATGTATAATGGTTTTAATCATTTAATTATTTTATTATATAACCATATTCATATTTATAAAATCATATATTATAATTTAATGAAATATTGTTCGCTATTATTTTCTTATCATTAATTATTTTCACTTGTCTGGGTGTTAATTACATTGTTTTCTCATGTTTGGTTCATCATGAACTATATGTTTCCTATTAATAATATATAGTAAAATCATTCCCATATTAATAATAATGAACAATTTACCTTATTAATACTAAAATTATACTCTTATTTCCAAGTAGGAATGATATTTTGGAGAAATGAAGTGTGTTATGATCTTGGAGATGGTACGTCATACATATACACGAGTAACATTTCCATTTTTGACAGATCGTTATGGAAAGGTGGTAAGTAATATTTCATCATTATATAATGATATTTATATCATAAATAACATATTGATTATTTAAATATACTTATATATATTTTTCATGTAGTGTGGGGTGGAAAAAATATTTAGATCGCTTCATAAAGGTGGTGGTACACATGTACATGAACGATGTTATCATTATTCATTGAGTGGAAAGGTAGATAATAAATAGATATATTATTATTTCACAATGATAAATATTTAATAACTATTATAATTATTTCATGTATTCTATATACATTCATTTACTTAATATTTATCACTTTCCATGTCAATCTTTAGGGAAAGACGAATCACATCGCTACAAAAGGAGTTTGTCCCCCATACACACAAGCACCATTATCATATCCCCCACAAAATGGAAAGTGGTTTTTGTATTATATATTGAATATATTTGTATAATTATTTTATAGATATTATATTTATACTATACATTCATCATCATACCCAACTATGAGAGGTGTTAAAGGGAAAAGAATGAAATCAGTTCTCGAGTTGGTTGTCCTTCGTACAAAAGAATATAGATTTCCCAACCTTTTTGATGGAAGTGGGGAAGGTTCTAGGTAATTAACCAAAAATAAAAACAAATAAGTTTATGTAAAATATTGATTTTATTATATAAAAATGGTTTAAAAATTATTTATATAGGGGGAGAATGAAATAAAATAAAAATGCTTGTCGAAGAACGCAACATCTTCTTCGAATAACAATCTTTTTATCCACAAAAATCCATCCTAGGATGGATTTATTGTCAAATTTAAACATTTAGGATGATATTTTTTAAATTTTGAAGTTATTATTTTTCTGTTATTGGATTTTCTAAATGGTTTTGAAGGATTGAAGAAGAGAGGAGAGGTGGTGACCTATTCTAAGTGAGGTGAGGTGAACATATGTAATTTTGGAAATAAAAATACTATACCCACGTTTTCAACATAAAAAAGGGTAAAAAATATACTATTATTAGTTATCATAAATGAAATGGTTTAAATATGGTTATAAAATAGTTTTTATATAGTTTTTGGGTCATTTAAACTGTTATCCTTTTAGTTTAACCCCGTGCAAATAAAATTCTTTAATTGTAGTAAATAATTTGTATTGTTTTCCCTCATCATTTTGGTAAAAAATTATGTTTAACATATTCAAAAATATATATTATTTATATTAAAAATATTTAATCCATTATTCCAAATTCCGTTCATATTAGGGGTGAAATTTGATTAAAAATTAATCTCATAGATGTGATGAGAAAGTGTTTCTTCAAAGAGAAAATGGTCAAATGATTACAATGTTTTTATATAAATATTTAATTGAAAAATGATTAGAATTAACTAAATTGTATTAATAGACATATAATTTAAATATTATTACATTAAATGTAATTAATTTTAAAATTTATAATTATGAATAATTTAAAGGAAAAGTATTTTTTCAACTAAAAATCATTATTATTTAGTATTGATTAGAAAAGTCCCTATGATTCACACTATTATAATTATGATATGATTATTTAGAAAATTAATTTTATTTTCTAAAATCAATTTTATAAAATTTCTAAAAAAATTAAATTTTGTGCTCAAATAATGAATTAATTTTATTTTTCAATAAAATTTATTTCCAGAAATAATTTTTAATTCTTATATTATTTCAAATCCATTGATGACCATAATTTTTATAATTTGATTAGTAAAATTCATACCTTCCAATTTAATTTATATTTTATAAAGGTATAAAATATTTATGTTATTTTAAACTATGTGTTTAATGTTATATAATATATAGAAGAGATTAAATTTAATGAAATATATTTTGTGTGTTGGTTTATCTTAGTGTTACATGTCATATATGATATCAAATAAAATGTTCATATTTTATAATCATTTAGTGTTACCATATATACATCCCCAATTATATATTTAACAATAATAACTATTTAGTCTTTATGATTAAAATTTTAATTATTTTTTATTCTTTCAAGAGGGTAAAATATGAATGTTACAAAATATGTAAGACTCTATTTTACAATCTACAATTATTTTTGGATTTAATTTATTTAAATTGAACAAATTTTATATATTATGTTTCATATGATCCAATATTCTTTATGTACTGGATATTTGTGTACATTCGACATATTCATATAAATATTCATCTATTTTGGGCATTAATAAAGAAAGGAAATGTTTAAATAAAAAATATATTTTATTTAATATTAAATCTAAATCATTTTCCATCTATGTCCATGTTTCCCAAAAAAATTAAAATACTCATTTTATTTACTCAATTTATTTATTACATAAATTTGCTATTGTTCATGATTTCTAAAAATTAATTGGGAGGAAATATTCTAATATTTTTTAAAATGGATTTTTTTTGTAAAAAAGTCGAATTGAATGTTTATAACGTATATTTCAATAAAAGTTTACCTCTCTTTATGAAAATTATATAAAATGTTGCTTAAAAGAAAATTATTCAATGGTTTTAATAAGAAAACACTTTTATGATTTTTTTTTAAATATTTCACTTTCATTCCAATGAATCTTCAAATGAAAATGATTTTATTGTAAAAACCAATACTCCCATGGAATAGATAGCCACAACACATTTCTTAATAAACTTTGTGATTATTAACCTTATCTTTATATAATCAAATTATTATGATCATTTTTAATTATACATTTTATTTCCCTAAAGTATCCATATTCTTTGTATCAATGAATTAATTATTTAAAAAACAATATAATTTTGTATATTAGGTGTTTACTTCGAATGAAATTTGATTAATTGGGGAAATAATGATAAATATGTGTTCATTAATCAGTTCAAATATTTTTTTATACGTATTATTATTAATGAATTAATTAAATTATTCAATATGTGGGTATTTATATGGACATGCTGTGATGGGTGGGATGTAGAATTATATATCCCAAAGATTTATTGGTAGTTCCCATGAGAAAAAATAATTATCCAAATTAAATGGGGGTTGTCCCATAGTTTTTAAATATTCTGTGAAAGGTAATTATAGTAAAGATATCATTATTTCTAGGATTACGACATCCCAATGTAATAATTTCCATAATTGAGGGTTTTCTTACTATAAACTAAATTATTCCATAAATATTTTCCATAGATTCATTTTTTCTCATGTTATTAAATGTTTTCTGATTTCATATATTTAACTTTCCATATTTATTATGCCTAATAAAATTATAATAGTTATGTTAATTATTACATTGAATTTTTTTTAAATTATTTAAATTTATATGTTGATTATTCTTTAAATAATTTTCATAGTCAAGTTATTGATTAAATGAATTTTTTCTTCAGTTATTTATTTTTAAATATTTTTCAAAAATTTATTCATAATATATTCTATTTTCCATAAACCTTACAGATAAATTTATCTCATATCTATTTTGTTTCTATTCTCCAGAATAAAAGGAATAATTATTTGAACAGGTTCAAGAATGTGGTATGTTTTCTATAACGATGTTTTGTATTTTATACACAATGAAAAATGTTAATCATGTTTGTATATGGCTATATAAGGTTATTAAAATGATTAGACCTTTGGAATTTGACCCGCTAAATCTATTCTATTGTAACAATGTAGACACTAGTTCTGGGTTACTAGAGTCAGGGTTGTTACAGTTGGAATTACATAAATTTTAGTAGAAAAAAGGAGAAATATATTAAGTAATACATATATTAGATAACATAACCATGTGATAGGTTTTCTTGATATGTATTGAATATGATCCAAAATGTTTAGAGAGGTAGTGATTATATTATTTTCCCTTATAATAAATCTACGTATGGATAATACAAGGTTATGTGGTTTTTCATAGATGAACCTGTTGGTAATAATAAAAAGATGTGTTGTTTGAGTATATCATTGTCTTCATTATGGTGAATGATGACTTTTACCTTTCTATGCACCAAGTTTCACACTCCCAAGAGATATGGTTATGATAATTCAAATTTACATTACAAGCAATTCAGAAGGAGTCAAAAATAATGATATCCCCAAAGAAATAAGGTATAATATTTTTTTATTAAAATTGAATAATTTTTTTGGTTTAAAATGTTACAATAGATTAGTAATTATATATTATAATTTAACATTCATAATTTTTTGAGAAAATATAGTACATGAAATTGTTCAAGAATGGCATCGGGAAAAAATAATAGTATCAATACTCATGGCTAATGTAGATATTTCAATGATGAGCTAAAAAAAATAAAATGTGTATTAAAACTGAGAATATCGTGGATATATTAGCGAAGTATAGTTAGTTTTTGAAAATGGACATGCCAGAATAGAGAAAATTGTTGTTCAATAGTGTGGTTTTCCAATTATGCATTACTTTATGTTATAGAACACTCCATCATTTAGTGAAACTACTAATCTAGTAGTATTTGTGAAATTTATTAAGTCCATTGAATAGATATTTATAGCTTTTGGATGTGATTATATAGAAAAGAATATAAAGTCATTACAGAATTTCAATGATGACTCAAGAAAATGGAATTCATTTATCCAGAATATTATGAAGGAAGAGTAAATAGAACATATGGAATTGAAATCCTTAAAAATAACATTATTTAAAAGGTATATCAATCATGGTAAATGAACTAAAATGAAGACAATGTTTTTTTTTGTAAACTAAAATGAAGAAGAATGTTTTGTGGAGTAATAGGATTCATTTACAAGAATATCAAAGTATGATGTTGGATTTATACGCAACCAGGAATGTAATATTGAAAACTTCTTTATAGGGATTAATCCATATATGGAAATTTTATTGGTATCCCAAACATTCATTTCATATGATGATATAGTTTTATGCACCATAAAAATAGAGAAATTATTCTCTAGAGCCATTATATTCAATGGGAATCAAGAGAATATTAGGTCTTATGAACACCAATAAATAGTGAATGTGTAAAATAAGAATAATATGATGAAGAAATTCTCAAGATGTGAAAATTTAAAAAACTAACAACCAATTAGATTCATAAAGTGCATGTGAGTTTGGTAAAAGTATGATGATAAGGGTCATCTAGACCATGAACGAATGTTCAATAAGAAAATAAATGTTGTGAAATAATTTAGTTATAAATAAATGTGGAATTATTCACACAAATTCCCCAATAATCAAAGGTATATAACAATTTATATTCAATGGGGATAATAATAGGATTATAAAATCATTAAAAATATGAAAGATGTACACAATTATGTGGTGGTAGGTACATAAATCAAAACCGCTAATTTCTCCATTGTTTTATTTAATTTTGGAAAATTGCATGGTTTTATATATTCTATGTTTTCAATTAAAATTAAATACCTTCCTATATCTTTAAAAAGGAATATTTCCGTCAAAATACCTTTTGGAAGTCCCACTATAATACAGATGTTTTAGGAAGTCATAATTTTCATTTAATTTTATTTTCTATTTTCAACTTTGTTATCACACATGTTGTTGAATATAATATATTCCTTAATTGAGACTATATTAAAAAATATGAAACAAAAATATAGTATAAGAAGAAGAAAATTATGATTTAGGATGAATATATAGAAATACTTGCCATTAAAATAGAGTACTGAATATCTGAGTCATGTCTAAGGCTACCCTATGTAGGTCCACTGAATGGGGTTATTAGGGAATAATAAGAGACAAAATCAAAATATGGAAAAGGTATTCATCAAATTGAGGATGTACATATTGATATGGAATAAATTTATGTATTTCTTGAAGAATTACCTAAACATACACCAGAGTGTAATGTTTATTTTTCCATTAATATAATCCTTAAATAAATAACAATAACAAAGAAACCATATTGAATTTTCCCTTTTGATTTAGGGGAGTTGAAGAAACAACTAGAGGATTTGTGTGATATGTATTTATTCTCTATATTATTTCACTATGGGAAGAAATTTTCTATTCAATATGAAGAAATATTGATCCATGAGGATATATATTAAATATTGGTAAATCAATATTATTATATAAATAAAAATGTATCGATTTTATCACATTGATGAATTATTTTCTTAGATTCTAGGGGATGAATATTTTTCGATTATTAACCAACAATCTTGGGGTCATCAACACGGATTAAAGAAATATTTCATCCCAAATATTAAATTTCAAATGAGGTATGAAAATTATGAGTATAAAAAAATTACACAAGGATTGAATATCTTACCTATGATTTTATGGACATAATTTATAGAGTATTCATGGAATATTTGATATTTTTGTGTATTCTATGATAATAGCATTGCATATAATTATGTCTATGAAGAAAAGGAGAACCACTTTTGGATCATAATTGATACTCTTAGATGAAAATATTTATAATTTAAATCTAATAAATGTGATTCATTACGTCAAGAAGATTCTTTTTATGGCCATAATATCTCTATTTATTGAATCCCAGTTAATCTAATAAAGATAATGGATGACAAAAAATGGCCAATACCAATGAAAAAAATTTAGGGACATAGTTTCATTTGATTGGATGTAATTTTATTTGTAGTTTGTTCATTATCTTTCTTGATTAGATAACATACTATCCAAGCTTGGAAATAATGGGGTCAAGTTCTTTTGGATTGAAAATGTGAATATTTATTTGAATAATTTATGAAGGGATTGGTCTAAGATCTGATTTTGACTTACAAGAAGGAAGTGGTGGGTTTTTGATATATAGTTATGTATCAAATAATATTCTGGGTTGTTTCCCTATGAATTTTTTTAATGTTGTTACATATGTATCATGGAAATTGATTACTCATGAACAGAACTACCCTACCCATGAACTTTAGTTGTAAGATGTAATCTTTTTCAGGACATGGATACATTTTTTCTATGATGAATGACATGGGATATACACTGTGAATAAGATTGTAAAATAAATATTTTCATATAAATAGGTCAACACGAGGGAAATTTTATTAACAAAAATAATCGAGGAATATGATTTTTCAGTAAATTACCACTCATGGATGGAAAATAATATAATGTGTGTATTGAGAAGGAAAGATCATAGAGTTCTGACAACAATGAGGATTGAGAGGGATCCTATTTTCAAGGATCTAATAAACTGGGATATGGTTATTATTAAAGAGGGTTTGACATCATACAAATTTCAAATATTTGGAAACCATATTTATTATTAAATATACAATGTTCTGAATCTTATTATGAAAGTATTCAAATTAAAATTAAAGTTATGAATGAAAGTAAATTAGAAGACTTCCTTTGTGAATATTCTAATCTAATATTTGGAAAGATAATATGTGTTCCACGTATATGACAACTGAAAAGGTAAATGATGGATGATTTTCCAAGATATATTTCATTATACACTCTCATATAACCATGATGTATAGAGATTTTGAGGAACATTCCTAGTGGGATAACATAAAGTAAGGAATTTATGATTGTGTTTCATGAATTTTGGTTTTCTGACAAGTGATGGTGAAGAGAAAACATCCTAGAGGATCCATGAAACCATTTCATGTTATTATTTTCAAATGAGATGACACAACTATGGGATTTTTTGGAGGAATTCAAAATTGTCCAAAAAATATTGATACAAAATTGGTTATTATTGATTTCTTTACCAAATATGTATATTTACTCACTATAAGTGAATATTTACCTCCTCAATGCCTCACTAGGATCTGTATTAAGACATTGGTAAAACTTATTTAAACATCTCATTCAATCATTCCTCATCATGATCCACATATTACATCAAAATTTTGGAAGAGTCTTCAAGAGGATCATCATACATAGTTTTATTTGAGGAATGCCTCCCATCATCAAACTTATGGACAGTTCAAAAGAAATATTCAAACCTTGAAATATATTTGTAGGTTTTTCTAAAAATACATTCATAGTATTTAGGGTCATTATTTACACATTGTATAATTTTTAAATAATAGGATTTTTCATTTATGTATTTAAATGGAAATGTATGAAGAGTTAAATGAAAAAAGATTTCATACTCCAACATGTTGAGATGAAGTTGGTGAAATAAAATTTATAGGGGAAGAACATGATGAAAATTCAACAAAAATTGTAAAGTTAATTTAGGATAATATTGAATTAGTTAAATATAGGGAAAATAGTAATGCGAACAATCAGGGGATGGATTTGTAATTTCTAGTGGGATGCCATGTTTTCATGAATGTATCACCATGAAAGGGTGTCATAAGTATCAGTATGAATTGAATTAAGATCCCAAGGTATGTAAGACCCTTTAAAATTTTAGTAATGATTGGAGTTTTGGATTACTAGTTGGTAGTGCCACCAAAGCTCTATAAAGTGCATCATGTGTACCACATAGTATTGGTAAGGATGTTGATTCTAGAGACAATACATGTTCTCACATATAAAGAAATATAATATGAACCTAATATTTCATACATTGAAGTTCCCATCTAGATTCTTGATACTAGAGATAATGTATTGATGAATCAAATGGCTTATATAGTAATGGTAATTCATAGAAATTCTAAAATAGGGAACTAATCATGGGGACCATAGAATGTTATGAAAATGAAATACTACTATTTTTTGGAAGGTATTATATAATAATTTTTTATGATGAATCTTTCGTAAGATAGAATAATATGACACCTAATGAATTTATGATATATTTCCTTTTAAATATAAACAGTCTCTTTGATATCATGCAATATACACAACCCCAACATTCAATAATCATAATAATTTAAAAAGACATTCTTATAAAATAATGATAAAATTATTATTTTAATATTTTATGCAACCAAATATTCTAATTTATTAGAATGAATATCAGTTATGAACTTACTTTGTCAAAATAATCATAGGACGAATTATTTTTAAATTCCAATTATAAATAAAAATTTATGGTTTATTAAGAATCTAGTATTTAAATATTAAAAAATATATTTATAATAATTTAGTATAATAATATTACTTATATATTTATTAATTACAAATATGATAGAAATAATTATAAGAACATTTGGATGTAAAATGTGTATTTCCAGAAATCTATTTTTTTCAACTGAAAACTGTTTTTTAATCCATAATTTCTATACATTCTAATTAATTATAAAAAAAAATAAAATGAACGAATCATGTAATTTAATTTTTTAGATTATATACTAAAATATATTAATTTAAAACAATATATGGATGATTACTCGAAATGTAGTTATTATAATATTTCTTATTCATGAAAAATGTATTAAAAAAAACTATTTTCAACACGTTTGTGGGTTTAACATTAAATTAAAATCTTCTAATTCAGTGAATTAGATTGGTTATAATCGATTCCATAATTTTAATCAAAAATATTACTATTAGTAATAAATGTTAACTAAATTTTCAACTATAGTTAATATTAAAAACATTAAAAATTAATTATCATTGTTATGTTTAAAACAACAGTACAAGGGATTAAACTAAGAATATAACTATTAAAATTACCTAAAAACCAAAAATTTCAATTTTATGTATATATTTAGAACTTTTAAAATCTAATGTTCAATAATTCTCTATTTTTATCATTTTTTCATGTGAAACCCATGGAAATGATATATTATTTTCTAAAATTCCAATTGGGTCGTCATCCTCAGTTATAAAATGGAAGACCCTCCCATCCCTTAATCACATTTATCAAGCCTTTTGACTCACCAAAAAATATAAAAAACTCCTACCAAAAATCTATATAAAGATTCTAAATTCCCCCCCCCCAATACCAACCCTTGGTTACCCAGGAAGTGATCTAATGGTGGATTCTCTAAGAGAAGGTAACTGTCTTAATAAAAATATATATTTTTTCTTTTTCTTTTATAAAATTAATTTATGTATTAACACATAGAATATAATAACACACACAAGAACAATATACTGATATTTTATTACATATAAGTCATAATTTTTATCTATATCCTTCCCCATTATTTTAGAATCAAATCCCTTTCTCATGTGTACGACTTACTATCATCTCCAAAAATGGTTTCCTTTGTTTTAAAAAATGGACTCACATGGACATTTATAAAGATAGAAATAATGAATATATATATTATATATATGAAAAGATATTATTTCTTTAAAATTAATATATCATCCACTTAATTACTATTTCTTCCAATAAGTGAATGATATCGTTGCTCGTGCATACGTACAACCTACCATATCCACGAAGTGATGTGATTCATTTTCCGTATCCACTATTCAGGAATAATTTAAATGATTTACATAATTTGTAAAGATATTATTTATAACATTATTATCATTCTTATTATTATGGATCGATATCGTACTAACATTAACTAGAACACTGATTACAAAATATGCATGGTAAACCTATAAAATTAATACCAGAAATAATGAACATAAATAAATATTAATAACTAATGGGTGTTATAATATTATAATACTATCATATATGTTATAAAAAATATGAATATATTTCCTGTAAAAATTAATAACATGATTTTTAAAATTATACCGGCGGTTAAGGAACATTCAACCAATGGAAAGCCCGTGGTAAAATATTTCTTCTCAATTTCCATTTCACTGGAATATATTTTTTATTATGAACCTATTCAATTTTATATAGTTTAAATACATACCAATTTATTTATTTATCATGACTAAAAATTTCTTTATGATAATTAATTTTTATTTCAATTGTATTATTTTAAGGGGTTACAATTTCACTGTTACTGAAGAGGTAAGAATCAATTTTTCAATCTCACTTTATTTTGTGATTACATTTATTTTCACTGAAGGAATCTAATCATTTATCCTTTATAAGATCCAATAATTATATTATAGACTATATACATATGGAATGTCAATACTTTCTTCCAAATTTTCCTCTCATTGGTAATTCAATCAAGAGAATGACCTTTCAAGGCAAAACAATTATTTTACTTATATTTAAATCATATTCATCATTCTTCCATGTCCATTCTTCCAAAATTGTTTTCAAAAGTCCTTTTATTTACTAAGATTATATACTTAGAACATTTCACATTATACATAACTTTTAAAAAAGATATTATATGAATAATTCATCTATTTTTTACATGCGTCTATTTCAAGAAAATGTCAAAAAGGATTGTTTATTTTAATGTATACGATAATATCAATCATACCCACCACCATAACCATTTTACAAATTGTAGCTTATTATAAAAATTTACAAGGTATTATAATACAAATATTTTTAATTAGAGTTTATTTTAATATTTAATATACAATATCTCAATTTATCTAAAAGACAATATTTTTTTCCAAAATCAATATTCCTAGTGAACTAATGGTCAAACCCCATTTCTTGACTAATATTGTGATTGTTAACATTATATTGATACAATCACATTCATGGGATAATTTTTCATTGGACATTACATTTCATTTTAATATCAATATTCATTTTATTAGGTATGTGATTATTGTATAAACCATATACAATTTGAATATACATTGTTTAAATTGACAGTTATTTGAATAACTTGGAAAATAATGGTATATATTTATAAAACATGTAATACATATATTTAATTATATGGAATATAAATGAAATTGAAATATATTATTTGATATATGTGGAATTATTTTTGGCATGCAGTGATTAGTGGGGCCTAAAATAATATAGGTCATCGACGCATAGGATGGTATCATGAGAAAAATCATTTGGCCAATTTAAATTCTTTTGTACCAATAGATTTAAACAATAATAGAAAATTTCAATACTGTATAGATATGATGATATCTATGATCATGAAATCAAATATTATGCATTTCCATTATTAATAATTCTGTGAAAATTATTGATTAGATTTTATCATTGAAATTATCCATGGATGATTTTTTTATCAACTTATTAAATAGAATGTGTTTTCATATATTTACCGTGAGATATATATTATTCCTTATCTATCTATTAATATCATGTTATCGATTAAAAGAAATTAGTGTTTAATTATTTTCTTTTTCCAGATTGAGTATGCATTATCAAATTATGGTAGTCAACTTATTGATTAAATTTCATGTGTGTTTTGTTAATCACTTTCAAGTATTGTTTGGACCTCCTTGATTAAGGATATCTTTCATTATTCATAACCATTGTTTAAAATTTGAGCTTACCTTAATTTTTTCCTTTCCCAAGGATATGAGTATAATTATTTGAATGGGATCAATGATGAAGAATGTCTTCCATTAATATGTTATATATTTTATCCCCAATATAAAATGTGGATCATTTATATATCTTTCTCTCCAAGACTATTAAACTAATCAATATTTTTTGATTTGAAGCATGTTACCTATTATGTTATAAAAAAGTATACATTCGTATCCAGTCATTAGAGTTGGGGTTGTTATATAAGAACATTATAAATATGATATACCTGATTTTTCACAAAGGAAAAAAAACTACATGGAACCTTAATGTTTTATACTTTTAACCTTATGAAATTTCCAAGTAATCCCTACAGTGTTTTACCTTTTCTATTTTCATTTATCTGGTTTAACCATACAATTACAGGTATATACCATACATGGATTCAACGTGGACCTTAAAAAATTTTCTACTGACACTTTTCTTAAGCTCCATCCTAGATCAAAGATTATAAGGATATCATTATCAACCATATATAGTACAGTAGGATTAGGACATTATCAAATTTATCATTAAAAACATATTAAAAATTTTACTCTCCTCAACTTAAATCATTTCATAGAGTTATATTATTTGATAAATACACATAGAACATCATTAAAATGGTATCCTTTAAATAATTAAAAATGAATTCATGTTCAATGATCTCTGGTTATTTTTTCAAAATTCAACTTTTATTTTTAATCATAAAATATTTCATCATAATATTTTATTCAATAGATAAAAATTTCTACTTAATTCAAAAACTATTTAAGATTTTAATAATGGAAAAAATACTTGAATTTGTTTCTTTGATGATATTCTCTCCAATCATTAGAAATAACAGCTAATAATTTAAATTCATATATTTTGTAAATCTATGAATATTCATTGATGGTATATTAACTAAATTCTGGTATATATATATGATACATAAGAAATATAAATATTGTTTTTTAGGACATATTTTTTCATTTCATGTATAAAGCAATATTTTTATTATATACAGTCTCAAAACCTAATCCATTAACCCACATATTCACTCAATTACTAAAAATGAATAATAAGACGATATATATCGGAGTTGAATATTTTATATGACGATATCCTAAACTGGTCATTGAATTTAGTCATTTATTTACTGAAAATGAGAAAATATGATAACACCATGGAGAATCCTAATGGGATGATTAAAACCAATTCTATGGGATATAAGAGGTTGTAGATTATGATAATTCATGGAAGAACCTCCCTAAAAAGAACATATATTTTCATATTCTTCCTTAGCACCATCAGGTGCCTGGATACCGTTTTTGAAATGAAAATCCATCTCGAACATCATTTGATTCAACACAGACTATTTATTTCATTGGAGATGAGTCATCCTTTGGATACAACATTCAGGATCTTTAGTAAACACATTCAAATAATTTCATAGTCAATGAAAAAAAATCAGTGTAGGGTAATCCATTTATAGTGTTCCAAATTTCCATTAACGTTTTGTCTTAATATTTCATGCATGGGAGATCTTGCTCGTGGATTTATATTATTATTTACAATATAATAATTTTTATTAGACTCATTTGATCTATATTAGTGGTACCAAATCCATCCCTTTAATTCGATTAATGATAACATTTCTAAAAATAAGGTGAAACTAAAAATAATCTGCATTGTGGTTTTTATTAAAAGTTAAGATTAATCAGACTATCCTTATGCTAAAATGTTACGTGTAGCATTTATATTTTTTACCCTTAAAAAGAGTGTTCAGTATAATGTTTATCTCTATTTATATTTATTTAGAGTGTTCAATATAATGGTAATCCTCATTTACCCATACATAGAGAATTTATCATAAGGGTTACACAAACATACCATTATATGAAGCAGTCTATGCAAGGGTCATTCTGTATTATATTTTAATAGATCGATCAATGTATGGGTGATCTCCACATACCCTTATATAGACCAACTTATTTAAGGGTAATCCCTTCACACCATTGTTTATACTAGTCTACGTAAGGGTTAACTGTATTAACATTACCTAGATGGATTTATGGAATGGGAAGAATATGTTACATTTATTCAATTCACCTACTTAATAGTATAGTATTTTTCCTTCACATAGGGTACCCCTACTCTATACATGTAGTGAATTTTTTTATTTATATTATTTTGATTTTTTTTTATAATTTCTATGTTTTAAAAAATTAAATTTTTTTATATTTTATAATATTGATTAATTATTTAATTATAATGGGTATATAATTAATTATTTAATCATTACGAAACATTTATTATTAATTATTTCTAATAGATAAAATGTTAATATTTTAAATGAATTTTTAAAAAATTATATGCCATGTCTTATGATCTTGAAATAAAATACTTATTTAGAAGTAAAAATGTGTAATTTATAAAGAGTTATAAATTATGAAATTTTCCCAAAATAGAAAAAACAAAATTTATTATGAATGGCTTATAATTAATTGAATTTTAATTGTTAAAATTAAAGGGCCTTATATTGGATATTATTTAAGCCACAAAAATGATTTTTGATGATTGATATGATCATTCTTAAATAATACTAAATATACGATTTTGAGATTATCTACAAGGTTTACATAATAGAAATTGAATTATAAATTATAATTCATAAAATATCATATCTTTCTAATAAAAATATCATATAATGAAGTATATAAAATATTACATATATATAGAGGGTTTATATTAAAAAATATGGAATGTTCATAACATAATGAAAACATTATAAAATGTTAATAATTAGATTTTATTTATAAATAGTTAAAAAATTGTTATCTCATGATAAAATATTTGAATTGTTAATTTATTTAAATTTTATCCCATATTCTATTTGTAGATATTGATAATATTATAAATTTGGTATTATTTCTTAAAAATATGAAACTACAACTCTGAAATAGATAATTTCCTATCATTTTAGGTCTGAAAATTAGTTTCTTATTTTAGAGATATTGAGATCATATTTTATTAGAAATAATGAAATTCAATTTACTTATTGAATATATTTTATGAATATTAGGATTTAAATATTTGATGAATTGAATTCTCTCTTGAGCAAACTATCCTTATGTAGATGGATAAGGGGTGAGTTCACCTACCGTCCTAGATGCTTATTCCATATATAGAAAGGTGAATGGAATTGGATATCTATCTCCCTAGTGTTACTCATGTAAATTTTATCATTTTCATATAACTCTAAATAGTTACATGATGTTTTCACATACCAAATACATATGATGAATAAGGATATATTTGAATATATTTTGTCTTTTTTTGTGAAACATAAACTATGGGTTATGTATAGAGTAACACATCAATATGGGTTTAACATATTTATTCGGTGGGTAAGAGTATAATTACACACTAAATCACTAGAATCATGAAAAAATAAAAATAATAACTGAAGAGAAAATAGTGATAATAAATCCCCTTAAAATAAAATTGTCTAGATTCCATCATAATCAGAACCACTTAGGACCTTGACCATCCAACTGAGAGGTTTCACACCAATGTGGGATGCCCCAGAATTAACTTGTGTAAGGTAAAAAATTAATGTGTGACATTGGAAATTCTTTGGGATGTTTCAAAACAATGTGAGGTCCCCATGGATAGTTATATGTTTGATTTCTGATTTTGGAAAATATCATTTTGATACAAAATGATAGGAAACCATAATATTTAGATAACCCACGTTATAGAGTTGTCCATATACATTTTATGTATTAGAATTTTATTTCTATTGAACTATTGAAGAGATAAAAATTAATTGATTGATATTACACACAACCTATATATATAAAATATGAGTTTAATATAAAATAAGGGTTATTTTCTTGTTGAAATATGGATGTTGTAACACTAAATAATATGATTTATTTTTAAAGGGTTCATAATTTGTGTGGGTTTCAAATTAATAATAGCCTTTATTATGTTGTAATAAAACATGTTCCCATATAATAAAAACAATTTTTGTAGATGAACATCATCATCATCACTAAAAAATCATTCAGACTAATTAATAAAACATGAAGTTTAATTAAAGTTACACATAAGACTGTTGATTTCATTAAAGTTCATAAGGAAAAGTAATGTGTCCGAACAAGTCCTTCATGAATAACAAGTTGTTTATATTGTTCAAAAAATTAATTTCAAATCTTAACAGGTATAAAAATATTCACTTATGGTTTTCAATTAAATTATATGATATTTTTTATCAGAAATTTATTTCTTTACTTATATATTATTTATTACAAGAAATACTAGTGGGTTGGAGAATGCACTGTTTCATTAATGATTATTCTAGTTAGGGATTTAATTATAATTCTATCCATTGGAAATGTTCTAACAAGATGAATTAATTAAGTAAAAATTTTCTTATATTATCAATGAATTAGGATTTCATAATATAGAAACATTATGACTGGATTATAGTAAGGTTTAGATAGTATAAATTGATAGATGTTAAAATAATATGTAGAAATGTATTATGGAGTTTTCCATAATTTTTTATCGATAATATAGACAAGTTTATTAAAACATAGAGGTAAAATAATGATGAAGAAACATATATAATTCCCATATAATAGATTAATGACGATTAGATTGAGAATTTTAGCAATCCTACTGCAAAGAAAACATTATTTTTATAAAATTTAAATCAATTATTATTACATATATATTATATAAAAAATATTTAATAAATATATAAATACATTTTAGGTTAGAAGATATGAACATAATTGGATCATATTGTTTAATTATACATAATTAATCAAATGAGTTACAATATTTATAACTTGGATACTTCATTATTAGATTCAATTAGCATATAGTTTTTATTTTTGAACTCGTTTTTTCCTATAATATAATATAATCCAATGTTTTCTAAAAAACGAGATGTGGTTTATGATACACATTGTTTGGATTTTGTTAAATTCAATAAAATGATTTAAGGGATACATAAAGTGGATTATTATATGTCATAAATTAATCCTTTTTTTCATTATATAAATATACTAAAAATATGTTTGAATTCAATAAATTTTTACTCTCTATTCACAATGTGTTTATATGAAATAAAAAAGAAAAGTAATGTATTTGTTTTACTATTGAATTAACATTACAAATTGGTAAAAGTTAAAAAAAAAAGAAGAAACATTATTTTAATGGTTTGAAAATGTTTCCTCAAGAATCAAATTTAGGGAATTAAAAGAATGGATTTTTAATAAGGAAGATTAATAATTCTATATCATATGGTTTTTCAATATACCTAAATGATATTAGGAAGAAACATGGAATTCCCATGTCTATAATGGATTTTGTTGAAATTAATTCATCTATTTTCAGAGGTATATGACTATATATATATTGTATAACTATTTGGAATATATAAGAGTTCAAAATAGAATGATAAATTGATTATGATTTTAGATAACATTTATAAATAAAAAAATATCTAAAGAAACTATTTACTTATAAAAGAGTTTATCACGCTCGGATGAATCTATGTAGAAAATGTGTAACTTCATCTCATTTCACTAATATAATAAGACAAGTTGTTAGTTAACAAATAATTGTAAGGATAATATTGATATGTTAAATTTTATACATGCGGTTTATTATTCATCGGGATGAAAAACCTATTTAGAGTAGTATATAAGGGATAAATTTTTATAAAGGTAACTTATTTATTTAACTATTTGTTAAAATATTATGGATTCTGAATCCCACTCATAATTAATATTTTTTACAGTAGACGTATTTTCATCAAAAATACACTAAATATATAGAACACCATTTATGATTTGGATAATGTATTTTATTTTTTGATTGTTCATACTAAGAGGAAATAACTGTTAATTCCTAAAATAATATCAATTTCTAATATCAAAGAATGTTATTGTAAAATGAATATAAGATTTTATTGAGATAATGTTTGATATTATGGAAGATTAAGAATATAATATTTATGATTATACCAGTTGATGATTAATGTGTTTTTCTTTAAATGTAATAAAGAGGCTAAAATAGGTGAAAAAAATAAAGAGTTACATTTATTTATCATGGATAAATATAGATCATTGATTTTTTAATGCACTAGTAAAATTTACATAGATAGTTAAAATTTATCCAAATATTAATTGAGATGTTCTTATAATTAAATACTGTAAAAAATTATACTTTTCCAAATATTTCAAGGAAATATATTAATTGAATTTCTTCTAAAGATGATGATGGTGTTCATTGAGTGATTATTATGGGAAAAACCTAAGTTGACATTGTAACATTTAATATTATGAGGTTAAGAATTATTAATAAATTCATGTTCATAACCCTAGTCATATTATTCCAAATTATAACTATTATTCAAATTGTCTTAAATCATATATGTTACTCACTAAAAATGTTTAGTGGGTTTTTTGTAATATGGACACATTGAGATATAATAAGAATTTTATATATTGTAATGATTTAATGATACCACAAAAAATGAACTATAAATATGGATAGAATAAAAAATTTTATACAAGATATGGTAGACAACTAAAAAATTTGGTTTTTGTTAAATATTATTAAAAGAGTTTTATGGATATAAATTGAATCATATAAAATTTAACCTCGATTTTTTCATTCCATTATGTAGGATGAATATATATATATACACAGATCATGATGTGTAATGATAATTGATCTCTCAGTGTTTGACTTAGAGTTATCCCTAACTCATGTTCATATTCTAATATTATAGTTTATGATGAAATGTTTAGGTTTGGGTGTGAATGGTTCTTGTGTGTAGATACAGAATATGATCATGAAGAATATAACATAGAATATGATTCTTCACATATGCTGGATGATCCATGATGTCTACTACATGGACTACCATACTCATATGTTTGGTTCACTATGGGTTAATAGAACACAATTAAGTACCCATTATCAAATGGTGGTGACATACCAAGCTATACAACCATTCTACTTTGATACCTCACTTACATAAGTTTTAAAATAACATAGCCAATATAGGGGTTGTTGGGTATATTGATAATAATTTCATCAATTGAATATTAACTTATATGGTATTTTCCCTCTCATAAGAGGATCATGACATTAGTACCCTTCATTGTGATATACTATTAAAGTGTGAAGACATTGGTAGATATTATATATCTACCTGAATAAGGGATATGTGAATTAGTAATCCATAAAGATGAAATAAATGTGATTTATTCCTCTATCATTTCATATTATAATCTATGAATATTGAATGTTTGAGTATGATATACGATATTTACATACTCTATGTTATATGGTCACTCGATGTATTTGACAAAGTTAATATATGATATTTCTTGTTTTCATATGATGAAGACCAATGAAACAAGTCTTGAGATACAAGTGTTTGATGGAGGAGATGTAATATCTATTTATAGCATGAGCTATACTAATTATTTTCTATTGGCATATCATTTCTTATATTTTGGAATTTGGTGACTCATGTCACCTGTAAATGTTATAATGTCTTATTAGGCCACACATTACTGTATAATGCATGGGGAATGAGTGTTACATGGGGAGTTACTCTAAAATTGTGTTACATTTGATCCAAAAGTGTTTTTATGGGTATTATAACATATAATGTTAATCTTAGTGATATTAATAATGGATTTTAAAAAAATAAGAAGGTATCAAATTTTTTTCCCAATATGAATTACAATATAATATAAAATGGCTCAATGACTTTAAGTATCTAGTTACAGTGTAATATTGAAGGAGATATTCCCTAAAACATTATATGTATATGATTCATATATAATGAAAAAATTTATTTTCATGCGTAGGTATATCGTTCCATGAATAATATTTTTACATTCTATATATCCTAGACACCCGTTCCATTCACCCATATAAAATATTATTTAATTAAAAAATTTCAGAACATGACATGTATAGTAGGTGATAAATGGAAATGATAAATGAATAAAACGATCCTGGAATTTACCCATACATTATCATTTCATTAAAAAATTCATTGGCATCGATTAACATCCACGTAGTCTAGAAAAAGAAACATATTTTTGATGGTAGTGGGTGTGTGATTTTTATGATTCTTTGAAATAATCCCTTATACAATAAGATCTCTTATCCATATTCTTTAGCACACCTATGTTCTAGTAAACCATGTTTGAATGAAGAATCCCACTCAAATGTTGAGATATTCAATATATCCCATGGATAACTCTAGATGTAGGGCTTCCTCCATCTTCCATTTTAGTAATCTTCATTACAGTGACTTAATTAATTTATATATCATTACATTTTGTATCATAAACACCTAATAATTACTACCCATATATTGTGAGTCCAAGAATAATTGGTTGAATAGGTTCATAATTTTTCAACGTGAAACCCAAATAAAACATATTTATTTTATTCTCTATAATGATCTCCTAAATCCATTATACATCCAAAAAATTCTTTGGATAAACATGTGAATACTTAGAATAAAGGGAAGAACTAAAAATAATTTTAAGGAAAAAAACATGAGGAGGTATCATAACATTTGAGTCAATGGTAATACCTGATATCTTCAAAGACAATTCACATGAGTAATCACATAGAAACATATCATAAGTAAAATGGTATCATTATATAATGGATTTATGAACCCAGATTTTCTATGAGTTATATATACTTTAAATTTTGTTCTAATTATTTTTCATGGACCTGTTATATATTCCAAATTAGGTCACAAAAGTCTTAGGGGTGTCTAGGGATTCTTTAGAGCACATAACATTAGTCGATGGAGAAAAAAACATGGTTTCATGATTAGTAGAAACCAATCTCACTAGTATAGATAGTTTCCTATTATTTTATGGTGATTTACCGAGGGGAAATCAGGGCACATCGTCTAACCTATACATGATTCAAGTTGTTCATGCTAGTGTGGGTGGTCTATATAATTTATCACATATATATTTCATGGTTGGCACGTAATTTCTGAAACCATGGAAACTAACTGTATGAGTCCCCTCATTATATAGTAAGGTGAACATGGTCGGTGCATGGTTTGGCCAACCTTGCCACCAAACCATGAATCCCCCTCGTTTTTTGGTAAAATTTCAAAAATTCCATTAATGACTTATATATTTACCACCCCTTATACTATTTTATATTTCCAACATTAGGGAGCTACTTTTTCTCATAATGGAAGCCTTAATTATCCTCAAACATGGTTTATCGAAAACGTCTACATTCAAATTTGGATTCAATATTTGTTTTTCTCATTAAATTATTCTTTGTATGTGATTTAATTGTTTAGATTAGTTCTTTACTTTTAAACATCTCTATAAAACTATTTATATACATGATCATGTTTCTTATTTTCTTAGGGTTGACTTGTTCTTATATTTTATTCAGAATTAGGCCAAACTAAGGGATGATATTGGACAAGGAGTTTGAAACATGATTTTTTAGGAAGTATATGACTCATTATTCATAATATCACCATTTTATAATCTTTTTACGTTGTGTAAACACATTTTTCACAAGGTGTTTAATATGAAATTTATAGTATGTGCTTATAATCATTGTACACGTGTTATGGAGACCTATTCATATACATTCATCACATTGTTGGGGGTTATGACATCAATGCCTACAACCATTAGTATGGTGTTTTTTATTCTATTGTAACCCATGTTCAGTTTTTCTGTGCCACCATGCAGGTGGGAAATAACTTATCATTGATAAGTTATGTGTTTTAATTAATTATTTAATATTACTACTGTAAAATAGAATGTATATTTATAGATATTACTATCCATAATAAAATTGTAATTTTATTTTTAATTTGATAAATGACCATAAATCACAGAGTCTTGCTAAATAAAATAAAATGTTTTCAAACTAATAAATGTCTATGTATGTCAATGTGATATTGGTTTCATTCCCAATCTAACCATGAAACATCAGATAAAAGGTAATGGATGAACCAAATGAATTATTCATTGGAATTTGTATATGTATAGATAACACATATCCATTATTCATATAATTAAATGAATTGGTTTCGTGTATTGTATAGCCCTTTCACCTTTTAGGAATGGAAATATAATGAACCTATTGAATTATAAAATTGAATGTGTATTACTTGGACTATATTGACTAATGATTTATATATACGGTTCTAATTTCATATGAAACTTATTATTTTCCAAAGTGTGTTTTTACAAGAGCTAGCCTCAGATTCCTAAGGAAAATCATTGAGCCTAGATAATTGCATTACGATTCAAGATACTAGTTCCTAAAGAAGATACCAACCTTGGAACGTGGTCCACGTCTACTAGAGGATTCCCCACTTGACACTACATGATCCCTTTACTATATTTTTGGAGATCAAGATTCCTCAAATACACTCCTTGGATCTTATTTGATGTCTTGGAATATGCGGTTCCATGGATTTACCCCATTATTAACAGTCATGCTTATCCCTGTATTACTATGAATGAGCTCTATTTAATTAGATAGAGTCATTAACAATGGTATTTCTTGGATGTTTCCCATTAGATTAAACTAATAATCCTTATTTTTAGACTATATGTTATCACTGAGATGGTTCAATCCCTATGTTAAAGGGTGCCTTATTTTACCCAGGGATCCTATTTCATTATTATCATCAATACATGAATCCTTGGTTATATCATTGATCATATTACATTATCAATATCATATACAATAAAGTTGACACTTATTATAAAGTGGAATGTAATTAAATAAATGGTACATGTTCAGACACCAGCTGAGGATGATGAATCTATGGACTGTTAACATTTTTGTATTGTCTTTACCATTATATATATACATGAACACTATCAGTTTATATCCATAGATTGAACTTTATAGTCATTGTTGGTAGTGGTATAAAGAGATTTATCTCACACTCGATTGAGGTTTCTGATAGTACCCCAGAATATTGTATGTATGTAGGTGTTGATAAGGGGAAGCATTCCTTTTTGGACCCCATTCTTTCTTTCTTATTTATTGGGGATATTGGTAACATATGATCCTAAAAGTGTTCACAATGATGGTAATTTTTTGCCTTGTTTTTTATTCTGTTGTATAGGATGTATTGAAAGCTTCGATGTATACCAATTTCCTAGTTCTATATATACAAGAAACTACATCATCATATTTTATATACCTTATTCTATATGTTTTGAGTTGATTATTATTATCCTATGATCATAGTTTTGTTATTAATTATTATGCTTCTACTGTTTCTATCATTTCTATTATTATTATTTCTACTATTCTTCAGTATAACATTAGGGAATAGCCTCCCCGCAGACACACCCTAGGATATCAATGTAAGTAGAAAGCCTCTAGTATTTCATGATTCATGCTTGAGTCCATTTATCCCATATGATTGAGAGATATTTGAGTGACACCCAGGTCTGGACATCTCAAAATTGAATTAGAGGATTTTTTTCATCTCCTCAATTTTTTATTATTATTTGAAAATGTATATATGAGATTAAGAACATATTTTCGTGTGGTTATGAGATGTTACTAGGAGTACCTAACCCATGTTTTGGGTAAATAAAATGATTAATGGGAAAGCTAAATTACTATTTTATATTTTTCTTATTACTATAAATATACATTCACCATTGGCTGATGACCATGAGTTGTGATCTTTTATATGCTTTATGGATATTATAAATTGTCTGAAAATGAAAATGATAATTTTTTTAAAGCATAATTATAGGAACATAGAAATCACATTCTATGAATATTATACGTGATATATGTTAATTTAACTACATTCCATGCTTTTATTTCATGACATTGTTCTGTTATCCATGGTTGTTATGACAACCCTGCTTTTATTACAACTTAAACATGCTTTATTACAAAAAACATCACTTGATACAACAAAGAAGATCGAGAGGTTTAGTGTCTTTGGGGCTTAGGATCATTACATAAAAACTTTAAACTTGAAACACAACATCCTTATTGAAAACTTCCTTTACATGACCACTACATTCCTTCGTACTTAGCATTGCATGGGATAACCTGAGGACATGCATAAGAAAAGGGTGAGCTATAAAGCCCAGTAAGGGAGTACATAATGAATAACATGAGGAGTACAATACATGTTAGGCAATAGGCATATCAATAGAGCATAAGAGAGACATGAACATAAATGCATGATAAAGCATGATAATCATAACATGGAAATGTGGCAACAACACTTAACAATGAATTAGCATGAGCCAAGGCTCATTGCACATGGAGCATGAGTAAACCCTCATTGCACTTGAAGCACGAGTAAACCCTCGTTGCACTTGAATTAGCATGAGTCAACACTCATTGCACATGACGTATCATGATACTATACTTTACCCAATGCATTGGAGCGCTATCAGGGCGCACCCTTCTTAAACATTTCATTTCATGCATAGGTGTGCCACATGGATCATAAAACATGGATTCATAAAACATAATCATTTCTTCCACGATAAAGGAATGTGGAATTCATACATGAAACTTTACAATCAATACGTATATGTGCATAAAGGTGAATACCCTTGATGGAGAAATGGGCATGGTATTCACTACACAAAGACATTGGCTTAGAAAATTGGTGCGATTTCGGCAGCGTAACGGCGTGACATAAGTATTCATAAAAAAGGTTGATGAGAGAGAAAGGGGTTCCTCATCATATTTACATGTAATGGACAGTAAGGAGATCATATATATACATGTCCCAACAATAGAAATGGAATTTAGATTCATGATACAAAAGTATTGCTTGAATGTAAAAGAAAATAGAGAGAAGTTCCTTTCGGAATTTCGGCATAGTAACGGGTGTACATGGGAGGCATTTAATGAGAGAGAAAGGGTTCTCCCATCATTCAAACAATAAGAGGGCAGTATGGGGGAGGTGCGAAACCATACCCCAACATTCATAAATGAAATTAAAAGGGCAATACAACTTAAAGAAAATTGACAAAAATGAGAAAGGAAGAAAAACCCTTACTTGGAAGTGTGCTTCCAAAGGCTAGAGAGAGGCTTGTGAGAGGCTTCTTGGGAGCTTGGGGCACCTTGAGAGGATTCTAGAGAGAGTAGGGCAGAGTTTGGACGAACTTCAAGGGCTTTGAGTGAGGAGGAAGTGGGAGCTTGGGTGGGTTTAAATAGGAAAGGTGAGAGAATTTTTTATTATTTAGGTTTGGGACCCCTTATATTAAAATAATCCAAACCACAAACCATCCCATGGTATTTGCCCATGGTTTATGGAAAAAGGGAAGAAGAAAACAATATTTTACAAGGCCAAGGTCCGAACTTATTAAAAAATTAGGGTTGCTTATGTGGAGGTGAGTCACACTCCCATGGAAATTAATTTAAAAAGGCAAAGTGTTGAATAAGTCTTGAGGGCTCCATTAATGCTTTGAAAAGTGATTCAAACAAACCCAAAACCTCATTATTTTAATGATAAAACACATATTGGCCGAACATAAGGATTATGGTATTTTATTACATCACCATTGGGTCATTATGATGTCATAAAACACATTATATATTTAAATGGTATTTAATTTTTACCCAAAAATTTGACTGTCTCAGAAAATTATGAAAAATCCACCGTTGGATAATTTCGACGTTCTGATTCCAAAAATAATATTTATTTTATCTAAATAATTTTCTAAATATGTGAATTTTCACTTTTAAAATAAAAACCGACATTTATAAAAAATTCACGGGTTTTGACAGAAATGGCTTTCAAACCTTAATAAAAATTTTAATTGCATTCATAAAATTATAAGATCATTTATATTTAATAAAAATTAATTTAATATTAATAATAATATTTTATTAAAATATTATTTAATTCAAAAATCCTTTAATTTAATAAAATATAGTTCTTAATTAAATAATAACTAAAAACATCATTTGTACTTTAAAAACTAATTACAATGCATCAAAAATGACTAGAAATAATATTAAATATTATATACAAAAATAATGTACATGAACATGGTGCTACTTATTTGTTACATAACCCCTTAAAATAGCCGCATAAGACCTAAGGGTAAGGTGTGCGATGGTGACAGACTCTTGGGGTTGCTCGGATAACATCGCTCGAGTGGTAATTTCAATCAACTTCCACTTTTCCCGTAGACGATCACGTTCGAGCTTGACTTGATGAAGCTCAGCTTGGGCTTGGTCAAGGGCAAAGCCCAAAGACGCCACCTCCTTTCCGAGCTCCGACAAATGGGCTTCGTAAGGGGCAATTCTACTGGATGAGGCCATCGCTTCCTTTGTCTGAGTAGAAAATTGGTTCGTTAAATCCTTATATTTAAACTACCCAGATGATCACTGTTCAACGGCTATAAAAGTAACGGTCACAAATCTTGACGTTAAACTAAAGAAGTTGACATCATATAAAAACATAAAGAAACATTTAACTGGATCAAGAGGGATTTTCCATTAATGAAATTTTGGGTCGTTACAACATTCCCCCCTTAAGAAATTTCGCCCTCGAAATTTTCCTTTTCCCACACTAAAACAAATGTGGGTAACTTAGCTTCATCATATCCTCCGACTCCCAAGTTGCTTCTTCAAACTTGTGGTTTCTCCACAACACCTTGACGAGGGGCATTGTCTTATTTCGTAGAACTTTTTCTCTACGATCTAAGATCTTCACTGGTTGCTCCTCATAAGAAAGATCGTCTTCTAATTGTACCACCTCTGAAGAGAGTACATGTGAAGGGTCTGGTATGTACTTCCTTAAGAGGGATACATGGAAGACATCATGCACCTTGGCCATAGTAGGTGGAAGTGCTAGTCGATAGGCCACAGCCCCAACACGATCAAGAATCTCGAATGGGCCGATGTACCTTGGACTTAACTTCCCTTTCTTTCCAAACCTCATGACCTTCTTCCACGGAGATATGCGTAAAAACACCATGTCTCCGACTTTAAACTCAAGGTCTCGTCGAAGATTATCTGCATAACTCTTCTGTCGACTTTGGGCTGCCTTGATATGCTGCTGAATGGTTTTCACCTTCTCCACCATTTCTTCGACCATTTCTGGTCCAAGCAGCTTACGTTCACCGACCTCATCCCAACATGCCGGTGTTCTACACCTTTTCCCATACAGGGCTTCATATGGTGCCATTTGGATGCTTGAGTGGAAACTATTATTATAAGAGAACTCAACCAGAGGAAGATGCTGATCCCATCCTTCTTTAAAGTCCATTGAGCACGCTCTCAACATATCCTCAAGTGTTTGGATAGTCTGCTCGGATTGGCCATCAGTTTGAGGATGATAGGCCGTACTGAAGTTCAGTTCAGTATTCAGAGCATGTTGAAGACTCTTCCAAAACTTAGAGGTAAATCTTGGATCTCGGTCCGACACAATAGATAGTGGTACTCCATGCAACCGTACCACTTCCCTGATATATATCCGTGCCAGTTGATCCAAAGAGAAATCCTCTCGAATAGCAATGAAGTGTGCAGTCTTTGTAAGACGATCCACAATAACCCAGATTGCGTTGTTGCTTTTGGATGTCCTTGGAAGTCCAGTGACGAAGTCCATGGTGATGTTCTCCCATTTCCATTCTGGTATGGGCAATGGTTGCATCATCCCCTTAGACTTCTGCCTCTCTGCCTTCACTTGCTGACACACCAGGCACTTTGATGTATATTCGGCGATCTCCTTCTTCATATTATCCCACCAAAAGTTTTCTCAGAGATCTCGATACATCTTTGTGCTCCCTGGGTGAATAGAGAAATTTGAACTATGTGCATCATCCAAAAGTTCCTTCTTCAGCTCCGAACTTGATGGGACACATAGTCTTTTTCCAAACCGCACAATTCCTTCTTCATTAACATTAAACTCTGAGGATTTTCCCTTTTTGATAGCTTCCACTTTTTCTTGGATTCTCGCATCATCCTTTTGAGCATCCTTTAACCTTTCCAAAAGAGATGGTTGAGCAATCATTTGTGAAAGGATTGATGATGTTCCCTTCTTTATGATTCCCACGTCCATCTTCATCAAGTCTAAGAAGATTGGATCCTTCTCAATTCTCATCACTGATAGAATTGCTGGATCCTTTCTACTTAGGGCATCCGCCACCTTGTTCGCCTTCCCAGGGTGGTAATGTATTGAACAGTCATAATCCTTGATGAGCTCTATCCATCTTCTCTGGCGCATATTAAGCTCTTTCTGTGTGAATATATATTTAAGACTCTTGTGGTCAGTATATATCTCACATTTCTCCCCATAGAGATAATGCCGCCAGATTTTCAAGGCGAAGATCACCGCCGCCAACTCCAGATCATGCGTTGGATAGTTTCGCTCATGGATTTTCAACTGCCTTGAGGCATAGGATATCACTTTATCATTCTGCATCAGCACACATCCTAATCCCTTCTTCGAAGCATCACTGAATACCACAAAAAGCTCCCCACTTGTGGGTAAAGTGAGCACAGGTGCAGTGATAAGCCTCCTTTTCAACTCCTTGAAGCTTTCTTCGCATTCATCACTCCAAGTAAACTTTACTCCCTTTCGAGTTAGCTTGGTAAGAGGGTTGGACAATCGTGAGAAGTTTCTCACAAATCGTCGATAATATCTAGCTAACCCCAAGAAGCTACGGATATCAGTTACCGATGTTGGCCTCGGCCATCCCTCAATTGCATCTGTTTTGGAGGGGTCCACAGATATCCCATTGCTTGTGATGATATGGCCCAAGAATGAGACCTCCTTCAACCAGAACTCACACTTGCTGTACTTGGCATAGAGCTTCTCCTTGCGCAAAGTCTCCAGTACAGTTCTTAAATGCTCCTCATGGTCCTCCTTGGTTTTGGAGTATATCAGAATATCATCTATAAAGACTACCACAAATTTATCTAGGTAATCTCTAAAGACTCTATTCATCAAATCCATGAATATTGCTGGAGCATTGGTGAGTCCAAAAGGCATTACTATGAATTCATAGTGCCCGTACCTTGTACGAAAAGCAGTCTTGGGGATATCTTCCTTCTTCACCCTTACTTGATAATATCCCGACCGCAAGTCGACCTTGGAGAAGTATTGATCTCCACGCAGCTGATCAAACAAGTCATTGATTCTTGGGAGAGGATACTTGTTCTTTATCGTGATTTTGTTAAGTTCACGATAATCGATGCAAAGCCGCATTGACCCATCCTTCTTCTTGACGAAGAGGACTGGTGCACCCCATGGTGATGCACTTGGGAGTATAAACCCTTTATCCAGATTCTCCTGTAGTTGTTTCTTCAGTTCTTCAAGCTCAACCACAGCCATTCTATATGGAGTCTTGTATATTGGTAGTTCCCCAGGTATAAGTTCAATTGAGAACTCAACATCTCTTCTTGGAGGAAGACCAGGAAGTTCCTCGGGAAATACTTCAGCGAATTCCCTCACAATAGGCATTTCTTCAAGGGTGGTTTCTTCCTTGGACTCAATCATCTGAGCCAGATATGCGTGCTCATAAGGCAGTAATATCCATGCTTGAGATGATGGAGCTAAAGGAGATTCATCTTCCTCCTGACACTTGTAAAGAATCGGGGGTCGATTCTCCATATGGAGTGTGATTTCCCTCTCCCGACAATTTATGTTGGCTCTATATAAGGAAAGCCAATCCATGCCAAGAATTTCATCAAATTCCACCAAAGGGAGTATGACGAGGTTCGCCGGGAAATTCAATCCACAGATTATAACAGGGGAGGACTTATACTCATGGGATGCAATGATTGCCCCATTTGCCGTACTCACCGACATCTTTACTTCCATGATTTGTGGTGGTGTAGGGATTGTTCTACTAAACTTTTGAGATATAAAAGAATGCGTAGAACCTGAATCAAAAAGTACGTTCGCTATTCTTGAATGAATAACTAGCGTACCTGTCACCACTTCGTTGTCGGGGTTCACTTCGGCAGAAGTGATGGCAAAAGCTCTTCCTTGCTGTCTTGGAGGTTGTTGATTGCCTCCGATAACCCTTGGATTAGGGCACTGATTCGCAAAATGACCCGGTTCTTTGCATTTGAAGCATTGAACAACGCGTTGAGGTTCGAACGGAGCGTTCCTCCCCTCCGTCGCAGCCGCGGGTCCTTCTTGCTGACAGTTAATAGCTAGGTGCCCTTCTCTTCCACACTTGAAGCATTTTCTTGTCCCCCTAAGGCAATTTCCAGGGTGCTTCTTTCCACACTTTTGGCAAGTGGGGTGCTGGAATTTCTTAGCGCCGTTGGATTTATCCATCGGACCACCAGCATTGAAGTCCACCTTCCGTTTCTTGTCCCCATGATACCCCTGTGATTCTCCGATCTCCATTTCAACCTTAAGGGCACATCGGACAATTTCCTCATAGCTGTCGAAGTCACGGATCGCTAATGCTTTCCGCAAGCTAGGCTTCAGCCCACCAAAGAAGCGGTCAACCTTGCATTCGGGGGTAACGACAAAGCCGGAAGCGTATCGTGCAAGCCTTGTGAAGTTTGCCTCGTACGCTCCCACAGATTCCTCATCTTTCTGCTTGAGGGAAAGGAAGTCCCTTTCCATCTTAAGACGGAGGGTGCGTGGAAAATATTTATCGAAAAACATCTTCCGGAATACCTTCCATTCCAAAGCCTCGATCTCCTCCTCAGGCTTCGTATTTTTGATCAACGTCCACCATTGATCAGCTTCACCCTCCATACGATAAGCCGCCAGGAGAACCTTATCTTTTTCAGAGCATTGGAGGATGGAGAATATCTTTTCAATGGAGTTGATCCATTGTTCAGCAATCATGGGATCAGATGATCCACTAAAAGTAGGAGGCCTTTGTCTCATGAAGCTTTCAATAGAGACTTGTTCTTTCTTAGGGGGGGTTGAACGTTCCTCTTGACCAGTGTTTCTATTCAAAACTTGAGTTAGCTGAGAGAGGAGCGTGACAAAGTTCGCGATTCCCGCTCCCATTGGATTGGGCATCTCATTGGTACAATCGTCACACTGATCTTCACAACGGTTGTTAGCCCGAGTTCTCCTATTACCGGCCATTGGTTGGAATAAAAGGAAAGTTAGGGGTAACACATAAAGGATAATCCAAAGACAAAAGTTGATGACTTATAAATAAACTTTAATCTCTTTAACTCATGAGTCTATAGGATTCAACCTAGGCTTTTCATGATCTACCTTCTAACATATATTCTTAGGGGCATTTTTCCCTTAATAAGGGTTCATACTAAGATTGTGAATTTATCAAAACATATCCCCCGGGAGTGTCGTAACCAAGAGTGCAGCAAGGCCCGTTGTCGTGCACCAGTTCCCGTTCGAGTCTAGCTCAAAGCGGTGTTTTCGGGTTTTACCCCTAGGATACATCTGTGCCAGAGCCGCCTCTACCTGCTCGTATCCAGACAGGGATGTATTTGTTTGATAAACCACTTACTTAGTATTTACCAAAATTTAGGGATGTTTTTATTATGCTTAGTCTTGTATCTAAGGCTTTACTAGGGTTTCCTAATCCCAAAAATAACTAAACCTATCCTCTGATACCAACTATGACAACCCTGCTTTTATTACAACTTAAACATGCTTTATTACATAAAACTTCACTTGATACAACAAAGAAGATCGAGAGGTTTAGTGTCTTTGGGGCTTAGGATCATTACATAAAAACTTTAAACTTGAAACACAACATCCTTATTGAAAACTTCCTTTACATGACCACTACATTCCTTCGTACTTAGCATTGCATGGGATAACCTGAGGACATGCATAAGAAAAGGGTGAGCTATAAAGCCCAGTAAGGGAGTACATAATGAATAACATGAGGAGTACAATACATGTTAGGCAATAGGCATATCAATAGAGCATAAGAGAGACATGAACATAAAGGCATGATAAAGCATGATAATCATAACATGGAAATGTGGCAACAACACTTAACAATGAATTAGCATGAGCCAAGGCTCATTGCACATGGAGCATGAGTAAACCCTCATTGCACTTGAAGCACGAGTAAACCCTCGTTGCACTTGAATTAGCATGAGTCAACACTCATTGCACATGACGTATCATGATACTATACTTTACCCAATGCATTGGAGCGCTATCAGGGCGCACCCTTCTTAAACATTTCATTTCATGCATAAGTGTTCCACATGGATCATAAAACATGGATTCATAAAACATAATCATTTCTTCCACGATAAAGGAATGTGGAATTCATACATGAAACTTTACAATCAATACGTATATGTGCATAAAGGTGAATACCCTTGATGGAGAAATGGGCATGGTATTCACTACACAAAGACATTGGCTTAGAAAATTGGTGTGATTTCGGCAGCGTAACGGCGTGACATAAGAATTCATAAAAAAGGTTGATGAGAGAGAAAGGGGTTCCTCATCATATTTACATGTAATGGAAAGTAAGGAGATCATATATATACATGTCCCAACAATAGAAATGGAATTTAGATTCATGATACAAAAGTATTGCTTGAATGTAAAAGAAAATAGAGAGAAGTTCCTTTCGGAATTTCGGCATAGTAACGGGTGTACATGGGAGGCATTTAATGAGAGAGAAAGGGTTCTCCCATCATTCAAACAATAAGAGGGAAGTATGGGGGAGGTGCGAAACCATACCCCAACATTCATAAATGAAATTAAAAGGGCAATACAACTTAAAGAAAATTGACAAAAATGAGAAAGGAAGAAAAACCCTTACTTGGAAGTGTGCTTCCAAAGGCTAGAGAGAGGCTTGTGAGAGGCTTCTTGGGAGCTTGGGGCACCTTGAGAGGATTATAGAGAGAGTAGGGCAGAGTTTGGACGAACTTCAAGGGCTTTGAGTGAGGAGGAAGTGGGAGCTTGGGTGGGTTTAAATAGGAAAGGTGAGAGAATTCTTTATTATTTAGGTTTGGGACCCCTTATATTAAAATAATCCAAACCACAAACCATCCCAATGGTATTTGCCCATGGTTTCTAGAAAAAGGGAAGAAGAAAACAATATTTTACAAGGCCAAGGTCCGAACTTATTAAAAAATTAGGGTTGCTTATGTGGAGGTGAGTCACACTCCCATGGAAATTAATTTAAAAAGGCAAAGTGTTGAATAAGTCTTGAGGGCTCCATTAATGCTTTGAAAAGTGATCCAAACAAACCCAAAACCTCATTATTTTAATGATAAAACACATATTGGCCGAACATAAGGATTATGGTATTTTATTACATCACCATTGGGTCATTATGATGTCATAAAACACATTATATATTTAAATGGTATTTAATTTTTACCCAAAAATTTGACTGTCTCAGAAAATTATGAAAAATCCACCGTTGGATAATTTCGACGTTCTGATTCCAAAAATAATATTTATTTTATCTAAATAATTTTCTAAATATGTGAATTTTCACTTTTAAAATAAAAACCGACATTTATAAAAAATTCACGGGTTTTGACAGAAATGGCTTTCAAACCTTAATAAAAATTTTAATTGCATTCATAAAATTATAAGATCATTTATATTTAATAAAAATTAATTTAATATTAATAATAATATTTTATTAAAATATTATTTAATTCAAAAATCATTTAATTTAATAAAATATAGTTCTTAATTAAATAATAACTAAAAACATCATTTGTACTTTAAAAACTAATTACAATGCATCAAAAATGACTAGAAATAATATTCATTATTATATACAAAAATAATGTACATGAACATGGTGCTACTTATTTGTTACATAACCCCTTAAAATAGCCGTATAAGACCTAAGGGTAAGGTGTGCGATGGTGACAGACTCTTGGGGTTGCTCGGATAACATCGCTCGAGTGGTAATTTCAATCAACTTCCACTTTTCCCGTAGACGATCACGTTCGAGCTTGACTTGATGAAGCTCAGCTTGGGCTTGGTCAAGGGAAAAGCCCAAAGACGCCACCTCCTTTCCGAGCTCCGACAAATGGGCTTCGTAAGGGGCAATTCTACTGGATGAGGCCATCGCTTCCTTTGTCTGAGTAGAAAATTGGTTCGTTAAATCCTTATATTTAAACTACCCAGATGATCACTGTTCAACGGCTATAAAAGTAACGGTCACAAATCTTGACGTTAAACTAAAGAAGTTGACATCATATAAAAACATAAAGAAACATTTAACTGGATCAAGAGGGATTTTCCATTAATGAAATTTTGGGTCGTTACAGTTGTTGTATATGTCTGTGCTTCTAGCAATTTTATTAGAGTTATAGAATTTTATATTTAATGTTTAATCGTCAATATAAGTAGTTTTTTCTTGTACAGTCTGATAAAGTCAGGTTAATTGGATATTTTATACCGTTGTTAGCTATTACCAATGGTAACATTAGCTGAACATTGGTTTTGCCTGAGTGAATACTATTTTGAATTGATGTTGTGTATATACCTTCATCTTTTGGAATGTGTAACTGATAGTGTGGAACCATCAGTTATTATTGATTACATTATTAGATAAAATTTAATATAGCTAAATGTAAATTAAATGGGTGTCACCTTCATATATAAATTGTATGTAACATTATTTTTCTGAGAATGAAAATTGATTTTATCAAACCTTATTATATGTATATATGAAAATAGATAATTTTTAGTAAATATTTATATATAATTTAAAATGGTTTCCCATAAATGAAGAGGCAAAGTGTAGGTGAACCTTAACATACTGGTTCCTCATTAAATTATTCTTGTACCCATAACAATAACATTAAATTCTTTATGGGTTTTTGGGATAGTATACCTCTCTTAGTGATCATTTTCCTTATGGTCTAATCCCCGAAGTGATTCTAACTATTTCCAGCATATTTTAATTAATTTTATTAGAATATTTAGAGCTATTCCACCATGATGTCCTCTAGTCGTGTGCCTGGAGGGGGGTGTTGATCATACTCCGGAGGTGGTGGTCACTAAGCCCTTACTAACCCTTCTAGTAGTTCGACCTGAGTAACCACAAGTTATTACTGTTATTGGGACCAATGATCACCATCATGAGATTTTACGATATCTGATTTCCTCTATAAATGTTCCTCCACAACATACACTAACTATGGTTGTTCTAACATATGAGTTCAAGGAGCCGCTACCTCCCATTAATGCTAGTGATGGTAGTCCTAAGGCTGGTAAGCCTTGGATAGATGCCAGTCTTCCTATCTTCGAGCATATGGATAGTCCATCATATATGAGGTTCAATAATTCTAGCTACCTACTTTCTGATTACTCCAAACATTGGTGGGATTTTCTCAATCAGCCTGCTCATCATTAAGGAAAGGTCATGGAAGAATTTTAGGTTATTTTTTAGGATTATTTTTTTACATCAGATGGTGAGAGATGACTGAGGGAGATTGTTCTTGCACCTAGAGTTGTTTTCTAAGTCTAATATGTCATATTATGTGTGTGTTACTATGTTGAAATTATTTTTACTACTTAATGATGGGATGGACTATCATTATCAGGACACTTTGAGGACGAGAATATGTAATCCATATCCTTGTGGATGAATGTATTTCACCTACCAACTTCTTTTATGATTTCCAAATAATCTATTATCACTATGTGTAATCTGATGGAATCCAATTGCACTCGGAATATAGGTTCAGTTCCTAGGAATGAAAGTAGTTCTTTTGGTAGTAGGAATCATAACTTTGGGGATTCCTGTCTGAGTAACTGTGTCCAATGTATCTCAATTGATAACTCCATTATATTTCTTCAGGGTGGATTGTAGGGGAATCTCACGCCTTAGTGTGATAGAGACTCCCTTGAGTGTATTAATTGTGCACATATGCTGAATCATTAGAGTTATTATGGAACATTACACCAACTAATGGAAGAGGATATGCACCAGCTCCACCTTCCAGGGTTGGAACAGTTATGTCCCATTATGCAAGAAGTTGGAGCAGCACAAGAATAACTAGATGAGAATGCAGTTTGTACATGGTATCCTGAATTCTAATTATTAGTGATAGATATAAAAATACTCATGTTTTCCAGATGTATCATAGGGTTGTGGATCAGGCCAGTTGAAATTTTTACTGCCGATAGTCAAGGATTAATGTAAAGGACCATCAACAATAGGTGGTACCATTATAGTTTCATCCACTATTATATATTCTTTATTACATAAAGGTTATTCTCACTCCATTATCTCCAAATTGAATGGGGGAAAGGATCAGACTAGAAATCACAGACTACTATGGGGTGATGACCCTAGACACACCATTGAGAGTGAGGTCAGATGAAATATGGAAAAATTTGAACTATCCAATTGATGTAATATGTAATTCCTTATTCTAAGACCAATTCATCCTAAAGATAACAGGACATGATTAAATTTTTGGGATGAACTAGTTGGTTTCCTATCATACATTTGTGGACTGCTTTCACAACAAGGAATGATTCACATAACTGGAAGGAGGTAAATATCATCAAAAGTGTGAATGTAATGTCCAGGATAGTAGATATAGATCATAGAATCATGGGATAGGTAGGGCAACCACCTAGATTTCATGTATTTTTATGGAGGATTTGGTCTTATATTTGTCATATTTTACTGCAGTAGTATATCGTTTTAGTGACGTTTTTTGTGAAATATTTTATGGCATACCTCCAAATAGATATATAGAATTTTCATTCAATATAGTTCTCAGAGAACCTCTAGTTTCCATTCCTTCATCTTGGAGGGCACCTATAGAGCTTGAGGATCTCAAGAGACAGTTGGAGGACTTAGAGGCAACTGAATTTATCTGACTTAGTATGTAACAACCCATGTACATATAAAATAAGTTGTTCTCATTTTTGGATTGAAATTGTAAAATTCAATATAAATTTATAATGAATGAATTGATATTTATAGAAATTATGGAATTTATACAAATAGAATAATAACTAGACCAAACCATAGTAACTTGGCCATTAATAATAGTAATATGACAAATTGAAGGGAAAACTCACCTAAAAATGTATAAATAAAAATTAGGTATTTTATATGATAAAATATTATAGATTAATATCATGAAATAATTTAATAAATATATTGAAAGTTACTAATTAATTGTAGGTATTTTTCTGAAATAAAAAAGTTTATTCATAATTTTAAAATTTCATTAATTATTTAAAAGAACGTTAATTTTCATAAAATATATTCTTAAATTTCTATTTTAATATCTTAAGCTTATAAAAATATTTATTTAGACAATTATTAATTTTTTAATATGCTATAAAATCATTTATAGTTGTAGAATTGTTAATAATTGAATAAGATATGATTATATTTAATGATTAAAATTTTCATATTTTGAAAAATATTTTGAAAAATGGTGTTCATTTTATAATTATACACATCAACAAATTATTAGCATGACTTTTATGGGAATTTTCTATATACTCAATTTTTTGGTGTATAGTGGAATACAATAATTTACAGTGTATATGTACATTATAAGTTAAATACACTATTCTTAAAATAATGAATGATGTTATAAAAATATTCAGAACTCTCCATAATTATTTTGATATATTTAGTGATAATTATCAAACTTTTCATTGTGTTGAACGAAAAAAATAAATTAATGAATAAAGTAATAATAAAACCATACTCTCATCCAATATAAATATTTACCCCCATTCCCACTTCTCATATCTCCTCAAAAGTTTTTATAATTATCAAAATTCGTCCAAATACTCTTCCCAAGACACATACGAATGACCAAGACCTACTGGTCTCACTAGAAAGAAAAAACCAAGGTACCTAAGGAGGATCTCAAAGAGAACTGGTCAAGAGGTAAAAATCCTTTTTCATTTTCTATTAATTTTTTCATTTATTTTTTATTTATAGTACTCTCTTCCCCTCTTATCCAAGAGGTAAGAAAACTCATGTATCAAATAAATAAATTTATTTTATCATTTTTATGGAAAAATTCATCCTCAAACTCTCTCTTATATCCCTTGTATTCTAAAATTGAGCACATCAACTATGATGTGTCAATTTAGTGGCATCATGGATGCTACACTTTCAGTTTCCTTTATTGCATACATGTATGGTCATAAAGCAATTTTAATTTTAAAAATATATTTTAAGGTGTATTTTATATCTTACATTATTTTAAATTGTTAACTTATATACATAATATTATATTATATAATGATACTAGTTTGTGATTATAGAAAAACTACTAAAATGATCTAACCAAATGTTTTATCTAATGATTCATCATCATATTTAATAAAAAAAATTATGGTGTCATTTAATACTTTAGAAATATATTTATAACATTTCATTCCACTTTTGGAATTAATATTCCTCTTGAAAAAAAAATCTTATACGTACCGACCATGAAAACCATGTAAATAACGCACCCAAAACAATTCAAGTAATATGATATTATTAATAAATGGGTGTATATATGCTATAAAAAGATCATATAAGTAGTTAAAAATATTAATATGTATCTATAAAAAATTAATATCACTTTGTAGCCATTATACATGAGGTTTAAACATGTTTTAATTAAGAAAAATGTGAGATAAGAGAATTCTTAACCCGACTTCCATTCTTTGGGTAAACATTCTACTTAATTGATTTTGATGTAATAATATTATTTTAGAAATTTAATTTTATTATGTTATGGTTGATTATGTGTATTTATAGTAAATATACTTATTCAATTCATTTTAATAATTATTTCTTCAATGATAATAGATTTTTAAGGGATCATTATCCAAAAATAATATTTTAATTTATCTTTATCAAAAGGTATGATTTATAAGATGTAAGTATTCTTGTATTGTGATTATGTTCTAGTTCATGGTAATTTTTTATGATGGCGGTTGGGTACAATATATCCCTCCAACAAATTGGTTATGCTTATGTTTGAGGTCGAACCCATGCTTACTCCAAGTGTGACTGCGATGGATACACCATAATGTAGCCACACATGTTACATTATTAGGTATTTATGAGGGTTACAAGTCATATAGTATTTGTGGAGATTAAAATTCATAATTATGTGATTCCCCAAGATACATTTATGGTTTTGTTTATGATTTATATTTTTTTTCCAAAATCTATTTTTTAAAAAAGTATTGGATTCATTAGGTGTGATATTTATGTATTTGTGAAAATGTTTTCAAATGTCTATTAGTAGTAATGTACTAATGGCTTATTTCAATCATTTTATGTATCTTATTGAGTATTTTTTTTCAAATACCTTGTTTTTTTAAACAAATACAGGTATTTATGGATGGGTATGAGAAAAGAAGAATCTGTGATGAATGTTGTGATTATTTTTCATGAAACAATATCATGTTTTATTAATAACATTTATATTATAAAATAAATATATATTATTTTAGTGATAGAAAAATTATATTCTTGTGGGATTAATTGTATGATTTATTTCTTAATTCCCTAAAAATATAAAATTAAATGATATTTTTTGGAATTTATGAATGTGTATTCTAGTTGAATTAACTATAATTATATAATGTTTATGATTGGGTCCTTATAGTTGGTATCAGAGAATATATTAAATAACAGTAGGGAAGCTGAAGTTTGAAGGAACCGAGAGGTAGATATATTTTAGAATATGTAATATGAAGTGGTAGGGATTAGAAATGAGTTATTTGTGATAGTAATGGCTTAGAAGATTAAGGTAATAATTTGAGGTTCCATCCATGAACGATAACATTATGAAGTACCAAAATGGTACATGATGATAGTGGATCATTTTATGAGGAAATTTCCTCCTGGTTTTAGTAGATCTTCTGTCCTAGTGGCTGGTGAGTAAGGGATTAAATCACCTAAAAAGATATACGATTTCATGGGGTGTTTATACAATAACAATATTTTCCTTTCTATTTACCATTTTGAATTTGAATCTATCCAGTGTTGATTAATTGTCATGAATATTAAAGATAGCGAGGAGACTGATGCCTTGGAATTTATAGAATATAATAATATTTTCCTTACAACATATTTTCCTATGGTGGTTTGAATTACGAGGGAAAATAAATTCATTGAATTCAAATAATAATAGTAGGATTAAGTGGTTTTGTATGAATACAACTTCCCTCAATTGAAAAGGTATTCAACAAATCATATTTTTGATCTTGATAGAAAAAATAATAATTTTTAATGAGCATTGAAGACAATATATCAAAGGGAGTTGGACTTCTAGGAATTCAAAAGTTATGATATAATTATCTTATTTGTTAAGAGTATAAAAATGGTGTTTGTTGATAATCACATGTACTTTGAAAACATGCATATGAAGTGGTCTAGATAGTAAGTGATGGATCAGAATCAATCAATGAAATCTGATGGTAAGAAATTCTAGTTTCCAGTTAGTGAAAAGTGTAGTAAAAACATCCATAGGGAATTCAATAACAAAATTTTGAAGTGTATTCGATGTGGTATGTTTGAACATATGGACAGATATTGTAATAAAAATGTTCATAACATTAATTTTGATAGGAAAAATATAATGTGTTTCAAATGTGGTGAGATTGGTCATTATGTGAATACATTCCTAAGGAATGATTCTTATGATGGAAAGTAGCCACATAAAAAGAAGAATGGTGATGTGTGATCCTTTGTGACTACGTCAGTAGATGTAAGACCATATAATTAAGTGGTATAAGGTACATTGTTTTTTAGTCATATTTTTCTAATGTCATGTTTTATATTGGGTATACACATTTCATAATTTTTGATAAATTTTCTGTTAAAATAAAAATTTCACCCTAGGAACTGAGATTGGAAGTTATGGTTAGAACTAAAGGGGTAAACAAAATTGGAAAAAAAGAAATATAAGAAACATTCTTTTATTACATGTGGAAATAAAATACCTAAAAACCATGTTGTATTTTCATAATATATTTATATTCCATTCTAGGTATGGATTGGATTTATATTTATCATTCCTGGATGGATTATAGAGTTGAAGATGTTTTTTTAGAAAGAGAATTAGTTTTAAAGAAAGATTGAACCCATAAAATTGATAATATATCATGATTTTGAGAAACTATAAAAATATGAAAAAGGAATTTACCTTGCACATATTGTGTTAAATAATTGAACAATTTAGATTAGTGATGTGCTAGTTATTAACGAATACCTTGATGTTTTTCATGATGATCTACCCAATTTTATACTTGATCATGAAGGTGAATTTACTATTGACATAGTTCATGAGGCTAATCCAATTTCAAAACCCCCTTATCAAATGGATGAAATAGATCGTATTGAATTGAAAATTTAGTTTCATGAGTTTCAAGATAAAGAATTAATTTCCCTATAATTTCACGATTGGTGGATTCATTTTTATTCATTAAAAAATGGCTCCATGAGACAGTCCATTGATTACAAAGCCTTGAAAAATTATAATTAAGAATATGTATCCCATTCCTCATTCCAATGACTTGTTTGATAAGATCCACAAATCATACTTTTTATATATTATTGACTTCATATCTGGGTACCATTAGCTTAATTTAATTGATGATGACACCCCGAATACATCATTTCTTATTAGATATGTGCATTATGAGTTTGTTTTTATATCCTTTATTTTTGATAAAATAACCTACTATACTCACGGATATTGTGAATTTAACATTCAATTAATATTTTTATATGATTTATGTTGTTTTTATTGATGATATTTTTGTGTTTTTAAAAATTTGTTAGGATCATAAAAGACATTTACTTATTATCTTGAAAACTCTCATTGAAATTAAGTTGTAGAAAAAAATTTAACAAATATGATTTTTTTGTGGAAAAGGATTTCATTCCTGGGTAACATTGTAAATAAAGATGGAAATAGAGTTTATCATACCAAAAAAGTGGTTCGTGAATGGGAAAGACCAAGAAATGTTACAATGATTTGATGTTTTATTGGAATATCAGGGTTTTACTAACAGTTTTTTAAAATCAATACGTGGTTATCTATCCCACTAACTATGTTAACATTAAAAGGGGTTGAGTTTATTTGGAAAAAAATAATTTTGTGTTTATTTTCAAGAACTAAAGATGTGTTTGTTGTATGATCCAGTTTTGGCCCTACCCTCAAAAAATTAAGAATTTTTCATCTAAAATAATGCTTCTATGAAGGGACTTGGTTTTGTTATCATACATATTGATCAGGTAATTGATTATACTTTAAGACAACTGAAAAATCATTAGTTAAATTACCCCACACATGAATTTGAATTAGTATATATGGGTTTCTAGTTGGAAATATGGATGCATCATTTATACGGATCCAAATGTAAAATATATACTAACCATAATTGTCTAAATTATAAATTCACTCAGAAAGGGTTAAACATGAGGTCGAGAATATGACATCAACTGGTAAAGGATTATTATTGTATGATCATTTACCTTCCTAGAAAAGAAGGAAAATTGGATGATTAATTGAGTCTACCACATCATGCATCAATAACCATGACACATTTGGAAAATATACATCCAATTTATTAATTTGATAAATTTTTTATTTGATGATATTTGGATGGAAAATAACTCTATTTTTTAGCAGTCTGTGTATTCATCTAATTCAGGTAGAATTAAGAAAGAAAAAATGAAGATTGAGTCCCCAGAAAATTAATATTTTGTTAAAATGGGTTTGTTTCGTGAATTTAACATTAATAAGGTATGTGTTCTATGATTTGGAAAGAGATTATAAGTTCCTTTTGATTCACAGTTGAAGAAAGAGTTATTAAGTGAAAATCACAGTTCTCTATTTTTAGTTCATCCTGGATGTACTAAGATATATAGACCATTGGGACTATTACTAGTGGGATGGAATGAAAAGAGATATTACTTATTTCAATATGAAATGTTTTATATTTCAATAGGTTAAAGTGGAGAGACAACTAGTAATGTGGATGCTTTATCCTTTTCTAATAATAGACTGTAAATGGTAAAATATATCCATGGACATCGTGGTGTGACTACCAATGACATCTCGAGGTCACAATGTGAATTGGGTTATTGTTGAAATACTGAATAAATCACCACATTTCCTACCAATTTGAGATACTATGTCTATGGATCAAGTTTCTTGATTATTCCTTAATGATATTTTAAGATTACATGGTGTTTCTATCTCCATTTTATTTGACCATGATCCTGAGCTCACTTCTAACAACTAAAAATGCCTTCATATGTCATTGGAAAATGAATACAATTTCCACACTTCATTTCATCCTCAATTTAATTTACAAACAAAACAAAAAATTCAGACATTGGAGGACATGCTCTGAGCTTGTTCTATGAATTACAAGGGAATTTGGGATCGTCAAATTTATTAAGTTGAGTTTTCATATAATAAAAGTACTCATTATAGTATATATATGGAATCATTCAAGGAATTATTTGAAAATTGGTTTCAAAATCTAGATTTTTGGATGATGTTGGGTAAAAGAAGTTAATGAGACCAGAAGTAGTAGTGAAAGTGGTTGATAAAATTATGATTATCCATTATCACATGGGGTCAACTCATAGACTATAGGTAAATTATGAATATAATAAGAGGAAATAATTTTTTCATGGTATGTGATCATGTTTTTCATAGATTCTCACAATATATGAGTGTTTTAATTTTTGGTAAAAACAAAGGAAAAGTCCATGGTACATTGGACCTTATGAAATTATGGTGAATGGTGGAAATATCACCTATCGAGTAACTTTTCCTATGAGTTTATCTCAGGTTGACAATGTTTTTCATGTTTTAATGTTGTTAACATATATTCTAGATACATATAATTTTTTGAGACTTGAAGCAGTTCAATTAGAAGAGAACCTTTATAATTAAGGAAAACATGTTCAGATTTTTTATTGTAGAGATATATTTTTGGGAATAAGGTAATCCTCCATGTTAATGTTTAATGGAGAAACCTCATGGGATATAATGCAATAAGGGTATATAAAAAATCTATAAGGTAAAAGTATCCCCACATGTTTAATAAGTAAATAAATATTGTGAGGATGCAATTTCTTGAAGATGGAGAGAATGTAACGAACCATGTATGTATATAATCATTTTTTTTCATTCCTAAATTAAATTGTAAAATTCATTATAAATTTATAATGAAATAAGTGGTATTTATAGAATTTAAGTAATTTTTAATGATTGAATAGTACATGAACATTAAGAATAGTAATCATGCAAATAGAATAATATCCTCGCCAAAGAAAGTATAAAATATAATTTAGCTATCTTATAATTGAAAATATGATATATTAATATCATGAAATTAGATAATAAATATTTTGAAATTGATAAATTAACTGTTGGTATCTTTGGAAAAAATTAGTGTTTATTCATAGTTTTTTAATTAATATTATGACCTAAGAAGAAATTTTATTTTCATTAAATGTAGTCATAAATTAATATTTTGTTATGTTATATAGAGAATTTAATTTTATATGACCATGATTTTTCAGGGTGTTATAAAATTTGTAAAAATTTTAAAAATGTTATTTTTAAAATAAATTATTATTTTATATAAATATTAAATTTCTCACAATTAAAAAATTATTTTAATAAATCTGAGTTCATTAATTAATTCTAACCATCAATAAATGGTTAGGTTTTAAAAATGTTATTTTTAAAATAAATTATTATTGTATATAAATATTAAATTTCTCACAATTAAAAAATTATTTTAATAAATCTGAGTTCATTTATTAATTCTATCCATCAATAAATGGTTAGGTTTATTTTATGATATTTTTTCTAAAATACTTGATTTTTTATGAATTTTGAAATATAGTAACTTACAGAATATGTACATTATAAGGTAAATACACTATTACAAACATCATGAATGATATAAGAACCATAATATTGATCACTACAAAATAATTTTAATATATTTAGTGGTATTTACCAATCTATTCAGATTCTTAAGACAAAACAATATACTAATGAATAAAATAATCAAAAAAATTTCCTCTCATCCAATCTAAATACCCCATCACCCCATCTTCTCCTTACAACTCTCAATATTTTAGAATTTTCTATATAATACCCAATCCTCTTCCAAAACCTCTACCCCACATCTAAGACAATCTGGTCAAACCAAAATTCCATAACTAAAGACCTTAATGATGATCTCAATGCGATGAGATCAAGAGGTTAAAATCATCTTTCATTTCATTTTATTTTATTTTCAATTATTTTACTTATCATATACTATATTCAAGTACCCTTATCCAAGAGGAAATAAAAATATATTATTTTATATATACTATAATTTAATAATTTATAGTAAAAAATTCATCATCACACACTCTCTCCAATATATTTTATTCAAAAAAATGAGAACATCATATATGAAGTGTCGATTTACTTCCATTATGGGAGATAAAAATTAATTTTACATTAAACATTCGTAGATTTACTTAAAAACAATTAAGTGGTTGAAAAATATTAAAATGTTTATGATATATACACATTAATTTTATATAATTAACATATATACATAATACTAAATTATATAACGAAACTAGTTCTGGATCACCATAGAACCACAAAAATGATCTAAAAAAATTTATATAATGATTCGTAATAATATATAAAGAAACTAATGAGTTTTGGTATCATTTAATATTATGGATCCCTATTAATACCATTTCATTTTACTTATGGATTTTCTCTTTCATTGGACAAGAAAATACTTTACCAATCGACCATGGAACCCATGTAAAGAACACACCTGAACAATGGAAATACCAAGATATTATTAATAAATTCTTGGAAATATGTTATAAAATGATTATATACGATGTTTTTAATATGATTATTTTTATGAAACATTTTAATAAAATGATTTTAAAAATTATATTGTAGGTTTAAACATGTTTTAAGTAAGATGAGCCCAGGGAAAGGGAATTCTTACAAAAATTTAATTCATTGGGTTAACCTTCTTCTTAGTTGATTTCTTCATAATGAGATTATTTTCTAAATAAAATATTTTTATATTACCTTTTATAATTTTTATTTGTAGAGAATATACATATTCCTTTCATTTGAATTTTTCTTGATTCAATGATATCATATTTGAAAACGTCATTTCTTTTAAAAACCGATTTTAATTTTATTTATTTTTTTTCAAATTTAATGATTTATAAGATGTATGTATTATTGTTTTATGATTATTTCTTGGTTATTGGTAATTGAGTATGTTAAATAGTGGGACCTATATCTCCCTAAAAGACATTGGGAATTCTTATATATGAGGTCGACCGTATTTTTACTCAAAGAGCGACTTTAATGGTTTCATAATTAGGTACCTGTGAAGGTTACATTGTATGGTATCAATGAGGGTTAAAAAACATATAGTAGTAGTGAGGGTAAAAATTTATAATTAATAAATTCAAAATAATAAATTTATGTTGTTTTTTATGTTTTCTATATTCTATGGATATCTCTTTTTTCACACTGTATGTATATGATACTTTATGGGTGAGAAGTATGTCTCTATGAAAATGATTTCATATGTTTATAAGTATTAATGGACTAATGGTTTCATTAGTTCTTTTTATGTACCTTAGTGAGGGTTTTTTTTAAATCCCATGTTTTGAAATTGTTTTCACTGGGTTTTGAGGATGGGTATGAGAAATGAAGAGGCCAAGTTGAATGTTGTGAATGTTTTTCATGAAATTTTACATTCTTTAGGAAAAAAATATGTTTTATAAAATAAATGGATAATATTTTAGATGTAACCACATTGTATTCTTGTGGGTTGATATGTTTTATTTATTTCCTATTTATATAAAATTCTAAACTGAAAAGATCTTTGTTTATTTATGAAAGTTAATTCTAGTTGAATTGACTAGAATTATGAAATTCTTAAGTTTCTAACATTATTATGAACATTATAATGGTGTTCACTCATTCCTTTCTCTATGAATAAAATTGGAACCCTTAATTTATATATTGATTACCGAAGTTTTAACAACATTATAGTTGAGAACCAGTATCCAATGGAACAGAGATATAATCTCTTTTATTATCTCCAAGGAGCTAGGGAATTCTCAAAGATCAGCATGATATTGGGCTTTGATAAGGTGCAATTCAACCCATCAGATATACCATGTATGGACTTCCAAAGTCAGTATAGTCTATATGTGGTATTTTTGAGGTTGTCTTGGTTTATAACCAGCTCATCATATCTCAACTATGTGATGATGGATTTAATGTTTAATTTAAAAATGATTGATGCCATATTTTTTATGCCAAAAGTAAGTTGGTATTTACTACTTTTAGAAATGATAATGTATATGATATAAATTTAGACACACTAGCCCCACATAATTTCTCTTCTCTAAATGCCTTTCACAAAGGGACATGGCTCTAGTATAGAAAACTAGGACATTGTAATATACACTATCTTTGGATGTAAACTAGAAAATACTTAGTTAGAGACTTACCCAAAATAGATTTTATAGACAATAATGTATGTAATCCTTTTCAAAAAATAAATAAAAATAAAATCTCTTTAAAACCAACAAAATAAGTAACTATTTCTCAACCTCTCGAGTTGGTTCACATGGACTTGTTTGGACCATCTAGAGTTTCGAGTCTCAATGGGAAGCACTATGTTTATGTTCTTGTAGATGATTTCTCTAGGTATAACTGGACCTTTTTCCTGGCTCATAAAAGTGAAGCCTATACACACTTTACCAAGTATGCTTGGAATGTAGAAAATATCAGTGGACTTATGGTTTAATCCTTAAGAAGTGATCATGGCCGTTAGTTTGAGAATCACGATTTTGAATCCTTCTGCTCACAAAATGGCTATAATCATAATTTCTCTGCACCTAGAACACCTCAATAGAATGGTGTGGTAGAAAGACAGAATATAACCTTATAAGAAATTTCCTGGATTATTCTCAATGAATATGATATACCCATATATTTTTGGGCTGAAGATATTAATACAGCTTTCTACTTAATAAACATAGCCTTAATTAGATCCATTCTTAAGAAAACTCTTTACGAGTTGTGGAATATTAGGAAACCCAAAGTAGGTTTCTTTAAAGTGTTTGGATGTAAAGTTTATATCCTAAATACAAAAGATATTTTAGATAAATTTTCCTAAAAATGTGATGAAGGAATATTTCTTGGATATTCAACATCAAGTAAAGCCTATAGAGTCTTTGACTATAATACCAAATGTGTGGAGGAATCAGTACACATCATGTTTGATGAAGAAAATCCACATGATCCCAAGAATTCACCAAAAAATATTGAAGAGGATATGTCCAAACTCAATATTAATGATAAAATCACAAATCATCATTTGAAGGAATCTGTGAAAACATCCAGTTCTGAAATTTCTCCACATCCTAACCATGGTGAACAAGATCAACCAGACTAACTTGAAATATAAATGACTACTTTATCAACACCAACTAGAACCCTTAAGAATCATCCCATAGATGCTATTGTTGGAAATTTTGATAGTGAAACACAAACCGTATCTTCTTTGAGAAACTAGGATGAACATCAAGCATTATTGTCACAGCTTGAACCTAAAAATATCAATTATGGTTTCAATGATGAATTTTGGGTAATGGCCATGCAAGAATAACATAATCAGTTTAAATGGAATAAATTTTGGAAACTTGTAGAAAGACCTAAGGATACATTTACTATTGGAACCAAATGTGTGTTTATAAATAAGGTAGATGAAAGTGGAAATATAGATAGAAACAAATCTAGACTAATTGCACATGGGTGTAATAAAGAATAAGGAGTTGATAATGAAGAGACCTTTTCACCAATAGCTAGGCATGTGGAAATTATGATCTTACTTTACTATGTATCACACCTGGATTTTAAAATTAATCAAATGGATTTCAATAGTGAATTCCTAGATGGTTATATAATTGAGGATTTTTTTGTTGAACAACCCCCAGGTTGTACAAATCCACATTTTCCAAATCATGTTTTTAAATTATCAAAGCATTATATGGTTTGAAACGAGCTCCAAGAGCTTGGTATGAAAGGTTGAGTAACTTTTTTATTTCTAAAGGTTTTAGAAAAGGACTTGTAGATCCCACATTAATTATAGAAATAATTTCAAAAGATGTTTTAATAGCCCAAATATATGTAGGTGATATTATTTTTGGATCTTTGAAAAAATATTTATGTAATGAATTTTTGAACTTAATTTGAAAATATAATCTTACCATGTCACAGCCCGTCCCCTGGGGCATGTATCGTGATAACCTCAAGCCCGCCTTCCATAGGCCAGGGGCTGGTGAGTAGCACCAAAGGCATAAAACCGATAAAAAGAGAAGGCATTTTCATTTAAACCTGTAACACACACAGTCTGAACACAAGCATTTGAGACAAAAAGTACTAAAAATATAAAAGTAAGGTGTGCTGAAAATAAGTTTGCTAGTTTAAAACCCCAACTGAACAACAAATACAAGTACGAGTAAAAAGGGAAAATAGCTCTTGGATCGTCCGCCTGGGAATCCTACCTGATGCGTTGGTACAAAACTCTAGAAAATCGTCCCTGCAGTATGTCCTATCTAGTCCAGCTCTGACTAGTCTCTCGTCCGTCACCCTCAGCCTCGATCACTGTCGTCTGTACAGAACACAATGAGATACGGGTGAAGCCTATTTAGGGGTGAGTATAACAATACTCATTAGGGTACCCCGAGACCCCCGAAGGTCTCCTAGAATCCACAAAGAATAAACCACAATTGAAGGATACAATCACAAAGTATCAACCAACCCTACATAGGTATATGACCATACATATACCTAAGTTACCAGTCACAATCTAGCTCCATCTCTCTAGCCCAAACACAATCCATTACACAAAAGAAGTAAATTCAATCACATCGATGATAAAGATTGAAAGACAAGACTCAGATCACACAGGTATATGTCATTCGTAGAGAGATAGAGATGATCAGATGTAGTCTATGATTCATCTAAGCTGTCAGACTCACACATGACACTGGGCCAACTAAGATGTCAGACCCACACAGGATATAGGACCATTTATTATGTTGTACCCACACAGGATACAGGAATAGAAGTCAGGACTATCCGACCCACGGAGGATCCCAGTACCGTAGTCATTGTTGTCGAACCCACATAGGATTTCAGTACATTATTCATCGCTGTCGAACCCAGGTAGGATTCTAGTATAATAGTCATCACTGTCAACCCATGTAGGATTCTGGTACAGTAGTCCTCGCTGCCATCTTTAGGGTTCCCACACACAGCACGCTCGAATCCGAGAGGGTCTGCACCTTGATTCAAGTGTCAATACATCAACTATCATGAAGTCCTGAGTTGATGTATCATCTAGTTCTGTCTCATCATACGGAACCCAACGCGATAGACGGTGCATCAATCAGACGCGCGATCAGAGAGTTATTGGCATTTCCGTTCCTGGGGCTCGGTTGAAATTACGCTCAATCCAAACCCGGCTATTTTCCAAATTTGTCCAAAACTCACTTAGAGTATCAAAAAAATATCTCCTCATCGCGAGGGTCCCTGTTACGCAGACGACGCGTCAATAAGATGCGTGGTCTTGGAGTTATTCACATTTAAGTGAAGATGGGCCCGACCCGTCAAAACCAGTGGACTGGTGCTCAACCCATTTAAGAGAAGACGAGTCCGGCCCATCAAGCCTAGTGGGCTGGAGGGTCAGCCAGACCAAGCTCGGTGGGGCTGACCCGGCTGGGGGTTGGCCCCGCCCGGTAGTGCACAGCCCACCTGCGGACCCGGCCCGCACTCCTGGCTGGTCTGGTTCCCCCGGCAGCGCCGCATCCTCCCCTACCCGGCCGAACGAAGCCGACCGGTTCTACTCAGCGCACATGGCCCACGCAGCGAGCCACAGTTCTTCCCATTCTACGCCTACAAGAGACGCCGTTTTCTAGCCCGGCCCGCAGGCGGCCGGCCGGTTCGCCCAGCAGAGCAGCCCGTGGATGTAGGCCACGATCTCCCTCCAGGTGGTGCCTGTGGGCGCTGTGGTTTTCTAGTGGGCTGGCCGTTCGGCCGGCCTGGCATCCCATTGTCCGACTCTACAGCGGTCGGCTTGGCCTGCCGCCTCCGAGCCTCCACCGCAGCGCGACGGCACCGCAGTCCTGCCGCCCTCCGCGTGGTCCATCCCGCGGCGCGACGACATCACGCTTCTTCATCCTTCGCAGTTTTTCTCCAACACGGTGCGACGACAAAGTGCCCTTTCGGCTCCGCCTCCAACGTCAAAAAACAAGAACCAACGGAGGGGCGTCAGGCCATGTTTGTTTGACCCGCTCCCTCCGCATTAGGTGATATCATTTGTCCAATGATGAAACAAATAAATAATTGAATAAGGAGGGTATAATTTTATTCATTTTAGAATAAAAAAATTCCCATACCTCGTATTTTGTCGTTGAACGTTGATGAGTTGCGGAAGATGGACTTCGCGGAAGACGGACGTCATTCCATCAATGTTGGAGGGGAGTACGTTATCGTTGGTAGAATTCATTGCGGGTGGTGTCTTCCATTTCTATCCACGGTTGGAAAGGAAGGAGATGCGTCGTCGTTATTCAGTGGAAACAAGGTTCTTCGTCGAGAGAATATTGTTCCTCCAAGAGTTCTCCCAAAGCTCCACAAATTCTCTCCCACGAAGGGAAAATATGCCAACCATAATAATATAACACATATTATTATGCTCACATAATGAATTCAAAATAATTCATAAAAGAAGATCCAATTAATTAATTTCAAGCTTAGTTAATTAATTGAGAGAGTGAGTTGGCACATTAAGAGGGAAGGTGGAAAGGCTCCATCATTAATTGGTATTTCAAGATTTAAAGGGGTGTTTAAAGGGGAGTTGAGGTGTTTGATGCTTGTTTGGGCCCCACCAAATAATATCCTCCCATGGAAGGTTATCTGGGGGTGGGAACCACCTCCAAATTCCCTTTGGAGAAATTAACCACCACCTAATTAAAAATTATGTCACGCATAGTTTTTTATTTAATTAATTATGAATCCCAATAAATTAACTTTCATCCACCATAAAATGCAACTGCGTTAAAGGTCTCCATAAGAAAATACTGGTGATGCGAGTTCATCAGTGTCCTCTAATTTCAATTCCAAGAACCGGTTCAAAAGATATAAAATCCCGCACGTACGTTTAATAAATGTACCCGAACAAAACTTCAGAAATTGATTCTGGGCATACCAGGACTTGGAATCAGGTGTCGTCAGAAACTGCAGACTCTTAAAATTTCAATGCATTTAAAAATAAAATTCCACAAGATTTACTGGTCACTTCATTCTCCCCACCTCAGGGCTTTATGTCCCCATAAGCTACAACGCACACTAAGGGAACAAATGAGGGTACTGAGCACGCATCTGAGCCTCCCGCTCCCATGTACTCTCCAGGAGGTTCCGGTGATTCCAGAAAACACGCCCTAGAGGAATCGACCATCCATGTGGGACCCGATCCTGTCGATACTCAATCTCCACTAGAACCTCTGTGAATATTTCCCTGTCAGCGTTGTCCTGCTCCCCATGCTCGATTATATGGGAAAGGACATGCACATATCTCCTCAGCTGAGATACGTGGAAGTGGTCTTGCACCCGGTGCAACTGTGGTGGAAGAGACAAGCAGTAAGCCACATGTCCTACCCTACTGAGGTCCTACAAAGAATCGATGAATCGTGGAGATAACTTGCCGCCTCGACCAAATCTCTGTAGACTTCATCAAGGTGAGATCCGTAGAATGTTTTTTTCACCATCCTCGAACTCCAGTGGTCTCTGTCTCCTATCAGAATAGGACTTATGCCTGCTCTATGTAGTCTCCATCCGCTCCTGGATGATCTGCACCTTCTATGCAGTAGCCTGCACCGTCTCTCTTCATACAAGTGCTGACTCCCCTAGATCAGTCCAGCATAGAGGTGATATTCAAGTTTGGTCGTAAAGTGCCTCGTAAGGATCCATCTTGATGGTGGAGTGGTAGTGGTTGTTGTATTCAAACTCTACCAAGGGAAAGTGTTCATCCCAGCTACGACCAAAGTCAAGAAGTCATGCACGGAGCATGTCCTCAAGAGTCTGAATAGTCCCCTCAGTTTTACCATCCATATGATGATGGAAGGCGGTGCTCAAGCGAAGCTGCATCCTGAAAGCCTCCTACAACCCCTTCCATAGCTGAGAAGTGAAATGGGCATCTCGATCAGAGACGATCTTCGATGGAACACCAAGAAGTCCTATGATCTTATGTACTTAGAGGTATCCCAAGCTCTCTACTGAGCCCTGCTCTCTGATCGGTAGGAACTGGGCCGACTTGGTGAGTCGGTCGACAATCACCCAGATAGAGTCGTATCCTCTAGATGTACGTGGAAGTCCCATCACGAAATTCATGGATATCCCATCCCACATCCACTCTGGAACCTATAAGGGCTGAACCAAGCCTACTAGAACTCGATGCTCCACCTTTACTTTCTAACAAGTGAGGCATTGTGAGAGAAATTCTGCTACTTCCTTCTTCATACCCGGCCGCCAATACTGTCATCTGTGGTCCCGATACATCTTCGCCACTCTTGGATGTACTTCTAGAGGGGAAGGGTGGAACTCCCTCAACACCTCCTCTTGTAGTAAAACTGGTACCATGGTACGTCCTCTAAAGTGGATGACATGCTCCCCACCTTCAGAAACCCCATCAGGTGCATGCCCTAAGCATATCTGAGCACTCCACGTCTTACAGTAAACGCCCCCACACTGTGCCTCTCTGACTCACTGAATAAGTGGAGGAGTGACTGTGAGAGACTTTAGAAAGGTTTCTCCATCTCTATCCATAAAGGATATCTACAATACGGCCAGCTGCTCTGTCACCTTTCCTTGTAGTTGAATGCATGATCTCCAACTGAGAGAATCTTCTACAACGTTACCCTTCCCAGGAGTATATAATTTCTCAAAGTCATAGTCTTGGAGGAACTCGAGCCATTGACGCTGTCTCAGGTTCAGGACCTTCTGCAATAAGATGTACCGGAGACTCTGGTGGTCAGAGCAGATTGTAAAATTCTCTCCCATCAGACAGTGCCTCCGCATCTTCAAGGCGAAGACCACTGCTTCTAACTCCAGGTCGTGGGTACCAAAGTTCTTCTCGTGCGACCTCAACTATCACAAACCATACGCTATCACTACTTTCTCATGCATCAAGACACACTCGAGTCCGGTCCCTGATGCGTCGCAGTAAACAACGTACCCTACACCCTCCTCTGATAGCCTCAAGATGGGCGCACTGGTCAACCTCTACCTCGGCTCTTGAAAGATCTACTGGCATCTATCTGACCACACAAAGGGTTTCCCCTTCTTCATCAATGCTGAAAGCTATGCTGCAACTCTGGAGAAGTCCGGGACAAATATTTGATAGTACCCAGCCAGTCCCAAGAAACTCCACACCTCCATCACTCTCCTGGGTGGCTCCCACTACTAGAAAAAAAGGTATTTGCGACGGGTCATTTGCGACGGGATCCCGTCGCAAATGGCCCGTTGCTGAAAACGACGTCGCAACAACACTTATTTCGACGGGCCCATCGTTAAAGCCTTTTTTTGCGACGGTTATTCTCCCCGTCGCAAATACTACTCCGTATATTTGTAAAAAAACTTTTAAAATAGTTTTTGCGACGGGACCCGTCACAAAAACTAATTTTAAAAAAAATACAAAACTATTAATAAATTATTTTAATGCATATAATAATACTAGTATTTGCGACGGGCATAGTATCCCGTCGCAAATACTATAAAAAAATAAAAATAATAAATTACTAATTAATTATTTTAATTAATATAATAATAGAATTATAATTCACAAATAAAAATAATAAATTATTTTAATTAATATAATAATAATAGAATTATAATTCAAAAATAAAAAATAATAGAATATTAATAAATATTTCAATTAATATAATAATATTAGAATTATAATTCATAAATAAAAAAATATTAATAAGTTATTTTAATTAATATAAAAATAATAGAATTATTTTACATTCAAATATTTAAATAATTCAAGTATTACAAAAAATATAATTAAATTATAATATTATAAATTTTTAATATATATATATATATAATTTAATATTATAAAATATAAATAATATTATTATTCATATTAATATTATTATTTAAAAATATAATATTATTAATATTTTATAATGAGACAAAAACTATGAATAGAAAAAAATATTTTGATTTCCCAAATTTTATAACATAAATACAAACTCTAATATGAAGGAGGGGGGGAGGTGGGGGATCTGCAGATCGTGGTGGAGGAAAATCCATCCCTAAAGCATGAGTGAGTCGGCGCATGTACTCCATCTGCTCCTGATGCTGCTGCTGCCACCGACTCGTCTGCTCCTCGTACAGCTGCTGCTGGCGTCGATGCTCCTCCTCATGCTGCTGACGCATCTGCTCCTGCTCCTGTCGGAGACTCTCTATCTGTGCAGTATGAGATCGCAACTGATCCTCATACTGTGTAGTAGAAGAAGATGCATGAGCTTCTCTCGAGCTGGACGCTGACATCGCAGCACTGCCATAATAATCTCCGGGAGTCAGTCGAGAGCCGATACCAACTACCCGGCCCCTCTCGAAGGCATAATGGGTGGCCTGCATCCATGCCGCCTCATCAAACTGACGGGCAGTGGTCTGATCTGATGACTCGGCCTGACTCTCAGGCCGGGCCTGTGATGCTGCGGCCTCATATGACTCCTATAGTTTCAATTTAAAATTAAAATTGTGAATATATTATATGCAGTTAATTTTTAAACTTGAAAACAAATAATACTGACCATGATGTGATGCTGACGATCACCTCTGAGCTCCCCAGTAGCAGGATCACTATACATCCTCCGATATACGTCGTACTCTGTAATATCGGGGTGCTCGACAGCCTATAAGAATAAAAAATAAACTGTTAATATTTATAGTTATATAAAATATTTATAAATAATGTACGTACCAGATGTTGTCTATGAGTACTGAAAGAACGACTCCCAGCTCGATGAGTCACCTCCTGTCTCCCCCGATTCTGCCTCCCCACCGATGATCTCCTCTGAAAGGCACCACTCAACCAGTGCGCACATAATCCATCCCATACATGGGATGAAATATACTCTGGTCGGTGTGCTCTACATGACTCCTCAAAATCTGACACTCCTGCTTTCTTCATCGCAGATTTTCTTAAATTGTGCAAAAACTGACGATGGCGATCACGCATGGCCACCTCCCATGCCTCATGGATGGCCTCACGCATGGTATCCTCGATCGGATACCATAAACCCTACAAATAAATCAAAATATCAAGTTAGAAATGAAATAATTTTCAAAATTAAAATTATTTATTTACGTACGTACCAACCAATGGCCGAACATGGCCTGCTGCACATCAATGGGAATCTGCTCCCATGTGGTCGACAGCTGAAAGAAATAGTTGCGCGAAATAGCGCTTCCCTGTCCGACTGCTATATGTGGAAAACTGAAAAAATAATAAACATTTATTATGTGAATAGATTAATGAAATCTTAGTCAAATCCACAGGTTATCACACAGGTTATCACACCTCCGTGTGCGTGGATCAAACCCAAGACGTGGACATCGCTCGGGGACGAGGTCAGGAATCATCAATCGTGCAAGACCGCGCCCCCTCCGCGTACTCCCTGGAGCGCCTGCAGGCTGAGGGTCATCTGTCAGCAACTCATCCGCATCGAAAGTCAGGTCAGCATCCGCCAACTCACGAAATGTGGCATCGTCCATCTGAAACAGAAAATGTTATTGTTAGAAAATAATTGATAATTACTATTATATATACATATATACATATTATGATTGTATATAAATACCATGGAATGCTATCAGTTTTCATCTTCATCATCATCTTCATATATGTGAATGTCATCTTCATATTCCTCCTCAACATCATCGATATCCATTCGAGTTACAGTTGCTTCATCTCTTACCATTTCAAATTCATATGTGACATCATTAACATCATCGTCATCACCGACTCTTAAATGTGGGGTGTCGTCATTGATACTCATGTATCTTTGTAAAAAAGATTGATTTTGAGTACTCTCTTGAAAAACTTCAATTCTTTGCACATCAGTGAAATCACATTCACTTTGACTAAACTGATTGTCTCGAATTTTGATTTTTATTACACTCCACCAATCAGTCAAGTCTCTTGATGTTGCACAGTACTTTGCATAATAAACTTGATATGCCTGTTGAGCCAATAAGAATGGTTCATTTACTGCGAGAACACTTTTACATTTAATATCGATGATTCCATGAGTCGGATGAACACGCACGCCTCTCCCTGTATCCAACCACCGACATTTGAACATGGTTATGTAATGTTGTCCAAGATAACAGAGTTCAATGATTTAATCAAGTATGCCATAAAAGTCAACGTCATTTTCTCGATGATGAGATACTCTCAAGCTAACTCCACTGTTCATTGTTTTTTTTCGATTCCCCATATTCATGTGTGTGGAATCAAAATCCATTCACCACATATGCATTATAAGTTTTAACAAGTTTGGAAGGTGGGTTACTCAATACACATAGCCGTTTGTCAATTTTATCAGCATGTCGAGACACCTGAAATTTTGTGAAATAATTATCAATATAGTAAACTATACATTGAATGAGTTGCTAAAAGATAAAGAATTTATGTTACCAGTTTTTGAAACCAGTGAGTGAAATTTTTCAGTCGACGTTCTTTGAGAGCAGCTGCTGTAATTTGTGGAATTTGTTTCTTGATATGATTATCATACAACCTATAAAAAACAAAGTTATTTACCCTAACATAAATGATAGAATAAGTGATATAAACACTTACAGTACAACTGATTTCATCTCTTCACAGTTGAGCAAAACATACGTATGAGCTCTCTGATGTTCATCATCTGAAAGCCAGCGTTCATAAACTCCACCAAAACCAAGCTCTGACTGGTTGAAAATAGATAATTGATTGTCGATTTCATCAATATTCCTCTCATTCCGTCCCATTCGGTTTTGTTTTGAAGGATACTCAGATTCAAAATAATGGGAGCAGAAAAAAGATATTTCCTCTTGAAAATAAGCTTTTGAAATAGATCCTTCAACAGATGCTTTGTTACGTACTTTTCTTTTCAATTTTTTCATGCATCATTCAAATGGGTACATCCATCGAAACTATACCGGACCTCCACATTTGGCATCATATGGCAAATGTAACATAAAATGTTCCATTGAGTCGAAGAAAGACGGCGGAAATATTTTTTCCAGTTTACATATAATTACAAAAACATCTTTTTCAAGTTTTCCTAGAGCATCATAATCTGCCGCAGCCGCACAAATTTCCCGAAAAAAATGAGACATGTCTGTTATGGAATCCGAAATCGCAGAATTCAACAGACCTCTTAATTCAGTGGGTAGGAGTCTCTCCATTATAACATGACAATCATGACTTTTTAATCCAGTAATATTACCATTCTTTACACATCTACCCAAATTGGAAGCACAACTATCTGGAAGTCTCAAATCTGCAATCCACTGACAAAATAATAAATGGTTTTCTTTAGACAGAGTATAAGCTGCTTTTGGTTTCAGTAACCTTTCTGTTCTGACATTCTAAAATAGTTCCAATTCCGGACGCCTGAAAATTTGGGCAAGATCTAAACGTGCATTTACATTGTCTTTTCTCTTTCCTGGCGTATCCAAAACTGTATGAAACAAATTATCAAAACAGTTCTTCTCAATATGCATGACATCTAACATGTGTCGGACCAACAGATCAGACCAATATAGCAAATACCAAAATATGCTACGTTTAATCCAATTGTGTTCTTTCCCAAAACCAGAAACTTTCTGTTGGTTTATTGTGGGACCAAAAGTGATGGGAGGTAATGAAAATACAACTGATTTTAACTCCGAACCTGATAGCATTTTTGGAGGTCCATCCCTTTCAACTGTTCCTTTTCTGAAATGAGATCTGTTTCTGCGAAAAGGATGATCAGCTGGACGAAATCTGCGATGACAGTCAAAATAACAAGGTTTCTTTCCATGAATGGGCATAAATGCTTTGTTCTCTCCCATACAGTAAGGACATGATTTATGACCATGTGTACTCCAGCCAGATAACATCCCATAAGCCGGGAAGTCACTTATTGTCCACATCAATGCTGCTCTCAGTATGAAATTTTGTTTCGTTGCAACATCATATGTACTGACACCAGTACTCCACAATAAATTTAATTCATCAATCAATGGCTTCAAATAAACATCAATATTTTTCTTTGGATGTCCTGGAATTAGTAAAGTCAAAAAGATATATGGCTCCTTCATCAACATCCATGGAGATAAATTGTACGGAGTTAAAAAAACAGGCCAACATGAATATTGACCAACATAAGATCCAAACGGACAGAAACCATCAGTGGAAAGGCCCAGTCGAACATTTCTAGCTTCTAAACAAAGGATGGATGCCCTCTATCAAAATGTTTCCATGAATCACCATCGGCTGGATGATTCAAGCTTTTATCGGTTGAAATATTCTCTTTATGCCATGACATCATTGTCGCTGTATTCGTAGACATGAATAAACGCTGAAGTCTGGATGTAAGCGGAAAATATCTCAACTGTTTTACAGGAATCAAACCAGACTTCCCGTGTTGTCTTTCTTTATATCTCAGTTTCCCACATGTAGGACAACTATCCAACGACTCATTTTCCCCAGAATATAAAATGCAGTCATTTGAACATGCGTGAATCTTCTGACAAGTAAGTCCCAAATTTTGAACCAGCCTCTTACTCTCATAGTAATTTGCAGGTAAAACATTTCATTCGGGTAACAGTGTTTTCAGCAAAGAAAATATCTGGTCAAAACAGGTGTTTGACATTCCGTTATCTGATTTGATAGCCATAAATTTTGCAACTGCTTCTAATTTGCTCATCTTGCAGCCAGGATATAATGCATCCTCAGCAGACTTCAACAACTCATAAAATTCAGACGGTGCCAACTCGGGATTTGAAGCTATATCAGCCGGAGTTTCTGTATGTTGAACAGAAGAACCTGCAACATCATGTACTAAATCTTGAAACCGGGATGGATACGGAATCAAGTTGGTATCACCTGCTCTGGAACTGCGTTCACCGTGTTGATACCAAAAAACATAATCTGGTTGAAAACCAAAACGCAAGAGATGTTCTCCCACTTTGTCAAACATGTCAAACGTTCTCAATGCACATTTTCTACAAGGGCATTTTATTTTTCCTTCTGAAACAAATTCTGGATTTGATGCCACAAATGATAAAAAAGTCTCCACACCCTCAACATATATTGGATTTAAACCAGAACCGTTTGGATTTCTACGTTGATCTATCCATATGCGGTCACCTAATAATGATTGTTGACGACCTCGCTGTTCCATATTTCTCTATAAAATATAAAATCATTACTGGTTTTGAATAATTTGTTAGAAAAAACACTCAAGCTAGGATAATTATAGAGTTTAGATCATACACGACTGACGCAAACTTTTTATTGAGATAGACCTAAAAATTGACCCTTTAAGAATTAAATATGTTGAGAATAAAGCAAAACATGTTACAAATATTGATAATTTTAATATTATATAAATTTTTATTATTTACATAGTACTAATATTATTGGTAATTATTACTAATTATTGGTAACTATTGGTAATTATTGGTAATTATTGGTAATTATTACTAATTATTGGTAATTATTGGTAATTATTGGTAATTATTGGTAATTATTGGTAAGTATTGTTAATTATTGGTAAATATTGTTAATTATTACTAATTATTGGTAATTCTTACTAATTATTACTAATTATTGGTAATTATTACTAATTATTACTAATTATTTGTAATTATTACCAATTATTGGTAATTAATACTAATTATTGGTAATTAATACTAATTATTGTTAATTATTAATAATTATTGTTAATTATTACTAATTATTGTTAATTATTACTAATTATTGGTAATTATTACAAATTATTGGTAGTTATTACTAATTATTGGTAATTATTACTAATTATTGGTAATTATTGGTAATTATTGGTAATTATTACTAATTATTGTTAATTATTGGTAATTATTGGTAATTATTACGAATTATTGTTAATTATTACGAATTATTGTTAATTATTACAAATTATTGGTAATTATTACTAATTATTGGTAATTATTACTAATTATTGGTAATTATTACTAATTATTACTAATTATTGGTAATTATTACTAATTATTGGTAATTATTCATAATTATTGTTAATTATTACTAATTATTGGTAATTAATACTAATTAATACTAATTATTACTAATTATTACTAATTATTGGTAATTATTGTTAATTATTACTAATTATTGGTAATTATTAATAATTATTACTCATTATTGATAATTATTACTAAGTATTGGTAATGATTATTAATTATTACTAATTATTAATAATTATTACTAATTATTGGTAATTATTACTAATTATTACTAATTATTACTAATTATTGGTAATTATAATTAATTATTACCAATTATTGGTAATTATTGATAATTATTACTAATTATTGGTAATTATTACTAATTATTGGTAATTATTGGTAATTATTGGTAAGTATTGTTAATTATTACTAATTATTGGTAATTATTACTAATTATTACTAATTATTGGTAATTATTACTAATTATTACTAATTATTGGTAATTATTAAGAATTATTACTAATTATTGGTAATTATTACTAATTATTGGTAATTAATACTAATTATTGGTAATTAATACTAATTATTGGTAATTATTACAAATTATTGTTAATTATTACTTATTAGTGTTAATTATTACTAATTATTGGTAATTATTACTACTTATTGGTAATTATTACTAATTATTGGTAATTATTACTAATTATTGGTAATTATTACTAATTATTGGTAATTATTACTAATTATTGCTAATTAATACTAATTATTGGTAATTAATACTAATTATTGGTAATAAATACTAATTATTGGTAATTAATACTAATTATTACTAATTATTGGTAATTATTGGTAATTATTGTTAATTATTGGTAATTATTACTAATTATTGGTAATTATTACTAATTATTGGTAATTATTTCTAATTATTACTAATTATTACTAATTATTGGTAATTATTACTAATTATTGGTAATTATTACTAATTATTGGTAATTATTACTAATTATTATTAATTAATACTAATTATTGGTAATTAATACTAATTATTACTAATTATTATTAATTATTACTAATAATTACTAATTATTGGTAATTATTGTTAATTATTACTAATTATTGGTAATTATTACTAATTATTGATAATTATTACTAATTATTGATAATTATTATTAATTATTACTAATTATTAATAATTATTTCTAATAATTGGTAATTATTATTAATTGTTACCAATTATTACTAATTATTGGTAATTATTATTAATTATTACCAATTATTGGTAATTATTGGCAATTATTACTAATTATTGGTAATTATTGGTAATTATTGGTAAGTATTGTTAATTATTACTAATTATTGGTAATTATTACTAATTATTACTAATTATTGGTAATTATTACTAATTATTACTAATTATTAGTAATTATTACTAATTATTGGTAATTATTACTAATTATTGGTAATTAATACTAATTAATACTAATTATTACTAATTATTGGTAATTATTACTAATTATTACTAATTATTACCAATTATTACTAATTATTGGTAATTATTACTAATTATTACTAATTATTACTAATTATTGGTAATTATTGGTATTTATTCCTAATTATTACTAATTATTGGTAATTATTGATAATTATTACTAATTATTACTAATTATTCCTAATTATTCCTAATTATTCCTAATTATTCCTAATTATTACTAATTATTGGAAATTATGGGTAATTATTTGTAATTATTGGTAATTATTGGTAATTATTGGTAATTAGTGGTAATTATTGGTAATTATTCCTAATTAGTGGTAATTATTAGTAATTATTACTAATTATTACTAATTATTGTTAATTATTGATAATTATTACAAATTATTGGTAAGTATTACTAATTATTGATAATTATTACTACTTATTGGTAATTATTACTAATTATTGGTAATTATTACTAATTATTGGTAATTATTACTAATTATTACTAATTATTACTAATAAATCTTAATTATTGATAATTATTGGTAATTGTTCCTAATTATTAGTAATTAAATGAATAATTACCAATAATTAGGAATAATTACCAATAATTACAAATAATAACATTATTAGTATATTTTATTATTAATATTAAAATAATATAATTTTCTAATTCATATACAATTCTTCTTTCATCTGTGCGTTTTCTATCTCCACATACAAATAATACATGTGAAGACAGCAAACACACAGATGGAAAGAAAATTGTATATATATATAAAATTATATTATTTTAATATTAATAATAAAATATACTAATAATGTAATAATGTTATTATTCCTAATTATTGGTATTTATTATTAATTATTAATATTTATTCTTAATTATTAAAAATTATTACTAATTATTCCTAATTAACATTAACTATGAACAATAATAATAATTTAAATTTATTAAGTAACAAAACAATGTAAACATAATTAAATTACAACTAATTAAGAATAATTGAAACTAATAAAAAATTTAAAAAAATATTAAATTAAAATGAACATAAATACCTTGAAAATTGATCTGCTCTGATTGTTCTTCAAAACTTTAATATCAACTCCGCAGAAAAAAATTAAACTCGAGAAAAACTGAACTTTAGAAATACAACTTTGAGAGAAGAAGAAGATGGAGTTTGAGAATGATTTGAAAAAAACGGATGGGGGTATTTATATGTTAGATTATTTGCGACGGGTCCATTTGCGATGGGATTCCCGTCACAAATACCTTAGCCAACATTTATTACGGTCAACGGTTAAATAGTTATTTGCGACGGGTCCCGTCGCAAATAACCACTTGTCGACATACTATTTGCGACGGGGGAATATTCTCGTCGCAAATACCTTTTACCGCCGCCGGTTATTTGCGACGGGGGAATTCCCCCGTCGCAAATATGTTTCCCGCGATTTGGCGTGCAATGCTCGCCAGTTCTTTTGCGACGGGGAAAGCAATCCCGTCGCAAAAGCCTACTTATTTGCGACGGGTAAATACCCCCGTCACAAATAAGTTTTTAACGGGGCTATTTGCGATGTGATTTATTCCCGTCGCAAATAACCTGTCGGAAATACCCATTTTTTCCGTAGTGTCCCAAGAAAGTACTGCCTCGATCTTCGCTGGATCCACTACAACTCCAGCCTCCAAGATGGCATGTCCTAGAAAGTGAACCTCTCGAATCCAGAACTGGAACTTCCAGAGTTTACCATATAGCTGGTTCTCTTGGATTGTATCCAGTACTACCCGCAAATGGTTGGTGTGCTCCTCCTCAATAGTCAAGTAATTCAGTATGTCGTCGATGAAGACTACGACAAAGCGATCGAGGTAAGGCTAGAAGATCCTATTCATGAGACTCATGAACACTACTGGAGCGTTGGATACACCAAAGGTCATAACCAAGAACTCGTAGTGGCCATACTGACACATGAAGGTCGTCTTCTGCACATCCTCATCTCGAACTCTGAGCTGGTGATAGCCTGACCCGAGGTCTATCTTCGAGAAACATCGTGCTACCTTAAACTGATCAAAGAGGTCATAAATCCTATAGAGTGGTTACATGTTCTTCACGGTCACCTGCTTCGGGTGACGGTAGCCGACACATAGTCGCAAGCTCTCATTCACCTTCTTGGAAAAGTACATCGGAGATTCCCAGGGTTAAACATTGGGTCGGATAAATCCCTTCCCCTACAAGTCCTCCAACTGTACCCGCAGCTCACGAAGCATGGTGGGAGCCATCCAATATGCTGGAGTAGATATCGGTGATGTCCCGGGGTACATGTCAATGTTGAAGTCCACATCTTTGTGAGCATGTAGTCCTAGAACGTCATCGGGGAAAACATACACGTACTGATCCACCACAATAGGAAAACTCAGACTCCGCACGTCAACTTCTCCAAGGATGAGACTATCCAGCTGATGTGTGATCGGCTACCCCTTCCTCTGCGTAAGTCCATACAATGCTTAAGAGGCTCCCTTCTCACCGGTGATGGTGAATGTGGTCCCATCCGTGCGGATATATCGCACATTGCGCCTAATACAGTGAATCTGAGCATCAACTTTGGATAACCAATCCATACCCAAGTTGACGTTGTATGGCCTCAAAGCCACAACAAGAAGATCCCAGCTGAAACTCTCACCTCTTAATGTAAGCTCACACTACCAGCACCAGTGTGTAATCATTGAGTCTACTCCCGTAGGAGTATCTATCCGTAAGGATCGAGCCAGCGGCTCCGTCTGAATCTCCGAGCTCCGAATGAGGGCAGTGGCAATAAAAGAATGACTCACACCTGTGTTTATAAGTACTGTAGAAAGGGTGGAGTAGACATGACTAGTACCTCAAATCATCTCAGGTGCGCCATGGCCATAGGCCTCGACTACCTTGAGCTGAGCATTCCTTTTTCTGCCAGCTCCATGTGGTCGGGGTGGACCTCCTTGTGGTGGTGGTGGTAGAGCCTCGAAACGCCGTCCACCACCCACTTCTCGGCCAGATCCCCTGCCTCGTGTGCCTGCTCCTAGTGGACCTCCACTGTCGAACCTCTACCTCTGCTAGGGAGTTCCCTCTACTGTCTGTTGCTCATTTTCAGGCCAGGTTTGGCAGTCACGAGCCATGAGGCCCTACCCACCACATGCATAGCATTACCTACTCCTCGTATAGCTGGCTCTATCTAGTGTGCCCCGAACAACTAAACCTACATCATGGGGTCTCCCACATGATGTCCTGGTCCGGTTGGACCTCTGTGTCATCATTCTTATAACAACTGCAGAAGACTCCGCTACTTGTGACCCTCTGGTGGTCTCAACACTAGTGACTACTCAGCAAGAAAACTCTCCACTAGAAGGGCTTTCTCCAGCACCCCCGCCTACATCGGATTGCTGATGGGAATCGTCGAAGCCCTAATCCCATGCCTGAGTCCCTTCTCGAAGGTCTGGGATATAAAGAATGGGTCTCGTACCATATCTGTGGAGTAGCACGATAAGTCAGTGAACCTCGCTAAGTACTGAGCTGTTGTCATGCTTCTCTACTGCAAATGAAGTAACTCCTGAATACGCACCACACAAAGGATGGCTAAAAAACTGAGCAAAAGAGACTCTCAAAGTCTTTCTGAGTAATGATGTCTCGTCATGCACCTGGATCATTAGGCTCCAAAATTTTCTTGCTTTTGTATGCAGGAGACTCACAGAAAAGATCACCATGATGTTGGCTGGTGTCCCTACCAATCTGAAAAATCTCACGATAGCCTCCATCCAATCCTCATCTTCCTATTGGTCTGTCTCTCCTCGGAACCAGGGCGGCCTGTGGCGCTGAAACTCATGCAAAACACTCAGGAGGCGTGCAATCTCTACTACTGGAGCTAGTGGTATCGGTGGCCCAGAGGTTAGTGGTACAACTGGTACCTCCACTGTGATGGGGCCCTACACCAAGGCCTCATTGCTCAGTGGAAAACCATCTCGTACGTAACTCATAACCCTAGCTAGCTACCTTCGTGGGGCTATCCTGAAAGAAAACAGGTGTTCCATGGTTAAAACAGTATACCAGGTGAGCTGACACAATGTAATCACAAAGAAAACTCTTGAAACGCACATGAAATCATTGTTTTCATGCACTGAGTTGGAAATCAGAGGGCATGGTCCTGGTGTATGGATACGTCGGCCGCCACACCAACACTGGAATCCCTTGACTAAAAACTACACTCAATACTCTTAACACGATTTCTTCAAAGAAAATAATGATCAGAGTCCCAAGTTCTAAAGTAAAACGGACTCCTCTAATACCAATTTGTCACGACCTGTCCCCCGGGGCTAGTATCGTGACTACCCCAAGCCCACCTTCAAAAGACCAGGGGCTGGCGACTAGCATTAAAGGCGTAAACCCGATAAAATGGGAAGGCATTGACTTTAAAACTGTAACACATACAGTCGGAACACAGTAATAAAGACAACAAGTACTAAAAAAGGAAATGTAAGGTGTGTTGAACATAAGTGGGCCAGTATACAAACCCAACTGAACAAGAAGTACAAGTACAAGTAAAAAAAGGAAAGTAGCACCTGGATCGTCCGCCCAGAAATCCTTCCTGAAGGGTAGGTACAAAACTCGAACAAATCATCCCTACGGTACATCCCCTCTAGTCCAGCTCCGTCTAGTCTCCCATCTATCACCCTTAGCCTCGATGACTGCTGTCTGTCGTCTGCATAGAACACAACATGGTGCGGGTGAAGCCCGTGTAGGGGTGAGTATAACAATACTCAGTAAGGGACCCCGAGGCCCCCAGGGGTCTCCCAGAATCCACAAAGAAAAAACCATATTAGACCGATAAAATCATGAATTATCAACCAAACCAACTTAGGTATATTCCCATACATATACCTAAGTTACCTGTCATAGTTCGGATCCAACTCTCGAGCCCAAACACAATCCATCCCACAAAGGAAGTAATGGAAATCACATCGATGGTAATTATTGAAAGAGAAAACTCAGCTCACACAAGTATACATATTTTTTAGAGTGATAGAGATGGTCAGATGTAGTCTATGATTCATCTAAGTTGTTAGACCCACACATGATACAGGACCAGCTAAGTTGTCGGACCCAAACAAGATACAGGACCAGCTATTCTATTGGACCCACGCAGGTTACATGAGTAGAAGTCAGAACTGTCAGACCCATGGAGGATCCTAGTACAGTAGTCATCGTTGTTGAAACCACATAGGATTCTAGTAAAATAGTCATCGTTGTCGAACCCACGTAAGATTCCAGTACAATTGTCATCACTATCGAACCCACATAGGATTCAAGTATAGTAGTCGTCGCAACCCGCTCTTGGGTTCCCGCACATAGCACGCTCGATTCCAGGAGGGTCTGGTCCTCGAGTCAAGTGCCGACACATAAACTATAATGAAGTCCTAATTTGATGTATCTATTAGTTCCGTATCATCATAAGGAACCCAACGCGACAAACGGTGCGTCAATCAGACTCATGTTCTGAGAGTTATTTGATTTTCCATTATAGGGGCCCGATTGGATTTAAGCTCGATCCAAACCCATCCGTTTTCCATATTTGTCCAAAACTCACTTAGAGTATCGCAAAAGGACCGCCTCTTTGCGAATGTCCCAGTTCTGCATACAGTGCGTCGATCGGACACACGGTCTAGGAGTTATTCCCATTTATGCGAAGACAGGCTCGGCCCGTCAAACCCTGTGGACTAGCGGGTTGGTCCATTTAAGTGAAGACAGGTCCGACCCGTCTTGCCCAGTGGGTTGGGGGTTGGCCCAACCATTATTTGCAGGTCCGACCCGGCTGGGGGTCGGCCTGGCCCGGTTGGGAGCGGCCCACCTGCGAACCCTGCCCGCATAGCGGGCTGATCCTGTTCACTCGGTGGCGCCAAGCAGTGCCGCCTCCTCCCCTACTCAGCACATGCGGCATGCGCTGCGGGCTGCGGTTCTTCCCACGTGGCGCCTTTGGGGACTGCGGTTTTCTATCCCGGCCAGCAGGCGGCCAACCAGTTCACCTAGTAGAGCATCCCATGGATGCAGGCTACAGTCTCCCACCAAACGGCGCCTGCGGGCGCCACAGTTTTCCAGCGGGTCGGCCGGTCGGCCGGCTAGTCATCCCGATGTCTGGCTCTAAAGCGGCTGGCTCGGCCGGCCGCCTCCGCGCCTCCACCACGGCGCGATAGCACCACGGTCCTACTGCCCTCTGTGTAGTTCATTACGTGGCACAACACCACCACGCTTCTTCATCCGCAATGGTTCTTCTCTAGCACGGTGCGACGATAATGCGCCATTTCGGCTCCGCCTCCAACATCAAACAACAAGAATCAATGGAGGGGCGTCGGGCCGTTTTTTTGGCCCACTCCCTCCACATTAGGTGATATCATTTGGCCAACGATGAACCAAAGCATTCATCGAAGAACTAGAGTATAATTTTATTCATTTTAAAATAAACAAATTCCCCTACATTGTATTTTGTCATTGAACATTGACGAGTTGCAGAAGATAGAAGCCGCGGAAGTTGGACATCATTCCGTCAACGTCGGAGGTGATGACATTGTCGGTGGCGGAATTCTTTGCAGGAAGCGTCTTCCCATTCTTGCCCTGGTTAGAAAGGAAGCAGACGCGTCGTCGTTCTTCAGTAGAAATGGCGTTCTTCTATGAGAGAATATAGTTCCTCCAAGAGTTCTCCCAATGCTCCACTAATTCTCTCCCACTATGGATAAATATGCCAACAACAATAATATAACACATATTATTATGCTCACATAATGAATTCAAAAATAATTCATAAAATAATTTCCAATTAATTAATTCGAAGCTTAGTTAATTAATTGAGATATTGAGTTGGCACATTAAGAGGGAAGGTGGAAGGCTCCAGCATTAATTGGGAGTTCAAGAGTTAAAGGGGGGGGGTTAAATGGGAGTTGAGGAGTTTGATGCTCGTGTGGGATCCACCACATAATATCCTCCCATGGGAGGTTACGTGGGGGTGGGCCCCACCTCCAACATCCCTTTGGATAAATTAACCACCACCTAAATTAAATTTATGTCACACATAATTTTTTTATTTAATTTATTGAGAATCACCAAAAATTAACTTCCATCCACGACAAAACACAACAACGGTAAAGGTCTACTTAAGTGAATACTGACACTACGAGTTCATTGATGTCCTTGAATTTCAATTATGTGCACTGGTTCAAAATATATAAAATCATGCACGTACGTTTACTGAATATACCCGGACAAAACTTCAGAAATTGATTCCGAGCACACCGGGCCTCAGAATCCGGCGTCGTCTGAAATTGCAGACTCATAAAATTCCCATGTATTTAAAAACAATTTCCATAGGATTTTCGGGTCTCTATAAACCATATTAATTAATTACATTTAATGGGAGTTTTGAATTAAATTTCAGAATTTTTCACTATTCATTAAAAAATGAATTTTATAAGAAAAATACAAAAAATATACCCAAAGTAAAATTTGATGTCCCGATTATAAAGAAGAATATTGTTTTGTGAAATAAAAAATATAAAAGTGATAAAAACATGATTTAAAAAATTTTCTCCATCCAAATGTAGTAAATTGACCTTTTAACAAAAAGTATAGTATTTATGCATAAAATTGGATTCATTCACATTTTAAGATTCTAACTTTTATAGGATAAAGGTAAAGACATTTAACAAACATGTATAATCTTATTATATTTGGTTCTTTTCATTCCCACCAATACAATTTCTAGAAATTAACTACCATTAAAAATAATGTTATATTATTAATTTTTTAGTATGACTCAACCCTATGTGTTACATGAGATTTCAAGGAAACCCATTTTTGCACATCAGGTACGCCAAAAAACATAACATCCCCTTTAAAATAATATTAATATTTAATTCACGAATATTAATAAATATGAAAATGTCATATTCTTTATTTACCTAGGATGTTACATCCTTCCCCTCTTTTATAAATCGTGTCCTCACAATTTTATTAACATATCAAATAAATGGGAGAATTTATCACTCATAAGATTTTTATATTCCCACGTCTCCTCTTCAATGATATGGGTTTTACACAAAACCATTACCCGATGAATTACCTGTCTACAACAATTCCTCTCTTTAGTCAAGAATATGGACTGATTGTTCATCATAAAGGAGAATTGCTTCCAACTGAAATACCTATGGACTCAAAACATGATATTGATCCGTCATATAATTTCTCAACAATGAAACATGAAAAGAATTGTGTAATTAAGTTAAAATTTGGAGGTAAATCCACTATTTATGCAACTGTTCCATCTTTCTATAGGATTTCATAAGGTTTAATGAACCTCAGACTCAACTTCCCCTTATTACCAAAACAAATCACACTTTTACCTGAACATTCTTTGAGAAAGACATGATCAACCACCTCAAAAGAATGATCTATCATCCAGTTATCCGCATAAGATTTTTCCCTCTCTGAGAAGTTCTTAGGTGCTTCTGAATAAATTGAACTTTTTTAACTGTCTCATATACGAATTCCAGTTCCATAAACTTCCTTTCACCAACTTCATCCCAAAAAGATGGAGTTAGACCCCTCTTTCCATATAATGCCTCAAACGGAGCTATCTGTAAACTGGAATTAAAACTGTTATTATAAGAGAATACAACCAAATAATGATATTGGTCCCAATATCCCTAGTAATCCATTGAATAAGCACGTATCATATCTTCCAATGTCTAAAATGTTCATTCTTACTTTCCATCAGATTGTGTATGAAATGTTGTACTAAAATTTAATTCAATAACCTACAACTTTTGATGGTCTTTTCGAAAGATAGAATTAAACCTAGGATTATGATCAGATACAATGGTGATAGGAACTCCCTGTAACCTTACTACCTATTTATCATATAGTCTAGAAAGTTTATCTAGAGAATATGTATCTCAAATAGGAAGAAAATGTGTAGTTTTAGTCAATCGATCAATAGTATCCTAGAGAGCATTATTACCTTGATATTTCATCAGTAATCCCACGATGAAGTCCCTAGATATATTTTCCCATTTCCACTCTGGAACCGGTAAATTATAAAGCATTCTTTTTGGTAACTGTCGCTCTTATTTGACCAATTGAAAAGTTAAACACTTCATAGCAAGGTCAACAATATCACTTTTCATTACATCCCACTAGTAATACTCCCGAGATCTATTTATATCATAGTACTGCCTGGATGAACAGAAAACAGAGAACTGTGAGCTTCACATAACAACTCTTTCTTCAAAAATGAATCACAAGGCACACATAATCTCTTCCCAAATCTCAAAAATACAATCATTATCTATGTTAAAATCAGGCAACTTACCGTTCTAAACCAACTCTAGCTTTTTCTTCAACTCACTATCTTACTTCTGTGCTTCCCTAATTCTATCTATCTGAGATGATTTCATTGACACCTAAAACAAAAAAGTGGAAATTTCCGGCACCAACAACATCTATTCCAATGTTCATCAAATAATTAATCAAAATATCTTGTTCCAAATGTATCATGGTTAATATAGCATTACTCTTTCGACTCAATGCATCCACCATGTTTTTTTCCTTTCCCGGATGGTAGTGAATCGTGGAATCATATTCCATGATTAATTATAGCTATCTCCTCTATCTCATGTTCAATTATTTATTAATGAATATATACTTCAAACTTTGGTGGTCATTATATATATTCATATTTTACTCTGTACAGATGATGCATCCAAATTTTTAAAGAAAAAAACAACATTAGGTAATTTTAAATCATGTGGGGGATAATTTAACTCATGAGGTTTCAACTGACATGAAGAAAAAGAAATCACCTGATCATTATGCATTATGACACAACCAATCCCTTTCAATGAATCATTACTATAGATAACAAACTCACCATTTCTGGAAGGCAGTGCTAAAACTGAAGCATTCACCAATATCATTTTCAATTTCTGAAAACAATCGTCACATTCTTTTGTCTAGATTAACTTAACACCTTTTCAAGTCAACTTAGTCAGTGGGCTTGATAACTATAAAAAAGTATCAACAAACCTCCAGTAATAACCCGATAATCGATAAAACTACAAATCTTTGTAATATTGGTAGGTCTTTTCCATTCATCAATAATTCTTGTTTTAGAAGGATCAATAGTTATGCCAATTTTTGAAACAATGTGACCACAAAAATAGATTTATTATAAACCAAACACACACATGAAAAAAATTCATACAGTTTAATTTATTTTATGGTTTTGAAGACATCCATTAAATGACATTCATGTCCCTCTTTACTTATGGAATGAATCAAAATATTATCAATAAAAACAACCAAAATTTAATCCAGAAACTCATAGAAAATTCTATTCATAAGATCCATGATTTCAGCAGGAAAATTGGTTAATCGAAAAGGAATAACTACACATTCATAATGGCCATATCGAGTATGAAATACTGTCTTTAGAATGTCTACTTCTATTACTTTTAACTGAGGGTACAACGAACTCATGTCAATCATCGAAAAATATTGAGCTCCCTGGAGCTGATCAAACAAATCAAAGATATGAGGCAAAGGATACTTGTTCATAATAGTGATATTAATCAAGGCTCTATAATAAATGAAAATTCTCATTGAACCAACTATTTTTAACAAAAAATACTGGGGCACCTCACAATGATGTGCTAGGCTGAATGAAATTTATATCTAATAACTCCTCTAATTGCTTCTTTATCTCTAAAAGTTCTATTTGAGCTATTTAATAAGGGGGTTTTGAAAGTTGCATAACATCAGGAACATTGTCAATAGTAAATTCATATTCCCAACCTAGTATTATACCAGGAAACTCATCCAAAAAAACATAAACGTACTCATTTACTACTGGAACATCACTAATCTGAGCCGTTACATTGTTTTCAAAAATATGTTCAAGGTAACATGTTTTTTCATCTTTCACTAACTTCTCATCTTCCCGATATGTTTTCAAATGAAAAGGATCATTCTTGTACAAAAAAATTAAATTTATTATGAAAATAAACAACATTATCTATGTAGTCAATCTTATCATGATAAACGAAAAGACAATCGATTCCCAAAATAATGTCAACTTATTCTTGAGGCAAAACAATAAGGTTTGCATGTAGATTCCATCCACAGACAAGGGTAGTAATGTTCTTATAATTTCATTTTGCCTCAAAATTTACTCCTAGTTTTTTTACCATAAGATCATGATTCATATCTTGATATGGGATCCCCAATTTAGTAGAAAACTTCTCAGAAATGAATGTATATGTAGTACTTGAATCAAAAAACAAATTTTGAAAATAAAAAAAAATAAACAGTGTACCTGATACTACTTCATTCAATGGACAAACATATGTTGAAGTATTTTCAAAGGATTTCACCACCGATTTCGACTTGTAGTCCGACTACTTTCCCTTAGTTTTTTCATCATTGAACAATAATTTTCATAATGATCCATTTAATTTCCCATTAAACATCTTACTGATGGATTTTCATTTCTTGATTGGTCAGCTTCTTTATATTTACGTGCAATATAACCAGACTAACCTCATCAGAAGCACTTTCCAGACATTGATTAATATTCTCCATGATGCTTTTTAACACACTTATCACGAGAGGGATATTTAATTTTCTTACTTGCAGGCTTCTTTGATGAATTAAATCCTTTTACATCCAATTGGAACTCTTCTTTGGTTTCCTCTCTTAGAACACCTGATCATCAGAAAAATTTATTTCTACCTTATTGGCACATCTGAAAAGGTTCTCATAGCTATTGAATTCATTAGAGGCTTATGATATTTGATATCATAGCTTCAGTACTACGTAAAATATATTTATCTTACAATCAAGTACTCAGATGAAATTTGAAACATACATTTCTAGTCGAGTAAAATTTTCTTCGTAAGCAGCCACTGAGTCATCCTCCTACATAAATTCCAAGTATTTTTTCTCCATCCTATGTCGAACCGCCTTAGGAAAATATTTCTCAAGAAACATACTTTAAATTCATACCAATCAAGACAATCAATCTTCTCACTATCCCTACTATTTTTTCACCATTGACCACCACTAATCGGATTCACCTAGAAAATGGTAAAAACATGACTATCCTTTTGATGTTCGGAACACCTCATGACATCAGAAATATTCCCCAGTTATTTCATCCTCCCTTCACCTAGCTTTGGGTTAGATGATCCTCTGAATGATGGGGGATGTTGCCTAATGAAATGATCTACTCTAGAAATTTTCTTATAGGTTTAGTCTAGTTGGTCTCAGTCATGTTTACCACCACCATTTATCTCCTGATTCAATTGATCCATCATTGCACCAAACTATTTAGTTAGGATTCCGACCATCTCAGGATGCTGATTTGGAAGGTTATTCACCCATTTGTGCCTTCCCCACATAGCTGCCCTGTTTCCTCTATGGAAAAAATTAATAAACTAAGAATTATCTTAGGTGATGATACATGGTAATCTGTAAATGATATATCATTTCAATATTAACAAAAAATAATTTATCAATATTAATTTATTAATACCCTAACTCATAATGTTATTTAAACCAGCAATTGATACCAAGTATAAGGACCCCGCCTTAAACATTATAGAATCATAATTTTAAATAACAATTCACATTGAGGATAATTTAAGGTTTAGAGAATTATATAATTAGATCATAACATATACATAACTACTTTAATATTTCATGTAAACACTTCTACTCGGTGGCCATTATTTTTATAAAATAAAAACACTTGAAAAAAATACATGTTTAGTTCTATGTTTTTTGACCATATGTCTTTTCCATCATCCCATACCTAACCCAATTCATATTTAAATGTTGTTAAAAAATTTCATAAATTTTGGATGATTATAAGAATCATATTAAGGGATACACAAAGAAGGAAAACTGTTTGTTTTTTAAAACAACATGTAAAACATGAATACTTTATCATAATTAATACTTTTCACCTTCATGAAGAAGTAAATAATCTTCACAGAATAAAAGATAATTACTTACCAATTTTTAGCCAAAATATTACCATAAAAACATTATAAATAACACATAACAAATGAAGGTAACTTGGGACAAAAATATACATTAAAAGAATAAACATACGATTGACATTCTCACATATCACTTAATGCAATAGCCATACGGCCAACTTCCATGCCTAATGAATTGGAGGATATAATATTACCACCTGTCCTGGTTTATCATAGCACTATCTGTCATTTTTTTATCATGTAACCATCCGTCAAATGTCCATGTACAATTATAAAATAATAACACAAAGAATATTGAAAATATAAACATTTCCCTAATAACATTTCATTTTCAATCACAAGATATCATTTCAAGATATTAAATTAATAAATCTATTTCAAAACCCATTTTTAATACAAAAACTACCAAAACATAATAAAGAGTTTCTATTATTTGTAAAAAAACATTATTGCTTATAGAGGAAGCCATGTAATGATTACGGCGGCGAAGAGGTCATTGTCGCTGCATACGTTAAAAAAATTCCTTTTGTCGTTTTGTAAATTACTTTGTGGAAAAAATATTACCTTTGAATGAAAATAAAATTCAAAGGAGATTATTATAAACCCTATAAAATAAGGTTTTGTATATTATCAATACATTCATCAATGAAAAGTGATTGAGATGAAGTCCCTTACCTCATGCCCGATAGAAATTATTCATTATTTAATTTCCTGAATAATAAACATAAGTTATTTCTACTTTCTTAAGAAACGTTTTCTTGTTTATTATACATTTTATATCACTAATTACCTTTCTATAACAATTATTTTATTATTTGAGTTCGTAACAGACATTTTTTCAATGTTCGGAACATGAGTAAGAAATGTGCTAGTTGAAATTACAAATTTTCCATGTGGCCAGAAGTCCATTATCCCTATAATGATATTTATGATTTATATATCATATATATCCAGTATTTATGTATTTATAATAGTCCATATCATTTGTTTATATGAAAACTAAATGCACCATTCATGGATATGGAAATCTATACGTACGCATGAACGATACTTCCATTTCATTTTCCTTCATTTTTTATGGAATGAAAACCAAATGATACATAGGTATATTATTATTCCAATATAATATCATATTTTATATACATTACCAAATTTCATTAACGCATTCCCTTATACATTCCATGTATATAATGAATGAGTCATATCACTTTGAGGGGGTGGTAGTCCACACTTTATAAAATGAAATAATCGTATATATACAACATGAAAAGAATAAAGGTATTTTAGAAAAGACAATTATAGAAGCATATAGATAAAATAAATATCATAAATATCATATATAATTATAGTAACATCCTAATGGACACCATAAGAGGTGTTTGGAGAAGATTGAACAATCCTTGTTTCGTGAGGCAATAAATTGTTGTCCACAGAAACAATATGTTCTATACCCATTAGATGGTGATGTGTGTACGTGTAGTTTGAATCCATATCATAAAAAAAACCTAGTATAATGATTATAGTCTTGTTTTTATGTAAACAACTATTATGAAGAGCATTGGGAGTGATGAAGTAAAATAAAAGAAGAGAACTGGAGGGAAGATGTAACCTTTAAATTGGGTAACTTCTTTTGATTTGAGCCAAAGGGATCCCTTTATTTTCCTTCTACATAGGAGAACAATTCTACGAGGAAAGAAGAATTTTGGGATCTTATTTGGTCAGATTTGGATGAGCCAAGTGCCTTGAGATGTGTGAGTAATGGGTTAGAAGTGGTGTTCTTTTATAGGAGGGAGCACGGTCGCTTTAGGAATGTTTGAATATATTATTTTATTATAAAATTAGTTTCGATTTTAAAATGTCAAAAAAGTATTTAATTAATATATAAGGTGAATATAAGTCTAAAAAAACCATCCAATAATAATAGGACAGGTTGTGGATAATTTTTAATCCTAATATTTTTTATTTAACCTTATGTAATCTTAATTAACTTTTATCATGTCCTCTTACATATCTATACCATATAGTTAATATATTTACTATAAAATTCCAAGAGACCCAAAATGGATATTTAATCAAATTACTGACATCATACAGGCCATTTTTTCAAATATTATATTTTTTGTATTATTTTATCACTTAATAAAATATTGATTGATTTAAAAACTATTTTATGTGAATTTTTAAACTATTCATATCATTACTTTTTAAAAATTCCAAAAAAACATCATTTTTTCAAAAAAATATTCATTAGTTCAAATATAAAATTCATCCTGACCTCTAAAATTCGAGTATGGAATAAAAAGATTCATGATAAAATTAACTTAATATTTATAATATCATTTATTTAAAACAGTCATTAAGAAGGCAATCATTACATCCTCATTGGGTCAAAAATAAATTTATCTATCTGATCTCTAAAAATTATAAACGAAATTCCATGACCTATGAAATCTTGTTACCATTATAATGAATAATTTTGTCAAATATATCAATTATATAACCCCACATTAAAATTGTTTTAGCAAAACAACACATGTTTGTGATATTTTTATTTTTACATTAAATAAAAAGTTATTAATGTCATTATCTTACCTATATGGCTTTCAAGGCCCATAGTCCCACCCGAGGATTTTATAAGTCATCCACGACTCATCCAATAATGATTAGACAAGTGTTAATGTTATTTTATATTATTATAATATTATTTTTTCCTTGAATTTCCCAATTTACCTTTAACTGTAGTAATTAAAAATAAAAAAGTTACTATTCACCAAAAATTATTTTCATCCTATTGATCCACATTTAACATACTAATGACTACCATGTATATCATATTTTTTAAATTAATTTCACAGAAGTGGTAAAATTTCGTTTAAATGAAAAAGTTAGTTTTTAACTACTATGCAGTGTTTTTCAGTATTCATCAAAAAATGAATGTTTTCCTAAAAATATGAAAAATTCACCTGAAGCTAATTTTGATATTCTGAATTTAAAAAATATGTCCATTTTTTAAAATTAAAAAACATATATGTTTCATTAATTAATTATAATTAATTTCCATTTTCAAACTAGAAAGCGTGTTTTTTGGAAGTTAAAACTACAAAAAGATTGCAATATTTTATGTCCAATTTCAACATGACATTACATCCAATAACCAATGTTGGATTAAATCATAAAAATATAATCCAATTATACTATAAAACCATCTTAAAATATAATCTAACCAAATAAATTAACTAGATTATAAGGATGTTTTGAATTAAAATGCAGTATTTTTAACTATTCATTAAAAAATGTTTTTTATCAGAAAAATACCAAAAAATTACCCAAAATTTTTTGATGTCCTGATTCTAATGAAGAATTATATATTTTTAAATATAATATATAAAAGTGATAACAACTAGATTTAAAATGGGTTCATCATCAAAAGGGGGTAAATCAGCCGTTAAAATAATATTTGAGTATTTATGTTTAAAATTAGATTCATTCACATTTTAAGCCTCTATAATTTATTGGATAAAGGAAAATACCTTTAATAAACATGTATAATCATATTTTAGTATGTTTTGTTCATTCCCTCCAATACAGCAGCTAGGTGTTAACTACTATTTAATATAAAATCATATTATTATTATTTAAGTATGACTTAGCCTTGTGTGCAACGTGAGATTTTGGAGAAACCCATTGTTGTGTGTCAGGTATGCCATCTAACATATAATCCATTTAAAATAAATTTAAAATTTAATTCACAAATATTAATATATATGAAAATGTCATATACATTATTTACCTGGGATGTTACATCATGTGGATCCAATATTTCTCCAAATTAGAGAATAGGGATGACATGTACAAAATATAGAAATCCAAAAGATTTTTAAAAAATTTATTAGCCATTTTGGGACTTAATTTTATGGTTTGGTTCTTTATTTTGTTTAATTTATCCTTAATCGATGTAATTAATTTTAATCACATTCAGTAATATTTTTGGTCAAAACTATATTGACCTCATTAGAAATTATATATTGTTCTAATTCAATATATGGAATCTATTTTTAAATATAACAATCATAGAAGAGGATGAAAATAATTTAAAATTATTTCTATAGCCTGGTCAATATTTCGGGTTTTTAAGTATAAAATGATAAAAAAATTTCTAAGTTTGTAGATCGAATTTCATTGTGATATTGGACCTGAAAAAAATGGATTAATTTATAAAAATATAAATTAATTACATATTTAAATAATTTTAAAATATAAATTATCCTTATATATAAATTAGATGAAAACATAGTTTTTAATTAAAAACAAGTATTTTTATTATTAATTAAAAGACTAAACCTTATATAAAATTACCAAACAATTATCCTAAACTAATTTTTAGAATTAGAATACAAATATAATTGTTATTTTGACATGTTAAATCTATAAAATTTTAAAAAAATTGAATTTATAATGGGTTCTCCATTAAAAGGTGGTAGAAATGCCTAAATAATGTTATGGGTTTTGAAACATAAAATCAGGTTTGTTCTTATCTTACGTTAATAAAATCTATTGGATAAATATTGAAAATAATTTATTGTATATGTATCATATATATTATATTTAAATCAAACAATAATTTTAATTAATTTAATTAATTAGGGTAAAACTATTTTGTGACCATAATTACAATATTTTCTTTTATATTAAATCAGTTTTCATATACATTTCTAATTAAATGGTAACCTGTTAATTCATCATACTTTTTTTAAACCATATATTTTTATAATTTTCTTTATAATGTTCATAACTATAAACTTAATAGTTAGTTTATATCTCAATATAATAATATTTTTAATAATATGTATATTTTGGTAACACTCAGTCTTGTGTGTTATGTAATCCATCGAGGAAGGTCACTCTTGCATATAATACATGATATTTTTTTCTGATGCATATAATGTTAAACTTTTTGTTTCATGTAGTGAACAATGATTATAATTTTTATCTAATGCAAGAAATACAATATACTTTAATATAAAATAAAACATTTATAGTGTTATATGAAATAAAAATTCAAAAAAAGAATAAATTTAATAGAAAAAAAGTATTTCACAAAATCTCAGGGTGTTACATTCTACCCCCCGTAAAATTAATATATTCCTCAAAATATGTTGGTGTTTTCAATGGTTTAATAAATAAATTATTTATTCTTTGAAACCAATATTGTAAAAATGTAAACGAAAACTTTCTTAACAAAGGGAAAGTTTGAACCATAATTGATACGACTGGTAACATTTAACTAGATTTACTCATAGGAGAACAGATATTTGGAGTGATGATTTTACATGGAAAAAACGTTTAAATATTTATAGGGAGTGATTGAGGTAATAAATCCCAAACTAGTAAATGAACAAAGAAATGTTTAGGTGCTCAAAGATATAAATATGTCGTTATTTTAAAAGAAATTGTTTCAAAAATATTATAGTATAACAACATATTTTTGATCACCTTTATAAAATTCAGTAATTCATGATATATATATATATTACCAAAATTTCATAATATGGTTGTTCTTTTATAATTTTTATATACATTCACTCCCCCAAGTAATGAATTCCCAGAAATTAACTTGGATGTCTTAGGTGCTAAACTGAACATTTAACAGATCTTAAGTCCCATAAAAGAATGAACAGTATAAATATTTTTCTCCAACTAGTAATAAAATAAATATGGTTATTTCATTAATTTGAAAACATAGAATGTAACTCTATTAGTTCATCATTAACAATTATTCAACAGAAATAATTTAAAATTAACCTAGACATCATGTAGGATAGTTGTAGGTGTGAAACCCTTATCATCATTCAGTCATCGGTTCAAGTCCAGTGACCTTGCTAGACATGATTGATTGTCACCTGACATAAAATATGTAGTTTTCTTACTCCACCTTGATAGTATTTTAAAAATAAATAAGATTCACACACCTGAAATAATTTTCATCAATAAATATCATTTTTCAAAAGAATTTCAACTAAAACATTATGCATAAATACATCCTCAAAAGATTAATTTTAAATATTCATCAATTTTTAACAATATAAACCTTATGAAATATGAAAAATACAAAAAAATATATATAAATTCAAGAATGTAGATTCCCATTTATACCACATATATCATAAAGTTCCACTTGATTGTCATGTTCCAAATATGTGAATCCTATAATCGTATTTTCTCTTGAAACATGGAAATGTCATAAATGATCATAAATACATTTTAAAAACATTCATGTTTCCTTCTTCAAATATATATTGGATATATTACATAAATCCATAAATGATGTAAATATAATTAATTATATAATAAACCACCAGTTAACAAGTCCTTACTTAGGTCCAAGTTAATCAGTACCATCCAATCAACATATTAATAACAACATTTTATTAAAAACAATAATACAGGTTTACTTACCTTAGTCAAAATATAACATTATAATTAATTCACTTCAGGATTCCATATAGAAAATTAAACATAAACATGTAAATATTGAGAAAAAAACACAAATTGAACAATTGCATCATTCATGTAAAATAATTATTCAATCCAAATGCAAAAAAACATAGATTGTTCTGTTTCATCCGTAGGACATTAACAAGATTACCTCATACTTTTACATAATATCTCTTTCCTTTCACATTTAATCTATAGTCTCTTTATCATTATAAATCTAACTATTACTCACATGACCTTGCTGACTCTCTTTGGGATATTTCCACTTGGGGCATTGAATTGCATATTGACTACTTATTCCACATTTAAAATATGTAACTTTTGATGGTGACTTAGGGAGGCTAGTATTAACACCAATTTCATTAATTAAACTCTTCATTTTCTCTTTACAATCACTTTGTTTGTGCCCTTCATTTCTATAGTCAAAAAATCATCCTTTTTATATAAGACATTCCCTCTAGGGATTATTTCCATATTCTTGAAACAAAAAAATTCATCTTTCCTCCAGGGTCTCCATTACCCAATATTTCAAAAAACTCCTTCCTACTATTCCTTTGTGAGTTTGAGACTTGGTTAAGGTACATATTTTTGATCATGTTCATTGAAAACTGATTAGGTATGATCACGACATCTTTTAATAAATTGATCATCCCACTTGACTGGTCATTAGAAAATTGTCCATCATATTCAACCTTAATCTAGTTCCTTCCAGTTCCCGACATTGTCTTAATCCAAAATAATGGTGTGAGTAGTATTTATCATAGCATGTGAGTGCATAATCATGATAAAACTTACTTAAATTATGACTAAATCATGATAAAATCCTTAATCTATGACACCTAGGATTCATCCTAGTTAATTAATAACCAACATATATTTAAAACCATCTTGGTGGTTCATGAAGAGTTATATGAATTTCCAAAGGATATCCACCAAGGATGTCAAACAAGGTGTGTATCAAGGCCCATTTTCATACACCATATTACCTCGAGTGATAGGTAGAACATCTTGTTAGAGTGGTTAACCCAAGGTATATCTGTTCCACATCCAAATACAGTTATAGTATTTAGACAATGATGTATTTCTAGGGAACCAATCACTCTATCCATTACCAAAATTATTGGACATTTTCTTATACTTTTCATTTTTTTAAAGCGTATCCTTAGAAATTTACTTAGGGTTATAACAATGGTTTTGAAATCATAGCATCGAAAGAATAACCGAACCATTTATGTAATACAAACTATAGATACAATTGATTTCCATACCTGGAAATTAAATAAAATATTCTTAAAACTTAAATCATTTCAAAAACAAATTCCCAACGACCGTACTATTATAGTGCCTTTGGAAACATGGAATAATAAACACAGGTACAAAAATGAGTTACATAATCTATCACTAGGTTCTTCTTGATAATATCCCTTCTTTTATAGATCAAACATAATACATATCATAATAAAATGGTATAAGGTAACATTGAAAAGGTTGATCTCTGAAAATGAGTAAGTGTAAATAAGGGAGATATGTAAGGATAATCCTGAGCTTAAGGGTATGAGAACATGATCATGGAAACATAAGATCATACCCTGTATATCAAAGATCAAATTTTTGAATCTTGGAATAAATCATGGTTGTTCATAAGATATGTATTATAAGGAAATAAATAACATAATCCATGAAAGTGTATAATTGGAATAAAACATAGAATTATGGATGATAGATAAGAATATATAATGATTTCCATAGTATTAACGGCGTAACTACCAAGGCCATACTAGTAAAAAATAATATATTCATCTGGGTTCACACCCTGTAATGACCAAATGTTTTATAAATGGAAATTACTTTCTTATAAATATGTCATAGAATCATATAAAAGCACAAAATAATTAACTAATATGTGATAAGTGACCCTTAAATATAAGTTTTTCACTTCTGTGTTTGGAATTTTGAAAATCTGACATTTAGAGTTGAAATCAATTAGTTATTTAGAGTCCGATAAGAAAATCATAATTTTTGGTGAATAGTAATCTACCCTTATAAATAGTAAAATTTTCTTATGAATAGTGATATAACATAATGAATAGTAACCTTACCATTGATAATATATAAATATTACTCAATATTAATGTACAATGTACCTATATTTTAGAATATGTAAATAAATGGTATGGATGACCTTGAAATGTGATTTAATTGAAATGTGTTATTTTAAGGAAAACACATGATTAAAGGATATATAAACAAAATAATGTTTTGATATTATTGTTGAACTTGGAACAGAATTCTGATTTTATGACAATTTGGATTATGTTATAATTAAAAAAATGTTCACTATATTTTGTATTTATAGAAAATATTTAATAAATTCTGCGTATATTCCAGAAATAGGGATGAATTTATTTTTTTCATTGATGTTTGATGGTAATTATGGATAATAACATGGTTCATGAGAATATATAGTAAATATATTCACATATTTTTTAGGTGAGAGATACTTTATGATATTTAGTGGATTATTGTTAATTATATTTTGTAAATTTAGTTACCATATTTATAAATTTTTTTGGAAGGTTCTTACACTTATCCTTTTTTGGAATTGTTGAAATTGAAATTCGGATGTGGTTTTAGAGAATAATTAATATTTCTATCACATGAATATTTTTATATATTGGATAACTTATCCTAACCACTTTTATTTTTTCATGATAACTATATTAATTGTAAAAAATCACACAAATTTAGGAAAATGATGTTAGGATAAATATGTTTTCCTATTAATTTCATTTTTGATGATTCAATGGTCTTTTAACTATTCAGTGGGTTATGGTTTGTGGTGGTATGATTTCTCTTAAACCATGTTCTCTATCACTCTATATTAACTATTTCGCAATATTTTCCACTTCAATGTACATATTTTCTTTTCAAACCAATTTTATAATATTTTTAAATGAATTTATCTATTTTTTTAGATGACCATCATAATTTCTATTCCCTACAGTCAAGAGGAAGTAATATTAACCCTTTTTAAATCGAGTGATTCCTTCAATGGAATTTATAATTTTAAAACCATAGAGAATAAGATTATATTTTTGGAATGAAATTATCAAATTGATGGATAATTTAAAACCCAAATATTTTATGAAATATATATATAATTCAAATTTTTTTAATTAATTTAATATCTATCATTACAGACGACATCATGTTTTAGCGAAACACAATATATTATTAATTGTATATTTTATACCATATCATTATAATATTGCATTTTAATAGATGGGTATGAATATGAATAGATAATTAATGAAAAATTTGTATTTTCATAATAAATTTAGTATATACTTATTTTATAAAATGATATTGTATTAAAATAAAAAACATTTGAATATAGAAGAATTTTTTTACTAAAAAATAGATTTATGGAAATAAAGTGTGTTTATCTTAATAAATGAAATTAGATATAATATTTGAATGACTATTATTAAATTATTATATTATACATGAGACCCATTTTTTCATTAATCTAATATTTTTTCATAGAATATTTTATGAATAAATGTATTTTTATTTATAAAAAATGATGTTAAAAAATTTGTTTCATTGTGTTCTATACATATATATTAGATCAATTTTCTCTAATGATAGAGAATTTATTTATAAAAAGTTATTTCAAAATTTTAATCATTATTTCAAAATTATATTTCATGGAATTATTGAGGATATTTTTTGGAAGAGAATTTTCACAATGAATAGTTGAAAATGATGACTTTTATTGAAAAATGCATTCCTGATTAAAGAATTCATAAGGATAATATTTTTAAAGATGATTTTAAGTCTATTTTTATTTCAATTATATTTTTTTAATTCTGTTATTTTCATTCATAATAGTTCTATGTGAAATTTTGATATAAAAATCATTTCAATTAAGAAAATTTTTTCTATGGAAAATTACTTTTTATCACGTATGTGGGTTTACTTTTAAATTAAATTCATCCAATTACCTGAATTGAACTTGTAAAAATTGGTTATATATTTTTAATTACTAGAATTGATATTATTTAAAAATTTTAACATATTTTTTACTCAATATTATAAGTAAAAATAGTAAAAAGTAATTATCGTGGTTAAGTTTAAAATGAGTTTACTAGGTGTTAACCAAATGATAAGCCTATGATTTCCAATAAGACTTTTCTAAATCCTATATTAAGACCATATTTCAAACCTATAATAAACAAAATTTTAATATATGGAAATTGTGAGGTATTTTCATGGGGAATCACATTATCATTTTTAATTCTTTCGAAAAATTTCATTGTAGATTATATGTGGATTCCTTTCCCCAGTTTTAATAGGATATCTATTATGCTCTTCCCTTTACAAAAAATAATAATTTTTTAGCGATTACATGAAAAAATAAATTCCTTAACTCAATACACATGTTATATATTTATTATACTGGTTAGTAAAACCTCCAAAGAAGGCATTAGTTCTAAACATAAATAGGTTCTCCGAAGAAGTTGTATAGTTATTAATAACATATTTTCATTTTATTTCATCTTCCACTTCCATAAATTCAAATTAATTTATTATGTTTCAATAAAATTGGTTTTTACCATGTTTTTTTAAAAAGTTTGGGACTGAAGCCTCAATTTATTATTTAAATCAAAAACTTCTTTAGTGTGGGTAGAAGGAGACTTATTACATATCTTGAAGGCTCAAGGCCATGTGGCCTGAATACAAGGCTTAAAATCCCATTTTTTGGCCTAAAGAACCCCTTGGTGAATAGTTCTGCTATAGTACCGATGCTGCTATAGTACCTGCTATAACACCACCACTGCTATAGTACATGCTACAGTTCTTCCACCGATACAATTCCACCACTACAGCAATTCCACCGTTGCAACAGTACTGCTACACTACCCCCAAAAATATATTGCTGGTACCCGGATTTGATCTTGGGTCTTTTGGATGCCAAGAAAGAGCCTATACCCCTTGGGTACAAGTTATTTGGAGTTTTACCATATAATAATTTATTTCCATATTAACTCAATATAATAAATTTCTATCCCCTTCCATTAAATCAGAAATGCAACTATGGATCGTGTGTATGGAGAACTACCGACTCACGAATCATTGTAATTTGTTTTCCATCATCCCCAATCACAGAAAAATATAATAATTTACTTGACATATTTATATGATATATGTGAAATTATTATACTTATATAGTTATAATATCATGTGTAACATAATTCGTTCCAATCTATTGGAAAATGATAACATTGCTCACACGTTTGGGTTGACTACTGCCTCCACGAACTGATGTGTAACACCCCAGGTAAATAAAGAATATGACATTTCATATTTATCTATATTTTTGAATAAAATATTGAAATGACTTTAAAGGGGAAGCTATGCTCGATGGCGTACCCAACACGCAACAACGAGTTTCTTGGGAATCATATGTTGCACTCTAATAATAAAATAATATTATTTTAAATGGTAATTAATATGTAGCCGTTGTATTGGCAGGAATGGATATAAATAACTAAAATATGATTATATATGTTCTTAATTATTTTTACATTTATACAATAAAAGATAAAGGCTTAAAATACGGAAAGAATTCAATTTTTGGCGTATATGCCCTAGTTTTCACTAAAGGATCACGTATCACCTTTTGATGGAGAACCGTCATTAAATATAGTTTTGTTCCCTCTTAAACATTATTTTGGACCAAATAAAACTCTTATTAAGAATCGGGACATCAAAATTTACTTTCTGTAAATTTTTGGTATCTTTCTGATAAAGTTCATTTTTTCATGAATAGTGTAAAATGTTGTATTTTAATTGAAAACCTCCTTTTAATCTAATTTATTTATATGATTAGATTATATTTTGAATTGGTTTTAAAGTGAAATTAGAAAATATTTTTACCATTAAATCCAATAGTGGTCGTTGGAATTAATTTCACTTTGAAATCAGACTTAAACTAGTGTCAATCTTTTGATACTTATTATTTTATAAAAACACGGTATTTGCTCTGACAGCGGGAATTAATTATTAAATTAATTAATGTGACTAATATGTTTTGAATTTTGTAAAACATACTTAATTTTTGAATTTGGAATATCAAATATAGCTTAGGGTGAATTTTTGGGATTTTTCTGAAAAACTTCAATTTTTGATGAATAGTGAAACCACTAAGTGGTACTTATTAAAGCTGATTTTTCGTTTAAATGAAATTTTACCACTTATGTGTTTTTAATTTCAAAAATCCGACATACATGGTTGTCATTAAGAAGTAAAATGTGGTTCACTGGGAAAAAAATAATTTTTTGGTGAATATTAACTTATTAAGTTTTTAATCGCGATTAGTGGTAATTAGTATAGTTTAAGCTATAAATAACGCTTTAATAATATGAAATGACCTAGACACATGTCCCAACCTTATTGGTTGTGTCATGGCCGACCACGAAAATCCATGGGTCAACTTGGGGACCCCATGGAGACATTTTGGTTGGGAAATGACATAAATAACATTTTATTTAATGTAAAAGTAAAATTGACACAAACATGATATGTTTTACTAAAACAATTTTTAAGTGGGGTTATACAAGTCATCACTTTGATTATAAATATTAATTGGAAAGCTAAAACGATTTCCTACATAATATTATTTTTTTATTATTTTTATACATTATATAAATTATATTATTTATGACATAATAATGATGCAGCGATGATATCATTATTTGACGATTTAAATAAAATGGAAATATAATGAAAAATCTATGAACTACACATGTACAAAACTTATTGGATGAGTGTATTTCGAAGCCTTATCACCTTATCCACGAATTCTATCAATGTGGGACCTTTTAAAACCGAAACACATTTTCAAATAAAGTAATATTTCTTTACTTTCCAAAAGTACCCCTCCTCTCCTCTTATAAAAGGCCCCCACCTCTACCTCATTTAACACACTCCTCAAGCCTTTGGCTCGGCCAACCCCTACCCATGTACTCTCTACACATCCCTCTCCTCATCCTAGAGGACTCCCTTTGGGCAGAATCCTTTCAAATGAAGCCTTTAGGCTTAAATCAAAAGGAGTTACACTTTTAAAGGTAATTCATTCTCTCATGTTCATTTGTTTTATTTTGCTTCTCCAACCCCCTAAACTCTTTTTATTTACTTCTTTTGTAACAAAAAAAGTATATTCAATATACTAGGATGTTGTTATAAGATTTATTCGAGCTACACTATCACACAACTACATCAAATGGTTAAAGAACATACGGTTTCCGTGGATGGTGAAATTCTGCCTCCCGAAATGATGATTGTTCAATACTCATTTAACACCTTCAAAGGTGGCCATTATGATGTCACTATTTTCATATATGATATATAATATGTTTATGTTATATTTATGATTCTGTATTTTTCATTTTTGTCTTACCTTTATGGCTTCCATTATGGGTATACGCGATATCTTCATTTAAGGAAGTGCGGACTACCGCCCCCTCAAAGTGATTTGATTCGTTAAATACCATATGTGGGATGTATAAAGGATGTAAATGTGATATTATATATGATATTATACTGGAATTATAATATACCTTTATATCATTATTATTCCTTTCTATAAAATACGAAATAGAAATGAAAGTAGCGTTCATGCGTACGTACGGCTTACCGTCTCCATGAACGGTGCATTTCATTTCTTACCTTTAAATGATTATGTAATGTTATAAATGCATGCATGTACTGGATATATATGACATATATGATATCTACATAATGAATACAATTCTGGATATAGTAAAAATTTGGCCACATGAACAACATGTAATTGTAAGAAGACCACTTTCGACTTAAGAACCAAATATCGGCAAAACAAATATTATTAACTTAAATGATTACATAATGTTTGTGACATGGTAATAAGTGGTATAAAAGTAATAATGAACTTGAAAAAGGGTTCTTAAGGAATTATAAATTAACTCAAGTTTATTATTCAGGAGATTAAAGAACGATCGAGTCAAGTCGGACCCGAGGTAAGGGATCCTACTCCTCTCTTCCTTTTTAAGTATACACTTTTATGTCATTCCTTTTAAAGCTCATCTTTCTTGTTATTGGGATGATCTTTTATATTACATTTACTGTAATTTTTATGTTCATGTGATGAGAGACCCTATTCTCTCTCATCAATCCATTTTGGGAGTTTTGAGTGGCGCCGTTAGGCTGCCGAACTTTCGTAAGAGATCTAACCTCTCTCTTTCTTTTTAAGTACTCTCCTTTGTGTCACTTCTGCTAAGCTCTTATTTGTTATGTTGGGGGGATTTTCTTTTATATTCCTCTTGCTGTAAATTCTATTTTAATATGATGGGATACTCTATTTTATCTCATCAATCCATTTTGGACGTTTTAAGTGGCGCCGTTAGGCTGCTGAGTTTTCGTAAGGGATTTTCCTCTCACTTTTATTCTCGTGAGATTTATGCTACATTTGCCACAAATTCCATTGAGTGGTGTATGTACTGCCCATTATTATACTCTTTGTGTAATATAAATTCATTTATGAGTATTTACATCAATGATCTATTGTCCTTCTTTCATGGGGTGTATGTTTTGAAAGATACCCAAGTCGGTAAGGGAACCTTTCACCCTCCTCTTTTTTTTAAAAGACTTCTTTTGTTGGGTCGTTTAATTTACATATTGTTATGTTGGGATATGTTATCATATATCCTTATTGATGTAAATTTTATTTCTAAGTGATGAGATACTCTTTTTATCTCTCATCAACTCATTATGATGTGATGCCGTTAGGCTGTCAAGGAAACTTTTTAACCCAATTTCGATTTCTTTGGGTTCAACATGTAGTCATTGAATATGTCATCCATTGAATATGTGTGAATGACCTTTTATTGTTGTACAATTAATATACACTTATATTGGGTGTATTTATATTTGTCACACATATTTTTGAGATTGATTTGTCCTTAATTTAAGGATACCTTCTTTATAAGGGATTTCATCACATTTGACATTTCTATTGAGGGTTCATTGTTGTTATGCACCAAATCACTCTTATATGGGGTATATACTGTCCTTTGGAGTATTATATCATGAATCCTTTTATTCTCATGATATTATAAAGTTCTGAATAAATGATTATTCCTCAATTGTTGTATTCAAGTGTCTCTAATTTTGGTAAAACCCCTTTTACCAGAATATCGTTTTAAATGTTTTAATTATTTGTTCTTATTAATATCCATGTTTTCAAAATGGTTTTAAGGATTTATTTATATGGATATTAATGGTTTAAAATGTTAAAAGCTTCAAGGTGGTATGGGACACTTTGATTCAAAAATCTCTTTATTAAATGTTTTAAATGGTTTTGGAAATGGTTTCTTTTTGAATGGATTCATTATTTCAATATCCTAAAATGTTATATTGTGATTGAAATGTGGAAATGTTATTTTTCCTTTATTCATGTTTTATGTGATACGATTATGTTATGATTCTTGGGCATTGTTATGAAGAACGGGTGGTTCCGTGATAAACTAAGGGCGGGTGAGCCCGATATAGCTCTCCAATGCATTGGGTAACGCGAAGAAGTGAAACGTTAAGGTTTCTCCAAAGAGATTTAGGGAATATACTATGATGGGTATTCCAAACGTAACCAAGAGGGTTACTACCTATGTAAGAATGTTATGAATGCCTCAAGTTACCTTTATGTCTTATGATTTCTATGATTTATTCATGGTTTGATGAGGTATGTTAAAGTGCCTTTGTTTTATGGGTAAAGTATGATTTAATTCTTATGTATATATGAACTCATGTTTCCTTTTCAAATTTTTATAACTCTTACTGAGCTTTTTATGCTCATCCCAAGTTTTTGAAATGTTTTTCACAGGTCAAGGGAAAGGTACATGATGTGATGATAGTGTCAAGGATGTGTCAAGAAAGAATCCGTGTTATATTTTAAATATGTTCCCGTTGATGGGAAGAATGAATACTATCTTTTATGTAACCACTTTGTTTAAATGTGGAATGTAATGCAAGTTTCATGATCTAATTCTCTAAAAATCTAAACCTGAAAAGATCCTCAATGTGTAATCTTGTAATAACTCAAGATTAAGTAAGGTTTAAGGCTGGGGCCTTATAGTTGGTATCAAAGGTCGGTTTAGATAACTTTAGAGGTTAGGGTATTCTTTAAGCATAATTGACAATTACCATAATGGTTAGGATTTCAGAAAGAGTCTTAGTTTTAGATAAAGTGAATGAGTAAGTATATCTTATTGTCTATCTTAATCATTAGTACATGATGGTTTTGTTGATATACTCACACTGACATTTCTATTTTTAGTGAATGGATGGATCTAGCAGGCACCAAAGAGACAATGGGTTTGAAGGAAACTGTGGTGGTTCTCTGATTAAGATACTAGATAAAATGAAGGATTCAATGAGGAAACTCGTGGCTGTTCTAAACCAAATATCAAGGAGTCATGATCAACCACTTCAACCTTGGTGAGTTCTCTAATGCATTAGGTACGAGATGGCCAATTCGATGTGGAAATTCAGGTAATAATTATTAAGGTAACCATTAGGGTTTATATGATACTTAATTTTTAGGTAATTATGGGTTACTCTATGATATGATGGAAAATGAAAGGAATGAGATAAACTTGAGGTTAAAATATGTTATGATTATTCTTGAAGATTTTATCTCATTTTGGGGAATGTTTTAAGAATTATATAGTTTTGGAAAAAGGACAACACGCAGACCGTGTGACATCCCGTCGCGTCGGACAAAGCTGCGGGAATCGAACCCACAACCAATGTGCGACGGGTATTTATCGCCTACCACTGGACTACGTGAAGTCCCTGGTTAGTTTGACTGATTCATTCTAGTTATATGATTTTATGAATTAAGAGTAAGTTGATTTTGGGTTATTTCTGAAAATGATTAACCTATCATGGAGGATATGTGATTAGGTAAATTACTTTTCAAAACGAGACTTTAGGAGCAACTGATATTGTTTGGAGATAAATGTTACGATTTATCTTGGAAGACTATGCGACTAAATCCTTCAAATATTTGGGTTTCAATCTTATATTGGTTTACTTTGAAGAATTTTATGGACAAATTGATTATAGAATGGTCCTCGTTGAACTTTGGGTTTTGTTGGACAAATTTTGGAGATTAAGAATAGATTTTCTTTTTATAAAGGGTTATCCTTTTCTGGATTATCTGATCTTGTACTAGCCTTTTTGGTTTTGGATTTGGTTAAAGTCTAAAGATATGGGAAGTATATAGTTCTATTTTTTGGATTAGGTGATTCTCTAGAAGTTGATTATAGTACTCTTAATGTGAACAAGTCTTCATAAATACTCATCTTTTGGAGAAAATATGAGTTTGTGTAAGGAATCTAATAAAGGTTGAAAGTCAATATGATAAGTGATTATGTTTCCTTATGAATAAATTCCTTAATAAAAAGTAACATAAAACAAAAATGTTGTCTATTAACTTTTCCTACTGGGGAATTGAACACCGTTTAACCCATCACATGTTTGTGATTTTCTCGTGGTTAACTTTCTCCTAAACATGTTTTCTATCACTCTCCATCAAAACATGACCCTTTGTTTTTTCCTCCATGTCCATATTTTCATACTTGGAATCCTGGTATGGGTTAACTCGGGTGACCTTTGTACTTATATTTCTTTATTTTAAAGTGTTTGTTTTACCGACTTTTGTTCCGATGTGGGACTTTCAAGGATGTTTCCAAGCGCAATTTTAAAATTGCGAGGACGCAATTCTCAAAAGGGGGGAAGGATGTAACACCCCAGGTAAATAAAGAATATGACATTTCATATTTATCTATATTTGAGAATAAAATATTGAAATGACTTTAAAGGGGAAGCTATGCTCGATGGCGTACCCAACACGCAACAACGAGTTTCTTGGGAATCTTACGTTCCACTCTAATAATAAAATAATATTATTTTAAATGGTAATTAATATGTAGTCGTTGTATTGGCGGGAATGGATAGAAATAACTAAAACATGATTATATATGTTCTTAAATATTTTTACATTTATACAATAAAAGATAATGGCTTAAAATACGGAAAGAATTCAGTTTTTGGCGTATATGCCTTAGTTTTCACTAAAGGTTCACTTATCACCTTTTGATGGAGAACCGTCATTAAATATAGTTTTGTTCACTCTAAAACATTATTTTGGACAAAATAAAACTCTTATTATGAATCGGGACATTAAAATTTACTTTGTGTAAATTTTTGGTATCTTTCTGATAAAGTTCATTTTTTTAATGAATAGTGTAAAATGTTGTATTTTAATTCAAAACCTCTTTTTAACCTAATTTATTTATATGATTAGATTATATTTTGAATTGGTTTTAAAGTGAAATTAGAAAATATTTTTACCATTAAATCAAATAGTGGTTGTTGGAATTAATTTCACTTTGAAATTAGACTTAAACTAGTGTCAATCTTTTGAAACTTATTGTTTTATAAAAACACGCTATTTGCTCTGACAGCGGGAATTAATTATTAAATTAATTAATGTGACTAATATGTTTTGAATTTTGTAAAACAGACTTCATTTTTGAATTCGGAATATCAAATATAGCTTAGGGTGAATTTTTTGGATTTTTTTGAAAAACTTCAATTTTTGATGAATAGTGAAACCACTAAGTGGTACTTATTAAATCTGATTTTTCGTTTAAATGAAATTTTACCACTTATGTGTTTTGAATTTCAAAAATCCGCCATACATGGTTGACATTAAGAAGTAAAATGTGGTTCAATGGGATAAAAATAATTTTTTGGTGAATAGTAACTTATTAAGTTTTTAATCGCGATTAGTGGTAATTAGTATAGTTTAAGGTATAAATAATGCTTTAATAATATGAAATGACCTAGAAACATGTCCCAAACTTATTGGTTGTGTCATGGACGACCAATACAAGCCATGGGTCAACTTGGGGACCCCATGGAGACATTTTGGTTGGGAAATGACATAAATAACATTTTATTTAATGTAAAAGTAAAATTGACACAAACATGATACGTTTTACTAAAACAATTTTTAAGTGGGGTTATACAAGTCATCTATTTGATTATAATTATAAATTGGAAAGATAAAAATATTTCCTACATAATTGTATTTTTTTATAATTTTTAGACATTAAATAAATTAAATTATTTATGACAAAATAATGATGCAGCGATGATATCATTATTTGACGATTTAAATAAAATGGAAAGATAATGAATAATCTATGAACTACACATGTACAAAACTTATTGGATGAGTGTATTTCGAAAACTTATCACCTTATCCACGAATTATATCAATGTGGGACCTTTTAAAACCGAAACACATTTTCAAATAAAGTAATATTTCTTTACTTTCCAAAAGTACCCCTCCTCTCCTCTTATAAAAGGCCCCCACCTCTACCTCATTTAACACACTCCTCAAGCCTTTGGATCGGCCAACCCCGGCCCATTTACTCTCTCCACATCCCTCTCCTCATCCTAGAGGACTCCCTTTGGGCATAATCCTTTCAAATGAAGCCTTTAGGCTTAAATCAAAAGGAGTTACACTTTTAAAGATAATTCATTCTCTCTTGTTCATTTGTTTTATTTTGCTTCTCCAACCCCCTAAACTCTTTTTATTTACTTCTTTTGTAACAAAACCAGTTTATTCAATATACTAGGATGTTGTTATAAGATTTATTCGAGCTACACTCTCACACAACTACATCAAATGGTTAAAGAACATACGGTTTCCGTGGATGGTGAAATTCTGCCTCCCGAAACGATGATTGTTCAATACTCATTTAACACCTTCAAAGGTGGCCATTATGATGTCAATATTTTTATATATGATATATAATATGTTTATGTTTTATTTGTGCTTCTGTATTTTTCAATTTTGTCTTACCTTTATGGCTTCCATTATGGGTATACGCGATATCTTAATTTAAGGAAGTGCGGACTACCGCCCCCTCAAAGTGATTTGATTCGTTAAATACCATATGTGGGATGTATAAAGGATGGAAATATGATATTATATATGATATTATACTGGAATTATAATATACCTTTATATCATTATTATTCCATTCTATAAAATACGAAATAGAAATGAAAGTAGCGTTCATGCGTACGTACGGCTTACCGTCTCCATGAACGGTGCATTTCATTTCTTACCACTAAATGATTATGTAATGTTATAAATGCATGCATGTACTGGATATATATGACATATATGATATCTACATAATTAATACAATTCTGGATATAATAAAAATTTGGCCACATGAACAACATGTAATTGTAAGAAGACCACTTTCGACTTAAGAACCAAATATCGGCAAAACAAATATTATTAACTTAAATGATTACATAATGTTTGTGACATGGTAATAAGTGGTATACAAGTAATAATGAACTTGAAAAAGGATTCTTAAGGAATTATAAATTAACTCAAGTTTATTATTCAGGAGATTAAAGAACGATCGAGTCAAGTCGGACCCGAGGTAAGGGATCCTACTCCTCTCTTCCTTTTTAAGTATACACTTTTATGTCATTCCTTTTAAATCTCATCTTTCTTGTTATTGGGATGATCTTTTATATTAAATTTACTGTAATTTTTATGTTCATGTGATGAGAGACCCTATTAACTCTCATCAATCCATTTTGGGAGTTTTGAGTGGCGCCGTTAGGCTGCCGAACTTTCGTAAGAGATCTAACCTCTCTCTTTCTTTTTAAGTACTCTCCTTTGTGTCACTTCTTCTAAGCTCCTATTTGTTATGTTGGGGGGATTTTCTTTTATATTCCTCTTGCTGTAAATTCTATTGTAATATGATGGGATACTCTATTTGATCTCATCAATCCATTTTGGAAGTTTTAAGTGGCGCTGTTAGGCTGCTGAGTTTTCGTAAGCGATTTTTCATCTCACTTTTATTCTCGTGAGATTTATGCTACATTTGCCACAAATTCCATTGAGTGGTGTATGTACTGCCCATTATTATACTCTTTGTGTAATATAAATTCATTTATGAGTATTTACATCAATGATCTATTGTCCTTCTTTCATGGGGTGTATGTTTTGAAAGATACCCAAGTCGGTAAGGGAACCTTTCACCCTCCTCTTTTTTTTAAAAGACTTCTTTTGTTGGGTCTTTTAATTTACATATTGTTATGTTGGGATATGTTCTCATATATCCTTATTGATGTAAATTTTATGTCTAAGTGATGAGATACTCTTTTTATCTCTCATCAACTCATTTTGATGTGATGCCGTTAGGCTGTCAAGGGAACTTTTTAACCCAATTTCGATTTCTTTGGGTTCAACATGTAGTCATTGAATATGTCATCCATTGAATATGTGTGAATGACATTTTATTGTTGTACACTTAATATACACTTATATTGGGTGTATTTATATTTGTCACACATATTTTTGAGATTGATTTGTCCTTAATTTAAGGATACATTCTTTATAAGGGATTTCATCACATTTGACATTTCTATTGAGGGTTCATTGTTGTTATGCACCAAATCACTCTTATATGGTGTATATACTGTCCTTTGGAGTATTATATCATGAATCCTTTTATTCTCATGATATTATAAAGTTCTGAATAAATGATTATTCCTCAATTATTGTATTCAAGTGTCTCTAATTTTGGTAAAACCCCTTTTACCAGAATATCGTTTTAAATGTTTTAATTATTTGTTCTTATTAATATCCATGTTTTCAAAATGGTTTTAAGGATTTATTTATATGGATATTAATGGTTTAAAATGTTAAAAGCTTCAAGGTGGTATGGGACACTTTGATTCAAAAATCTCTTTGTTAAATGTTTTAAATGGTTTTGTAAATGGTTTCTTTTTGAATGGATTCATTATTTCAATATCCTAAAATGTTATATTGTGATTGAAATGTGGGAATGTTATGTTTCCTTTATTCATGTTTTATGTGATACGATTATGTTATGGTTCTTGGGCATTGTTATGAAGAACGGGTGGTTCCGTGATAAACGAAGGGCGGGTGAGCCCGATATAGCTCTCCAATGCATTGGGTAACGCGAAGGAGTGAAATGTTAAGGTTTATCCGAAGAGATTTAGGGAATATACTGTGATGGGTATTCCAAACGTAACCAAGAGGGTTACTCCCTACGTAAGAATGTTATGAATGCCTCAAGTTACCTTTATGTCTTATGATTTCTATCATTTATTCATGGTTTGATGAGGTATGTTAAAGTGCCTTTGTTTTATGGGTAAAGTATGATTTCATTCTTATGTATATATGAACTCATGTTTCCTTTCCATATTTCTATAACTCTTACTGAGCTTTTTATGCTCATCCCATGTTTTTGAAATGTTTTTCACAGTTCAAGGGAAAGGTACATGATGTGATGATAGTGTCAAGGATGTGTCAAGAAAGAATCCGCGTTATATTTTAAATATGTTCCCGTTGATGGGAAGAATGAATACTGTCTTTTATGTAACCACTTTGTTTAAATGTGGAATGTAATGCAAGTTTCATGATCTAATTCTCTAAAACTCTAAACCTGAAATGATCCTCAATGTGTAATCTTGTAATAACTCAAGATTAAGTAATGTTTAAGGCTGGGGCCTTATATGATGTTATATTTTCTTCATTTTATATTTTCATTAATTGTAATAATGATATAATTAATGAATATATATGATATATATGCTATTAAAAGGATTTATAATGTAAATTTATTATTTAACTAAATCTCTTATCATCTTTGAATGAAATATAAATACTGATAATGCGTATGTATGGTCTACCATATCCATGAACAGTGTGACTAATTTTTCTATCTATATTTTTTGGGATGTTTATAATCATATATATATTACAAATATATATAATATTAATATAATTTTTTACATTATGGAGATTATGTAACCATTGTGAATGTAAAAGGAATGAAACAACCAAATCAAAAAAACATTAAAAACATAGAAATTAATAATTAAAATGCGATTTTAACAAAGAATTGTTAATAAGTGGGTGATGAAAGGATATAAGAAAATTAGATTGGGTATGATACAAATGAATATTTTTAATTAAAATATTTATAATAATTATATATTTAATATTATGGATTCTTAATTGTGTGTGAAGATATTTGAATCTTTAGGGAATGAATTTTCATCACACTTTTATTTTTGTGGGCACATGTCGTATACACAACTTGTTTCTTTTGTGTGTAGTATATAATACCAATGAATATATATTATGAATAAATTTATTATGAATACATGGTATTCATATTCATATATTTTTTTCTCTCATGGGGGAAAATGATTCAAATTTTACCAAAGTGGTATGGTTTTTATGTTACAATATCAATGTTTACTGAGTTTGGTAGTGATTTGTTATCCAATATAGAAATATTATGATTTACCAGTAAATAAAATCATAATTTTTATTATTGTATTGTAATTTCTAGTGAATGTATTTTTTCCTATCATTGTATTCCCCTTTTGAACAAAATACACCAGTTATATTGTTTAAGGAAAACTATCTTTGTTCCTCTCTTCAGTCGAAAACCACTTTCCTTCCATATGTATATACATAAGAAATGTTTTTATAAATGATTTAAATATTATAATGTGATGTTGTAATGTGATTTTTTGAAATGTTTTAACATTTATAAATTTGTTTTATATGTATATTTGTATCAGCTTCAAAATGAGTAAGTAATGAATTTTTATATATAGTGTAAAAGGAATTATTTTTCACATAATACTACGTGAATAATATTTCTCACAACAATGATTGATCAATGATTTAAATATTAATTAACATTATACCGTGTTAATTTTTAAATTAAATTGTTTCATTAATATATCGAAAAAAAATTATGTTATAATGGATTTTATTTCAAAATTGAAAGGATATTTTTAACAAAATTAATTTAGTGATCTTTTTAAAGAATTTATACTCAACAACAAAAATAAAAACGGTGTTCATCATATTTCATCTGGGATATTATCTAGTAATATAATACATAATATATTTTTTTTATAGTCTATACTTACGATTAAAATTGTGAGGTTTTTATGAAACATGGTTATCCACTATGGGTTATACTATGATAAAATGTTGAAATTTATATGAAATCCATTTCTTTTAGAAAGCTTATGATTATAGTTATTTTTTTGTGGAATTTATATAAAATCAATATTATTAAGTGATGTTTGGGTCTATCTATAAATAATCAAATTTTTTATGTAATTTTTCTTAATTATATTGAATTATTTCGAGTCTACAAAAACAATTGACAACACATGATTTCGAGGCCCAGTGTGCCTGGAATGAATTTATGGAAAAAAATTAAGGTTTGTTTAGTAAACGCGCAAGTGGAATTTTCTTACTTTTTAACTGATACTCTGATTAAAACTCCAAGTCCACCATTGAATCTGTAGTGCTGAGATTCGCTTAAGGGAGGCTTCACATTGACCTATGTTGGTCTGGAGAAAATGTTATGTTTTGTGAATTTTGAAAATAAATGAAAGGAAATAATTTTATTATTTTATTTTTCTTTCTTAACCTCCAACAAACAAGCAGGGTATGTGACCCATGATTTTTCAATCCAATAAATGGATTGACCTCTCAATCTTATGTAATCGCATCATTGGGGAGTAAGGAAGGTTCTTAATTAATGATCCCCCATTACTTCCACACATCGTTACACACACTCCCCTATCCTATTTATATGCAGTTTGGGGTGGGGTGTCGGCACAAACTCTCTATGAAAATATGTTTTGAAGAAGTGTTGTGATGTTGAACCCTTAGAGGACAGATCTGATCCCATTGGGAGGTGACGAGTTAAGCCGAACCATGAACCAAAAGACGATGTATGAGATGCATCGTTGGAAACCTATTGCAGGAATGAAGAACACAATACACCATTAATGGAGGACAATCTCCAACGAGTTTATGAGGTAGGGGATTTGATTCTTGTTTAATTTAAGAGATTTTACTGAACCTATTTATCCTCCCTTAGGTTACGAGAAAACGTAGAGTGTGTGTGCCTATCGAACCCTCCCCAGACCCTTTGCAACATTGCTACACCCTTGCATTATCTGTGGAATAACGTCAACTCAGTGACACCGACCAACTACAAAGAAGGTAGTGTACCAACACACACCGCAAGAGGAGTCCATAGAAGAAATCCACAATGGTTATAGGAATGGCCGGCCCCGGAGGGCCATGGAAGAGGTGCGGTGCACCGTCACACGCCGCCAGTGAGAAAGGGGTCGTGGCTCATCTGACGCGGTGATCAGAGGAGGCAGCCAACACATCAGCTGACTATGGAAGGAGAGACAGCGTGACCAATGTGCCTCTGGTGAGTGGGAAGTGGCGCAAACAGCATGCCCCCAATGGATAGTGAGTCGTGGTCGAAGCTGCAGAAGTGGCAGAACCCATGCCTCCGGTGGGTTCCGCGATGACCTGGTGGTGCCCACGTCACACCGCCGCTTCACAAATGGAACGACCTCTAAGCCGTTTGGGAGTTCAGGATTCTGGGCGGTCCCACGCCCCAAGTAATATAGGGGGAACCCCACAGCGCGCTGTGGTCAACCTTGGATGAGACCGCCCCTACCTTGGGCAGGGCCACGCTCCACGTCAGACTAGACCATGCCACGCCTTGGGCCGGTCCAAGCTGCACTATGATTGGGACACCCCCTTGCAGGCTGAGTTTCCCCCTAGTGAGCTACCCTTTATGGGTCGTTCCCTACATGGGTCAGGTCAACCCCTTGCATGCCTCCCTTTGTGGCCCACCCCTTTACGTGCTGAGCTTCCCCCTTATGGGAAGCCCTTTGTGGGCCACCCCCTCTGCGGGATGGGCCAACCTTACCGACCACCTTTGTAGGCCTCCCCCATGCGGGCCAGGCCAAACCTCTGCCCAGCCCAGACCGGGTCGGAGTGGGTCAGTCCGACCTGGTCTGAACGGACCCAGGCTCAAATGAGCATAGAAACACTTTGAAGTTCCCAAATCAGTGTGAATCACTGAGAGGGGGAGGGGTGAATCAGTGATCCCTTTAAACTTCTTACTAATTGATTCTTTATCAATTAAACCTTTATGGCTGGTTAAAGCCTCGATCCAATCTTCTTGTATCTCTCACCTTTCCACGAATGATGAAGTAAATGTAAAGGCACTGGACACAAGGATTTACAAGGTTTGACACCAAAGGCCTACGTCCTTGCCATGTTGGTTATACGCCCTAACATGGTTTCTCCCATTATAATCTGTTAGTATTACAATGGTCGATACATCATCCCACTGTATCACTCCTGAGTCCCACGGGAGGGTCTTTATACTGCATCCCACAGTGTTACCAGAGTCCCACTGGCCTGCACTAGAATCCCACTGAAGACTTCTTCCACCCTGAGTCTCACGGGGGGCTTCTCCTGGCTCCTCGAGTCACACGAGTAGCTCTTCTTCACTTTAGCTCTCCAAGTATCTTCAGTAGTCTGGGATAAAGACTGTTGGCCTTACTCTGTACCTCTGATCACTTGAGTTGATCAGGTCTTCTCGTCTTGCTCAGGATTTATCTCCTTCCTCTTAGGATAACCTGGCCTCTCTCTTCAAGAATCTTCAACAGCCTCTGAAAAGGTCTGTTGGTCTTTCTCAAATCTTCTGATCACTTCTATTGATCAGGGTCTTCTCAATTACTGAAAACTGAGACAACAAATCTCTTTAACTTCAGTCTGGCTCAGTCTCACTTCAGAACAACTTCATGCACTGAGTGCATGGCATCTCTTCATCCTCATGCGCTGACAGCATGGCTTCTCAATAATCTTCAAGAACTCTTGGTCTTGGACAACTAAAATGCACACAAGCAAATTCAGCTTTAATCACATGTTCACGTGAATGCATGCATGCATGCACTTCCCTCTTTCTCTTCTTGGTGCAATAAACCCTCAAAGGGTGTAACTCATTTAGCACACACCAACTCAACTTCACACACTTTGTTATTTTTGTTTACACACTTAAAAGTGTGTTTTACTCTAGTGTGGACGACTTCTTTCAACATCTTCTAAGTGTGTTCACATTTAGTGCACACCTAGGCTTCGACCTCTTTGCTCTTTGCACACACTTCTTTCACTTTTGCACACACATGAGCTTGGCCTCTTCCCTCTTCTTTTACACACTTGGCTACGGCCTCTTGGTTTATTTGTACACACACAATATGAGGTGTGGTCCTCTTTATTCAAGAATACACACAAGGCTCAATGGCCTCGGCCTTCCTTCTTCACCTCACACACGCTGCCCATAGGTTCTTCTTTGTTTGCACAAGGCTACGACTCTTCTTGTTCACACACGAGGGAATGCCTCAGCCTTCTTTTGCACACACACAATGAGTGTGTATTTGTCCTTCACTTCTGCTCGAACTCCACCTTCAAAGTAGGTGCACAAGTGGTGTGGATGGATCACTTTCATCTCCTCATGCATTGTAAAGACAATGCATGGACTTCTAACATTTTTGTGACTTTGTATCATCAGGATACAAGTTCTATGAACTTAAAGATCTTCTCAACAATCGTCAGATATAATGATGATGCTCCATCATCATCCATTCTTAAAGTGGTGTAACTTAGTATCATCTTGATACAAGTATTGAAACATTAAGATCAGTTCTACAATCGTCTGATATTCATAGAGAATGTTTCAACCACAACATCCTATGTCACTTAGTGAATCTCCTAAGTGACATGCCTCTAAGTACCATGGCCATTCTCCTTCATCACCATCACCATCACATCCTTTGGCATTCACATCTTGACATTCCTTGACATCCATTCATTCCATGACAACATCATGAATCATTGACAACAAATGCAACACAGTGCATTTCAATCTCCCCCTTTGTATTTGTTGTCAATACACTACTTCTGCACATATGAATGGGTCAATATGTGTGCCAATATTTTCTCCCCCTTATTGGCAATCAAATGCAAAGATGTGGTGTGGCTCTCTTTCAAAAATCTCTTCCTCCCTTTGAAAAGTATTTTCTTGAAAAAACACTGAGAGAGGGATGATGTCACATGTTCTCTTTAGCAAAGAACCATTAGTAAATCAACTCTAAGTCTACTTGGGCTATCCCGGGGTAGAAAACAAGAGTGATGTAACCAAGGTACTCAATGCTGTCCACAATTCAATGTACATGTGAGATCATGCTTCAGGGAGTGAAATTTTTCAGATTTATCAATGAATTGCTAAATCCTGCACATACTTCACAAAACTTATTAAAAAGTTTAGTGCAAAGATAAAGCTCCCCCTTTCATCCATTTTCCTTCAATCAATACTCCCCCTTAATTGAAATGATGAATACAATTAAGGAACTAGGGATGAAAGTATGATTGGAATACCTTCACTTTTCTCAAGATGGTATTAATCTCAGAATCCCATCTTCTTCATATTGGCTCCCCCTCAAGGGGTGCTCTCCAATCTACCCAAACCACTCTCCAGTTGAGAATGATCATCATATTCAATTCCCTGAAATGTTAGCACATGTAAATACCAGATGTATAAGGGAATAAGATGCAACCTACTTGGTTCATCAATGTGAACTACAAGGTTTAGAAGATTCTCTCAACCGAGATGCCCCATTTTCACCATTCTTCACACTTTCACATCTGATCTTCAATGATGATTGTGGTAGTGTGGATCTCAACACATCTTCAAGTGAAATCTTTTGTTTCCTTTTTGCCTTAGCAATTTCCAGTGCTTCATCTTCATCTCTTTGCAGTTCTCTGGCAAGTTGCAACTGATTCGGCAATATGACTAACAAATCGTTTGGAAGTGTGGCCTCAGTTCTGGATGTTCCACATGGTTCTTTTGATGCTTTCAGGCTACCTTTCTTAGGAAACTTGTTTTCAATCAATCCCTTCTGATTCTTCTGGATTGATTGTCTGTGTGAGTTCAGTCTGCTTCTATTGATTTTCATGGATTGTTTACAAAGATCCATGGTATGTCCTTTCTTTCCACAGTAGAAGCATGTTTTCTTGGTGGTCCTTCTGGATGCATCACCCTTATTTGATTTAGACTCCAAGTACTTCTTTTCCTTTTTCAAAATCTTCTTGGGAGAATCTTCCACTTTCTTATGCTTTCTTCCCAAGGATTCTTTATGAGCCAGGTTCTGTGATCTTTTCTTCTTTTTAGCTCTGGATACAGTTGGAGATTGACATGTATCTTTTTGACCACTTTTGCAATCATCCCAGATGTTGTCAAGTAATCCAAATCTATTTGCAGTAAACAGATGTCTCTGGACCTGTGGATGCTGCTTCTTTTCCTCTGGCTTGCTCCCCCTTGGCATGGGCTTCCTTTGTGCTTTTACATTCAGTTGATTGTACCAACAATCTTTTGCACAGTGCCCATACTTGTTACAACACTAACACTGACCCACAAATCTTGACCTCTTGAGTCCTTCTGATTGTAGGGTAATTTTCTTGACTTGTTGTGCTGTTTCAGGAGAGCTCTTTTTCTTCATCTTCTTCATCCATACTTGATCAGTGTTATTCTTCCATCCTGTACTTTTTGTGGAAACACATTTAGAAACATGAGTACAAGATGGGATGGATGGTACCTTCTTTTTAGAAGTTGTTTCACTTTTATTAGAGGATGTCTTTCTTTTAGAATCATCCTTCTCAATGCATACTTGAGTAGCAACATTTCATCTATCAGCTGACTGGGAGGTTTCAGCTTTGGGTGATTGCAGGTTTTTCAATATCACCTCTAGTTCTAAGAATTTCATGTTGAGGGAGTTCTTCTCATCCACAACAGTTCTTAGCCTTCCTTCCCATTTTTCTTCCATCTGTTTCATCTGGTCTTCATGCACTTTCTTCATTTCTTGCAATGAATTGTCTAACTCCTTCACCCTTTTGATTTTATCTTCTAGTTGAGCTTCTTTGACAACCATTGAAACTCTGTGCAATTTTTCCAGTGCATGGAAAACTTCTTTGATTATTACTTTAAAGAATTCTATCTCAGAAAGGCTTCTTTGCAATTCATCAGCAGTATCTTCATATCTTTCATTACAAAGAGAAACAGTTTCATCTTTAGCCTTCACCAGCTTTCTGAGAGTGTTGGTTATGCCAACCCTTTTAGCCAATTATTCTTCCATAGAATTGGCTTCTTCTTCTAGCTGTAATTTTTCTTCTTGAAGATCTAGGACGCCTGTAGCTATACACATTTCCACTTCCTTGGGGACTGTCTTCTGAAGATATTTGATTGCATTTAGAAGATCATTGTTCCTTCCATCTTCATCACAGCTAGAGCAGGCTTCATCAGAAGAATGATAAAAGGAATTGTCATCTGATGTGACTTTCACATTTCTTTCCATATAAGGAGTTTCTCTGATTGCAACAACCTTCTTCTTCATCTTCTTTGCCTGTTTCTTCATTCTGTTTTTCAGAGTCTTGGCAGATATCTCCATTTGAGGCTGTTCATTCATTTCCTCAAATCTGCACTCCATATAGACTCTCTTCGATCTTTTAGAGGTAACCTCCCTCTGATACCAATTGAAGTTCCCGGATCAGTGTGAATCACAGAGAGGGGGAGGGGGTGAATCAGTGATCCCTTTAAACTTTTTACTAATTGATTCTTTATCAATTAAACCACTATGGCTGGTTAAATCCTCGATCCACTCTTCTTGTATCTCTCACCTTTCCACAAATGATGCAGTAAATTTAAAGGCACTGGACACAAGGATTTACAAGGTTCGGCACCAAAGGCCTACGTCCTTGCCATGTTGGTTATACGCCCCAACATGGTTTCTCCCATTATAATTTGTTAGTATTACAATGGATGATACAGCATCCCACTGTATCTCTCCTAAGTCCCACATGAGGGTCTTTATACTGCGTCCCACAGTGTTACCAGAGTCCCACTGGCCTGCTCCAGAATCCCACTGAAGACTTCTTCCACCCTGAGTCTCACAGGGGGCTTCTCCTGGATCCTCGAGTCACACGAGTAGCTCTTCTTCACTTTAGCTCTTCAAGTATCTTCAGCAGTCTGGGATAAAGACTGCTGGCCTTGCTCTGTACCGCTGATCACTTGAGTTGATCAGGTCTTCTCGTATTGCTCAGGATTTATCTCCTTCCTCTTAGGATAACCTGGACTCTCTCTTCAAGAATCTTCAACAGCCTCTGAAAAGGATTGTTGGTCTTGCTCAAATCTTCTGATAACTTCTATTGATCAGGGTCTTCTGAATTACTGAAAACTCAGACAACAAATCTCTTTAACTTCAGTCTGGCTCAGTCTCACTTCAGAACAACATCATGCACTGAGTGCATGGAATCTCTTTATCCTCATGCGCTGACAGCATGGCTTCTCAATAATCTTCAAGAACTCTTGGTCTTGGACAACTCAAATGCACACAAGCAAATTCAGCTTTAATCACATGTGCACGTGCATGCATGCATGCATGCACTTCCCTCTTTCTCTTCTTGGTGCAATAAACCCTCAAATGGTGTAACTCATTTAGCACACTCCAACTCAACTTCTCACACATTGTTATTTTTGTTTAGACACTTAAAAGTGTGTTTTACTCTAGTGTGGATGTCTTCTTTCAACTTCTTCTAAGTGTGTTCACATTTAGTGCACACCTAGGCTTCGACCTCTTTGCTCTTTGCACACACTTCTTTCACTTTTTCACACACATGAGCTTGGCCTCTTCCCTCTTCTTTTACACACATGGCAACAGCCTCTTGGTTTATTTGTACACACACAATATGAGGTGTGGTCCTCTTTCTTCAAGAATACACACAAGGCTCAAAGGCCTCAGCCTTGTTTCTTCACCTCACACACACTGACCATAGGTTCTTCTTTGTTTGCACAAGGCTACGACTCTTCTTGTTCACACACGAGGCTATGCCTCAGCCTTCTTTTGCACACACACAATGAGTGTGTATTTGGCCTTCACTTCTGCCCGAACTCCACCTTCAAAGTAGGCGCCCAAGTGGTGTGGCCTTTCTCCATCAATACTGCCGCACAAGTCCTCAAGGAGGAAAGGGCCCTCGACCGTGGGCGCGCAAGAGAAAGGGTGCACCTGGCCGCGAAAGTGCAGAAGGCCTCTAGGCCGCACAAGCCTCGGGTGTAAGGCACCGCGGGCGCGAAAGTGCTACCGCGCAGGGGGCACAGTGCATAGAGGGGGTGTCCAAGGTTCTACCGCACAGCCCAACCTCTTCTTCTTGTCATGCAAAGGAGTTGCGCGCAAGGGACTCCTTAGGGCCATGGATGGCACCGGGACTTCAGCCGCGCAAGTGTGCGTGGGGCTTCTACTTCGCGAGGCACAAAGGCTTCGTGGGACATCTCTCTTCAGAGGATCAGCAAGCTTCCTCGAGGGATCGGCCTCTCTTTATATAGGCAGAGGAATGCCTTTGATCATCTGCGTGATAATTTTTTAATCTCCCGAAGATTTCGGATCTTCATGATTTTTCAAATCTTGATTTTTCTCTCCTGTTTCACCGCGGGTTCACTTCCTTTATTTTTACTCTACGTGCATGTGCATGGAACTGCATGCAACTCTCTGTTTAGTCCCAAACCATGCAACGAAATAACCTCATGGCCTCGACACTTCTTTTGCCTCGGCCTTCTTTGAAAATCCTCCAAACTTTGCATGCATGCCCATTTTCTCGCATGATCATGTTCGTTATGCTTAAACGATCTGAATGGTGTCTTCGGCTTGATCAATAGTGGCCGGGAGCTCAAGATCGGTGCTCGGAGAGCCCACTAGTTCAGCGGGGACGTCGCGGGTGCCTCGGTCAAGCTCGAGGTAGGAGACACACTGGGAGCCATTGGATCGGGCGATTGAAAGACATCGGGCGGCCGCGATCAGAAGATCTCACGCAAGATGCGATGAGCGGTCCAGATTGAGCGCGCGATGAGACGGACGGCCAGGATTCGCTCCGTGGAAAAATCCCTCGTCCCACATCGAAACGGAGGCCAGTTTTTCCGCGGTTTATCAAACACCGCCTCCCTTCCAACGCTCAATTGTACTTCTCCCCTCTCGGTGCCGCCCCACACCGAGTTCTCTTAGCGGGCCCGCTCTTCCGCCCACCTCTGCTCCCTGCGGGCGCGCCACTGGCGCCCACTATGCACCTTCGGGCGCGTGCTCTAGCGCCCATGCTGCGCAGGACCTGATCCCCTGCGTGGCCACGGCTTACACACGGCTGCGGCCTCTCGGGCTGGCCCCATGGGATCCCCTTGGGCATGGCGACCTCGAGTCCCACATGTGCCTTGGGGTTGAACCCTTAAGGCTGGCCCTTGGTGGATAATTTTTTGCTTAAGTAGAGACTTAGGGACTTTGTATAAAAAAAAGTAACCCAAGTTCAAATGCCAAATGCCACTTCTTCCAAGCCATTCTTCTTCATCAACTCTACTTCTTCATTAGAATTCCTCAATTGTCCTTAACATATAATCTGGACTTAGGAGGTGGAATTCCCGAAGGTTCATCATCAACCGAATCACTTGGATCAATTATTTCTTCAATGTGCTTCATTGATCCAATCAGAGATCAATTTGGTTCTTCTTCTAATTCACATGCACTAAGAAATAGTACATGGACTGCATTAGCACCACTTCATCCACCTAGTGATTGTGGATGGATCACTTTCATCTCCTCATGCATTGTAAAGACAATGCATGGACTTCTAACATTTTTGTGACTTTGTATCATCAGGATACAAGTTCTATGAACTTAAAGATCTTCTCAACAATCGTCAGATATAATGATGATGCTCCATCATCATCCATTCTTAAAGTGGTGTAACTTAGTATCATCTTGATACAAGTATTGAAACATTAAGATCAGTTCTGCAATCGTCTGATATTCATAGAGAATGTTTCAACCACAACATCCTATGTCACTTAGTGAATCTCCTAAGTGACATGCCTCTATGTACCACGGCCATTCTCCTTCATCACCATCACCATCACATCCTCTTTCATTCACATCTTGACATTCCTTGACATCCATTCATTCCATGACAACATCATGCCTCATTGACAACAAATGCAACACAGTGCATTTCACACTTAAATGGGAAATTTATTTAGAACTAGACGTCTGTTGGAAGAACCATATGTGGCGTTGGGATAATTGAATCGAGATGTTCTATTTGGTATAATACTCATGAGTTTTAGAGATAGTTGGATTATGGTCGGGTAGGATCAAACCCGAATCCAACCGGGCCCCCAGAACTAAAACACATATAACTCACAGACCAGGCGTCTGATTAACGCTCTATCTGTCATGTTGGAACCCTTACGACATGATATTCCTTTGGGTTACTATTTTTTGTATCATTTTTGTGGTCGAGGTACGATCGATATCTTGGAGAAAGATTCTATAAAACTCGAGTGCTCTCGGAGAGAGGAATCCAGTGGCTGGGAGTGAGGCGGTGGTTAGAGACATGTTATACAGAGGTCAGTGATCAACAATCCTTTGTGGGTCAGTGCATACTGATCCTGTGTGGGTCAGTTCTCAGTGATCCTATGTGGGTCAGTTCTTACCAATCCTATGTGGGTCAAATCCTATATTGGTCAGCACTCAACGATCCTATGCGGGTCAGCGCATTCTGATCATATGTGGCTCAGATCCTCTGTGGGTCATTGCTGGGGTTATTACATATTGAATCTGGGTAGGTCAGGTCCTGTGTGGATCATGGGTGGGTCAGACTCCATAAGGTCCGAAGTAGTGCCTCTTGACAGATTAAGATGATCATGCTTGGCAACAAATCATTTGTATTCTTATACTTCACTGAAAACCATGTTTGAGCTGAGTCTCTATTTGAGATGTTTCCATTTATTATGCATCATGATTGGGATCATGAATTTTTTTTCCATTGTTGAATTCAAAGAGACCTTCAGTGGTCTCAGTGTCCCTACTGGGTATTGTTATACTCACCTTTGCACGGGCATCACCCGCACCTTGTTGTGTCTTATGCAGACAACGAGTAACTGGGATAAAGTTTGAGGATCCAAGACCAATAGGTACGCAGAGGAGATGGGCGGATGTGGAGGGTTGTGGAAGGGATCCATACCTATCCTTAAGATAGGATCCCCAGTGGACGATCCATGGGCTATTTTCATCTTTTCAGTTGTTTTTTTTTCATTCAGTTGGTCTTGTATTCCGGCCCCTTTTACTTCCGTACAATTTTACACCAGAATTTTACTTCACAATTTCTTATTGTTTTGTTCTAGTATGTGTGTTTTTATAGGTTTAAAGGAAATGCCTTCCTACTATAGGGATACACATTTCTGGTGCTAGTCGCCAGCCCCTGGCCTATGGAAGGCTGGCTTGGGGTAGTCAAGGCATAGGCCCCGGGGGACGGGTTGTGAAAATGTGGTATCAGAGGAGTCAGTTCTACTAAAGAACCAGGACACTGATATTTTCAATGTAGTAATGTGTTATGTGTAATGACTATGGTTTTCGGTTCCGGGATTCTGGTGTTGGTGTGGCAGAAAACGTATCCATACACCAGGACCCTGAATTATGATTTCCGAGTCAACTAATGAAAACACTGATTTCATGTGTTTTTGAAGAGTTTTCCGTGTGACCTTTTTTGTGTCAGCTCACTAGGTATAACTTATTGATCATGGAACACCAATCATCATTCATTATTCCTCCATGTAGATAGCGAGTCATGATTCTTGAGAGATTACATGATGGTGGGTCATTGAGCGATGAGGCCTCGGTGTAGGGCCCTCTTACGGAGTTAGCATCTTCGGGTGGTGTACTAACATCCCCACTGCACATGGGACAACCGTTTCCACTATCCCCACCACCATATGGTTCACGATGACTGATCTCATTGCACGAGTTTTAGCGGGAGAGGCCTATGATGTTCCGAGGTGGGAAAAATCCACAGGTAGCTGAGGACTGGATGGAGGCAGTAGTCAGAGTTTTCCACTTGTTTGGGACTCTATCTGACCTTATAGTGATCTATGCAGCCAGTCTCTTCCAAGCAGTAGTTGGGAGATGGTGGAGTTTGATGCTCTAGGTACACGACAAGGCGACAGTAATCTGTGCGGACTTTGAGAGCCTTTTAGGGTAGAGATTGTCCCAGAAACCTAATGCAATGTATGTATATAAGAGATGCTACACCTATAGTATTGCATCATAATGGTAACCCTGTACTCAGCAAGGTTCACTGATCTCTCTCTCTCTAATCCACTGACATATTATGAGACCCTTTCTTTAGGGCCCAAAACATTGATTAGGGTCTCCGATAGGATCTTTGAGCATCGATGATATTGCTAAAAATATCGACGTAGGATGGGGTGCAAGAGTGAGCGCATTTGTTGGATAGCTTCCTAGATGAGTAGGCACGGGCGGCGAGATCCTCTACCAGGAGACATGTAACAAAGTCATCTATGGATAGTTGTAAGAAGATTAAACAGATGTCCAAGTGGACCAGACATTTGGGTTGATGGCCCTACGACGTATGGTCGGAGGTGTGGGCCTCGCTGGATAGAAGAAGATAGTTGGGGAGCATTCAATGCTACTCGTGTGGAGGGTAGGGTCAGATGGCTCGTGACTGCCCAACCCATAGTACAAATGACCAGTAGACGGTCGAGGGACCGTCATGGTAGAGGCAGGGATTCGATCGAGGAGGTCTACATGTGGCAGGCAGTTATGGCAGTGGAGCTATCCGTGTAGCAGGTGGTGGGCGGTGATACGTGGTTCTACCACCACCACCACCAGGTTGTCCACACTGACAACATGGAGAAGGTGGATAGGGACGAGCTCAGCTTCTTTCAATTGAGGCCTACAACCAGGAAACTCCCTATATTATTAGAGGTACGATCTGTGTCTACTCCACATTAGCTATTGTACATAAAGACACAAGTTTCACTCACACTTTTATTTCCATGGCCCTCATTTAGATCTCGGAGATTCCAGTGGAGATGTTGGCTTGATCCGTACGTCTAGAAACTCTTACGGGAGACGATTCGATGATTATCCACTAGGGAAGACAGAGTGAGCATTAACTAGAAGGTGATAGCTTTAGCTAGGATCTCCTAGTAGTGGCATCGAGGCCTTACGATGTAATATTGTGTATCGACTGGTTATCCATAGTCCATGATCATATTGACTTCATTAGGCGAACAGTTAGGTGTTTCTGCGTGGACAAGAGCATTTTATCCTTCATCGACGAGAAGGGAACCTTTGCCACATTGGATAGACTTACTCGAATGAGGGTTCAGCCAATCACATATCAGCTAGCTAGCCGTACCCTCAGAGCTATAGATGTTGGGAGTTTGAGTTATCCTTTATTTGTGGACCAATATGCTGATGTGTTTCCTGATGATGTTTTGAGACTACATCCACAAAGAGAGGTAGAATTTTACATCGACTTGTGCCCCGAGATGACACCGATTTCTAAACCAGCATATCAGAAGGCCCTCATAAAGATTCATGAGATACAGGTATAGTTGGAGGAATTTCATAGAAAGTGGTTCAAAATGCCCAGAGTTTCTCCACGGGTAGCCACGATATTGTTCTTTAAGAATGCAGATGGGAGTTTGAGACTCTATGTAGACTACCAGAACCTGAACCGGTGATCATCAAGAACAAGTATCCACTTCCGTGGATTCATGATCACTTCGATCATATGAATGGATATAGTTGGCTTTCGAAGATAGACTTCAGATCAGGCTATCATCATCTCAGGCTATGACATGAAGATGTGCAGAAGATGATGTTCAGATATCGGTAAGACCACTATGAGTTTATGGTTATATCGTTTAGAGTGACCAATAACCCAAAAGTATTCATGGGACTCATGAACAAGATCATTCAACCAACCCTCGATCACTTTGTGGTGGTGTTCTTTGAAGACATCATAGTGTACTCAATGATGGAGGAGGATCATTCCAATCATTTGCAGATAGTTCTAGATACACTCTGAGAGCACCATCATTATGGTAAGCTCTCTAAGTGTCAGTTCTAGATATGAGAGGTCCACATTCTCGGGCACGTTATCTTGGAAGCTGGAGTTGCAAGGGATTCAGTGAAGATAGAGGTTGTACATGCGTGGGAGCCACCCTTGTGTGTGCCCGAGGTGAGGAGATTTCTAGGGTTGGTTGGATACTACAAGAGATTCATACCTAAATTTTCTAGGGTTGTGGAACTATTTTCATCTTTGAAGAAGAAGGGACAACCCTTAGAATGGATGGATATATTCCAATAGAGTTTTCAGGAGCTGAGCTAGAGACTAATGAGTGCCCCCATCTTGAGGCTACTACAAGAGGGCGTTGGGTATGTAGTCTACTACAACACATCAGGGAACAAACATTGGTGTGTCTTGATGCAGGAGTTAGTAGTAATCGTCTATGGCTCATGAAAGCTAAGAAAACAATAGAAAAACTACACTACCCATGACCTGGAGTTAGTAGTAGTGGTCTTCACCTTGAATGTGTGGTAACATTACATGATGGGTGAGCATTTTACAGTCTACTATAATCATAAGAGTCTCAGGTATATCTTGTCTTAGAAGTACATAAACATGAGACATCAATGATGGCTAGAGTTCCTCTAGGACTATGAATTTTAGATAGTCTATAATCCAGTGAAGGGGAATGTTGTAGAATATGCACTCAATAGGAGGTTTGGTCTACAGTAGCTCAGTGAGGTGACAGAATAGCTAGCCACATTGTAGATATCCTTCAAAGATGGAGATGGAGTAGCATACCTCCAGTCTATGATATTCACTCCTCCACTCCATCATCGAGTCAAGGAGGAATGGCTTGGGGACATTGACAGTGAGGCTCGATGAGCTCAGATATCCTCAGTACAGGCACCTGATGGATTTTATGAAGTTGTGGAGCCCATCATCCTCTTTAGAGGATTTACCATTGTTCTAGTGGATCTACGAGAGTAGGTGCTATGGGAGTTCCATATGTCCCCTCTTGTGGTACATAATGGTGTTGTGAAGATGTACCAAGACCGCCGACATCATCACTGGTAGCCAGGGATGTAGAAGGCAGTGAAAGAGTTTGTATCTCGATTCATCACTTGTTAGCAAGTGAAGTCTGTGCATCAGGTTCAAGCAGGCTTATCACATCCATTAGAAGTTACAGAGTGTAAGAGAGATGTAATATCTATGGAATATGTGATAGGGATTCCACCTATATCCAAGAGACAAGATTCCATTTGAGTGATCATTGACTGACTCACCATGTCATCCCACTTCATAACCATCTGAGAGTAGGGATAAGTAGAGAGCTTGGGATGCCTATACATATATGAGATTGTGAAACTTCATTGGGTTCCCTAGATGATCATTTGTGATCGTGACACAAATTTTACTTCCCAGTTGTGGAAGGGGTTACATGAGGCATTCTGGACTCAACTACGTCTGAGCACTGCCTTTCATCGTCAGATGGATGGTCAGACAAAGCAGACCATATAGACACTGGAGGACATACATCGCGCAAGTGTCCTAGATTTTTCCTGCAGTTGGGAGGACCACTTTCCATTGATTTTGTTTGCATACAAAAGAAATTATCAATCCACCATTGGTATGGAGCCATTCGAGTCCTTATTTGGTCAACCTTGCAGATCACCTCTATACTGGACAGATCTAGTGGAGTCAACACTTATGGATTCAGAGTTGGTATGAGCTACAAATGAGAATGTGTAGATCACCTAGGAGCATATAAAGACTGCACAGAGCAAAAATATGTCTTATGTTGATAGGAGACTGTGACCTTTTGAGTTCCAGGAGGGAAATCACATTTTCCTATGATTTTCTCCTCGACGGGGACTAAAATGATTTGGTTGAGGTGGCAAGTTAACACCGAGATTTTCAGACCAATTCAGACTTCGAATGATTGGTGACATGTCACACCATTTGGCACTTCCACCGTAGTTGGAGATGGTTCATGACATCTTCTAGGTACCCCAACTAAGGACATACATGCATGAACCGTCTCACGTCATCGACCATGGAGAGCTAGACTTAGATGATGGGGAGACATTTACGGAGGTTCCAGTGAAGATTGAGGATCGATTGGAGTGGGTTCTTAATTGGAAGTTGATACCTCTATTGTGTGTTCATTGGCAGCATGAGAACCTCCAAGGGAGAACAATGGTGTGGGAGGCTCAGATTTGTGCTCATCAATCCCATTTGTTTCCTTAGTCTATGTTGTGTATTTCAGGGATGAAGGCGTGGAGAATGTAAAGAACCAGAATTTTCATGTATTTTTTTATAACTATATGGAATTATTACGAGTCTTCAAAAATTGATGGTGCATGATTCGGAGTCTCTGTGTTCTTGGAAATAATTTATAAACTTTTTGTATGATATGTTTAGTAAGCACTTGATTGACATTTTATAACTTTTGAACCATTTCCCGGATTAAAAATCTATGGGCTCCGTTGAATCCGCAACACCAGGATTCGCTTAAGGGAGACATCACATTTACTGCAATTGGTCAGAACAAAAATATATTTTTGTGACTTTTAAAAGAAATGTAAGAAAATTAATTTATTATTTTATTTTTGTTTCTTATCCTCCAATGGACAAGCGTCGTATGGGTCACATGATGTGTCAAACCAATAAATGGTCTGACCTATCAATTTAATGTAATGATGTAATTGGGGAATTTGGAAGGTTCCATATTAATGTTCCCATATTAATTCCCCATGTCTTTAGTTACACTCCACCTCTCTTATTTATATGCAGCATGGGGGGGGGGTGTCTCCATAGCTTCTCCAAACAACGAAGTGTTGAAGGAGTTTAATGATGTTGAACCCTTAGGGGACATAGATAATCCTAGAGAGAGGTGAAAGGTGAGACCAAACTGCAAACCGAAGGTTGAAATATGAGAAACGCCATTGGGAACCTGTTTTGGGAACCAGAAACATGATCCACCATCATTCACGGATGCTCTCCAATGGGTTTACGAGGTAGGTCTTTTGATTCCTATTTAATTCAAGCGATATTATTGAACCCCTTTATCCTCCCTCACGTTATGATCTAACGCGGAAAGTGTGGGCCTAATGAACTCGGCCCAGACCCTCTGCTACTTTCCTAAAACCTTTTGTTCTTTGTGGAATACCACAAGCGTGGCGACACCGACCAGCTATGAATAACGTAGTGCGCCAATGCACACATCAAGATGAGGCTGCAAAACAAAGTCATGACAGTTATTTGAATGGCCGCCACTGGTCAACCGCGAAGGAGGTGAGGCGCACTGCCGCGTGCCACCGGTGAGCAAGGGGATATGGCACGTCAGCCGCGTCGATCAGAGGAGGCGGACGAAAATTTGGATATCTACGGAAGGAGAGGCGGTATGATCAAGATGCTGCTGAAAATCAGAAGGTGTCATGACAAGTGCACTGCCGGCGGACAAGAATCCATGGGCAGATCCATGGCGTAGGCATAACCTGTGCCTTCGGTGGGTTCCATGGTGACTGGAAGGTGCCCACACGGTGTCGTCGCTTCACAAATCGAATGGCCTCTAAATTGTTTGAGTGTTTGGGAAACCATGGGGTCACAACCCCCACACCAGCTATGGCTGACCCCACAGTGGGCCACGCTACACCTCTGACAGGACCACGCCCCATCTCGGGTCGGGCCGCGCTCCACCTCGGATCGGACCGCGCCCCGACTCAAGCCAGTCTATTCTCCACTATGGTCGGGCCACCCATTGCGGGTCGCGCCCTATAAATGATTTACTACACTTTGTGGTCACCCCCTTAGGCGGTCTAGGCCACCCCTTTATAGGTCGGACCACCCCCTTGTGGGCCGCCCTTTGTTGTCCTCCCCCTTTGAGGGCTCAGAAATACTTAAAGGGTCATACCATGAGAAATATATTGTAGTTTGATGAACCATATATGGAATTGGGATCCTTAGATCGAAATGGTCCTTTTGGTATACTTTTCATGAGTTTTGGAGACCGTTGGAGGATGACCGGGTTGGATCAAACCCGAATCCAACCGGGTCCCTAAAGCTGGAATAGTTATAACTCAAAGACTGGGCATCCGATTGACGAACTTTCAAATGCATTAGAACTCTTATGACATGGAAGTACGTTGGGTTACTCATTTTTGGAGCATTGTGTTGGTCGAGGTACAAACGATATCTTGAGGGTAGATTCTATAGAACTCAAGCGCACAGGGTGCGAGCAATCTAGGGGCTAGTAGTGAGGCAGAGGTTTAAGATAGATCTAACGATGGTTAGTGCTCATTGATCATGTGTGGGTGAGTGCATACCAATCATGTATGTGTCCGATCCTATGTGGGTCAGTTCTCAGCATTACAATGTGGGTCAGTGCGTACCTATCCTGTGTGGGTCAGATCCTATGTGGGTCAGCACTCAACGATCTTGTGTGGGTTATCGCATAGAGATCCTGTGTGGGTCATTGCAGGGGTTAATACCTGTCGAAATTGGGTGGGTTAGATCCTGTGTGGATCACTGCGGGGGTCAGTTACCTATAGATCTTCTATGGGTTATAATCCCTATGGTTAGAAGCAATTCCTCTTGACTGAATAAGATGATCTAACTTCGCGACAAATCATATGTACATCTATACATCACTAAAAACCTAGTTTGAGGTGAGACTCTATTTGAGTTGTGTCTATTACTTATGATTCATGATTGAGATCACTCTTAGTGGATTAAATTTGGGGAATTCTAAGAGACCTTTGGGGGTCTCAGGCTCCCTACTGGGTATTGTTATACTCAACCCTGCACGGGCATCGCCCACACCATGTTGTGTCTTGTGCAGACGATGAGCAGCTGTGCTAAGTTTTGAGGGAACTAGGACCAGGCAGTACACAGAGGAGACGAGAGGATGAGGAATGATGTGGAGGCAATACGTACCTACCCTTCAGGTAGGATCCTCGATGGATTATCCACGTGATGTTTTCTATTTTTCAGTTGTACTTTTACCTTTCAGTTGGACATGTATTTCGGCCCCTTTACATTCAGTACACTTTTACTACAGAAGTTTACATCACAGTTACTTTTTGTGGCATTATAGTTTGTGTGTTTTTACTGGCTTAAAGAGAATGACTTCCCACTATAGGGATATTCCATTCTGGTGCTAGTTTCCAGCCCCTAGCCTATGAAAGGCGGTCTTGGGGTAGTCACGACACGGGCCCTGGGGGACGGGTTGTGACATTGTCAAATCTTTCTAGTTCATTGGATAAAAATAGATTACTCATGAGTTTATTATTTTGTGTGGAAAATTGATTTCATGTCCAAGATGTTATGTGTGGACCAGATTTCTTATCCATGAGTCTATTTGTGGATCGGGTTTCACATATATAGGTTTATGTGTGTACTTAGTTTTGGGTCCAAAAGTTTACATTAAGACCTCGATTCAGGTCTATAAGGTTATGAAAGTAGATGGTTTAATGTTCATAAGATTATGCAAGGTCCTAATTTTATGTCCTTAACATAATGAGTGAATCTATTCCTATTTATACATGTAAAAAATGTTATAATATTATGTGTATTCCAAAGATCTTTGTCTTAAGCCAATTTTATAATCTCCTAGATTATAATTATTTATTTACTTTTGGATTCATGTCTTATGAATATCCAAAAATTATTCTAAAATTATATATTATGATCTATGTTATGGTGGGTATAGTTTTCTAAGGTTACATTCATGTTACCATACCCTAATGTTCATGTTTTGTTTAGTGACTATTGATAAATATCTATTTGGAACCCTTATTAATCATCTAAGATCTACATTTTTCATGTTTTCATTCCCCTAGTTAGGAAGAATGGTTTTAAGTAGGGTATGTATATGATGAGTACTAAATGAGGGAATCCATGAGGTAGATGTTTACGATCTATCAAAAATAAAGAAGATAGTATATCTATTCTACAATTAAAATAATCCTTTATGGTATATGTGATTGATTTTTTGAAAACTATTGAATATTCATCTAAAAAAATTGAATATTTATTTATTGAAATTATAGGTCACTACAGTTAACATGGATCTCATAGTTATTTTACATAATCTTTAACGTCTCCTGAAATCGATTCCTCTCATGAAGGAATTATTGGTGTTTGGATTGGGTGTCGTCTATCAAACACCCTAGAGAAGACATCTCACATATATGATCATACATGTAATCATCGTATGAAATATATATTCTATGAGATTCCATTTATTCTTCTTTAGATTCAAATTTCATAATATGGTTATATAAATTTATAATGAGTTATTATTTAGTTATGTTTCAATGGACATATTTCTATTACAAATTTTTTTGTTTACTGTTTCACATAAAATATTTTATCATTAAATAATGGTACACTAATCCAAGGGTTTTCACATTATTCCCCCTTAAATAAATTAAATATTTTATTTTTTAATTATAATTAACTAATATTATTTATAAGGGTGTTTATAATATACTCAAGAATCATGATATAGTTTATAAAACGATATTATTGTCACTATCTTAGAATATAAAAGTATACCCATATTTTCTATCATAATGGGAATATTGAAAAAACTAAGTTTTTTCCTAAATACACTGAGCTATATATACTTTATTTTTATGTATTATGATCCCTTATATTGGAATTTTTTTTTATATGAGGGTAAATTTTAAACCATTTACTGGTAGATGACCACAGTGTTATTTGGAATATTAAATGTTATTTCCCAATTTTAGTAACTAATGTAGATTTTACATGTATATAAAGATTCATTTTTCAAAGAATAATCATATTAATTATAATGGAGAATATTGTGATTAATATTAACCACATTCCAACAATCATTACTGAGGGATTAAATTATCATACAAATATATTTTTCTCCATAATGCCAATATCACATCGGTAGTGTGGTGATATAACATGATTATAAATAATATATTACATTACATAATTTATAGAACAATAATCAAATAAGGAATAACCAAATATAAAGTTGTGTATAAATGAAATATCATTATCTTGATCATATTTATTGTTAGTCATTGAATTGGTTCTTCCCCATACAACCGGTTTTATAGTGAGATTTAAAAAAAATTATCATTGGGATTTCCCTTATAAATATAAAATTAGATCATAATTAGTAATATATTGTTATATAATTTACATGAACCACATGATAAAGCAATCTAAATAAAATTATATTATCTTAAAAATTACATTTATAGAATAAATATGGACGGAAATTGGAAATATTCATATATGATAAATTATAAAAAACAAATAACTAATATATAAAATTTTGGATCTTCTCGATCCAAAAAAATGATGACACTGATAAAAATATATAGGAATAATGAAAAATATTTGTTATATAATATTCATATTGATGCATAAAATCAATATATAAAATTTATCGAAAATACATGTCAATAAACAATTAAAGACATTTGAGAGTCTTACAAAAGGTATGGAACAGATATGACAATTAAAATCAGCCATTTAAATAGTAATCTCACCATTTGAATATTAATATGATCATTATAAATAGTTACATAAACATTATAACAGAATAATCACTTAAAGAAGTAAAATATAATATTTAGTAATTCTATAAATTAAAGATATGGCCAATTTATATCCAGATAAATGTTATTTTTTAAAAAATGAAAAAAAAAACAATTGTTCATATTTTTTAGAACATATATGTTTTAGTTTTATTTTTTAACGTATATAATGAATGAAAAGAAATTTCATTTTTGTAAAATTGTCTTATAAATTAATACTAGATTGTACTTTAATTTATATATATATTAATGAGAACATTGGTAATTTTTCATGGGGTCATAAATTTTTTCATAATATTAAAATATATATTTTTAAAATATATTATTATTTTATTGAAAAATTATGATTCTAATTTTTAGATTTTTTTTAATATAATGGTTTTTTTGTAATCTTGAGATTAAGTAATGACTGCAAAAAAATCTTGTTATTCTTCAAAAATAGTTGTATTCTTGGTGAAAAGTGAAATTCGTTAAAATATAGTGTTTAACATTATAATGTAACTAAATGATTTTTTGATCCATTTATGATTGTAGAGTCCCCTAATGAAAACTCAAATGAACCATTTACTATATATAATCATAGGAATACTATTGGTAATTTAGAGACAAAATAATAATTTAATTAATTTAATATTGAAAAACACCCTTCTCCTCCCATTATAATGTCCTCCCCTCAGTACCCCTTCTCCCTAGAAATTTTCAACATTGGACAAATCCAAATTTCATTAAAAGTACCATTTACATAATCTCCCTTAAATCCATGTAGTTATTTTTTTTCAAAATACCATTCCAATGACCCTTAAGGGGTAGCCTAAAATGAGACAACCAAAGGGAGAGGTAAAATCTAACCGAAATTTAATTTAATTTTATTATTATTCTACCTCACACATATGTTTTCCATCCACCGAAAAATTGTTACATATGTTTTGAAAATATAACGATATTTCATTATTCTGGTTTAATATCTATTTTAGTCCCTCTTTTATTTCATTTCTAAAACAAAAACTGTGTTCACGATTTGGATTGTTCACCGACTCGTTAATCAATATACATTGTATATATCCATGACCTTAAAGGATAGTTATCGTAAAAATTTTATAATAAACTATGATTATAATACTTATATTATATAATATGTATAGTTATTATATTTCTTAATAATCAATTAATAATAAAAAATAATCCCATTCATGAAATAAAAAAATAGACTAAATGAACTAGCGATATAATGTAAACATTTTTTACTAATTGACTTAACCCCATATCAGAACAGAAATGGGTATTTTTTAGTACATTAAATCATTTATGTAAATTAATGACCTTTAATTATAATTTTGAATTTATATTCTCATTTCAAATTTCTTTAATAATTATCCACATGTGGTCCAACCTTAGAACCATGTTATTAAGGCCTTCAAAACAACGAAATTAATTATTATATCTAATTAATGTTGTCATAATTGAAAATAATAAAATTACAATAAATATAATATATTTGTAAAATTTTATTAATGATGTAATTAATGAATCTACTTTATCTTCCATTACATTATGGGAAAGTGCAGAACAATTCATGAACCTTGGGTAAGAGTTCACTTTTACCCACTAAATTGTTATTGGAGATATTATTTAATTATCATATGTAAATTTCTCACTCTGGTATTCATATTTACATAATAAATATTCTATATATATGTCTCACACATATATACCAATATTAATTTATTTTTTCATGATGGGTATATACATGTTTTAAAAGGTTCAATCATAAATTTTTCTAAATACTAAAACCCGATTAAACTAAAATTATCTATTTCATACCCCATTACATGTTCCACACCATAATTTTTTTTAAATATCAATGATTACTAAAATAGCTCAAATTTTTATGGAAAACCATGTTTTCATAGTTTGTTTTATTTAAATTATTTTCCATGTAACCTTTTTATGGACTCAGTACCCTTTTGGAAAATATCCACATAAGAGATACATTTGTAGTTGTATTTCTCTAATCCATTTAAAATCATCAACTCACATGGAAATCTTTTCTCATGAACAGTCCTATAAAATGATCAATAATTATTAAATACCATATTTCATGGAAACCATTATGATATGCAAAATGGTTATGATGTATAATTTTTTTATTAAACCCATTTCTTTCCATGGAAATTTTATCTAAATATTTATGTTTAATTCCTTTATTTAACACGTATATACATATATATGTAATGATTGGTGTTCCCGAATAGTACTCTAATTAATTCGGTATTTTTTTCTTATGAGATCTTATATATGGGATTAGGTAGTAAACCATAGCCATGATGGGACTCTGTCCACCATTTGATGATATATTGGCAGTTATCCTGGACCTATGCTAATGTAATGTTTTATGTTGGTTCGACAATCCATTTTTCATTAGAATATGATTATATTTTATTTATATTGTGAATACATATGATTATACATGAGAATTTTCTCTCATGTATTGTGTTGTACCATCTAACACAAATGATATACTTTATACCATTTTATTCACCTCTGGATATTTATATATCACCAGCTTATTTTATATTTACTAGGTTATTATTTACAATCGTATGAGATAAAAGGGACTTAGGAACTCATTATAGTGAATGAAATAAATATTTTATATTTTAATTTCCCTTTCATGTATTATGGTCCTAGTATTCCAAATACAGAAGTCCTCGTGATCTTTGGTATGTGTTTGTTTTATTCTTATGATAAAAATCCTGTAATAATATGTATAAAATCGTTGGGTGTTTATAAATAGTATAAAATAATTTTAGTTTATTTTTTGGGATTAAGAATATAATAATTTATAGAGAACCCTATGGATAAGTCTATGTATTGAAATGTATCTAGAAATTTATTGAAGTACAAAGTATGTAGTTTCTATGGAATTACATAACATTATGTATAATACATATGGATGTGGCTATGAAATTGTTTTACATAGATGTAATATGCTCAAAAATCTTTATATTTTGTATTAACTTGATTGTCACCTGGTGTATGATAATTCTTCATTTCTACACACCTAATTTTATTTTCCAATAGGAAATGTTTAAGAAAATTTAAAAAATCATTATAATAAAATGTAAAGGACTTCAATTTGACATTAGTTTAGAAAACCTAATAAAGAAATTATCACGGATAATCATGATTATAACCTGGGGAATAATAAGTTATTTTTTAGGTCTAATTAAATTATGTTTCTTCTATATTCATATATTCCACATTCCCATACTATCTATATTTAGTATTTTTAACCCTTCTATAATTTTTTGTTAATAGAGGGAAATAAGAGTAACTGTTTCCACAACCATTGTGATAGTAAATGTATTTATTTACCTAATGATATGTCTAATATTATGAAATTGCGAAATGAGATCATCATGGATGTATAGGCTAGTTTGCATCATGTAATTACCAATAAGATGAATTATATGGGACACCCTATTTATCATAAGAATGTAAAAGTTGTAGTAGTGTCATTTTATGAAAATGACCCATGACTTTAAGGACTCTTCTGATCCCATCATAAATGAGAAATATATTAAATACATTAACTATTTATTACCTATGATGTAATCCTCAAAACAAGAGAGAGTTTTACTGTAAACATTTTTATAATATTTTTCCAAAAACACTTAATCTTAAAATACAGTAGACGTTATTCAGACTAATAAAAAAGGATATCGTGTCCATCAAGGAATATGGTACAAAATTCACAAGGAGTACAAGCTACACACAGATCATTGTCTTCAAAAATTAATTTAAAATGGATCACTACATTAGTGGACTAAATAAAACTCAATTAAAGGATTTGTATAATCAATGATTTGATATCTATGATCAGAATTTATATTGTTCCCATAATGTTGAGATGGAGGTTATAATATCTATATTTTATTCTGGGTTTGGGGAAAAAAGTGTAAAATATAGAAAAATTCCAGAGGATAAATGCATCCTATGGAGTAAATAAAATTACAATTACCACATTTCAATACTGTGGCATGAATAATCATATAATACATATCATGAAATAAAAAAGATGATTAAACAACTAGGAAATCAGGACAATCAATGATGAAGGTTAATTAATAAGACCACTAATTTTATGAAATAAAATCAGGTTATTAACAATAATCAGCCTACATTATACTGTTTAAACTTTAAGTAACATGATTATTATTCATTCCAATGTCTTATTCCAGGGGTTTTCAAATACAATAAATAAATAAATCACTAATACGAGAAAGAAAATAATGTAATTTTATATCTCTAATGAAGATGTGGATCCAAAAAAATGTGGTGACTGGTAATATTATTATTTATTCCTGAATAGATAACATAAATCTCTATTCTGGTTCCATATTTACATTCATATCATTGATGTTTTGTGTAAATATTCAAAATAAACCACACAACATGGGGTTAAGTTATTTGTGGAAACATAAAATGGAGTGATTGTAGTGACCAATTTATATAACTACTGCATAGTCATTTTTTGTGGACCAAACATCCAAGAAAATATTTTCGTACATATTTTAGTCTAATTTTTTAATATATTGTGTATGTATTGGTTATTCATATATAAATCCAACATAATCTTTCTGGAGAGGATGATCATTCATCATATTCTGAGTCAGCCTCTGGTTATGTACAAGTGTATAGAGGTGGATGAATCACTTTTGAAATATTCTTTTATAGTGTGGATAATATTTCTATATGATATGTAACATATATCTTAAACGATTGTGGCTAATTAGAAAATCATTATTGAATAAATTTTTATACTAAGGGATTATACTAATTTATTCCATGGATGGTTTTATGGTATTACTCATAACTGTGAGGTTGAGTTCTCAAAAAAAAAATACCTACATATTTTCCAATTTCCAATACTACCTAATAAATTACCAACATTGAGTTTGAAAAAAATGAAGAATTAGTTATAAGAGAATCAAGAAAAAGGTATTATAAACCTAAGTTCTTCACCATATGGTTTTCCAGTCTTCTTCATCAAAAAATGGACGGGTTAATACTCCTTTATATTGATTATCATGATCTCAATGATGTCACAATAATGTGACATTTTCACAGTCATAGAAATGATGACATATTTGGTCAACTACATTTGGTCAAGTATTTGTTTAAGGCATACCTTCAATCAATATATCCCCAATTAATGGTGATGAAGGAATACATTATCATGGATACCTTTTGAATAATTTATAAAAACATTTACTTCATAGTGATGCCCTTTAGACACAGAAATTCCCCATAAATCATTATGGTCATAATGAATAATATCATAAGATATTACCTCAAAGTATTTATGAATTTACTTAATTATGATAGCATGAATTACTCCAAAATCATGTAGTGAAATTTGAATATTGTGCTACAGACGTTGTAAATGGAGAAGCTATATGAAAAGTACAGTCAATTTGAGTTTCAGATATATGGAGTATAATTATATGGGCATGTTTTCAAAAATAATGGGATATCTATAGACCCTTCTAAGACAAATGAAATTGAAGAGTGTCCTAGAACAACATCTCTATGTATCTATATAGTTTCCATGAATGTTTTTGGTATTACCAATGAATTTTAATAAACATATCATAAATGTAAAAAAATAGATGACTCAAAATGGAGTAAACATTACCTAAACTAATGAATGCAAATAGATCAATAAAGAATTTAAAAAATCTTATAATTACATTAGTATTTATGGTTCCCTCAAGAGGATACCATTTCATGTTGTATAATGATTTTTAAATAGCTTATTATTCTGCGTACTAATAAAAAACGTTATAGTGGGATCTTATTCCTCATGGATGTTGAAATTATAATAGATGTAAAAGACAACACAAGTTATTGATTTGGGTTTAGTGGACTTAACATTTACTATTTTAATGATATACCATTATGGAGATACATTTAAAATTTTATGGGTCATAAGAGCCTCAAAAATATATTCACAGATATGTATATTAATATGCACCATTACAAATGGAAGGAAATTATCATAGACATTGAATTTCCAATCCTCATCCTCACTGGGAATAAAATTAACATGAAAGATTATCTATGTGTAATATATATGGAAATTGTGTAATTGATGATAATTATTTTGGTTAAATATTCTATGACTTACCAATAATAGGCATCTGAATCATTAATAGAGGGAAAATCATAATTTCATTCTGAAATCAAATCTCAACCATCCCTTATGGAAAAAATAAATTATTCTAAAAAAGATGATGTGAAAATTTAGGAGAAGGTGTAAGCTATTGAAAAATGTAAATATTCAGAGTTGAAAATTTATGAAAATGAGACGTATGATTTGGGACATGAATATATTTATCAATAAATCCTGATATAAATCAGAATTTATGGAATGATTCATTTAGTTAGACACTCTCGATCAACCTAAGGAATATGAATCTCCATCAAGATATCCAAGTTAACTATATGTTGGAAAACATGAGATTAGATATCATAGAATTTACATTAAAGTGCCATGTTTTTTATAAGGTGTATGAAGAAATGAAATTGACCCTGTGGATGATTCAAGAATTACCCATAACAACATGTAAATTGGAGAACATCACTATAGATTTTTCCATTGTGGTTTTACAGAATACAAGAGGAAATAATTTTATATTTTTTTGGAGGATCATCTTATAAATTCATATAAAGTAATTATAATTTGAGATTAATTTTCCCTTGATCAACATGATAGGATATAAATATGGGATGTGGAAAGGTTTCATTGAACATCAATATCAATTGAATTGGACTGAGATAAGATATATACCTTTATGATAAAGAAATGTTTTCAACATTATAAATACAGAAAATTTACTTTCATTATGGATTATCATCCCCAAATTCATATACAATATAAGAAGACTATCTAGACCATTCAATACATTTTTAGATTATCATCGATGGACTTTGAAGGAGGTTGGTATCGACATCTTTCTCTGGATGAGATATCATACAATAATAGTTTCGAATAATGACTCTAAATGTCTCCATATGATTACCATTAGGGGATGATATGTAGTGTACTTATGTAATTAGAAGATTGTATAGTAACGAAATATATTTGGACCTATAATATTCAATTAAATTTTAGAAAATGTCGAGACCATTCGATAACACATAAGGTCTTGTCAAAGTCGATTGAAGTTCTATAAAGACCATCGTCAATGAGACTTAATATTCATGTATTAAGATAATGTGTTCCAAAACAGATCCCCATGGAAGAGAGTCATTTGATTTGGGAATCAGTGAATGATTAGTCCCATATACGACATCCCCTTTGAGATTCTTGATCTCATTTGAGATGTCGATTATTGAATATCAGTCCCACATACCCAGTCTCTTGTATATGCTATATTCCATATGTCCCTTATGAGTAAGTATATACTGTATCCCCCGTATGTACTAAATTAATATATGGTATGGATGGAAAATGATCTCTCTTATGATGAGGAATACATTATGATCTTTGACCATAGAGGTAGTATTATTTGAAATTAGATAACTAAATTAGTTAATGCTAAATAAAAAAACCATTAGTATAATCATGTGTAAAGGGAATTGGTAGAATCCGTGAAGAAAAAATAACTGCACCATATTTTACCTTAATGTGTAAACTAATGTTTTTTTGATGATATTTATTAACGATAAATAGTGTAATGTGCTATAATTTTATCAATGAAATTTCATTTGGAATATAGAATTTTATCATATTTAGTAATATAATTTTATATAATGCACATTACCCACATGATAAAACCAATTATATTTTATTATATTAATTTAATCAATTCATTTAGAGAATATATATTGAAATAGGAATAAAAAATATTTTAGATAGATAATATATAAGATAAAAGATATCTAATATAAAAAATTTGGATCTACAAGAACCACAAGAATAACTAAACGCATGAACAACAATATAGAAATAAATAAAAATATTAATAGTACAAATCTAATCATGAATATGAATATATATATATATAACATTGAGAGGAAATATAATTTCATGAAATTAAAGGTATTTATATAATGTCTGTAAACTATAAGAACGTCAAAATATGACTTTTAGAATAGTAATCATACCCTTGGAATTTTGATATGACCATTAAGATCTATAACATATCTATTAAAATAGTATCATCACTAATTTATGTATAATTTAACATGTTTAATCCTAAAAAATTACAATATGGTTATTTTATGTCATGAAACAAGAAAATAAATGTTTTAAGAATGAAAAAATTGTTTGTATTTTTGTCAAAATAATAAATTTTATTTTCATATTTTGTCATATATAATTATTTAAAAGAAATTTTATTTTCCGGTAATGAGTTTATATATTAATATTATGTTTTTTAATAATTATAATGTAATTTATTGATACCATAATCACTATTTTTAATAGTCCAAAAATTGATCATATTATTAAAATAGTTTTTTGTCAAATAAATGATGAATTTATTTAAAAATTTAATTTCTCGTATTTTAAAAATTATATCCAAAATCTATATTTCATTTTTTTAATATAAATTTCAAAAAAAAAATTATGGTTACTTTTTTATTTTTTTAATATAGTTTAATTTTTATTGGTTTTTGAAATATGGTAAAACAATGTATTAAACATTATAAGCAAAATACATGATTTGTTGAGTTATTGTTGTTGTATAGAAACAAAATTTTCAAATATCTTCTACCATTTACTATATATCATAACAAAATTCAATAATGTTTTTTCTTTAACCAAATTAATAAATTAATGAATATAAAAATAAAAGAATCATTATCCTCTTTTTATATATACCACTTGTGACCACCCCCTTTCATCACCAATTCTATGCCATGGAGACTTCAAAAATTCTACCCCATTACCTTATCATATTTCCCACCATGTCCTAGTTATCCTGGTATTATTCAAAGACCATTCCCAATATCCTTATGGTGTATCCATAATAGAGATAAACAAAGTTAGATGTAAACACCCGAATAAATTTATTTTAATTTTATCCTTCTTCTACCACCCCCATATGTTCTCTATCCAAAACAAAAACATGGTAATAGAAGTATAATCAATAAAATAATGTTTTATTTTTATTATGTAATATAAATATTATAACCTCTATTATTTCATTTACAAAATAATGATGTTGTTCATAATAACATTGGTTCATCGTCTCCCTGAAAAATAAACATCATTTTTCTGCATCAACATCATGGATGGTTAATGAAACAATAGTATACTTAAATATGATTAAATTTTTTATATTATTATATATTTAGTTTTATGTAATGTATTAATAATTAATTAAATTAATTAATTGAAACATTTTTTTTAATTGTTTTTAAAACGACATAAATGAACTATGAATATAATGTTAATGTTATTACTAAGTAAATCATCCCCATATCTCAACACATTTAAATTTTTAGGATCATTAATATTTATTTAAGTCCATAAAAAATTTCAGTTCACTTATTTAGGATTATATTCTTCTTAAAATAATATCAATAATGATCAGCAATTGATCCCACTATTGAACCATGAAACAAATGCCTTTAGAACAAAGAAATTAAACATTATATCTCATTGAAATGGTTATTTATGAAAATAAGAGAATTATATTAAATAAAAAATATAAGGAATATGTTATGATTTAGTTAACAAATAAATATTATGTTATTATATAGGAAATTATGTTCTGGAGCATATTGATTTTACAACATAGTGTAGGGGATCTATCTGAAAAAAACATTTTCCTTAGTTACTTCTTCTCTATAATACCTCACTTTCTCACTCAGGATTCATATTTACATATTTTTTATTATGTATATATGTCAAAAAAATAAAAAAAATATGATTTAATCATTCCATTATATAGATGTTATTATTTTAAATTTTTTTCTCCTGTACTATCTCAATATGAAAACCCAAATAATGGGAACTTCTCATTTTTATACAAAATTACAAGTAAGAATCATTAAAATTTGTCACACAACCCATTATTTCTAAAATAATTAATTTTATCATGGGAAACTGATTTTTGGATAAATTTTTATGGAGATCATTATGTAAATTCTCTCATGAATACATCATTACAATTTTTCATAATGCCCTGATTAAGTGGTAAATTCCCATATATATTTATCTACAGTTTTAGAAGTGTTCACTACAGGTGGAAATTATTTCTCATGAAGTGTTATTATTATCATCCATGAATATTTTAATACCATATTTCATGGAAACCATTTTGATATTACATCTGGTGGTGCTGTATTACATGGTTATATTATACATTGTATTCTATGTTTATTACTTATTTGTAATTTTTTGTTTGATTTCCTTTCATGGGACACATATGCATATTCGTGACATGATTTATATGCCAAGATAAAACCCCAATGAACTAGTTAATGTTATTATCTAAGGATACATTATGGAGGGGATTAGAGAGTGAACATAATCCATGATGGGACTATGTACACTCCGTAATTTTTCATTGTTGTTAATATTGCTTTATCCTTACATAATTATTTTTATTATGTCCCCATTCCATTGTTTCAATGATCTTATGATTTCATTTTATATATGTAAATAAATGATATGATTATACATGAGCCTTGTATTTTATAATATTATTTTATTCCTATTAACTCATGTGTTATTATTTATTACCATGTTTTTTTAGTTTATGGAATTTAAAACACACCCCTATATTTTTTATTCCCTGTGATATAATATGCAGTTTTAGGATGCAAAGGGAGTTACAATCTCAATATAGAGAATCAAATAATGATATTTTGTTTTTTTACTTTTGATGTGTTATGATCCAAGTCTTTCAATGAAACTATACATCATGATCTTTGGGTTGTGTTGATTATTTGGTTATGTAAAAAATAATGTAATAATTTTTTTAAAAGGATTGTGTCACAATACAATGGTTTTTTGTTCCTATTATACTAATTAGGCATTGAGTGAGGGTATTTATTTGTATAATTCCAACACTATTAAGTGTTCAATAATTAAAGCATGAGTATAGAATGAGTTTTGATATCTAATCATTATTTTAAATTTATATCCTCCTCATCTTTTTGAAATAATTATTTATTTTCTATATAGTCCTTATAAATTTTAAACGTTTTGTTATTCTATTTCTAAAATCATGTTAGAGCTTCATAGAATATTTTTGATATACAGAAATATGAATTATATATCCTTCACTGTATTTATCACATAAAGTTTTATGAAACTATATTTTCTATTATTTTGTGTATTTGGAAATATAACTAAGATAATATTTTTATTTATAACTCATGTTAGTTGTTTAGGTATTACCATAGTATTCCATAATCCATCACCAATTTCATTTGAATTATTATTAGGTAAATACAATTTGGATAATAAATATATTATCTATTATAAAAATTTTAAAATAAATTATTATTTACTCCAACCATTACTTGAACAATGAAATGTTGATGATAATAATTAAACAAATATATTTTAAAAAGGTGGAAAATATAAACATTAAATAAATAACTCATCATTGACATTCATTACAAATATTTTGAGTCTCTATGTTTCAATAAATTCTATCAATGATCTATTTTGTATTAGGTTACCAAACCTCATTTATTTTATATTATATCATTTAAAACACTTTATATCAGTCCCAGTGGACCATAATGAGCATGTGAATGACCCTAACATATCCCCTTTGAGTGTTAAAAAAATATTATTAGGTGCACCTATTTTTTTCCAAAGTGAAAATCAAGTTAACATGATATTAACATTTGAATACCATAAACATTATATCAATGACCATAATATTATATAATGGTATAAATCATGGTAGTTAATATGGCATGAATCATAAATGAAAAAATGAACCATGATATCATAATATAGAAATAAAGTATCCTATTTAGAATATACATAAGTGAAGAAAATAATTTCTTTAGTAGAAAATAATCATTTTAAATTCTATAATAGTTTAAGGTGTTCACTCTTAAACCCATCAGAGTAGTCAAGGTTCATTATCAAGAGTATCATACTATTTAGAGTCCCTTACTAGATAGGGTTCACTCCCCATTTTTATATTATTAATCCCATGATATATAAATATTTTTCCAATGAATTAGAGGGATATAGAATTCCAACCCGATAAATAATAAAAATAAAACATACATGCTATAAAATATGATAATACATTTTTTATATTAGAACCTATGAAATTTTATTGGATTCATAAAAAATTATTCATGACATAACCCATAGAAAATTAGAGGGTTTCATTAAAATATCATATTTTCATCATAAACATAAACCACTATGAGAAAGAATAAAGATGGTTCCCATGTATCATATACCTAATAATTCATAATTATAATCTATTAATTTCCTCATAGATGAATAATTATTATTAAAGGACACATGTTATAATTTATGAGGAAAAAATATTTCCATTTCAAATCATTTCATTATAAATTATTCATAATTACAGAGGAAAATATTTCAATTGAAAATAAACTTGTAAAATTAAAAAGTAATATTCAATAAAATACTTAATCATGATTGTGGGAAATATTATTCATTATTTACAATTAAAATAACATTCTTTATATTTTTTTGGAAGACATTAAAAGTACGTCGTTCAGAAGGAGGAAAAAAATATTCCTTTCAAACCATTTTGTAAAATATAAAAATTTGGTTAAAATGTATTTAAGAAACATATGGGAAAGGTTAAAAAATATAAAATATATTTTATAAAACATTGATACATAACAGAAATATAACATTGACTAGAATTAAATACAAGAAACCTCAAATATTGATTGGATTGTGAAATAAAACCATACCTCGCGTTCTCATTGATTTGAACGCATTATAATATACTATATAATTAATAAATATTTATTATAATTTTAAAAAAGATTAATTTTAATAATTATAATATCATATTTGATACAGTTATATAATTTTATCCCCTCATTTTTTCAATAATCCTTATTAATTTTTTTATTTCTGTGTGTTTACATTTTCGATTATAATTAGTATATCAGTTTAGTTGTTTTGGACAATGAACATTTATCATAGTTCCAACATATCCATAATATTTATCATGTTATAAAAACCATACATATTCATTATATACATATTAGTATTCATCCATAATTGATATATATGTACAAATAAATTACACCATTCGTAGATACGGTAGGTCGTACGCACACATGAATGTTGTTTTTGTTTTCCAAATGATTTAGTAAGTAATTATAAATATAAATTAAAATTTAAATGATAATTATTAAATAATATATATATATATATATATTATATTATTAAAAAAATTCTAATTACCAACTAATTACCTTATAAATGAGAAATGAGTAACATATGTTCAGAGAGGTGGTAGTCTAGATATACGCAAAATCATTGATATCATTCCATAAATGATTTTACTTTCAGTAGGTAGAAAAGATATTATTATTCCTGAGGTAGAATTTTTTCATGAACATAATTTCTAATCATTCGAACCATCACAATACCCATCCAAAAATTATAGTGATAAAAAATTTATTGGATCACTATGCAGAGATGGTATGTTGTACATAGGAACAAGTAATACATTCACCTATTTTTTGATATGAAAGAAATTATATAATGGAGTTTTTATAATAAAATAAAACTTTATTTTATTTAGGAATCTTAATTTATTATTATTTTTTTCATAACATTGATATAGTTGAGGTAAATAATAGTATAAAATAAAGTGATTGGTTAAGGTGATTTCCTCTTTTAAGAAATGAATCATCTATATCTTCTTTAAAGGGCTCTAGGGTTGGTATTTTTGGAATACTAGAACCCTATAATGATTCTATGGAGGATTATAAGTTAAATTTTTATATTTTTTTCAGGCTATAAGGCTCAATGTGGTTTGAATAGGTGAGGGAGGAGGTTCCCTTTTGAAAATTAGGTGAGAGGAAATTAATGAATTTATAAAACAACTAAATTATAATAAATCCAGTCTAAAAAAAAAGACACCAAATGAAAATTTATTTGATGCTACTATACTTTAAGGATATATTAAAATAATACAATATAATTTATAATGTTTTATGTGTAGTTTTAATCCTTATAATTTTAATTAACACATAGTTAATTAATATTATTTTTAGCTACAACAACACATTTTTCATTATTATATTATTGTTATTATTTTAATTATAAGATGAAAATTATAACATAAATATACAATTTATGACATTTTGGACCATATAATATTCAAATTCTATTAAGTGATGACTTTTTAGATTTAAAAATAATTTTATAATATATTATTTTGATAAAATATTATTATTTCCACCTCATAAATAGTTAATTTAATTTAACATTAAATGCATTAGAAAAAGGGATAATTAAAATATAATAGAATATAACCATCATTGTATTTCTCATAGATATATAATATTAGTTTTTCATAATAACCAATTCAAATTATAATGAAATTTATAATTTTTAATATCATTTACTATATTGTTTTATTAAATAGAAACATAGTACTTCAATGTCACATAAGAAATTAAGGTAATTAAATATTTAATTAAATTAAAAATAATTTTTTTATGAAAATAACATTACTAAGATATAAATAAACATGTACATTTTTTCATAACATACTTTATTCACTATGTATACACATAAAGGATATTAAAAACAAATGGAGTGACATTTTTTTAACTTTCATTGATTTATATAATATATATGTGCTTTTTTTGGTCAAGAATTCCATAATAAACTATGTTTTGTGACTAAGTTGTTGGGGGTCGATTGTATATAATCCAATAATAATATTTATGAATAATTATATTCATATCAGTTATTTTTATCTTAGATTAAACTAAATTACCCATTAGTAATATGATATATTTTTCAAAGGTTACTTTTAATATTAACAAAAAATAAAAGGGTTATATTTACAAAACAAAATCATAATGAATATAAATATTTAATTAATTTTAATTAATCTAATACATATAAATTTAATATTTTAATTTTAATTTATGTTTAAAAAATGTGACATAATTTATTTAATAAAAATAATTTTTATCCATAAGAATAGATTTATACTTATCTTATGATTATAATAATATTTATTTATTAATTAAAAAATCGAAGCATGTAAATAATTTATAAATTTCATTAATATCAATGAAAAATTCTGATTATATTAATTTTTTATGTAAAGGATACATTACATGCACAAAAAGTATTTGTTATTTAATCAATTATATTTATTTTATATGTTTTTTATTTTCAATTTTAATCAATTGATAACAAATGAATTAATTTTATACATATATAAATATAAATTTTGCATAATTTAGTAAGTAATATTTTACCCTCCAATTCAAATTTATTTAGAATAACTATCATTTTAAATAAAAATAGATTAATATTATATTTCTGTTAGTTTAAACATGGTGTTATATATAAAAAAAGCTATCAAAAAAATAAAATCATTTAAATAGAAATATGTATTAAAAAATCAAAATGTTATATTCTGACCCCTTAAGAGTAATTTAACCCTCAAAATTCATTAATCTAATAAAAATAGATAGGGATACATGTTCCTAATTGCATCATAATGATCTATCATAGCTTTTCTCAATTTGTTTTTTCACCTCTATAATTTTACAATATGAATTGTCTTATTTCATAACTGAATCTCTATTCATTCCATTATATCAATTAGATGTTCTTTACATGAAATTTATTTCTCCAGTGGTGTGACCTTCAAGTTCAATATATGTGAAGCAACTCGTATATACTTTCTCCAGAGAGATTCATGGAACACATGATTAACTTTAATGTGATTTGGTGGAAGCACCAATAGATTTGCTACCATGTTGAGATGATCCATAATTTCAAAATTAATGATATACCTATTTTATATGATTTCCTTCAATCCAAACCTCATCACTCTATTCTAGTGGGATATTTTAATGAATAACTTTTCACTAATTTTAAACTCCACAACATTATGATGATTGTGGGTTCACATTTTTTATCGACTCTAAGATTATTTTATTTGATGTATAATGGATTTAAACTTCTCTTTTAATTATATGGATAGATCATGTCTCTATAATTTTATATCTCTAACTTAATTCCATCATGTTGTATTTATTCACTTTCTACAATTGAGGGACTCTTAAAAAGATATCTGAATGTTGGAGTGAAAGCTATTATTAAATTAAAATTTCACCAAAAGAAACTGTTGATACCAATAATATTTGGAATATATTTAGAAATATATTAGAATGGATACATGGGTTTGTATAGTATTCTTAGAATGGTAATCTATCCTAGGATGATTAGTTATGCTAAAACATTACTTTTTATCCAAAGCCTATGGAAGTTTCATATAAAATATAGAAGTAAAACATAGATCTCAATAATATATAATTAATAGTGGTACACCATTTAATCATACAACTTCTCCAATATATAAAAAATTATGTTCATTGATAGATAAATATACTATGATAAATTTGATGTGTATTGACATTGTTAGATGGTGAACTATAACCAATATAGTGTTATATCATTAAATATTTTGATGGGATTGTAATGATAAAATTCATGGTGATGTTTTCACATTTCCATTTTAGTTTGGGTAATGGATATAATATCTACTTAGTCTTCATTATCTCATCCTTTACCTATTTATATATAATTAAATTAGAAATAGACACTACAATATCTCCCTTACTGTTATACAACAAAAAATACTCATTCATGTCATTATACATCTTTGTACTTCCAAAATGAATATATAATGAATAAGAATGAGCGTCATCCCTCAACTAATTCATTAAATATGGTATTTATATGACACAAAAAATATGCTTGTCTCTTAATATTCCATCATAATCAAGGTTGAAATGAAGAACATTTCCCACATTCGTTGGCTGCTCTACATCTTCAATAAGAGGCTTTTAATCATCAAATGAATAGTTAGATGAAAAATCATTTGTTCCAAATAATATTTCCCCCATTATATTAAGATTTAATGACCCTTCATTTCAATTTAAAAAAATATTGGATCTTGTGTGATCCGCATCATAATTAAACCTAACAAGATCCTTTCAACTCACTGAATCTTCCACCATCTTCTCTTTTCCATGGTGGAAATGTTTTGAACAATAACATTCTATTATCAATATCAACCACATTGTATGGACCATATTTATCTATTTTTGTGTGAATAAATAATTTAAACAATCATTACCAGTAAATATGTCACACCTTTATCCATAAATATAACACCTCCATAGATTTGATGAAACAATTACCATGGCTAAATAAAAATTATGCATTGGTCAATTTTTCTCATGGACCTTCAATTTTCGTGTGGAATATCTTATAACCATATCTTTCAACATAAGGACACATACAGGTCCACTATATGATTCATCACTATATAATACAAAACATTATCCACTATACGGAAGTGTACAGACATATTCACTGACTTGACATCTTCTTGTTTTTTAAAATATTCATTCATTTCGTCTATCCAAATTCTATTTGATCCAATGCAAGTTAAGTTGGTATGTACATTATATAGTGGTGAAACATTCTAAAAAAATTGATTAAAATAATAAACCAAACAAATAAAACTATTGATCTATGTCATACTAGTTGGTCTATAATCATGTATAATAATTTATGTCTTTTAAGGGTTTACTAATATATCCTCAGTTGAGATTATATAACCCAATAATGAAACATTCCAAAGGCAAATTTCTCATTTAGTATATTTTCAATAAATCATTTCCTTATTTAGGGTGATCATTGAAATTATAATGTTATTATTTTTATCTTCCTTTATCATCGAACAAATAATAATATCTTCTTTAACGAATTCCATAAACTGATTAAGGTAATATCTAAAAACAATATTCAATAAATCCATGAAGATAGTGGGGGAAATAGTTAGGTCAAATGTCATTACTATTAATTCATTGTGTATATAATTTATATGGAATGATATCATGGGTATATCTTACCTTTTGACTCTAAAATTGATGAAGTCCACAATAAATATCAATTTTGGAAATTTTATTAGTTATGCATAGTAGATCGGATAAGTGAAAAATATGGAATATTGGACATTTTTCTTGATATTTATCCTATTATGTTCCAAATAATTAATGTAGAGTCACATTTATACATCTTTCTTTTCAATAAATAGAAAATTTTAAACTCAAGGTGATTCTCTTGAACAAATGAATCCCTTGATAAAATAATCTTGGAGCTTCTTATTCAATTTCTATATCTTAAGAATGGATATTTGAAATGGTGTCTCAGAAATAGGTGCTCCACCAAGAATGTGTTCTATAAAAAATCAACATCGTGATTATGTCTAATACTAGGAATATCGTCCATAAATTCCTCAACAAAATTCATTAAAATTATAATATCATTAATGTATAGTTTCTCCCCATCCAAATGTGAAAAATTCCCCATTTATATAGGAATCATGAATCATACAATAAATTTAATTTATATTGAAAGTTAATTTTATTCATCACACTAATTGGTGATCAAAGTATGGCTTATAATATCAAATATGACATTCAATCCTAGAAAATTAAGGTGGATTTTTTGTAAGGAAATCCAATCCATTCCCAAAATAACATCAAATAAAACTAAGGGATAATGTCATGATTTTTAGCAATCACATTCTCAAAAACATCATCCAGAGAAGAATCTTGCACTTTTAATGTGAATAATAATACCATTATGGGTTTTACTACTAACTTATTATATTTTTTTTTATAAAATAAATTAACATTCCCATAATATTTTCCTAATATACTAAAATTTAAATAACTATTCTATAATAGGTTACTTATATATTTTATTATACATATTTTCACCTTAACATATTTGTTCTATCTTGAATCTGTTGCTAAAACCATAATAATTAGCATAACCATCAAGAAACATTGATTAGATTGATTTCCATGAAAAATCATTCAAACGATATATAAATCATGGGACCTTATTCTCAATATATGAATCCTATGTTTTATCCTAGTTTATTCATCAACAATACAAAAAACATTAGAATATTATCCTATACATAAAAATATCCCTATGGGATTTACTAATGTTTTATCATGTGTATTAATAATAATTATACAAATATTTCTCTAATACTAACTATAGAGATTCATACTTTTAAATAATAGATATTTCATCATAATAGATGAACATTAATTTCCAGAAATTTCAATCCATACTAGAGTTGTTTAGTTCTACTTTCATTAGAATCTTGGAAACATAAAAAATGGATTATAAAATATCTATATCATCTCATACTAATTTCTAGAAAACTAGAGCAATTTTTTGAATATCATACATAATACCATTAATCATAATATGGGGAAAGGAAACATAATAAAAGATCGATGTTAATGGTAAAATAAGGGTAATAAAGGGACATATCCATGATCACGTAATTATAATATTAGAATAAGAGTATAATAACACGGCCAGACTATCTAAAAACAATACATTTCCTATCAAATATCGTAATCTTAATTCATGGAATAAATTTTGGTAGTTCATAAGACATGAATTATAAAGGAAGTTAAGAACTAAGAGACCATAATATATGTCTAACATAAGGAATTGTTTCATAAAAATAAGCATAGAAAATCATTTCTATAGTAGTTGAGGATCATTTATAATGAAGTCATAGTGGAATGGGTTCACTCCCCAAATCATCATAGTATTAATGTTTCACTTATAAGACTATCAAGGTGTAGATATTCCCTTACTAAATTGGGTTCACTCCCCATTCCTTTCCACTTTATCTCAAGAGATATTAATCATTACCCAAATAATTGGAGGGGGATTTTGGTACCAACCATCCCATAATGAATATTTTATATTCATATTCTATAATATCAAAACACATTAATCATATCAGAACGCATGAAATAAAATGGGTTAATAATCTTTTCATCACAACAAAACCTAGGGAAATGAAATGGGCTTCCTAAAAAGTTCATTATTTCATTATATTAATAAGCTATCCAAAGAAATAAAAAATATAGAATCGTTATATCATATCCCTAGTAAATCATAATAAATATCATATAATTTCCTCTTCTATGAAAAAATAATTATAAATTTCAATTTGGATAATTAATGAGGAAAATACAATTTCCCTTTCAAAACCATTTATTTTTAAAAAGCTACACAATTAGTATATACTAATTTTTACTATAAACAACCTTGTTAAAATGTAAAATAATCTTCGAAAATATATTTAGTCATGATGGTGGGATATGTTTTCATACAGTATAACATATAAAAAATTAATAATATATTTTTTAAAAAAATTTATAAATAATATTATTTAAATAAAGGAAAAAAGATACATTTATATCCTTTTTTTAAAATGTCAAACCTAGGTAAAAATGACATTAAATATAACAATAAAATTATAAAAATATTTTTAATTTTTTATAGAAAACATTGATATCGTAGTGAAATATTCCCCAATAGATACATAAAAATAAATAATACTAAATATTTATTAGATTGTGATGTAAACCCTTACCTTCAGATATACACCCCAGTACCACCCTACCACATAATCCGACTCATAAAATCTTGATATTTTCCTCTCAATACTAGAAATAGGATACAAAACAACTTAACATGTCCCACCATATGTCAATATTATCTATCAAGAATCACATTAGTGATTTTTCTTGATTGGATTGATATCTCACTCATGCCAAGTCCAATCACATGATCACTAGTCAACCTGGACATCTATGATAAACAGGAAGAATCTACCCTGGATTAAACCTTTATTAGGTTTCCCTATAATATAAAAAATGTAACATTCTCTCCCACATATCTTATAGATTATATTTATAACAGAGATCACAACTCTTGGGGAATCATACATGCTCTGGCATCTGATACCACACGGTGACTCACACACCAAAACCCCAAATCTAGGGTTATCAAATATATATATAGAAAATAGTAAACATTACATAAAAATCTAACATCATAGTAGGGAACTGATCCTCATTAATAAGCACTATATGATTTTATCCCTTCGTGAACCACTAAGAAATAACAGTATAAACATATATAGTGACATCACCCTAAGATGACTAGTGATGAGTAAAACCATCCCCATGTGGCCCAAATAAGTATAAAGTGGCCATAATATATATGTGATAAAAACATATAGGTTTTTATTGAACATTATGTAACTTATCCTAATTTTTATTTTAGAAACCAATATCATAAATAGCTACAAAGGATTGATCTTGAATCCATCAAATATTTGTACTAACCAACTAAGCGTCACTATACATTCCTTATAAACAAAAATATTTAGTTTTAGTTAGCTCATATCCCTCCATATAATATAAATGTTTTATAATTAGATAAAACATATCATGTTTGAGCTTTGTATAATTCCTCAAACATTTTATTTTGGAAAACACCGTATATGTTATTGTTGAAATAATAAATAATTGAACCCTCTAACAACAATGATATAAACTGAACACATGAAATTTAATGTATTCTGATTCATATATTTCTAAAATTATATGAATAAAATTAATTTATTCCAATGGTAAAAGATCAATGAAAGTTATAGAAATCATAAATCCAAAACACAGGTATGATGTACTGGTCAAAAAATCATTTGTAAAAGAGGAAACCAAGAATAAAAATACCAAATCCCTGGTATTGTATAATTTTCATTAAAAAAAGTTTATAATGATCAAATCTATATTTTATCATACGTTTAGACACATATATATTCCTAGTATACCATATGAAAAAATATTATGGAAAATAAAATGTTTCTCTCATACCAAAATATAATCTCTTACCTCCAAAATGAATCCATTGGAAGAAAAACAAATGACCGTAATATGATCTCACAAATGCCTCCACATATTCTAGAGGATATCGACCAGATGTGAGGGTATCTATTTTTACTATGGGGTGAATATAACATCATGTTAGGGTAAAAAAATTAAAAAACACAAAACATCATCCATTACAATTTTTCAATCTATAGAGAATCCATACCACAAAACATGCTATATCAAAAGAAATGAAGAGGTAATTAGTCTTTAATGCACTTGGTCATAACCACACAATTCAATATAACACCAATGAGTTTTATCTAATGTAAAAGATAAATAAAACAATAAATGATAAGAGCCTCTATTACAATCCCTGATCTTCACCAAATTCATATTTACGATTCCCATCCAAGATATGTCACAAGAGATATACATATTTTGGGTAGTGCCATACCTAAATCTGAAATTAGTGAAGTCCAGTAAGATATCTATGTTTCATGGCCACTCGGTCAGGGTGTGTGTTTAATATAGGTAGACCCCAATGAAATTTATCCTAATATTATTGGTGAATGATGTGTAAGAATATTTGATATGATAGGAATAAATAAATAAATAAAATTTTGAATCATAAATAATTAACCTCAATCGATCCTTGAGTTCAAAGGTAAATCCTAGGATTAATTACACCCTTATTAACTAGTTTCATAGTTTCCCTAATTGAAAAAAATAATCATTCCAAATCATATTAGATCAAAGACCATATAGTAGCATGTGAAATCAGTAAGTCCTATGAGGTAATACTTGGAAATAAAATATTGTGAAGCATAATGTCAATTACATGCTAGTAATTATATGAAATCTATTAGTATTAGGTATAAGATAAATCTTACGAGGTAATTTGGGAAAATATAGTAGCATAAGGATCATGGTCGATTCAAAGAAGATAATTATAGTGACCGATGATTCAAATACATGGAAATTACACAATTTTATATTAATATTCAACATATTACCCAAACATTTTTTGGAGGAATGTAATGGTTTACATCCATTGGAAACCTGGAACACAATATTATAATCCCGTGAATGTTATCCAATGTTTCCCACAAAGATCATCCCATTTAGAACTCATTTCAGTGTCCCAAGTTTTTTGGATTAAGAAATTTGAGAAAAAATATCAATTCCTATTCTCGGGTTCCTATAATGGTTAAATGGTCATTTCTCTAAAACAGATGGTCTCAGATATTTTTTTGACGATTCTTGATAGTCCCAAAATAGGATGTTTAAACTTTGATATATGTTTGGATAACTTCCGGGTAGTTGGAGTTTTGGCTAAATATGTAATATTTTATAAATTAAATATTAAATTATTCAGACGATTTCAGGTTGTTTTATATCATAAAAAGAGGATCTTATTTAGATTCTAACATCGTAGGTGAGTCCAGAATGGGGGTTATTACCTAGTAGAGGCATTAAATCTAGTTGGGATTCGGGACCCAGGACAGGTGTCAAATGGGTTAATTGCTAAATAATTATTTAAATTAAAATAAGTGTGTCCAACACCATTTTGGATACCATGCTCAATCTTGAAGGGGGACAGGTTTCTCCCTCACGCGCAACACTCAAACCAAGAGGAGGAAGGGATATGACATTGAACATCATCTGTGGTGTATATCGAGACGGGATATTCGTGCATCAGGTTCCAATAGTATATTTAATCCTTATGCTTTGGTGTTTGCACCACTAGGTGGACAATGTTTTGGTTTTATGTGGCACATTCCTAGATATTAGTTGTTTTAATGTTTTAGTGCCTTATTATGACTGATAAGGACCCCTAATAGGGCAATCTATGTGTTTTAGAGTGAAAGGGGGAGTCCGATCTTTTTGTAGGGAAATCAAGTGTTATTTTCCTATCAACATGGCCTTTAAACAAATCATTCATTCCATGTGTTCTTCTTATTTATGGAAGAAGTAATTTTAAAAATTACACACCATGTACTCTAGGTACACACCATGTGGTGGAGGTGATACATGGTTGTGTGTCCGGGTGTGTGAAAAAGAACATGGAATTGTGGTTTTTTAGTAGTAGACATCTTGTTTATTGATGTACATGTTTTTGTAATTTTACACAGGAAGACCCTAAATTGTCCTATCCATGTAAATGTACACATCCGGGGGAGGGATTAGAGTACACATCATGTACTCTAATTCACTCACCAGGTACTATTCCAGTATAGAGTTTTGTGGTATTTTGTGCTCTAAAGGTCAGAATTGGGTATGTGAGTAGTCCATTATTAGACTTTTTCCATGTGGATTGAAATGGTGGAATCCCGTGGACATATATAGGTGATATAGTTGATGTTTTGAAATAATTTTTTTTATAAGATGGAATCCCTTGTGTTTTGGATTCAGATTCCCTCAGGGGATTGGTGTTTGAGCTAGGTGACCTGGGAGTGAGTTGCGAGCTCAGTGTGTGGTCTAGTGTGAGAATATGATGGTCTCTTCATGAGTTTTCATGGATTAATCCTAGAAGATATAATTCAAGTAGTATCTATGGTATGATTGTGGTTGTCGTTGCAAATCTAGACTAGAGACATGAGGTTAGAACAATCGAGGTTTAGATCATACGTTTGAGGATCATGTTCATTGGATATGTTACGGCTAGGATGATACCATAGGATTTTGGTTATGGAAGAGTTTGTTTTTGGTGTGGATTTAAGATTGAGTAACTCTTGATGATTATTTTATAGGGTAGGAATCTGAATAATTGATCTTTTATATAATTGATGTTGGTTGAGAAATCTTGTGTGGCATGAGATTGATTTTTAATGTGTTGGTAGAATGTCTTGATCAGTGACCAGTTAGAGGCCATTTAGGATTTTTCAAGGATGCATCATGTTTCAGGGAATGGCCTGAGGGTTGGTGGTTACCAGGTTATGTAGGATAATCCCGTTCTTGTGTGCATGTTCTAAGGATCCAAGAGGGGATCACTCAGTTTGTGTGTAGTCCTAGAGGGCCATGTCTGGGTTCGAATGATAGGGTGACCCTGAGAAACTATGCGTGCTTATAGGGTTCATTTATTTTTGTTCATTGGGACCCAAGTAGATTTATGTTCTGATGATATTAGATTTTTTCGAGTTGAGATGGATGTATAACCATCTTTTATTATGTTTTGTTTCATTCTGGTTGTGACCCATATTATTCTTGGGCTTGATGATATGGTTCAGATTCCATGTGTGGAAAACCAAATAATCATTAAGTGTTGTAACAGATATGAGGGATGTATGGATTATATGCATGTGTGGTTATAGATATATATGCTTGAGATTTTTGGTTTTACGTTTCGTATGAATATAGATAGTAGTTTATGTTTTGGTGATGGACCGAGGTTCCGAGAATGCTATGTTATAATATTAAGAATAGTGATGTGACATTTTCTATATGTGTGTGGGTGCTGGATAGAGGTCTTGTGGGCATGGAGTTTACTAATAAGAGGGTTTCATACTAATGCTCTAAACACTGATAATATACATCATATATAGTGTGCTAGACTAAGGCTCTAGGCATAAATGTCATGCCATGTGATAAAGGATTATTGACAGAGAATCCTCTGCTTTGGTTGTGACTGATTGATGCTCTGGGGGCAACCAATGTTGGTTTCTAGATTGAGGTTCTGATAATATAATTTACATTACTAAGAGGGTGTGAGACCGGGGCTCTAGATAATGATATTTTACTTTGGGGATAATGCTCTAGACTGGGTATCGAGTCATTGATGGTTTAACAGCTGGGATGGGTGGTGTATGAACACTCTATATACAAGGTTATGATTCTAGACTGATTTTCCAAACATGGAGGATTTTAAATATATGGATTATGATATAGACTAATGCTTCATGTACCTTGGTTATATTAAATTATATTGATGTATGACTGAATGTATAGTCTTTGATGTACACTTGTGTGGCGATGGAATTATTTGTGGAAGCTCCAAGTTTGAGAATTTAAATGGGCTTGAGGTCATAGTATGGAGTTTTATTTTTTGAGGTTGTTTCTTGTCCTTTGATTGGTGAGGTGGTACGTGATAATGCATGTATATGTATATAGATATGGACATCCATGGTGGCCCTTACTAGTTGACAGGGATTACGAACTTGACGCTCGACAATGATTTCACATTGGTTTTACTTACATTTTCGTTGTGTCTCATCGAGTCTGAGTAGGTTACTTTTTCATACACTTATATGAAAACATTTATAGTTTTCATTTCGGGTGGACTACTAAGATTATTTTTCACCCATTCATATGAAACTTAGTGTACTTTTAGTCCTTATGCCTACTTTTTAGGTTGATCACATGTTTCATGGAAGATAAGACTGATGCCAAATGTTTCATGATCGAGTGGATCTACACATGTCATACTTCTAATAGGGTCAGTGCAGTTTGACTACATCTGTAGATCAGGTATGTGGTTTGAGTCAGAGTTTGTATTAGAGGCATGTAATTTTTACTTTTAGTTTCTTTTGTACTTTTTATGTGTGTGATCATCCTAGTGGGAGATCATGGTTATATGTTTTACATGGATCTTCGAGGCTTTATTGCACTTCCATTTTTTGCATCACCTTTAAGTTTTTGTTTATTTATTCTTCCACATTAATCAGATGTGTATGATATTTTTTTATTTAATTATGGTTGTATACTATGATATGGGGGTATAGTCTTCTCACAGATTATCCTTAGACCCTCACTGCTAGTCGGAAACATCTTCTCTACGTGGAGGCACACATGATGTCCTATAGTAAACTGGCTCAGAGCACTAGTTTATTAGTTACTGAGAAAAGACATTACTATGTTGTAGTCATGAGATATTGGATTGTGTTTGAGATTTTGAGGGATACCGGGCCGGTTTTCATGAAAACTAGTTCCAGTTGGAAGTCTGGGTTACCATGGACTGATATTAATGTTCTAGATTTGTTACATTTTAATTGTATAAGATTTTTTCTTTGAGTGAAACACATGTCTTTTTTATTTGACAGTATATGATGGATTTCAGGCTCTTGTACCATTGGCAATAGGCATGCGAGTTGGTATGGAAACTAAGATTACAAAGGCTAGTAGAACTATAGGCATCATGAATGGCCTGTAGTATACCTATGTTAACGACCTTAATGTGTGTGATTCAACATGTTTTCTTTTTATGGAAGATTTTTTGGATCTACGATGAGATGACCAGTGGTGGGGATGCTAGCTTCATTTTGTGTGAACATGGTGCAGTGACCCTAGTGGGTCAGTATAGTATTGGAATAGAGTTTTGGACCACCCTTTTAAATAGTTTTGGGTGAAGTTGGTTATATTTTTTCATCCTTCAAGTTGTTGTCTGATGTGCAGATGCTTGCAGAGGACAGAAGCCCTAGTTAGGGGTAGTTGGTTAGTGTATGATTCCTTTATGGTGTGTGGCCCTGGAGAGGGATTTTTTGTCCCTTTAATTTAGTGTGATGATATGATTGGTGCTTATGGATTTACAAGGACTATTGTCCTTCTGTGAGATGGGATAGACCTGGGTTTTGGACCAAGTGGCTTGATTTGAGACTTGAACTTGAGGTCTCGGTGGGAGAGCCTTGTGGCCTTTCTGATGTGACTCCAATGCATGGAGTCCGGGCTGTTTGACTATTGAGGGTGACCAATGAGAGTGGTTTAATGAGTTATGGTAGGCTTTAGTTGTTCTAGGAATAGATGGCTGTTTTGGAATCTTGAATTAATGAACTAAGGGTGCATCTAGGTCTAATAATTAGGCTTTATGGATGACTTTTTCTTTTATATGGTGTTTTTATGTTCCAATGTCTACACTGGGTGGTTGGTTTTGAGAGGGAAGGTTCATTCAAGTACCTTTCCCAAGGAATGGATGGGAATGTGATTTAATCATAGTTTCTTGGGGTTGGAATAAGAGCACAAAAGGTGATTGAGTTTTCTTGGGCATGGACTGTGAGTTCTATCTTCGTGAACTGTGGCTCCTTAGAGTTAGAGGGGATTATACATCTAGGTTACACAAGGGTGTGTAATAGTTATGTGATAGAGGAAATGTGGAGACGAAAGCTATAGTGATGTGTGGTATCATTTGGTTTCTGGATGGGACATTATGTGAGTATATTTCCATGATGCTACAGTTGGGATGGTAGTCGTGAGGGGGTTGAGAGTTTGTAATAGGCGTGAAAAGAATCTTGTGGTAATGGTGGCCCAATGCCTTGGGATAAGACTGTGATGTACTGAATGGATGAGGACGTGATGGTATTCATCATCGTAATATTAGTATACTCTCTATTTAGAAATGGTCATGCTAAATATCTTGACATAATCTTATGTTTACTACGAAAACACCGACTATATTCAATTCTATATAGATGTTTCCTTGGGTTAATAAGTGTCCTCCTATGAGGTTTTCCACATGTAAATGTTTGTTGAAAACCTCATGGTGGGGAATAAACCATTATCTATTGTTAGTGAGCTCCCTATTATGTGTTATATATCAAAAATTACCATTGGTAATGTTCTCATATACTAATAATGGGCAATAATAGTTCTTCTGTTTTTTGCTCTGATGGATGAAATGTGAATATTTCTAGGTCTATGGTTGTTCATGTTTGGGGAATGAATGGAAAAATTATGTTTGGTGTTGAGGTAATGATATGGGTACTCATATGTTTGGACATACATAATTGGGATTGGTGGTGTGATCCTATCATGGGAAGGGTCAAGGATGTAGTGAAAGCTATGGCAGGTAGGTTCTGGACCTCGAAGATGCGTTTGAAAGGTGACTTCCATGATGGGATGTGTTATGGTTCAGAATCGATAAATGTGGGTTGAATTCTATAGTGGGTAAAAGCATGAGCGTGATGATGAGTTTAAAATTATTATGTTTGATATCAAGATGGATGGGTGTGGTTAAGCACTGTCCTAGTGGTTTATTAATGGTGACAAGGGATGGAATGACCTTTCATGGGTTGCATTCTTTCTCTTAAGGTTTTACAGAGTAACGTACTTGACATCTTTAAGTATAACACAACACATTTATCTTGTTTCTATGGAAAATACTAGGCAAGAAGTGTGGTTGGAATACCATTTATGCTTCTTAGGGAGGAGAAGATTTATGGTGGTGATGTTGTAGAGTCCTGTGTTTTCTGGATTTGGGAATTTGTGCAGAAATTTGAATACATGTTCTTGAGTGATCATTATGGGTAAAAAATACATTTTACCAAATCATATTGTCTCAAATGATTTTTTTAACATTCCATTGGTTTCAAAATATGGGTTTAACCCTATAAAATATGTTTTGTGAACAACTGAGTATTTGGGGTTTTGGTTGAATATGAAAATTTTAATTAATTAAATATTATATTTGTCGAACGGTTTAGGGATTGGATGGGAATACCATTTTTGGATTATATTATATGGTATAAACTCTTATTAAAAAATTATATGCGATGTACACTTTTTACTCATTGTGTGGTGGTGGTGGTACATGGTCATGTATCCGACCGTGTGAAAAAGAACAAATAATTATGGGTTTTGAATAGTACACGCCTTGTACTATAAAGGGAAAACCATGTACTTTTACATAGGTAGACCCCATGTCTTTCTATCCATATAAAATCATCCATCCATGGATAGGGATTAAATTACACACTATGTACTCAAAATTACAATCCACGTGCTTTTCTACCGTAGAGTTTTTGGGTATTTGTGATCTGGAAGTCAGAATTGGGAGTCTAAGTAATTCATTCTGAGTGTTTTTCTATGTAGATTGCAATGGTAGAATTATTTGGACATATACATTTTATATAGTTGCTATTTTGGAAAAATTTATTTAATAAGGAGTATTTCCATGAGGTTTTGATTCAGAGTCCCTTAGTGGATTGGTTATAAATTTGGGAGACTCGGGAGAGGGTTTCGAGCTTAGTGTGTGATTCGGTGTGACCGTACAATAATGTTTCCATTAGGATTCTAAGATGAAGTATAGAAGATATAATTATATTAGTATCTATGTGATGGTCATGGTTTTTATTTCAAATCAGGGCTAGAGGCTTGAGGCTAGAACAACAGAGGTTTAGATCCTACATTTGAGGATTGTGGTGGATAGATCCTTTAAAGATGGTTTGATACCATAGTATCATGGTCAGGGAAGAGTTTTTTTGTGGTGTATAGTTGATTCTAGGGAAATTTTGATGATACCCTTTGAGGTAAGGTATCTGATTAATTGATCCTTATATGTCATGGTTCGTGGTAGAGAATGATTTTTTGGCATGAGATTAAGTTTTGATGAATTTGTGTCATGAGTTGATCAAGGATCAGTTAGAGGCCATTGAGTGTTTCCCGAAGATGATTCCCATATCAGGGTTTGGCCTGATAGTGGGTGGTTACCAAGGTTTTGATGGGATTCCCTTGCTTGACTTCTAGTTCTGAGGATCCAAAGGGGATGGCTCTGTTTGTTTGTAGACCTACAGGGCTAGGTGTGTGCCCGAATGAGAGGGTGATATCGAGCAAGTGTGTGTGCTTATATAGATCATTTATGGGTGTTCATTATATCCCATGATGATGTACATTTTAGTGGGATGAGATGTTTCTAGTTGAGACGGATGTATATCCATCTTTTGTTATGTTTTGGTTGTATGTGGTTAAGACCTGTATTACACATAGGCTTGTGGATATGGTTGGGAATCCTTGTTCTAGAACCCAATTTATTAATAAGGGTTAAAATGGATATGATATCTAGGAAGATGATCTTTATATATGGTTCTTGATATATATTCTTGATATTTTTTTGGGGGTTTTGTCTCAGTACTGGTTGTATTATATGTATGAGTACTGGACTGACGCTCCGAGCATGCTATGTTATGATGTTAAGAATAGATATATGAAATCTTATAAATGTGGTTGGGTGTTGGATGGAGGTCCAAGGGATAAAGAGTGTACTACTGACAGGGTGTTAGACTGAGGATCTAGGCACTTCTAGTAAACATCTTAGTGAGTGTGCCAGACTGGGGAACCAGGCATAAATGGCATGCCATGTGATAAAGGATCATGGATTGGGAATGGTTATCCATAAGTTGGGAATAACTGATTCTTACAGGCCCACTGATGGTGGTTGTTGGACAGAGGTACCATGCATAGAATGTAGACTACTGGGAGGGTGTGATATTGAATCTCTAGCCCCTGATAGTTTACATTTGCGATAGTTCTCCTGACTAAGGGTCTGAGAATTGGTGGTTTACCAGCTAGGATGGATGGTGTATAGAAAATCAACATCCATTGTTGTGGTTCTGAATTGATTCTCTAAACATTGTGGATTATATATATATATATATATTGATTATGACATAGACTGAATCTTCATTCACCCTAGTTATTATATATGAGATTGATTTCAGACTGAAGGTCTGGGCATATCAGTAATCTTTTTTGGAAAGGGATAGTTTTTCGAGCTTCCATGTTTTAGATTATGTATGTCCATGAGGACGTAGTATGAAGTATGATTTCTGAGGTGGTTTCTTCTTAATTGGTATCATATACTAGTGAATGTTCATATTTATGTACATATGTACTGGTATAGGACTGTAAATTTATATATATAAAGGTAAGGAAATCCATGGAAGAACTTTTTAGTTGACTGGGATTATGAACCTGATGCTCTACAGTGGTTTGACATTTTTATAATTCCTTTTTTTTTCTTAGTGAGTCTGAGAAAGTTACATTCACATACGCATATAGAAGCATATTTATAGGTTCTTTTTTGGGGTGGCATACTGATATTCTTTTTTACCCTTGAACATGGACCTTGGTGTATTTATAGACCTTAAGTATGCTTTTGAGGTCTAGCACAAGTTTCAAGGTCGTTGGGGATGAGACCTAGTGTTTCATGATTGAGAAGAGCTACTTGTGTGGTGCTTCTGATTAGGCTGGTGCAGTTTGATAGCGTCTGGAGAGAAGGTATGTGGTTTGGCTCGGTGTTTGTATTGGAGACATGTACTTTTACATTATGTTTCTATTGTACTTTGTATATGCATGATTGGTCTAGTGGGTGATTATGGTTGTATGTTTTACATGGATGTTCGGGCCTTTACTACATTCCCATTTATTTACATCACCTTTATGTTATTTTTGTTTTATTCTTTCTCATTACTCTACTGTTTATGATATTTGGTTGTTTTATTCTGGTTGTGCACTTCGATATGGTGGTATAGTCTCCTCACAGATTCACCTTAGACCCCTTCTGCTAGTCGGAAGCCTCTGGCATTTGGAGAGATGTGTATGAGGTCTTTTGGTGAACCGGCTTGGAGCAATAGTTTAGTGGCCATTAGGCTACGATGATACCCCCATAATAAACATACCATACAGAAGGCCATTCTTCATAACTTTGTGGAAGGAAACAAAAGAAATTGTGAACTCAAATACATTTTATTGGTAAACATAATATATATAGGTCTATGATCATTTAAAAGAATTATATAAGCACAATGGAATGTGATAATGAAAAAATGTACAATTTTCTTACCTAACATGTCATAGATCGTAAACCTGAGTCTTGGAATTATGAGTGGAAGTTCATAAGACAAGAATTATAAAGGAATCAAAGAACTTGTTCCATGAGGGAATAACATTGGCATAATACATGTAATTTTTTGCATACACATAATCATTAAAATTATAATGTCAACGATACACACCAAGAAGTTCATAATATGTTAGTATTGGGAAAACCATTAATATACCACCATTGGGATTGGAATGACCACTTGTTTACCTAATTTTTGTTCATGGTCTGAGCACTCATGTTCCCACAAATTTGGGGTAAAGATGAACACCTAAGAATCCTTCTTTTTGGTCTAGGAATTACCAACTATGTATCATCTTCTTTAGTCATGGGCTAATCACACATGTACAAAGCAATTAATATTAGTAAAAGAAATATTCTACCCTTAGTGATCATATAGTATTTAAAATTATTTAATAAATTTGAGTGATATATAAGACCACCCATCATGTAAGCTATAATGGTCTCACTCGACACTATCGGGACACCCCATTATATAACCTGCAATGGGATTACATGGGGGTTATCTAGGCCTCCCCAATATATAAGGTTTAAGGGGATTAATGGATGTTATCTAGTCCACCCCATTGTATTAATAATGTCTAGAAACCCCAATAGAATGAAAGTACAATGATATTTCTTATCATCATAAAAAATAAAAAAACAATCGTTATTATTTCAAAACATGATTAACCCATTGAAAATAAATTGGTTAATTTGAATCCATATGAAACATGATTATGATATGACAAATAAATTTTTTCAATAACAATTTATTTGAATCATGATGGACTGATACAAAAGAAACAATTTCCATAAACATATTGCTATCAAAACATATACCATTCAGAGATATAATAGGAATTGTTTCTATGATTAATATTTATCATAAAGAATAGGTTACACCAATTTCAATTCAATTATATGAAAAAATTAAAGGATAATTAAAAGAATTTATTTTTTGAAAACACTTTTCACTCTTTGAAAAACACTTTTTAAAATATAAAACATTTTGAAACCATTTTTCCTTATAAAATATATTTATAGACAAATATAGGAATATTGGAAAATTATTTATAAATAAATAAACATTTTCAAAAACATTTTTTTTGAAATTGATCTTAAATTATGATTAAAAACTTTTTTTTGAAACTTTATTTTTTTGAAAACATAGTTATTGATTAAAACTGATTTCACATAGAAGAGAGATATAAAGTCATTATTTCAAAAAAAATATTTTATTAATTATCTTATGTACCAAATTGTGGGTAAAATAGTAAAATTACTTGATTCTATCATAAAAAATACAAGTATAATGCAATTATTGAGAATTATTGAGAGATAAATAATAGCACTTAAACATTAGAGACTTAATCAAAAAAAATCTTGATAAATGTTGAGATACCACTACTAACATCATCTTATTTATCTTCAAAGAAATGAAGGTCTAACATAAAGGTTTAAATGATGAAAAAATGAAATTAATACAACCATTAGTTGGGGGATCTTAAAAATAATGAAACCCAAATGAATATTCTTTCATGAGATTCACCCCATCGACTGTAATCTACCTTGTTGTATGAAATTAATATATCCTCTAAATTTTACCGAACATTTAAGCATGGAATTCCACCACCTTGATATCCTCTCACCATATGTTAATGAATTTTATTTATTTTTTAATAATACACTTGATCCATTTAATAATATATGAAATCGGCCAAGGAATAGTACATAATTCATTAAGAGATTTGTACAGGGTAATACAATCCATTTAAACCTCTACCAACCTGCTATATTTCAATCTATATTTAAGGAGACCTATGTGCATCTTTATTTCCTATATATTAAGATAGATTCCCTAATTCCAAAATAACACAATGAACACACATGTGAATCCCCCTAGTAGTCTCGTACTAAAACTCCTCCCCCGATGGTACCTGAGCTAAATGAGCTATCCATGTAGTTTTCAGAACCGAAGAGAGGATGTTTCATGTGATCTCAATGTCCCTATTTAATATTCCAAGAAGAGTGAGTTGTGGTACTACTAGATAGGATCCGATTAAAAATCGGGGATTCATCCTAGTTTTTGATGAGGTGATTCATATCAACTAGAACGTATCAGGTTCTGATAGTAATGGATCTTCTTGTACAGGAGGTACCGTTGGCCTGAGTACTGTTCCATGCCTATAAGATTGTCTATAAACAATATAAGAGAACATGTGCTCTATTTTTTTTATCTTACCCATCATTTACCACTCCCAGAAACATGATATCTAGAAATAAGGATCCATATTCATTATTGGAGGAGAAATATTTTAATTCCAATAACACATGCCACACTCTTTGGGCCCAATACCCTTCTAAGAACAAATGAACCAAGCTCTATAACATTTATACTGGTAGAAAGATCACCTAAAAACAATATAAATACATTTAATTTTTCTATTGTAATCGGTTGGTAGAGCCCAGTTCCAAATATTCTATAAAATCAACTTATACTTTGATGGAGTCTCCGTACACCATAACAGGTCATCCACCTGTCCTCGAGATAAGATGACACTGAAACCTTACTAAAATCCTTCACCGATAATTATTTTGATGTGGATCTCATATGAAGTCACATGTCTGCTTCATTATTTATCGCAGTTAGCTCAAATATTTTTCTTTGGTTCTTGTCCAGAGTTTCATTGATGATGTTATAGTCTATGAATTCACTCATGAAATTAATGTCTTGAACCGGGTAGCTAGTGAACCCAAACATGGATATATCCTATTTATGATGCCAATAAAATATATGTAAAACCCAATATTTTTAAGTATAATATTCACAATGCACATTCATGGGAGTTATATACACCACATCAACATTGTATGTGGTAAATATGGAATTTGTCTCATAGAAAATAATCTTGAGACATAAATACCTTACCATACATATTGATCTCATTAATACTCATTAAAAACTACTATATATTAATTATATGTTTATTATAAATCTATTATTGATTTTAAATTATATCTATAAAACAATATATAATTTAATAATGACCTTATATTACCCTTTTATCAACAATTTATTTTTATTTTCATGTTTTGAGCAATAACGTCTTTACTTTTAAAGTACATATTGAATTGTTATTTTGGGTACTATTATAGACTGAAAATTAACATTATATTAGAAAGAAATTGACCCAACCTACAACATACAAAATTATATTCAACTAATGAGGCATAAAATGATGAATACTAAGAGAATCCCACTGAATATTGACCTTAAAACTCATCAGATGATATCCCAAACATGGGTTCATGGAGAGAGGATCATCATTCCTTCCTCACATAGCTATGGGGTACACTGAAAAATTCCATTCTCTATATATATTATTCACAGGAACACCAGGGTACAATTATAAATTTTCATCAAAGAATAATAATACAAGATCCCATAGATAATCAATTTACCATTGAATGATTTTTACCAACACCTCCGAGTCAGATTCTACTTCGTTGACCTATAGAAGAAACCATTTTCATAGCATGAAACCTAAATGTATGGCTCTCACCTCATCCAATAATGAATTTCATGGGCCCTAAAAATCACTAAAAGATAAAACATTAGATTCATTGTGATATCTGATCATACCACCTCCCTTCATCTATAAATTCATGCTAGACCCCTTAACATTCAGTTTTAATCCACAACTAGGAGGTACCCATTTCACCCACTGACCCAGAGACTATGTTCCATCAACTGATATGGTGTTAAAGATATAGAGAGTCGGTGAAATTTTCCCACCATTCACCATTGAGCATAGATCCATCACTAGGGACCTAGAACTAATCTATAAATAAAATGTCGGATGTCTCTCACCCATTTTGGTTTGATTTGTAGCATCCAAAAACACCCAACAAATCAAAGTGAATAAGACGCTGCAAATATTTTCTCTATATCTTCTTGCTTTGCCCCTTAAAACCAGACAGTGATTGTATCCTTCCTGTAATAACCTTTATATAAGTCCCTTGGGCTTTGTTTCATAGAAACCCAAAGTCTCATAGCCCAATATCTTTTAAAAAAGTGCATGAATGATACATGATTTTGGAACTACTACACCAGCATCTCGATGCAATTCAAATAACCATCTTCTAAATATTTTCATCTATATGAATTTCATGAATCCACCAAATCCAAATAATAAAATTCATCTTATAGGGAACTTCTCTTCACTATAACATAGTATCCCTATCTTCACGAACCTTATTTTCATGCAACATCACTCTAAAGTCACACCCATTAAATTTATAAAAACTAGAACCTATGAAACAACATTTTTCATACTGATTGCTGATGAGAATATTATCAAAAACATCCTTTTGTTCTCTACTCAAGATTTCTTCTATCAATTTGGGGTACCTTATGGCCCACTAAAGGTCATAATTTGAACCGAGAAACCTAGAAAAGATAACTTTTCACCAACCCAGTTATCTCTCCACATGAATATGTTTCCTAGACCCACAATCCATCTAGATGAGTCATGAAGGTCTCCCAAATGTTTAACAGTACAACATTAGAGGTTACAAATCCAATGCATTCTATAGCCCTAGTCTTCTAATTGATTTCCATATATATCTCTAATAAAAGAATCCCATAACGGTCCCCCTTCTAAAATAACCAATGCATGTTTCACTTACATGGAACACATGGTTTAAAAAATATCTCAGATACCCACCACACCCTCCCCTAAGGTTTTTCAATACGCATCCCAAAATCCCAGTGACAATTCACTAATTGATTAGAATCCCATAGATTCCCTATCAATACCCTCTACAAAATTACAATTGTAACCTTAAGGGATAGATGAAAGATAAAATTTTCATTGGAATTGATGTGAAAACACTATTTCTATGTGTGACTCTTCCTCCAAACAAAAGGATCTTTTTCTTTTAGTTAGAGATCCTCTCAATAATTCTATTGATGATGTCATTGAAGAATACATTATTCATAATTAAATTAGAGGCCATAGCACCATGTTATAAAATAAGAAATTCTTTCTTTATAATACCTAGAATTACTTGGTTTCCCCTACTGCGCCTACCTGAACATTTGTTAGATATGAAGAAGTTTATTTCCCTCGTGTTGATATTTTGACCACTCAACTTCCCATAAGTGGACATATACATCATAAAATTTAGAAGATATATATTGCATCCATTAATAAATATGAGCACATTAGTCACAAACATCATGTAAGAAAAGAAACCAGACCCCAACTTGTTGAAATATGGAAGGATCCTTCCATTCTACAAATATCAATGAAGGGTTTTAGAGACAACATCTTTTTCCAAAATTATGGTAAAGGGGGAATGTGGATCCCCTTGACAGAATTCATGGGTTATATTAAAGAGGCAAAATCCCTTCCCTAAAAGAGAAATGGAGAGACATGGGGAGGAGTTTAATCTAAAACAAAGGGCGCAAAACCATGAGTGGCAGCCGATCTATCTCATTTCATGAATTAGGCAACTCTATTCCATTTTATTATAATCCATGTCCTTATCAATTTGAACAACAACATTAGAACCCATAGTTTTGTTGTTGATATCATCCATCAATTTCTACAAAATACCAATATCACCTTGAATGCTCCATCATTTAAAAAAACAATGATTCTTTTTTGATATTAGAGAATGAATAATGCCATTAAGTCTCATGGTAATGAGAAAAGCTAGAATTATTTTGGAGACAATGAAAATGTTTATAGGTCTATAATCGTTGATGTTTGTGGTACCATTCATATTATGAATTAAAACAACTATAGAGTCGTACACAATTCTATTTAGGTAGACACGTATAATAAAATACTAGATGTCTTTAATATCCCAGCCCTTAACAAAGTCACAAGAAGTGTCATAAAAGGCCCTTGGGAAAACATCTAGACCCGAAGAATTGTCTTGATTCATATTGATAATAGTTCATTTTATATTATCCTCTGAGAACATATTCATAAGGGAATTATTATTAGCGATTTCCACCCAAATAACGTGGAAATCCATGTAGTTTTCCTCTTTATATGTACCCCCACACCATTATTTCTAATAACTCTAGATCCTTTCAATAGCCCCTTAAATGGGTTCAATGATATCTACCCTACCACATTCATTTACGAGGTGAAGGACCCATTGTCCAATGTAATTTTGATTCTCAGTTTTTCAATTTTCTCATTCATACATGCTTCAAAAAATAATTTTTTCTGTCCACTTTCTTAATCCACCAATCTGTAGATTGAATCAGCACAAATTCTCATTTTCCAACAGTTTCTCAGCCATCAATAATTTGTTATCAAAGAGGGAAAAAATGTTTCATCATCCCAAAACTCATGATGATCCTCTTAAAATCCTTGAATACATTCTTGTTATAATTTCGGACCATTATCCTCCATTAGATAAGATTCTTTCCAAACATGAATGTCTTTATTCAACCATTGAAGTCCCCTAGAAAGACTAACCCATTCTATCTCCACCTCATTAGTTTGCCATGACTTTTTCAACATCTTCGTGAATCCTTCTAATCGATTCGAATTTCTATTATAATATATGGAATGATATTCCACATTTCCTCTTTTCAACTCCATTAATAGCCGAGCATGGTCCAAAAGAGAATGGGTGAGGTGTGTAACAAAATTAGGAGGGAAGGGGTCCAAACCATGGATGTTGTAAAGGTACCTATCCAGACGACTCCAAATGCGATTGGGGCCCTTATGATTATTCAATGAGGTAAAATAACTTCCAGAAAACCCCAAATCAATAAGACGCAATGTTGATAGATAGTCTTTGAAATCTTGCATGCCACTATTTAAGATTCTAGATCATCCACTTTTCTCTTTCATGTACATGATGGGGTTGAAATCACCTCCATCATACTAGGGAGAACCAGCCACCTAGAAGGAATCCAGATGATTCCTATGCTCCCCCTCCCCATTAGGTCACAACTACCAAAAAAGGATAAAAAAACACACCACTTATGTTACTTGTACTAGTAGTGAAACATAGAGAAATATAACTAAAGTTTTGACATTAACGGACTGTAGAGACCTGATTTTTTCCCTATAATACTTTGGAATATTTCTGCATATAATTCCAGAGCTAGGCGTGATGATGTTGTGCAATTCCGAGGCCCGGTGTGCCTGAAATTAATTTTATAAAATTTATATGTTTTTTTATACTGTGCATGTGGCGGGGTTGTAATTTCTCCTAAATTGTAACTTGGATCGTGAATCTGAGGGCATGGTTGGGTCCAGAATGCAATGTTTAACCTAGCCGCGAAATAAAATTAGTCAGCGCGGGAAGTTCATACTCCTCACTAATTGGCGTTGTGTTAAATGGATAAATTCAATTATTAAATTATTAATTTAATTGCTCAAACCTGAATTACTCATAGACGAGGACTCGGATGAGAAATCTGAGACCACCGATGAACCTGAAATGTAGGCTTTACCCTAGGCAAGGTATAACGTTCATCGGTGTCGGGTGTTCGGCCTATGCACCATCGTGGGAAAATAATCAAATAATTAAAGGATTATTTATTTAATTATTTGTTTTTTAAAACCTTTTAATTGATAGAGAGTTATAAGTTCTCGTTTTAGTGTAATTCTCTCATAACACTTGGATCGCCAGTGACTCCTCTCCTCTTGTTTCCATTGATGACGACGACCCTCTGATCCTAAAAGGATCAAGATGCGGCAAACCCAACTGATCCTCCATCATCGATGAACACATTCTTGGTCAACAAGGAACGATCCAGTTCAGGTAGGACCTTTAATTCAATTATTTTTCTCTATCCTGTTGATTCCTTGGTTTAGTTTATGAATTATCCACATATTTCATTATTTGACCATGATACATAATCTTGTTAATTTTCATTCTCCTTGATCTCCGCTGGAAATAATTGAATCACAATCAATATTTATGCCGGTATTGTTGCACTCCTTCCATATATACACCCTTTTTGTTTCTTCCTCATGCAAAGTATGATCGGACGATCCATAATCGGCTATGGAAAGGGGTAGCATATGCTAGTTGAATTGCGTTTGGATTGAGCAGGGTTCATCGGTCGATGGAGGAGAGGAAATCGGCTGCCCATGCGCCTGACTGATTGAATACAGTAGAGAGGGTGGTCTTTGGGTGCCCTGTTCATCTACCGGTACAGTGGCGGTCAAGCCCACGGTGGCCAGGAGGGTGCGGTTAGGTGATGTCGCAGCGGCAGGGCGGAGCCGTCTGGTCTGTGGGACAACGTGGCAGAGTAAAGGGGTCCAGCGTGGCTGGTGCAGGTGGTACAACTGCGTGAGTAGGGGGCATCAGTTTGGTACAGTCTAGTGGCGTGACGCGGCGCGGTGCAGGCCGTGGTGGCGTGGTGGTGCGCTGCAGGAGGCAAGGGCATCCGACGGGGGCCTGTCGCGCTCGGTAGGGGGGGACTCGAGGTTCCAGGAGAGGAAGATCAAGACCCGCGTAAGGCGGGTCTCCTTTTCTAGACACGGCCTGAAGGGACCATCCCGGATGGTCGGTCGGTGGAGGTGTCGACCTCGGGGGAACATGACTCGCATGCTGCGGGTCCTTCTTGACGTGGCGTGTGATGGTGGAGACCAGCTGGGAGGTCTGGTCTGTTCAAACGGACCGGGCCACGTTCCCCGATGGAGGTGGAGCGAGCCGCAACCAGTGGGATGCGTCGAGTCGGGCCGGACCCATGGCTGGGCTGTGGTCCTATGGTTCGAACCGAGACGGCCGTGGTGAACGGCCCGATTGTGCCCCATGCGTTCAAGGGTATGTATCTTTTAAACGGGGTGTCTGTTTGACGCGCCTTCTATGGATTCAGGTTCATGTCGGCGAGACGGACTTTTCAAAGTGAGTTTCTGGGTTTTTGGGTTCTGCACCCGAAGATGGGTGACCCGAAGAGCTTTAATTTAATAATAATAAATAATTATTAAAGCTCACAATGGACGTACTTTGCGAGTCGGACGTCCGTCTGACGTACCGTCAGAGGTGCTATGGACCTAGAGTAGAGACGGTCCTTCCAATATTGGTTCAGAACCTTTTTGGTTTGGTTTCATTGCTTGGTGGCACGAAACGCTTAATGCGAACAAGTAATTAATTAATTAATTAATTAATTAATCTTGCGTCGGACCTAACTCCTATTTGGGATGTCTGATTGATGCGCCGTCAGCGGCAGCGTGACCCCAGTCCTCGGGCAGACTTTTTGAGATACTTTCTAAAGCATCCTGGTTGGAGACAAGGTGCGAGCCCCACGTGGCTTGGTTCACACGTTTTGTGGTGAAACACCACTTTTTCACCCGACATCCGTTTGGGGTTTTTTTATCACTCGTTTCTGAGTGTTCTTCTAAGGGGATTACAACGACCCAATCTGCCAGCCTAATGTTGGGCCCAAGGAATGGGCACTAATAGGAGGATTTTAGTCATATGCTGCGTTTTACAACTTATGCTTCATAAGTCTCTTCAGGGAAAATGAATATCCTACGCCACATTGTTAACTACAAGGCACACAATGGTACGATATGCGAGACATGATTCAGGGTCGAGGTTTGGGCCCCATAGGGCCCCGCTTGCATATAACGCGGGGAGTTGCAGCTTCCGCATTCGAAGTCTGTTTTAGGCGTCGTCAGTGGTGTTGTGACCCTAGCATCGAGGCAATGTTGACCATGGTGGTTTTAGGCGGTGAATCCGGAGTTGAGGCATGGGCCTCACATGCTGTCTCTTAAGCTGCGTGCAGCGTACTGTGCATTTTTCTTCCGACGTTTGTTTGTGGCATATGAGTAGTCGTTTTGGCGTGTTTTCCGGAGAGCTTTGTGATGGCTCAGTTCACCCTACCTCTTTTGGGATTGACATGCCGGCACCAAGAGACACCATATGGGAATAAAGCGATGTTGAATAAATTTTCCATCGGGAGTCATTGCCAGTGAGAGAATTGTCTATCTCGCATGATTTTTTACAAGGATTACAACGGTGTATCCCGTTTAGGAGATCAGAGCATCTTTTAAAATCTCATTAAACGTTGAAAAATGAAAGGCCATTGGTCGGAGGTTCATTTGATGCACTCCAATCCTACGCACGGTAGCGGTGTTAGTGACGCCGAGTGATGGCACGAGCAGTGCAGAGTTATCGGACCAATTCTTGGTTTACCCTCCAGTGGGGTTGGGTAGTTGGTTAATCGTTGACCTTAGGGTTTACCCTCTAGTGGGGCTAGCTAGTGGGTTAGAAGTTGACCTTAGGGTTTACCCTCCATCGGGGTTGGGCAGTGGGTTACCCGTTGACTTTAGGGTTTACCCTCTATCATGACTGGGCAGTGGGTTACCCGATGACCTCCTACGGTTTACCCTACAACAGGACTGAGCAGTTGGATACCTAATGACCTCTTGTGGTTTACCCTCATGCGGTGCTGGGTAGTGGGTTACCCACCGACCTCTTCTAGTTTACCCTCCAGCGGGGCTGGGCAGTGTGTTACCCAACGACCTCTTGTGGTTTACCCTCCAGTAGGACTGGGTAGTGGGTTACCCGATTACTTCTTTCAGACACGGCCATTCAATGAGTTCAGTCAGTGACTTTTGTCCATGATTACCGGAGTGGGACTCTTGGTTGTGTGGTTTAGCGATGATCCAGCTTTGGCGTGCAGGACTATTCGGCATTAGTGATGGATATCCCCCGAACTGTTGGCGACTCTTCTTGGTCTGATCTTGGAGATATATATCCCCTTACAAAATCGTTTTGGAATCTTGTTGAGAAAATATACACACCCTAATTTTTTTCCCACTCTTTGGGATCAGTTACTCTCCTTTTAGGAGGGGAGAAGACACGCGGGGTATGCCACATGTTTTCTGCATCTAGTTCCTCTCGGGTGGACGAGCCTGCTTCCTTTCTCTTGTCAGGTTGAGATGTACTCTCCCTTTATTATACACTTACATTGTTCTGGTTCTGTCTATTGATCACCATTTTTGTACATCCTTTTTTGCTACCTAGATCTTCCGGGGCATCCTACTAAGTATCTTTATACTCACCCATGATTGGTCTTTTTCTGAACGTGGTGTGGCCTTGCAGATGACAGACATGTCGGTCCGGACTACGGAAGAGCGTAGAGGACACAAGAGCTTGGGCTGCATTCAGTAGCTGTAGTAGGACTCTCCGGGTGTGAGAGTCACCAGCTATATACTTCGGTTTACCTGTTGTTTGGTTGTGGCACCTTTCTGGTTGTGCATGTGTTTTTCCCCTTTTACTATTCAGTTTACTGGTCAGTCTAATATTTAAGGCATTACTAGTATTGGTTATAGGTTGATTCATTTATGTTGGTTCCCCATTTGTAGTAGTGTTGTGTCTTTCTTTCTTTTCTCTGCACTTTTTCATTGAGTTAGCTGCGTGTGTGAGTTTACAGTTACTTAAGTAAAGGCCTCCCATATTTTTTGTGCCTTCGGTGCTAGTCTCCTGCCCCTGGCCTATGGAGGTGGGCTAGGGGTAGTTGCATCTCGAGCCGTGGAATGAGACGGGTCCTGACAATGTGGTATCAGAGGTTGTTCGTTCCTTAGGGCGTTGTTCAAACATCCTTAAAAAGGAATTGGTTGCATTTTGGTGTAATAGTGTCAATGTGTCTTGAGAGTGGCTATCGGGCCAGGGAGTCTAGTGATGGTGCGGCGGCCGACATATCCATTCACTAGATCTCTGATAACCCACTTGTCAACTCGGCACACTGAGACACTTATTGCATGGAATTTAGTTCGTGCATCATATAGGATTGAGTCTTTGACTGTCCTTCTTGAGTCATCTCCACATTGTTGTTGATTTATATATGCTCATTTGACCGCAGTACTCCTTGATCAGATTTAGGATGTCTTCGCGATGATAGAAAACCAGGATACTAGCTCCGGTTTATGACTACAACTTTGTGAGCGATGGGGCCTTAGTTAAAGATCTATCATATAATTACACTTTCTCCAGGAGGACAGGTTGTAGCACCTCCACCTGTGGAGTATCATATAGTACCAGTAGTGAGGGCCTTTGATGAGTGCAGGTTGGGCCCACTACGTAAGTTCTTGCGTCAGACACTCCTAAGGTTCTACAGTGATCCATACCCTCAGACAGTGAAGGGTTGGCTAGAATTAGTGGTTTGCCTCTTCGGGCTTGTTCGGAAACTGACCGGTTGATGGTGACTTTGACAGCCAGTCTTTTTCCACCATGCAGTTTGGTGTTAGTAGAGCCACTGTTACTCAGATTCAAAATGAGTTGGTACTCTTGTGGGATGAATTCTATTAGATTTTTTTTGAAGAGTACTACCCCTCCTACTTACGCTTGGTATGGATTTGGGAGCTGATGGAGTATCAGCGTGGAGTGATGGAAGTGGCTGAGTATGAAACTAGGTTCAAAGACCTTAATCGGTACTCTTTGAACGTGGTACATGATGGAAGCTTCTAAGCACAGAAGCTTGAGCATGGTCTCTGGAGATGAGATTCGTGCCAGCATAGTGCCTTTTTACATCCTCACCCATCTGAGGGTGCTGCAATAGGAACAGGTGATAAAGAAATTTATGTTAGACGGATGTCGATTGGTAGGGCCTCGACGCCAGAGGCCTCCCCTTGATGAGAGTCAGGAAAATGATCAGGGACAACTTAGAGCAGTGAGACAGCCCAGGGAGGACGATTTATATGGTTGTGATGTGCGAGGTCACTTGGCATGAGACTACCCGACCAAATGTGTTGAGTTTTCCAGATAGTTGGTAGATTCACCACCACGAAGGAGGTAGTGTCGTAATCAGAGAACTCACTATTGGGGATAGGGTGGTCCCCAAGGAGGATGTGTTGGCAGAGAATTATGAAGAACTGTGGTTGGAGGACGACATTTCGAGGTCCTTCCACCACCACTAGATGGATCGTTTCAGTCTCAGGGAGATGACGGATGGGATGGCGGGCGGCTGGGTTCTATGATTGTCTACAATATTGAAACACATTATATGATAATAGGTCCGTTCTGTTTCCTTTTATAGTTTTCTCAGTTGAGCTTGTTAGACACTGTTCGAGGTACTCTTTTCATCTAACCACTTGTTCGTGGGGTTATCGAGGGTGACACAGGGCGTCGGTGTAACCCTGTGTTGGTGTTGTTCGACGTAGCTTTGAATGCACGGGAAAGAGGGGTTCTTCCCCCACTGATAAGTGTTTTTGTGATGTGATCAAAACCATGAGGGGCAGTCAGTACCACCCAAAGAGTATAGTATTGAGGCTCGGTGGATGATTCCCTACGACATGTGCATTCATGGTAGGGTTGTGTGGTGGAGTGTCAGAGCAGGTTCTGGGTTTTCCAGTGGGGCTTTTCTGCTTGACCTCCAATTGCTTGAGGTTCCACTAGTGGGTTTGGAAGAGTGCCTGTTTTGGGGATTACTCTCCTTCCAATAGGGGAAAAGAAACATGGGGTATGCCACGTGCTTTCCGTGTCTAGCCTCTGGTGGTTGGATGAGTTTTCTAGCCTGACCTGTTCCTTGGTACCTTGCATGATCAATGTCAATCTTGATATTGTTATCAAGTATAGGTCAAGGTGATGGAAACCCCATAATCAGAGCTACGAGTTTTACTATGTGGTTTTAGTAGTGGTAGAATTTTCCCTGAGAATTTGGAGACACTATCTTCTGGGAGAGCGCTTTGTGGTTTTCTCAGACCACCAATTTATCAGGTGCGTCCTCACTAAGAGAGACTTGGACCTGAGAAGACGGTGCTGGTTGAAAATTTCTGTAGGACTAAAACATAGAGGTAGTATATGTTTTGGAAAATGGTAGTGTTGTAGTATGTTGCCATAGTAGAAATTCCCAGACTCGTCAGTCTTGGGAAGTTACGTAGTAGTTAGCTTCCCTACGAATGACCTTGGTGGGTCAGAAAGGTTTGACCTTCTTGCAGTCGATGGTGTTTACTCCTTAACTCCTTGAGCATGTGAGAGTGTCGCAGCTATGGGATGTTGATAGCGGGGTACTACTTGATCAGATATTGATGGGCGACACACCCGATGGTTATTCAGAAGGAGGGAATGACGATATCCTGTTCTAGGAACAAACCGTGATTTCGATCGTGACATGGAATGTAGTGGTTCGGCCAGGGAAGTCCCCTGAGTTTCTTTGGGCCATTCAGTAATTGTGAAAGCGGTTGAGAAGATTCCTACTGCCTTGCCCTACTCTCCCAATATTTGGAGTGGTCGCACAATGTCTTCCACATGTCGTAGTAGATGAGGTGCATGTGTATTCATATGCATGTCCTTGAGAGTAGTATGCCTTATAAGTACGAACCATTCCTTTGGTTCGTGTGTTGTGCCAGCATGGTGTTGTGCATGTTTTCTTAGGAGTGGGAGAGCTATGTGTGAGATCTATATCCCAAGTTGTTTTTCCTGGTTTTGGTTATTTGGGACTAAAATATTGAAGGGGGGAATAATTTATAGACCCATTTTTTTCCCTGTAAGACTTTGGAATATTTCTACATATAATTCCAGAGATAGGTGCGAAGACGGCATGTAATTTCGAGGCCCGGTGTACCCGGAATTAATTTTTTAAAAGTGTTAAGTTATTTTTATATTGTGCACATGGCAGGGATGTGTTTTCTCCTAAATGGTAGCCCGCATCAGGAATTTGAGGGCACAATTGGGTCTGGAACACAGTGTTTACACTAGCCACAACATAAAAAAAGTCAATGATGGATGTTTGGACAACTCGCTCATTGGAGGTTTGTCAAATAGATTAATTAAATTATTAAATTATTCATTTAATAGCTCAAACTTGAATAACTCATAGATAAGGACTCCGATGAGAAATATGAGACCATTGATGAACTAGAAATATAGGCTTTAACCTAGGAAAGGTATAACGTTCGTTGGCGTCGGGTGTTCAACTTATAAGCCATCCTGTGAAAGTAATTAAATAATTAAATGATTATTTATTTAATTATTTGTTTTTAAAAAACTTTTAGCCGATTAAGAGTTATAAATTCCCGTTTTATATGAATTCTGTCATAATAATGGGATCGCCAATGACTCATCTCCTCTCATTTCCGTTGACGACGACAAACCTCTATTTCTAAATGTATCAAGACGTGGCGAACTCAACATATCCTCCTTCATTGGCGAAGACATTCTTGGTCAATAATAAATGATCCATTTCAGGTAGGACCTTTAATTCATTTATTTGTCTTCCACCTTTGGATTCATTGGTTTAGTTTATGAATTCACCACATATTTCAGGATTTGAACATGATTCATAACCTTGTTAATTTTTTTTCTCCTTGATCTCCGCTAGAAATAATTGAATCACAATCAATATTTCTGCTGGTATTGTTGCACTCCTTCCATATATACACACTTTGTGTTTCTTCCTCGTGCAAAGTATGGTCAGATGATCCATAATCAATTATGGAAAGGGGTAGCAGATGCTAGTTGAATGATGTTTGGATTGAGCAGGGGTCGTCGGTCGACGAAGTAGAGGGCATCGGCCGCCCATGCGCCTGAATGATCACATGCAGCGGAGAGGGTGGTCCTCAGGTTTCCTGTTCATCGACCAGTAAAACGGCGGTCAAGCCCGCGGTGGCCAGGAGGGTGCAGCAGCACGATGTCTCCGCGGAAGGGCGGAGCGGTCCGGTCAGTGGGATGACACAGAAGAGAAAAGTGGTCTGGTGCGGCTTGTGCAGGTGGTACGGTAGCTCGAGTAGGGGGCACTGGGAAGGTGTGGTCGAGTGGCGTGAGGCGGCGTGGTGCAGGCCACGGTGGCGCGGCGGTGTGCTGCAGGAGGCGAGGGCGTCCGGAGGGGGCATGTCGCGCTCAAGAGGGGGGGACTCGACGTGCTGGGAGAGGCCGATGGAGACCCATGTAAGGTGGGTCACATTTTCTTGATGTGGAGAAAAGGGACCGAACAGGTTGGCCTATCGGTGGAGGCGGCGACCTCGGGGGAACAAGACCCGTGTGATGCGGGTCCCCCTTGACGCGGCGCGCGACGGGGGATACCGGCCAGGAGGGCTGGTCTGTTCAAACTAACCAGGCCATGTGGCCTGATGAAGGTGGAGCGAGCCACGGCCAGAAGGGCATGGTGAGTTGGGCTGGACCCGTGGCTGGGCCGTGGGCCAGCGGTTCGGATCGGGCCAGCTGCGGTGAACGGGCCTGGTTGGGACCCATGCGTTCAAGGGGATGTTTCATCTAAACGGTGCGTCTGTTTGACGCACTGTCGGTGGCTGTGGGTTTGTGTTGGCGAGACAAATTTTTCAAAGTAAGTTTCGTGGTTTTTGGGTTTTGCACTTGAATACAAGTGACCCAAAGAGAATTAATTTAATAATAATAAATTATTATTAATGCTCGCGACGGACGTACTTCGCGAGCCGGATGTCCGTCTGACATACAGTCAGAGGCGTTGTGGCCCTGGAGTTGAAATGTTCTTCCAATGTTAGTTCGGAACCTTTGTGGTTTGGTTTCGTTTCTCAGTGGAACGAAATTCTTAATGCGAACAAGTAATTAATTATTTAATTAATTAATTAATCTTATGTCGGAGCTAACTCTTGTTTGGGATGTCTGATTGATGCGCCGTTAGCGGCAGCGTGACCCGAGTCCTCGGACATACTTTTGTAGATGCTTTCTGAAGCATCTATGTTGGAGACAAGGTGTGGGCCCTATAGGGCCTGGTTCAAACATTTTACGGTGAAAGACCACTTTTTCACCCGATATCCAGTTTTGGTGTTTGAGCACTCGTTTTTGAGTGTTCTTCTGAAGGGATTGCAACGACGCAATCCGCCCGCCTAAATTCGGGCACGAGGCGTGGGCCCTATGAGGCGGCTTTTGGTCATATGTTTCATTTTTATGACATATGCATCAAAAGTCCATTCAGGGAAAATGAATAGACTATGTCGCATGGTTATCTGCAATGAACGCAATTGTATGATCTGAGAGATGTGTTTCAGGGTCAAGGTGTGAGCCCCAGAGGGCCCCGCTTGCATAAAACGCAGGGAGTGGCAGCTTCTGCATTCGAAGTCTATTTTTGGTACTGTCAGCGGCATTGTGACCCTAGCATCGAGGTGAATTTGACCACCGTGGTTTTAGGCAGTGATGCCGGATTTGAGATGTGGGCCCCATGGGCCGTACCTTAAGCTGTGTGCAACGTACTGCACCTTTTTCTTTCGACGTTTGTTTGGGGCGTATGATTAGTTGTTTGGGAATGTTTTCCCAAGAGCATCGTGATGGCGCAGTTCACTCGACCTCTTTTAGGACCAAGGTTTGGGCCCCACGAGACGTCGTCTAGGAATAAAGCGGTGTTGAATAACATTTCCATCGGGAGCCATTGCCACTAAGTGAATAGTCCATCTCGTGTGTTTTTTCGCAAGGATTACAATGGTGTTACCTGTTTAGCAGAGGGGAGCCTCTATCAAAATCTTATTAAATGTGGAAACCTGAAAGGTCTTTGGTTGGTGGTTTCTTTTACACACTCTGAACCTATGCAAGGTAGAAGTGTTAGTGACACCATGTGATGGCATAGGAAGTGCAGAGTTGTCGGACTAGTTCTGGGTTTACCCTCCAGCGGGGCTGGGTAGTGGGTTACATGTTGAACTTATGGTTTACCCTCCAGTGGGGCTGGCTAGTAAGTTACATGTTGACTTTAGAATTTACCCTCCAACGAGGCTGGGCAGTGGGTTACCCAACCTCCTCTGGTGGTTTAGCCTCCAGTAGGGCTGAGTGGTGGGTTACCCGATAACCTCTTGTAGTTTACCCTCCAGCGTGGGAGGGCGGTGGGTTACATGACGACCTCTTATGGTTTACCCTCTATATGGGTTGGGAAGTGGATTTCCCAATGAATTCTTTCATACTCAGCCCTTCAATTAGTCTTTTCAGTGACTTTTCTCCGTGATTACCGGAGCAGGACTCTTTGTTGTACGGTTTAGCGATGAGGAATATTTGGAATGCGGGACTATTGTGCAACCATGATGGATATTCTTTGAACTGTTGGTGACTCTTCTTGGGCTGAGCATGGAGATAGAGATCCCCTTGCATACTCTTTTGGTCTTCTGGTTGAGCATATATACACACCCTACTTTTTTCCCAATCCTTGTGTTCAATTACTCTCTTTCTAGGCGGGGTGAAGACATGCTGGGTATGCCACATGCTTTCCATGTCTATTTCATCTTGGTTGGACGAGCCTGCTTCTTTCTCTTGTCAAGTTGAGCTAAAATCTCCCTTTATTGTACTCTTACACTGTTATGGTTCTGTCTATTGCTCACTGTTTTAGTACATCCTTTGTTGATCCCTCGAGCTTCTGGTGCATCCTAGTGAGTATCTTTATACTCACCCCTGCTTGGGCTTTGCCCGCTCTTAGTGTGCCCTTGTAGAAGATAAACAGGATGTTTAGGACTATGAAGGAGTGTTGAGGACACATGAGATTGGGCTTCGTTCAGTGGCTGTAGGAGGACTTTCCAAGTGTGAGACTCACCACCTGTTTACTTTCGTTTACCTATTGCAGGGTTGTGGTACCTTTCCGGTTGGGTGCGTGTTTATACCCTTTTACTATTCAGTTTACTTGTCAGTCTGCTTTTCAGAACATTACTTGAAATGGTTAGAGGTTGATGCATGTATGTTGGTTCCCCTTTTGTAGTAGTGTTGTATGTTTCTTTCTTTTATCTGCTTTTTTGCATTGAGATACCCGTTTGTGTGAGTGTATAGTTTCTTAGGCAATGGCCTCCCCTAGTTTGTTGTGCATTCGGCACTAGTCACCAGCCCCTGACCTATGGAGGCAGGCATGGAGTAGTTGCAGCTCGAGTCCCGGTACGGGTCGGGTCGTGACACAGGATTATTCCGATAGATCCAAATATTTTGGTTATCTGGATAGGAAACGAAAAAAATTCTTGAATCCTATCCTCTTTGCAGAGAAAGAGGTCTTGCTAGGTTATTATTACAGTAATCATTATTTTATCATATCTATAATGTAAAATATGATATAAATATCATATATATTAATTATATATGTATTTATAGTAATTTATAAAATATATTGATTTGAAATGAAATACATCTTAATGGAGATGATAATTCATGCGTACACAATAACAATTTTTCCATTTTCATGTCATATTAAAATAATTAAAATTAAATGACACACACACACACATATATATATATAATAAATCTACACTATCATTTATTTCATATATATGTCACATATTTTTTTATCACATCCATAATACAGTTGTTGTAAATCATCAATTAATCAAATAGCTTCCTGATGAGGAAGCATGTCGTATACATAAATGATTTTATTATATTCTCACAAAATTAATGGAATGATGGTGTATTTAATATAATAATTCCATAATCACAATAATATCAAAAATATCAAAAATATACTATATAAACTATAAATACATCATTATGTTTAACCATGAGAGGTGGTAATGGATATACGAATGACCTCATTTCAAGAGGCGGTAGTCCCCCTAACACATGAGCAATGATTTCGTAACACATTTCATTGATATATGTGTGGTTTTAGGTAGAAACCATTTTTTATGGAATATACTGTCATTAATATAAAATAATGGTATAATATATTTGAGGAATGTGGAAAAATAAATAAAATGAAAACACTCACTAAAGAACATTACATATGCTTTGGGTATCCTTGATAGGTTTCCACAATAGCCTATGCAGGTTGTCTTTAATCCTATAATATGATTTCTAGGATGATGGGAGGGATGTTTTTAATTTATTTTGGTAGGGTTTTTCAGCTAAATGTATTGGGATTTGTGAATAAGGAGGATATTGAGTACCCTTCTATAATTGAGGAGGGGTGGCATTCTTGTAAATAAAAAAAAGTATTCAGTATTGGGAGGTCTTTCATTGATCATGTGTCCACAAAATATATTTATAATACAAGGGGGTTGCATGGTAGATACAACCATTTACCAAATAAATGAAACACATTTTTTTAAAATTAATTCTTTAGTCCATATTTTTTCTCAATTTTATCCTTATTGATTTAAATATGGCAACTTGTTTCCTTTTATTTACCTAGGTAATTTATCTTCTAAGTCTAATTAATAAGATATTTAATATATTATTATGGTATACTGGTTTGGAATTTTGGAACTAATTTATTATATAAGAATCATAGGTTTATTATGATTAATTTTAGTACAAACACATGTATTGCACCAAAAACTGTTTTAACCTTAATAACATAAATTAATATCATCTTTTTTCACTAATCATTATGGTAAAAAGAATTTGGTCTAATTAAATAATAATAATTATTATAAATCAAATTATGGAATACATTTATCAAATTTTCATTCCCAAAAGTGGAATGTTTTATATTGAAATTAATCCCATAGGCTTGAGGAGAAAGATGGGTTTTAATGAAAATAATATTGAATGATTACATTGTTTTTGTATACAATATCAATAAGAAAATGATACTAATGACCTAAATTGGATTAATAAATTTATATTATAAATAAATATACTTTAAAATAAATTTAAAACGAAATTTATTTTTAGGAATAAAATAAATTAATTTTTTTTTTCAATTAAAATTCAGTATTCTTCACCATTTATAAAAAATGAATATTTTTAGAAAAATACCAAAAGAGTACCAAGATCAAATTATGGTATGTTTATTTACAAATTGATTTTTATTTTATCGAAATAATTTAAATAATTTTCAAAATTTACTTTTAAAATAATTACCCTATAAAAGGCGCTATATATGTTTTTTTTAAATACAATTTTATAGACGATATTTCATTTATTCTTATGTCATGTCTATAAAATATATAAAATGAACGTTAAATATTTTATTGAATATATGATATAGAAATTTAATTAAAATTATTTACCAAAAGTTTTTTTGGTTAATTATTTTAAATAAAACACACTTGTGCTGATAAAAATAGTTCTTAAGATAATGATTTCATTTTATATTCAAAAGAGTATTATTTTAATTTCATTATAATTGGTCACAAAGTAATTCATTTTATTTAAATCTGTAATCCATATATTTAAATTTTACATAATACAATTCATACTTATCATTCTAATGGCTATGAGATTACTATCACATGAAACAATATTATTTTAATTGTATGAAATGTTTCGTTTAAACTCTGTAATTTATGTAAAACAAGATAAACTTAGTGTGGCATGTAGAACATTTATAATATTGTGTTTCATACAAATAATTCTTATCATGTACTATAATACAATAAAATCCATAGATTTTATTTTATTTATCGGAAAAAAATAATTCATAGTAATTCACAGTGTTAGATTCTACTCTGTATAAAATTTATTTCACCCACATTAATTTTTAAGTCATCAAAGGTGTAATACATGAATACAAAATAAATGAAAATAATATAATAAAATGGGTTAAAAAATATTCTTGTAATATAGAAAAGGGGGCTGGGATGTTTATCTAGAATAAAAAAATTCTTTGTTTCCATTTAGGATAACAAAGGTGGGTAGTGAAAACATGCACAGAGAAGAGAGAACTAATACCAAAACACTGATAGAGAGTGATGGGGTACATGGCCATGAGAAATATAATGATCCCTAAGACATAAACCAATAGGGCTTGGAAACATTCATTGATATCATTGAGAATAATTATAACGGGACAATATTTTATATCAAGAACATTTTCAAAAAGATGAATAAATGGCATGAGAAGAAATTATTACATGATTTCATTCAATTTGATAAACATAATCTCACCTTGTGGTTATTTCACGATCAATTCCCACCTCATCTATTACTCTATTAAATTAATATTAATTTTTTATGCCTAAACCACTAATGAATCATAATATTCAAAGATAAAATGATAATTCATTCCATCTATATTTAGTTATCATAAAAAAATCTTGTGCAGGCCTTCCAATAAGGATAAATCTTCATATAGTAAAATAACACATTAATATCTACAAAAACATTTTTGAAAAAAAAAATCATAAATGATTCCCTTTTTGATCCTTCAAAAAATAAAAATTCAATACATTAGAAAGAAGGTAACAAAATTTTTCAAAATCATCTTAACATTAATCCCTACATATCATAAATTAGCTCTTTATTATCACATACACAACATGAGAATTACTTAATCATGTACTCTATTTAAACATTGCAATAACATGAATAACTATGCAACTATATTATAAACATATAATATTATGAATTCTATAATAAATGTATATTATTTGAATATTCATTAAATCCCAAATAGTTCTAAACCTAATCAATAAGAACAAAAAAACCTTTTTTCAATAATTCCTCCATCTATTTTGAGGTCATAAATAATATCCAATTTAATTTATACATATAAATTGTCACTTTATCCATAAAACCAACTTCCTCAACTTTAAGAACATATTAAGTGGCACATTCCCATAATCAAAATATCACCTTTTCATTGAATCACTCAATAAGGTTATCAGTATAATTGAACTCATTATATCAAATCCTTAATTAATAAATTATACTAAAAAATCCAAATATATTTCATAATTCTTGATTTATGATACATAAACACTTTAATTTAACGACCTCATCATTATGACATTAACTATGCTTAATTATCTTATTCCTTAATTCCACTTTTCTAAAATATCAAAATGAATCATTTATTAACTTGTATAAACCAAAATATAATCATTCATCTAAAATTTACCATAAAAATTACAATTAAAACATCTTATACCTATAATATGACATTTTTAGTATTCTCATCATCAATATAAAAACCATTACTCGTACAACCTCACTAATTCTTTTCACGAGATTTCTCCTTAGAAAATTGATTCACATAATTCCCAAAATCCTCACACATGAAACACTAGAGAATTTTTGGAACATTATTTAGATTCATAATTACCTTTGTCTCATTAACTAGTGGATTAATCACATTTTGATTTTTTTTTGATTCAGGACCTTCCACTCCATATTCGATAAACCTCCCAATTAAATTCAATTATTTCCGTCAATTATTATTCATAGATTTCTATAATTTAGGATACATAATCTTCATTCATCCAAGGCATTAATTACCCATAATATTATTCAAATCTATCCTTTTATTTTTTTGTGAGTATGATAGTTGATTAATGTCCATTTTTTTAATCTTGTTTGGTGATGACTAATTTTTTTATAAACACAATATCCATCACCCAAGTCATTATAAAATTTTTATTCTCACTATAAAAGTGTTAATCAGATTCAATATTCACCAAATACATTCAGGTTTCCTTCATTGTGTAATCAAAATAATAGTTTAAGAAATAATAATCATAACTGGGAACTATATATCATGAAAAAAAATCTTATAGTATGTCTAAATCTTGACACCTTATTTTTGAATATATGAAACCTATCTTTTTTCAAGGATATTCATAATCATAATATTTTTAAATCCTTTATGATGTTTTTACAAAGTTTTTGAATTCCGAAAACATATCGGCTATGAGTCTCTAACTAGGTATATAGCAAGGACTATTGTTATGCACCTGTTCCTGATCGAGTCTAGATAAATATAGTGTTATCAAGTTTTTACCATTATGTAAATATTTTCTAGATCCACATCTACTTATAGAATCCAGACATGGATACAATTTCATAAAAACCACTCACCCTATCCTTAACCAAATTCCATAACATTTTCTTATACTTTGAATATTCCTTAGACTTATCATTAGGGATATTCCTAAACAAATTATAAATATCCTTAGGTATCACACTAATATTTTCTCATCCTAGTAACTAATGTTTAACTACAAATTTCATTTGATACCAAATATAGTTTCCCATGCTTCTCATACATGGATATTACAGTTTTTATATGAATATTCAATACATTTCATAATCAAATGGAAGAGAAAGATAATAGATTTTTTCTATTGGATGACTAAAAAATAATCATTTACTATATTGAATGTTCTCTAATGATTCTCATAAATTTCTTCCCATTAAATACTCATCATTGATATACCCTATATAAAACAATTATTCATAAACTAAGGAAAAGATAAATATTAAAATTTGTGCTTATATTCTCATTAAGGGTACCCATAATAGATATACATCAACAATAATATGGATTTCTAAGAAAAGAATAAGGTTATATTATAATAAAAAAGAGTTATAATGATCATACAAAACCAATCATAGAACATAATCATGAGTCAGGGAATCAAGATTGTTAGTTCATAAGAAATAAATATTAAGGGAATTAATGAAAATGATCCTTTTGGGATTAAAAGTACCATAAGACCTTGAATATTTGGCATAAATGTAATAAAAGAATATCATTTATCAAGGAAACCCACCATGACATTAATTACATGTTAGGAATGTGATAACCACTAATATAGTTCCTTTGGGGTAATAAGGACCACTCATGTACCTCCTTTTTAGAAATTGGATGAACACATGTGTACCGTCATCTTTAGGATTTGGATAACTTGCTTTGTACCCACTTTTTCATGCTTGGCCTGACCATCCATGTACCTTCATCTTTGGGCTTGGGCAGACTACCAGTGTACCCTCCTTTGGGGATTTGGAAGACCCCATGTGTTCCCAATATTTCAAGAAAAGGGATAATTACCTTTGTACACTATTTTTGGGATTTGGGGAATTATCTATGTACCCTATGAGTAAATATAGCTTTTATCACTATAAAGTGTAATGGAGAATAATCTGGGTGAAATCATTATGTATTCTATAAAGGTATAACAAGACACAATATGGATCTCTGCATTAGATATGTTGTAACATGGTTACACGAAACAATCTTTGAGAACCCAATATATATGTTGTAAAGGGATTACCCGATGCTGTCTAGGAGAACCCATCAAATAAGTAATTTCTAATAACCAAAATATGAATAAAGTAAAAATATCATTCATATAATAATAAATACTCATAAAAAGAATAATTATTCTATAGGAACCTATTTAATCCATGTAAAAGAAATGGGTTTCATTTTAATTTCTTTGAAACATGATTTACCAAAGAAAAATAATTGGGTTTCATAAAAATCGCGTTGAAACATGATTTAACAATAGAAAAATATGGGTTTGATAAACATCATCCTATCAAAACATAAAATATTTAGATAAATAATATGGATGGAAACCGTGGATCATACCTCCTCTGATGAATAGGTAACCCGAAAAGATTTCATCATAAAAGGAAAATAATATTTTAAGTATAATTTAAAACATTTAACCAATAAAATATACTATACACTTTGAAAAATGATTTTTAAAACACAAAAACTTTTTAATCCCTTTTTCATTGATAGTATACCTCAAAAATTATATTTGATGAATTGAAAATATTGAAAATAATTTATAAAACATAAATAATTGTAAAAAACATTCCATTAAAATGATATTAAAATATCATTGATTTTGTTTTGATAATTTTATACATGGTTTTGGAATAAAAAAAATTTCTCATGATGAGAGAAATAATGTCATATTATCTTGAAAATATTTTAAATATTATGTAATCTTCCAAAGCGTGGAAAAAATATAACAATTAACATAATATATAACGTATAACTAGGTTACAATAAAATTCATTATAAATTTTAACATGTATATACTGATTTTTTTTCATAGTAGAGAAAATTATAAATTATCCTAATAAATGATGATATTAGAACATACAATCTTTAAAACTATGGTAAAATTTAATCATAATAATTGTGAAGGAATAACATAAAATCAAACTAAAAATATTGTAGGGAATAATGAATCTATGATATTAAAATTATTATTAAATTTATATATATCTCAAAAAATAATATAGGTGAATTACATAATGCACGTCTCAATGAAAAAATTGACATAAAAACCACTTATAGATATGTAAACATTTTAACCATAAACACTATGAAAGAGATAAGCTAAAATGGATATGTAATATCAAATATTATTTTAGGATAACAATAACAACTTAAATTCATAGGTGGAATATACCCCACATCAAATAAATTAATGGTGAATGTGGCTTGTGTGTCACAAAAAATAATTGTGAGATGGAAATCGCTAACCATATTTCTTAACATATGTCATAGTCATTCAAACCTCTTATATATTAAATAATTTTTTTTATAAATATATCATAGAACCATATTCATACATATCATATCATATATGATTTTCTTATATAATTGTCTTACCTGTTTATCAACTACTTAATGTTACAATGATGTTTTGGCCAATATCGAATTTTATTTTTGCATATGTTTTGAAATGTTATTTTTGGTGCTCATACTTTTATCACAAATAAATAATCCCCATATTTTAAAATCTGAAATAAATATTATATAGCTACAGTTTATATGTATTTATATTAATCTATAATATTTAGTAATAGGAAATGCTAAAAATTATTCATAGAGATCAATGGCTATACATACACATGAATAATGTTTCTATATTATTGTTGTATAAAAAAATGAAAAGTAAATGATATATATATATATATTATAATTCAAATATCTTTATTACATCATATATATCCCCTATGTTTAATAAACCCATCCTTAATACACTCCATTTAAAGCATGAATGAATCACATTGCTTAGCGAGGCGGTATTCCTCCGTACACATGAACACTGTTATCGTATTCTTATAAAATTAAAATCATTAAGGTATTTTTGATATAAGAAATCTATAATCCTAATAACATCACATTTATAATAAATATAATATGAAATCTCTAAATATATCATTATGTTTTACCAATAGAGGTGGTAATGGACAAACTAACGACATTGGTTCGGGAGGCGGTAGTCAACCGTACACACGAATAAGGATTTCATAACCCATTTTATAGTTGTGTGTGTGTTTTTAGGTAATTAAAATTACATAAAAAATAATTGTAAATAACATAATTTTATTTTATTTTATGATAATTATATAATATAAAATGATAATTTGGAGATAGAAAGAAAACTGAAAATGGTCACTGAAAACCGTCACCCCTTCTTCGGGTATATTCCTTAGGTTGTCACCAAAATCCTACTATGTTTTGATTTATTCCAAAAAAAATTCATTTAGGAATAGGTTATGGTATTTCGTATGTGAATTTTGAATATATTTTAAATCTATATTGGTTTGGATCTATGAAGGGGGGGGAGTGAGTGCACTTTTATAATTGAGGATGAGTGAAATATTTGTAAATAATTAATGGTATTCACTATAAATGTTATAAATATCATATTAAATGAAAATATTTTAATAGTATGACATATTTCATTTAAATATTACAGGTGGTGTAATGTAAGATAAACGTAGTGTTGTGGGTAAAAAAATCAAAATAAGGTGTTGTATATAAAGAAATTTTATCTTTAGGTAGAGTGTAACATAATAATTAAATGAATATTAACTTTTTAAAAAAAAAATTCATAAAAACTCAAGATGTTACAATAATACAAAGTAATCATGAAATATTTGTCTCAATGAAAAATTCCAATGATTTCACCTAGAAATATCCTTCATAAAATCATGAGGGAAGTGTATCCCTTGGTTTATCATTAATATACAAATCATTATACCATTTTGTGCTTATATCATCGACCATCAGTATGTAAAGTGACTCTAAATGTCAACCACACATCTTCTCCTTCTTTAACACTCACATGGGAGAACATATCATTAGAGAACCCACTAGGACACTTTAGGTCTTATTATTATTCAGATACACTATATGGGATCATCTATCTAAATATAAACTATTGGGTTAATCATGAAGAGACCCAAAACATCTCATATGTATATATTACATAGTAACAGTTTAATATTCATTACATACTATGATGACTCATACTAGAATTGTTTTTTCTTTAGAGTTTGGAATTTTGGAAACGTAAATAAATTATCGAAAAGTGAGCTACATAATCACCGAGTAAGTTATTCATAACTTGAAACCTTTATAGACATATCTTACATTATACCTTTTCTTATATCAAGGGGAATGGAAATAAAGAAAGGGTGAGATAATATGTTCAGTAAGGGTAAACATGGGAGATATTAATATATCATGATCATATAGGTATTACATCACGAGGATAATGTTTTAAAACCATACACATCATATAATATATCATAAACCAGAGTCATGGATTAAATATTTCATGTTCCTAAGATAGGAATCATAATCGGTTAAAATAACATGATAAAAGAGGAAAAATAATATTCATAAGACCTCGATTTTTGGAATACATATAAGAATCAATCATCTTATGTCAAGGATATCCACCAAAAAATCATAACATGTTAGGCTTAGTCTAAAAACCCATATAACTGCTTCAGAAATGAGGCATCTACATCTGTTCCCACTATGGGCTTGGGATAACCTCTGATGTACCCTCTACGAACCATGGGATAACTTCTCAAGTACTATTTGAGCTTATATATCATTATTCATTACCCAATTCATTGGAGGGTGATATATGTCCCACATCTCACATAATCAATAAAAGTTTGTTCCATAGTCTCACAGAATTTTCAACAAATTAGATCCCACAAAATGATATGGGTTTCATAAAAATTCATCATAATATAACCCACATTAAATAAGACGCTTCTATAATAATTATATTATCTTAAACATAAACCTTCCTTAGAAATTGTAAGAGTTCTATATTTTAATCATATCCCTTGTAATGCATATGTGACATAAAAAAATATCATGTTAGATGGAAACTGATTTTGAATTAACACAAAGAAATTTTATTTAGTAAAATATCCTCTCTTATTAGAAAACATTTTTACGACAAAAAATATTCTCAAAATTCTTTTATTTAAAAATAACCATGTAAACATATAAATTATTCTTTAATTTTTTTAAAACATTTATCGAATAAAATAAAAAATATATGAAAATAACCATTTAAAAATAATAAATTCAAAAAAGATTCTTGAAATACATTAATTTGAAAATATCCTTGGTCTCTTATAGAGTAATATATTAAACAATGAATTGGTTTTTTGGTATAAAGTACCATTCATTTTGAACCATAATAAATGATTCATTATATATTTTGTGTAAAAGGAATAGATGCCTTGATTGGAAAATGACATGAATAATCATGTTAGAAAAACATTTAGAAAGATCAATTAAAGGATAGAAATGTATGTAATAAATCTATTGGATAATGTTAATTAATTTTTGGAATCATTTTAAAAAAAAATTATGTGAAGGAAAATTTGTTTTCAAATGAAGAGGGAAAGAAATACAGTTTTCATTTAAAATATTATTTTGAAGCATTGACTACATAAAGGGAGTATAATGAAGGGAAAACATGTATTCTCTATAAATAAGCATTTTATAAAAAACTTTATATGTTTCTTGAGATATAGATCATAATATTTTATCATCGAATAAATAAACATAGAAAATCCCAATTAACGATGAGATTTTATCGTAAACCCTTACCAATTTAGTAACATTTATTGATTATATACATAATGGGTAAGATATTAATGTTAAAATATAAAACTAATATATAAATTAATGTTTTTACATATCAATGTGTCCTTATATAATCATCCTAGAAGAGGATAGGTGCATAACATAACATATGTCCCAAAGAAGATAGTTTGAGACAAAAATGCCATACCTTAGGTCCCAACGTCCTTCATACACATTTGAAACTCAATTAAATATATAATAATATATTATAAATTTATTTAATAAATATATATATATATATATTTACAAAATATTATTTACATGCGACCTTTTATTAGAAGTTTTTTAGAAATTGCATCATAAAATCACATTTTGGGTAATAATTGCACTGTTTTATGTATGTTAGGATTTATTATATTTAGTCATATTATATTGTCATTAGTTCCATAATATAATAATTTTTAAATATTAAATAAACATAATAAATATTAATTATATATTTTTTAATAATTATTCATAAAAATTAGAGATATATAATGAAATACGCTCTTCATAGAGATAGTAGGCCATTAAAACACATGAACATTGTATCCATTTTCATGAGGGATGACACCATAAAATTGTAAATAATATATTACACATAAAAATAATATTTATTCCATATATATCACATATATTAATCATATTTACCCTTATAAGATTCAATGAAAAGCATTAGTGAAAAATGAATCACACCGCTTTGCGAGGCGATTGTCTACTATACAGACAAACGACATTATAGTATCCCACGTATAATGGAATGTAAGATTATATATGTGTTATCGTAATTAAATAAGTATAATTATGTTATAGATATCATAATGTTTCATTTAATGTTTCTTAATTAACATAAATTAAAATTAAAACACATCACTTGGGTATGCGATGAGGTAGTTCGCAGTACACATGAGCGATGATATTGTTTCTAGAAGGTTGGGAGGTAAGAAAGATGATGTGGTATTGTAATTAAAGAGGTTTAATAACATTATAAATAATATATATAACCATTAAATCCATAATTATATCTGTCCATGCTAGGTGGTTATGGAAAACATATAACATTATTTCATGAGGTGGTAGTCCTCTGTACCCCGAATAATCATTTATTTCACATTTGATCGAAGAGGAGACAGATTAAGGTGACGAAAATAAAATAATAAAATATTTTTATATGGGATAAATTTTTTATTATATAATATTAATAGAAAATAATTCTAAGTAGGTTAAATAAGAAATAAACTAAAGACACACAATTAAAAACAACACATCTTCTTCGAACCACAACCATAAATAAGCTCCAAAATGCATCATATGAAGGATTAATGAAATAAATAATTTATCTAGGTAGTATGAAGGAAATTAAGTAATATATTTTGGTTGGTATTTAACGTGAAGAATTTCTTTTGAGAAGTGAATAGGAGAATAGAGAGGGAGGCCTTTATAAGTGAGGTGAGTAAAGTATTTGATAATTTTTAAATGAAAAATATTCACCCATGTATTAAATAATAATAAGTAAACAAATGGGGCATTTTATAAAATTATAGGTTATAATTTCATAATTTGACTAATAAATATAATTTATGAATGTGTAAATGTAATTTTAACCATTATCCTTATAGTTTAACCTATGATAAATATTTTTACCTTCAAAACATTAATTAATTTTAACATTTATTATTTGTATTTATGGTAGTTGTTATATTTTTTCACATTATATATTATTAATTACTATTATTATAGACAATAAATCCAATTTCCCAATTCCATTCATAGAAGAGGAATATATTATTTTTAAATTTAACCAGAAAACATGATAAAAATAAATTTTCCAAAGTGGTAATTATCAAAAGCATAAATAATTTTTGATTCAAGATAAAATATAACATTTATTAAAATAAAATAAATTATATTAGTAGATAAAAAATGTAAATAATATTCATTTAAATTTTTTATTAAAATTTGAAATTTACATTAAATTATATGAATGAGAATTATGTTTTTAATGAAAACTAAAAATTTTAACTATTAAATGAATGGTTTATCTTTTAAGAAAAATAAAAAAAAATTAACACCAAGATAATTCAGGCATTATGATTAAATAAAGTGTTTATTTTTTAAATTAAATTTCAAAAATTATAAAAAACAATTTTAAAATGAGTGCACAAAATGTAAAAAACCAATTTTTTTGTAAATATTGTTTTTATGAATAAAGATAGATTTATTCCCACCTCAAGCCTCAAAAACACATAATATGAATGTTAATCACATTATAGAATATATAAAATATAGATTATATTAAAATAACTCATTGAAAATGTTATTTAATTTATTGTGATAAAGAATATTTGTGTAAAAAAATAGTTTTTCTAAAAAAATTCCATTAATTTCAATTTGTTTTAATTTTCATTTATAAATAATTGGTCACTAAAAAACTAATTTAAATATACTTTTGTTTGTGTAAACAATATATTTTCATAATTTATTAAATAATATTCATACCATCCAATCCATTTGCTATGTGACAACTATCATATTATATAATAATATTTAAATATTATGGAATGTTCTTTAAAAATCGGTGTTATGTGTAAGGAAAGAAATAAAAGAAATTAAATTCATTAAAAAAATGTTACATAACATATCCTGGGTGTTACATTATACCATCAATAAATGGATTTGTACCCTTAATGTTTTTATCTCTGATACAAACATTTTAAGATAAATATATCTCATTCTATCGTTAGGTTCCCACATAACATTATCAAACTGGTGGTTGCATAAAAAAACCTTGAACAGGTGAGTTGTGTAGTTTCATAATTCTTTATATATTCAATTTTAAAAATCCACCAGTGTTTTATCATAATAAATAAATTTCTATAGATATATTACCATTGAATTTAGTAAATGTGTATGATATGGTATATACTCCCTCATGAAAGACACATATAACACATTATGATCTTGTGAGTGGTTTAATGGAAGCACCAACTGATAGGCAACCATACTAATATAAACTTGAATTTAAAATTGTGAAATATTTCTTATTCTTAAAATTTCTTTATATTATAATCATAATTTCCTCATTCATGTTGTTCTTTGAAAAATTTACACTTCATCTTATTCCTCAAAAAATGAAGAATAATTTTTCATGCCTAAAGAACTAAATTTAACATCTAAATGATTGGAATGGTATGCCATTCTTTAAATATATGGTTATCAAGAAATCTAAAATGGATATCAAATGTTATCCAATATAGAAAAATCATCATATGGTGGAATAATAAATTAATCTATAAAACCTTACCCAATGTTCCACTTATACCATTACATAAATGATTAAAATTATAAACGTTAAAAAATTAAAATATATAAAGAAGTTCACTAAATATCCCAAAATTCACTTAATATTAATCCCCTGAATATCAATAGTTTGTTATTAATTGTCACATGACAAATATGTAAATTCCATGGTCATACATTCACCCAAAGTAGGGTAATAACCAGAATTACCATAAAACATAAATGAAAACATTTTTACATCCACATTCCTTAAATAAAACCACATATTATTGAATATAATCTATGAATCTAAAAATTATGTAAAATCCATCAATGATAATATAAATCACTTTTCAAAAAAATGTTAATTTAGTAATGAGGTCAGTAATATAATTGAATATTCTTTATCCATATCCATCATTTATTTTTCTTGACACAATTCTCTCAAAATCTAGAACACATTAAGTGATTTCATTCCATTAGTCATGTGTTTTTCATAGAATATTACCTTTCCTATAAATCTATTTTCGAATTCAGTAGTACCGTTCAACATATTTATAGAAAATATTTATAAAAAACTCGAATTGAACAATCCTTATATATATTTCATGATCCATAAAACATTATTCCGGAATTGCAATATAGAATCATTTCAATAATTTAACTTCATTCATAAAACATTAACTAGGAAAAAATATATTATTCATTAATACATCTTTTCTAAAATATGAAATATGAATCATGTATTGAAATTCATCAAACTAATTTTATGCATGCTTCTTATGTTCTAAATAATAAATAGTATTGTATTGGATCATACCATTTATATATCATTCATATTCTCTTCATCATCTGCATTATCCCTATTACCCATTCAATGATGTTGATTTGATTCATAAGATTTTCCAGTAGGGCAATGATTTCTGTAATTCCCATTCATACCATATTTCAATAATTCGACCATCAGTGTTAATTTAGAGTTACGTTAACCAAATATTTAATTTTCAATTAGTAATTACAGACTTTGTGTATATCTTTTCCACAATCAGAACAAAATCTTATTCCTATGATATATTTACAATGGTGCTTAATAAAAAATTATCAACATATTTGGTATAAAATATTCTTTCCCCAATTGTATCCACCAACATATCTCTTAGTGGCCTATTTTCTTATCTGCATTGGTGAGTCCAATTTTTTGTTAAGGTTAATTATATCTATCATATATTTGGATAACTAATTAATAATTATCTCAATATTGTTAACTAAAGTCACCATCCCATTTGGTTTCCCATTAACACATTGTCTATCACATTCAATTTTATCCTAGTTCCACCTGGTTACTACAAATAAGTAAAACAAAATTCATTATGTGAGCAACAATGTACATTGTCCAAAGAAGCATTGTCATGAAAATAATTTATATTTAGAGTAAATAATGATGAAATATTCTCAATCGATGACACCATAGGCTTAAACTAGGAATTTCATTAACATTATTCAAATAGTTCATGATGGATCTAAAGTGTTTGTTAATTTACAATAAAAATAATTAGTACTGTCAAAATAAGTGGGTAGAAAGGCCCACTATCATTCAACATGTGTTAATCTATTCCATTTATATATTCCATTTTCAGCTTTATTTCCACAAGTTACATATCTAATTGATCAAAATACAATTGTAGTATTTATACATGGATATAATTTCATGGTAACAACTTACTCTATCCTTCACCAAAATGCTATGAATGTTTATTATATAATGGCTTTTCCTCGGAATTATCATTATATGTATCCTTAGGGTTCTAATTAATGATTTCTCATCTGAGAATCTATATATTTAATAAACAATGATAAGATACCAACTATAAAGGCTTGAAATTATAATTTATAAATATTACATCTTAATAGGAGATTATTATTAAAATATAAAAATAATCCACACTAGAATTGATTAGGTCTAGTGTAGTTGAAATCATGGACACAGAAACTATTAGTTCCTAAGTGATCTATGTCATCTCCCACTAAGATTTTTACAACGAGAACATTCTTATACATATCCTACATAATACAACCCTTTATATCATCGGGAAAGGAAATATAGGAATGGATGCCATCAGATTCTTAGTAAGGGTAAATAAAATAGATATTACTATAACATGACCATGAAGGTATGTGAACATGTAAACAAAATTTTAAAACCATAAATTAAATAACATATATCATAAATTTTAGTCATGGAATAATTCATGGTAGTTTATAATAAATTAATCACAATGGAATATATGAACATGATCTATGAGGGAAAAAATTGGAATACAATATAGATTTTTTGAATACACATAATCATAAAAAATATTGTGTCAATGATGTCCACTAGGTTAATCATAACATGTTAGGCTTGGGATAACCACCAATGCACCTACTCTGGGAATGGGGTAACCACTTGATTAAAATCATTTGAGTTTTGCATGACATATATTATACCCTATTTTTGGCCTTAGATAACCACCCATGTACCCTTTGAGCTCATCTAACAATAATCATTACCGAATTCATCGTATAAAAATATAGTTACCACAACTCACATAATACATACATTTTTGTGCTATAATATCATAAAACATTCATCATATCATAATCCATGAGATGAAATGGGTTTCATAAATATCTCATCAAATTATAAAATGGGATAATGAAATAGGTTGCATAAACATTTTATCCTCATAAACATAAACCATCCCCATAAATAATAAGAGTGGTATTTGTAGATTATATCCTCAATAAATCATAAATAACAGATAAGGATGCAATCATAGAAGGAAAGTAACTTTGAAGGATCACATGGAAAATTACTTGAGAAAAGTTTCCATTCCATGATGAAAAGGAATTTTTAAATCATAAAAAAATTTAAATGATTGTTTTCGAAAAAACAATGGTATCTTATGAAATAAACCTTTGATTTTTTTAATAAAATTTGGATAATAACATTTCATTGAAAATAACATTTTTAAAACTATAAATTCTTAAATAATTGAAATTGTTTCATTTAAAAATACAAGTTGGAACTTATAGTAGATATTTAATAATAATTATCTGTTATGATAATGAAAAATATTGTTCATGTAATAGAACAAAAATAGATTCCTTTAAAATTTTTGGTAAAATAAAAACAATCCATATTTGAAAAACCAAATGATAATTTACATTGAAAATATTGAAAAATTAAAAAATGGTAAAAATGAAATTAATAGATCCATTTTATAATGTGAAATGATTTTTTGAAACTTTTTTAGAAAAAATTTGATATGAATGAAAATGGGGTTTTGATAGAAGAAAGAAATAAGGATGATTTAATACAAAAATATTCATTTGGAACCATTATTATTTAACGATATGAAAATGAAGGAAAAAAGTATTTATTAAAAAATATTAGGGGAAGAAACTCATGAGTTTCATGATAGATATATCATAAGATTATTCATCATAACCACATACATAAATAATCTCGATAAATGCTGAGATTGTATTGTAAAACCCATACAAAATTTGTTAAATTGACTCATAATTAAAATGAAATAATAAAATTAAATGAAACATATAATATCATGAGAAAAATAAAATCCATTCTATTAAGTGTCAAATGACTTTTATATACACCTTATAAAACAAGATAGGTGTATAAGATAATATATCTCCCAAAGAAGAAATATTTATACAAAAATCTTCTACCTTATGTATGGAACTACTTCATAAATGATCATAACTCCTGTTTAATAAAAAAAATTTGATATAAATATATTAAATGGAAATATTTATATATACCATATAATATATTATTTAATTATCCTTTAATTACCCATTTTAATGTAATTCAATGTTAAAATCGTGTTTTGTGAAATAACTAGTTTTTTTTTTCTTATATGTTTTGAATTTTTTATTCATACCTCTTAATCTGATCATATTTCAATCATATTCAAAATTATAACCATTAAATAATTATAATATATAATAACTATATATTAATTTATATTAGTTAATTGTATTTAGATATAGAAAAGTAAATGCACCTTTCATGGAGACAGAAGGTTCTAGGTATGCATAAATATTTTTTGCATTTTACAAATGATTTAATCATAATAAAGTTATATAATATATAAACATTATATAATAAATAACTTTTAATATATATCATATATATTTATTCAATATTATATTTTTTTCATTAATAAAAATCATTAGTTAAAAAAGAATCACATCCGTTTGTGACCCAGTAGTCTGCTATACACATGAACAAAGTTATCGCATGCCCCACATACTTTAAAGCATGATGATTTATGTTATATAATTATAAAAAAATATAATTATGTTAAAAATATCCTATATATTAATTTAATATATTTATATTAACATTAATGTAAAAAAAATAAATGAAAAACACATCCGATCAGTTCATGAGGCAATAATCTACCATACAAACAATAGACATTATTGTTGTCCAATGATTTAGAATATAAGAAGGTATATGAGTTATTATAATTAAAAAGGAATAATAATATCATAACTTTAATATATAAAAATGTTATAAATCATTATATCCATCATTGATATGTGGTGATGGAAAATAAATAACATCGGATCACAAGGAAGTATTCCACCACACATAGAAATGAATATTTTGTATCCAATTAGGTAGAAGATGAGATTGATTTACTTTATGAAACTAAAATAACAAAATATATTTATATTTTAGATAGATGTGTTATTATATCTTCATAATTTAATTATATTTTATGGAATATTATGATAATATTAAATATTCTCATTTATGAAGAATATATATTCTTCAAACAAATTCCTTTTATAAGAACCAAAAGACTTCTTAGGATAGATTTATGAAAAAATTAAAGATATAAGTAGTGGGAAGGGAATTATGAAAGATATTATTTCATTTATTTTCCTTGTAAAAATATTTTTAGGTGTGAAATTATAGGAGAGGGGTGTCATGTTTTATGTTATTTGAGTTGCACAATTGAGATTTTATAAATGAATATGGCGACCCCACAATTTTTACATGCTATAAGGCTAAAAATGGGTCATTATTGAAGCATATAGGTGATAAATCAGAAATATCAGAATGAAATATAATTTAATAAAAATTTTAGTAAATTCACCTTTATCTTTTGACTTTAACCCATGGTTAATTTGTTTCTACCTTAACAACAAGGATTAATTATCATTATTTTCACTAAAATTATGGTCAAAATATTATTAATTTATTTTATAATATGAACTATTCAGAATAAAAATATATATTCTATTTTTAAAAATTCTTCTGACACAAGTGGAATGTTTGAAATTAAAATTAATCATACGTACACGATGAAAAAAATGTTTTACAAATAAAAAATATTCAAAAGTTTAAAAAAATAATTTAAATAATATAAACGAAATTGATATTAATAAAATAAATTTTATTAGTATATATATAATTTTATTATTATTTATTTTATAACCGTATTAATTAAAATTTTATCTTTTACATGAATTGATTTTTTATGCACTTTTTAATTAGAACCACTATTCTTCACCATTCACTAAAAAATTATCTTTTTAGAATATTTTCAAAAATTCACTATTAGATAATATTCAAATTATTATTTAAAAATTGAGTGTTATTTTTTAAAATAAATTTCATTATACATTCATATGTTAGTTTTATAATATATTCACTAAATGCGACAAAATTTCTTTTTTAGAAAAATACAGTATTAAGTCATACAATTAGATTTATTCTGACATCATGACTAGAAAATAAATAAGAATAATTTTAAATACCATATTGGAATAAATAATTAATTAATTTTAATAAAATTATTTACCATAATTTATTTAGTTCATTTATTAGGATGAAACATGTTTGTGTACATAAAAATATTATTTTAGAACAATATTACATTTCATGAAAAATTGTTATTTTATTTAATATTAAGTTGACATAAAAGAAATAATTTATATATTTATATGTATAAAACATATATTTTAATAATTTTATTAATCTTATTCATATGTACCACAAAAATTTCAAAAATATAACTATTATATAATTTATTAATATTGTAATAGTATGTATAGTTTCGTTAAAATTGAATGTTCCACGTATCAAAAGAAATCAAAAGAAATTAAATTTATTTTTAACAATATTTTAATAACATCATTGGGTTTTAAAAATCCCCTCACGGATATAGAATATTTTCCCCCGGTAATATACTAACAACTCTATTATTGCATCTACCTTTTAATTTATTCAACTTGGTTATCACACTATGAGATGAAATTAAGCTCCCATGACTTCAATAATCAAGATAGTAATCTACTCTCACCACACACATAGGAGACATTCCTAATATAATTTTACACAAGTAATACCCACCTAGTAAACTCATGTTACTAGGGAAGAGTAGTATAATGTACCTTTTAATAATTACCCCAAAGGTTGTGAGGCATCTGAAGGTTTTGTGTGAATAATCCATAATCCAATCATCTCATGTTCTTCAAACATCCATGCTCAAAATTTTGGTTAAGACAACTAAATCATTGTATATGATATTTGAAAATTTAATTTCAAGGAATTAATACCCCTATAGGGTCATATTATCAATAAAAAAAATATCAACAAGTCATTAGCCCTTAGTTTCCATGGAATGAACCAAAGTCCAATAGATCACCAGCCCTTTGGTATTTATGTTCTATTCATGGTAATTTACATAAAATAGTACATTTAATTATTGCCATTATGGGTGCATGTTTTATATAAAACATATTTCATAATATACTGGTAATTTTTTTTAATTATGACCTTTCCATTGGTTATTTAATTTTCATTTTTCGATCATTGATTTTTATATTGTTGCTGGTACTCTATGGGGTTTCATAGGTGTGCCTTGAGATATTGGTGGGGTGTGTACATGAACCTATTAGTTAAAAATATTTATGTGGTCCATTTAATGGTAGGTGAGAGCTATTAGCTAGATTGTGGTCCTGGAAGTTCCTATTATATTGTGTTGTAGCCACCATCACGGTATTGGGCTATGTAGTGGCTACTGCACTACTAGAGGGATGGTAGTATATCTAGAATCAAAAATTAGTGATGGTATACTTATTATTATTATTTAAAAACCAAATTTTATTTCATAATCTTTCTACATTGACCTTAAAAATATTCAAATTAATTTAAAGACTACCCTTGTATGTATTGGATACTCTAAAATGAATCCTTGGAAGATCAAACTATCAATCAATGTCATGATCTTCCCATGGTATGTGATGCTCTGTTTTGATATTGTATCCTATTAATATTTATATTACTCTTGAATTAAGGCTTTTAACACATTGAAAATCTATTTTATCTTGTCATTTAATTTTATTCCAAAAATATCATTCATAGAACATGGGTTTTTCATCAGATCAAAAATACTCTTTGGGTGATATTATAGAAATGTGATGGTAATTGGTTCCTATTTTTATTTTTAAAGAAAATTATAATTTAAATATTCATGATTTTTTAGGGTTTAGGGACATTCCTCAGATCATATAGTCCCCATCTCATCCTAGATTTTAGTTTCCGCACATGTTCCATTATTCAACATGTGTGAAGGAATGTGGTTTCATCAAAATAAATTATTATATAAAACCATTTTCCCCTTTGAATTGATTTCTAAATTGGTTTAGTATAATGATCATTTTATTTAAAATATGTCGATTTTGGGGATGTTTATAAAAATTTAAATTTTTCCAATATAAATTTATATGAAAATAGTTTTGAATCATGTTTTATAAATTTTCAATGATGAAATTATCTTTTGAATGTCACTAATATAGAAAGAACATATTTTATAATCATTGAGGTATGGATCCTTCATTAGGGATACATTATTATTCCCTTGTATTTTTTATATTACTATAATGTGTGAAATGGGTGGCCAAATTTGTAGTAGAGATCCACTCATCAGAGGGAATACTTACACCATTGGTATATTTTTATTAAGTAATATGCACACAAGGTGTCATATTGATCATGGTAATTATATGAGAAACTTCACTCTATATGACATAAAATTACTAGAGGGAATATTTTACAATTATTAAACATGAAATATATATTTGAAATGGACATTGAAATTCATTAAAAACCATTTTGTCTAGAAATATTTAAATGTATTGGAAATGGTGATTCATAATTTTTATATTAAATTATATAAAACTTTCTCACTCATGTTTTATTTATTTACCTGATCATAAATGTTTTTATCCAAAATTCTACAATTTAACAATATAGTTATATCCTACATGGATTGTTTTCCTCTCACCATGAATACATCATTAGGTGTATATAGATCATATTTTTTCTAACATACAAAATAGAATTATTCCGTCATGGATATATGTTTTTTTCATTAGTTGGGTGCGAGATTATAGCGGTGATTTTCTATCACATGAAGATGGGTTTCAATGGTACTTGTTTATTGGTTTGTCGTTTTGGTTTATGAGCACCTCTTTCTTCTTTCTTTTTAACTTTTCTCTTTTTGTTCTTGTATTTTAATACTAAAATTAATCCCAATACTGTAATTTTGGTCTATGTTTTTATTTAGAAAAATCATTCCTAAATGTCTTTCTTTATAACCATGGGATTTTGACCAGCCCAAAGTGATCATAAACTCCTTTCAATCCTTGTAATGGCTGGCTTGGGTTTTAGGTTGTTAGGTAACCCCTATTGGTTCTAGGGAAACTTGTATTAAGGGAGGTTTTTTTCATTGTTGGTATTCACATTGGGATCTCTAGGAAGACATGATAATTGAATGTTTTGATTTTAGGTGTATAATTGGAGTGAGGTTTAAGCCATATCTCATAGTGATGAGCATTAAGTTAAAATTGGCGGTTACGAAATGTGTCTTTTGGGATTATTAGTGTTTTGAAACTTGAATTTATTTTCTCTAAATATCTTTATAGTTCTGGTTTAATACTATTATTTTATTTTTGGAATTGATTCACGGATATCATATTCTTATATCTTTTTGTTTGATGATGTGATGTAACATTCCCCCATGAAGACTTATAGTGAATCCTCAAGAGGGTTCTACTGATGAAAAACAACAGGTAAACCATAAAGTTGAACAAAATGGCATTGAATTAGTTGCATCCTTAATCAGAAATATCAACGACGATATGAAAGTTGCCTCAGTTAATTATAGATAATAAAAAAATCAAAGTCATTAGGATAGGGATATAGAAGAAGTGTTTTTACCATAAAACACTATGTTTTATTGAAAGGACCAATTTGAACTGTAAGGGTGGGAGGGGGGACTCAGAGAGATTTTTTGTTGTTATAATATCTTATGTATTATGAAAAACATTAACCTACTTTTTATGTGTTATAATGTTGTTAAAAAAGAATCCCGAAAAATTAGTTTGAACCAAAGTACATACAAGGTTAAATTGTCAAAAAGAGAGTCTAGTCCTTGTAATGGTATGGAAAATATCCAATACCGCAAAATCCACTAGAGGGAAACAATTTTTTGTGGTTAAAACAAGCAAAAAATATCCTTAAATTTTAATTTTATTTTATTAAAAATATCGTACATGTTATTTTCATAATGAAAAATATTTTATAATAAATTTCATAATATCATTATAAATGATTATGAATAGGCTCAGGATGGTGTCACTGTGATTCATTCTAAACATAATTTATTTCTCTCTTTACAAAAATAGTTCTACTTATTTAACATTACTACCCAATAACCATAAGAAATATTCTTATTGGATATTATTATGTAATAGAATTCCATTCCTAGATCATCCTTTTTTTTCTCTCCTTTTTTTCTATCTGTAAATTTCTCTAGTTACACCATACTTTAAATTTTCCCATATGATTCAACTTATTATAAATTTTTTAGTGATTATTTATTTTGATAATATTGATTGAAATAATTTTGACCGAAACTGACTTCTTCTTATTTTTCATGTTCTTCAACTAAGAGATACATTCTTTGGAATCATTACTTATTGAATTCTTGATATAAATTTTCATCTAGTATCTCGGTTTGAAACCAATCCTCCCTGACTTGAATTTTTTCAAGTGTGAATAGTAAAAACTAGACATTATACATTAACCTACTTATAGAAGCACAAAATAGAAAAAGGAAGGATTACAAATTTTCATTCCACTTAATAAAAAAAGAAATTCACATATCCCACTCTATAAATTTTGAAAAGTCACGTATTTAAAACCTTCCTTCATAATCAAAATGATTCATCGATGTTACACCCATGATATTTGGAACATTGAATTCTTATTATATTATTGTCACTATTGATATCTTTTGAATATTGCCTAAAGAAATTTACACCACAAAACATCATCCAAAAATAACGGTACAAATTTTCACTTAGTTTATTCAAAAACATTCAACCGAAATGTTCATCCATAATTTCTACTTTTTTCATCTGTAATTGTTAGTTTCAATTATTTTTCTAAAATTTTCTTCTTAATTTTAAAATTTGGTCATCCAAAATTTTTCATCATAAATGTTCATCTAAAAGATCCACTATTTTCATCAAAATAAATTCATCTTAAATTTTCTCATTAAATTTCAACTTTATTCAATTGAAAATGTTCATATGAAATTTTCAATGAAAAAATTCAATTTTTCCAATAGAAAATAATTCTATAAAATGTACTTATGATTTTAATTTTTGTTGTGATTTTTTTTTCATATTTTTAATCTTAGTCATTTATCATGTTTCATCTAGACTTGAAAAATATAAATATAAACATCATACTACTGTAAATTTCAATCTATATAAAATTTAAAATGAACATTATTTATCCAAAATCAATCTAACATTGTAAACAAGAAAAACATTATCCCCCTTTCGATCAATCACATAGATCATGAAATTTTGTAACTCAAGATGTTCAAAATTTTCAAGAAAGGAAACCACCATCAATTTTTATTATCACCACCTTAAATATCTAATAACCTTCTACTTAGAATATTTCCAAGGAAACATGATCCTATCATTTTCAAATTCATATGGAAACCCAATACCATCATTTTCACTTAATTTGTGAAACTCAATCTTACAGTTTTCACATTATTAATAATATTTCATCTAATAATTCACAAAATATTATGAAATTTTCATCTATTCATTTTCATTTTGTTTTGGAAATTTCATCCAATTTTCCCCCCTTCTCAAGACTAGTTCAACTGATCATTCAAACATTAAAAATAAATGTATATACGATCTTATTATCCTTCTTATGAAAATTATGTCCCATAATATAGTGATTTTTACGAAAAGTGTATCTAAATATTTTAACCATCTTGTTTTATTTTCTATAAAACATTAATAACTTCTGTGACTTTTTTACCTGAAAAACCCCACCCATTTCCTATAATTTTTTTTCAAAAACTCTAACCACACTTATTTAATGTATGTTACAGTAGCTTAAAAAATCATATTCACCCAACTTGCCCCAATAATCTACCCCTATATATTTTATTTTCAACCAAGAAAAATAAATCACTGAAACATTATAATACATGCTATGAATTAGTTACCAAAAATTTCTATGTCAATGTGGGAAATATAATTATATGGATAAATATTCAATTAATATAAAATCAATGATTCCTATTGGCAGTGACTATATAAGATTATTCATACACAATTTTTAATAAAAATTTATTTAACACTTCCTTAGACATTTCTCCACAATCCAAGATCATTCCAAACAATTTCTCTTTGTCCAATAAGAACAAATTTCCCATTCATTCTCATTATTTCAAAGTACAAACATTTCACATAGGATGAAATCATATCCTAAAAATTTTAAAAACAACCTCAAAATATATTCCATCCTTAAAAGTTTTAATCACATACCAATGTATTGATTTATGTTATATCATTTTCCCCCTTGACAACACTGTTCAATGACAAGATGAGATATGGGATACAAATCACATACCATATCAATAATGGGAGGGTGTTTGTACACCCTTGTTCAATAAAATCATAAAAAATGTTTCTTTATGCAGCACATTAGTGAAAATATTATAAACTACTTCCATTATAGAAAAAAATATATTCTATTAAATATTTTCAATATGTTCTATGATGAAGTAAATTATTTATTAATATTAATGAAAACCTATTTTTTCCTTATAATATATTTAAAAATAAATGGAAATATTTTTAGACACATGCGCTGAGATAGTGTGCAATTTCGAGGATTGTTATTACTAGAATTGTTGTTATTAAATATTAAATATATTTTATACGGACCATCAAAGATCCAATTTCTGGCCACAGGACGGTCATATTCGAGGAAAATATGATTCTACATTGTTTTTACCTGAACATGAGTTGTGATTCATTTTTCAAGACAAGGATCTATGACGCATGGACATATATGATTTTTTGGAAAAAACTAGACTACACACCATGTAGTTCAGATAAAAAAAATGGTGTGCTCCTCAGAAATCTGCAGTGAGTGGGTTTCAGCGAGATTATAAGTTTCACACACAATGTGACATCCCCCACATGCCTTGTGATTCAGTTTTGGATACCTAGTATGTATTCATGGAGTTTAAAAAAAGAACATGGACAAACACATGGCCATTGTACATAGTCATGAACAAGGAACACATACACTACCAAGGAATACAGACATGGAAAGGGGGAAGGTGCTGGATCTAGGGTGGATGAAGCATGTCATGTAGTCACCTTACATGTTATAAAGAGATACAATGTTAGATTTACATGTACTGAAATGTACATGGATAGGTATATGAGTAGGATCACACAAAATTTGGGTCCCCTTAAACATTGTGTACCCATATATCCTTTTAAGGAAACATTTCCATATTGTATCTCCTTCATTTGGAGTAATATTTTTTCCCTTGAGTAGCCTATCCATAGTGTTTTTCTACATATAATGTCATGGTATACATCATAGTGTCATTTCAGATATTATGAAACATGTTTCATGAATGGAACTTCTTTAGGTTTAATTTGATGATGTGAGTGATTTGAAAGTATCATCTAAGAGACTAAAGTAGAACCCTCTAACTAGACAGGGTATGAGTCCTCTGTCGACCACTATAATTGAACACTCTTTATAGAATTTGTGTGGGTCCCCAATTGACCTCTAGAGTGTCTCCCACTTTATATAAATTTTATGGGTCCTTTATAGAGCACAATTGTTGAAACCTCTTACTGGGTTGGGTATAGTTTCCTTATCTTTAATGTAAGTGACACCCTCCTATAATATTGGGGAATGGGTCATTGACTACTGAAGTGGAACCCTCTTTATGGGAAGGGCATGTGTTCTCTATATCTTATCAGAGTGGACCCTCCTGTGATATCAAGGAATGTATCATCAACCATTAGATTTAAACCCTCATACGGTATCAATGTATGGGTCGTTGATCATTGGAATGGAACCCTCTTATTGGGAAGGGAATGGTTTCTCTATATTCTATTAGAGTGGCACCCTCATACAGGGATATGTATGGGTCCTCTATCTTCAATCAAAGTGGAACCCTCCGATAGAGTTAGGAAACAATTCCTCTATATATTGAGTGTCACCCTTCAATTATACATAGACTTGGGTACACTAAAAATATTTTTTAGTCTCTTGATAGTTTGGACCAATTGAGAGTTGTTTCATGGATTAGATGTTTCTTTGGATAGACTTGCATGATGCAGTTAATCCTAGATGGGCCCTTTGGAAATGATGAAACTCATTCATGGGCTATGCTATGAGATGGAGATCCCTTATCAATATCATTTGGGTAACTTATATATATATATATATATATCTGTGTGTGTCTATGTGTGTCAGTGTTGTTGTATTTTTGTTTCTCTTGTGATTCTGGTCGGTCCATCTAATCCTACTATGTCGCTTTATGGTCCCCCAACACATTTCAGGGTCTTCTACTGGATATGTTTAGATTCACCCACGTATAAAATTTTCACTCGGATTTATTGTCCTATGTAGATGTAGTATAGGTCGTAGATGATGAAATAGGTTCTTTGGGATACCCTAGTGTAATAGACCATGCATAGTGATGGGGAGTGAAGATATGGAGTAGGGATATCATAGCACATTACACTTCTAGTTTTTCAGGTTTGTACATCTATGTGTTTTGTCTTGTAATTTTCACTTTTTCCTTCCATTTTATACTCTCTCACTCTTTTACATGCGAGAGTTATTACATATATGGTTTATTATTTAGATGATTCATCTATTTTTAATATTTATGTCTACTTATTCATGTTCATGGTCAAGTTTGTGAGAATAAGTAAATTAGGCAAAGGCCTCCCATACTAGATATGACTTCTACACATATCTCCTTCCCCTAGCCTATGGAGGTGGGTTTTGGGTGGATTTGATTAAAGCTCAATTGGGCCATGTCATGAATGAATTGTATAATAGTTGATTATTCCATGGTATAAAGATTGGTTTCGTACCCTTACGATGATTTGGCTGTGATATTTGGAAATATTGTAAAGGATTTTTGAGATCAGATTTTAGGATAGGGAATGAATTGTTTATATGATGGTCCACATATCCAATCAACATGACTCTTAATACCTACTTTCCAATATTTAATATAGAGTAATTGGTTGTAGGGTTCAAAGAAACATACATCACATAAGAATGATCATAATGAGTATCCTTCTTGAGTTACATTCACACACGCACACACACACGTAGATATATATATATATATATATATTTGATCATCTGACCAGGTTACATTTTGATTAAATTTTCTAGATGCCTCTGTTAAGATATATAGTTATGTAAATGATTCCCGATCTTGATGATGATTTGATGAAGGAAGAGGCCTCGTTTAAGGGTTCAACTGATGATATTCACTATGTAGGTGGATAGGTATAAGAACCCCAATATGGCGAGTAGAATATCATACCAATAGAGGAGAATGAGGTTGTGTGTAGGCTTAGTTAACACTTCTTGTTCCAACACTAGAGGTCACTGATGATTCACGGTGAGCCCAATACCATGGAAAAAAAGTATAGGATAGAGTTAGTGATCCTTTTTATTAGGTTTATCTAGAAACTAAAATATTAGTTAGTTGTACTGGCATCCTTGATTATCCACAAAGAAGATTGGTACTAGTGGAGTCTAGTTGCACTGATACATGAGGAGTCAATAGTATAATAGACCGACATCCAAATCAGGTTCTATGAGGATCACTACCCCTCAAGCCAGTGCTCAATATAGATTAAGGAGATTATAAAGCTTCATCAAGGTTAGATGATAGTGGCTAATTATATTGCATGTTTCCCATACCTTACGAGGCACTCACTCTACCTAATTCGGGATGGATACTTTTGGGAAAAGAATATTGAGAGGGGTCTTCAAGAGATATTTTTTTCATTGTAGTTCCCTTGTGCATCTCCACATATGTTGGGGGTGATGGATCTGGAACTGGTGATTGAAATATTCATGTATGATGGAAACTATGATGTTGGTTCTAGTAGTGGGCCTTATAGGGCTGAGTCACAGGAACTAGCGTGTAGGCACCAGTGGATAGGATCCCAGCACATGAGATCATACCAGGATTCAACATGGTTACATGTATATGGATATTTTCGAAGAATAGATCATCCCAAATTTGGTATGTACTATGAATATGATGGGGTGGTCTCATGGAATTTTATTCCTTTTCCTTCATGCTGGGGAGAGAATATAACTAGATGATGTACCACCATAATAGAGGTAGTTCCATGATCACTAATATCCCTTATGAAGTCATGGTGGCCCCTAAAGAGGATGCACTTGAAAAGTAGTGGGTGGGGATCTGGGAGGAGGAGAATTTGGTGGTGGGATGCTTTATGAGTTACTTCCACCACCCCCACCATGCAGACAATGTTAGTGTTATGGAGTTGGCAGGTGGTGATGGAAATAGATATTGGCTTTTTATTCATATATATTTGGGGAATATGACATGACTAAATATATTATATGTGATCAATATTCTCTTTCTTCATTACATGTAGACACAACTATGATTCATTCCCTCGTATCATTACTTCTAGTGAAAGATAGGGATCTACCCTTTGAGGGTGTTTGCCATCATATTTTTCTTGATGTTTCTATGGGGAATGTTTATTCTGTGTATTTTATCTACCAAAACTGTGAACTTTCACATGGTGGAGAGTGTTTCCAATGGGATATTCATGAAATCATCAAGAAACCTTATGGAATCATATTGGGTATGGATTATTTGTCCATGGACTGAGCCCATATTTACTTTTAAAAAATATGATTCAGTTGTGTTTGCACTGATGGAAAGAGATTCTCTTTCATTGGGGAAATAGATATCATAGCGAGATGATTGGGGTTTTCAAGTATGACGTATCATCCAATTTCCCATCAATTGGTGAGAGTATCCTTTGCTGATGTAATATCTTCAAGGATATAGATTTCTTTTTTCATGGCGGTTTTGTAGATGTATTCCCTTAGGGAATTCTAGGACTACCTATAAGGAATCATATTGAGTTTTTAATTAAATTTAATAGAGGTACCACCAAAATATCTTCGGAGGCATATCAGATAGCCACTACTAAGAAATGAAGATATTGAATCTATTAGAGGACCTTAGAGAGAAGGTTTTTGTTAGACTAGGTGTGTCCCACTAAGAGTCTATTGTGTGGTTGTTCAAAATGCAGGATGGGAACATACATCTTTGCATTCATTATCATCACATTAACTAGGTCATGATAAAGATTAATAGCCCCATCTTGAAAATTAACAACCTCATTTATTAGTTACAAGGTGAAAAATGGTTCATGATGATCGATCTCACATCCAGTTAAAACTATTCGAGAGTTCAAGAGGATGATATTATGAAGCATGAACTCTGATGTCACTTGAAACACTATGAGTTCATAGTGAGTCCCTTCAGTGTGAAAAATTTTCCCTATATGTCTATAGATTTTAGAAACTAAAATTTGCATCCATACAATGAATTTTTTTTGTTTTATTCATTGAAAAAAACTCATATAACCTTAATTAGAGGGGAATCATATTGTGCACTTGAGGATGGTCATTGATTTTCATCAGGAGCACCATCTTCATAGTATGTTCTGGAAGTTTCAATTTTTTATCCATTAGATTAACATTCGGGGAATTTTATTTTAGAGCATGTATTAGATATCGACCTGGTGAATATCGATGCAGTGCTTCCTTTGGATCCAACCAAGATTGGGTCACAGGTGCATAATTTTTGTGTCTTGGGGTTTTGCCGCAAGAGGTTCTCCAGAACTCCCGAATATGGGTTAAGGAATTTGAGACTACAATATGAGGGTGTGAATTACATAATGTATTGTAATTCCTTAGGTGCTTGGACCCGATATGTGTTAATGCAGAGACATGTAGTTATCTCATATGGGTTAAGGAATTTGAGACCACATGATCAGAACTGCAAGAATCATAACCTAGAGATTTCAATGGTAGTCTTCAATAATAAAATTTAGAGGCACTTTATTCTAGGATAGATATTAGTTTTTTACATAGACCATCAGAGCCTCTGGTATGGGTTCAAGAAGATATATATGAACCTGAGGTAGATCCATTGGTTTTAGTTCTTTCCGGAATATGTCTTTGATATACATTATAATCCAAGGAAGGTAAACATGGTGGTCTATTCCATTAAATGGTTGTCCTATACTTGTTTGGTGATGGAGGCATCAGAGCTATTGGATTCTATAAAGAAAACCATAGATGAGGATGCTGGTGTATATTTTCTTCCATCGATGGTTTGGACTCATCTAACCCTCTAACATGAGTGGGAGTCCCTATTGGGAGACATAAACAATGAGTTCTAATGTGAAATTATATCCTCATAAGATTCTCTAGAAGAATTTTCTGATGGAAGGAATCACATAATCCGTTTTCAGGGATGGATGGTGGCCCCATTCACAATGTGAGAGGAGAATACAAAGGGTATTTACACATCTCCTTTGGATATACTTATCATTGTGAGGAATATGTAATAATAAATTCATAGGTAGTTTTTTTGTGATAACATCAGATGGATCCTAGATGAGTTCGTCTCTCACAGTCTGACATATCAGCTAGTGAAGGCTTTGAACTAGATTCTAATAGGGTTTTTATATCCTCTTTATATTTTAGAGTAGAAATGATATTCTATATCCATGGAAGTTATGATAGGGACTCCATGAGTAGTGAGAGTATATGACATTATCGGTGTGATAATAGACAGACTCATGATGTTATCACACTTATTTGATATGATGGAGCAATGTTCGATGGAGTGTTTGGGGATGTTGTACATATTGAAGATAATTAACATTTATTGGTTGCCCTTAATTATTCCATCCAATCATGATGTGTGGTTGACATCATGGTTGTGGAGAGGCCTATAAGAGGCATTTGGAACCCATATGATGATGTGTACAACCATTCAACAATAAAAAGATTTGGATACTGAGCACATCATCTAGGTACTAGGGGATATGATGAGGGATTTTGTTTTAGACATCAGTCTGTGGTTGGAGGATCACCTAAATTTGGATTTTTTTCATTTAATAATAGATACAACACTATAATATTTATATAAACCATTAATGTCCCTATACGGGAGACCCTATAGCCCACCCTTATGCTCTAATGAGATTGGTGATGAATCTCTTTTGGGAAAGTGATTGTTCAGGAGATGATGGGGAAGGTCCAGGTCATCTTCAAGGGGATCGGGAGTACTAAGGTGAAGCATAATTCTTATGCATGTCATTTTCTTAGGCCCTGGCATTTCAATAAGGGAGAGCACATTTTTTAGAGTCTACCCATGACCATGATTAAAGATATTTGGTTGGGGGGGATCTATCCATAAGGTTCATCAAGACATTAAAGATATTTTAAACGGTTATTGATGTTTCAAATGACAACATCCAACAACAACTATTGGAATAGTTTAATGGCATCATCCATGTGTTCTAGGTGAGTAGGTGTATTCATGACCGCAGACAATACACTAACATGGGTGAGAGAGAAATTCTGGAGGGAGTGAAATTTGTGGAATTCCTAGTGGATATTGAAGATCAACATGATAATACTCTATGTGGATGAGCCATTCCTTTGGATCATGTGTTGTGAAAACATAAGAACATTCTTGAGGGCTCTAGGGAGTGGGAGATCCAGATGTGGGCTCTGTATCCCTATATTTTTATTAGTTTTACATATTTAGGTTGAAAATCTTGAATTATGGTATAATTTAGTAACCCATTTTTTTCCTTATATGACATTGAAGTGTATTTGGAAATATTTTTAGAGTCATGTGATGAGATGAAATGAGATTCTATGGCCCGATGTTCCTTGAATTAATGATATAAAAATTTAAAAAAAAATTATATCATACCCACACAGTTCCTTAAATAAAATGAGACTTATCTTAAATAGAGTCTTAAATATAAAATTTGAATCCACTTTCAAATATACAACATGAGTTTTACCATAGGTGCAACATAACAGGGGTTGGTGTGGAATGTTCATATAAAATGACTATATGAGATAAGTTCAATGGATTAAAAAATAATTGTTTTAATTAATTCCTTAGATGACCTAAATAGAAATTATCTATAAATTTAATATTATGGAGGATATCCAAGGTTAGATTCATAACCCTAGGACTGTTGAGATGATATTTCTTCTATTCTCCAATAGAGAATCATGTTCAACCGACAATGAGCCTCCACTAGAGAGGGCATTATTCATAAACAAATGATCCATACTTGAGTTAGTACTATTCATTTTTTAATTTTCCCCATATCATTAAAATATTGATCATTGTAAATTCTTTAAAATTGATATTCATTTATTATAGACCTTTAGGTGAAACTATCTATCAGTTTAATATTTTTTACAATTGATTCCGTTGATTTCACCCCAAATATCCCAAAAGGTATCCCTTTATGAGGAATTTTTTGTAAACTATTTTCCAAGTTATTTGGTGGGATTTTACCCATAATGTTATTTGTATTCTTCATCATTGGACTACTAGAGAATAGTATACTATTGCCATGAAGGTCGAGCTCAATTTAACCAATATATTTTCATGAGATTCTCATGAAGTTGATAGTTTTTCAATCTATAGATGAATGGGAAAGAATTATGAGATGGGGTGATCATTTTATAAATATAGGATCTGAGTAAATGAAGGATATAGAACTGGAGAAGTGTGATACAAGTAGGATATATATATGGGCCATAATTGATTTTATTTACAACAAATGGAGGGCCGAAATCAATGAAAATAGGCTTCCCATTTGTTTTCAGGTGAACCTGATTTGTGATTCCATATTGTAGGAGTGAAAGAGTGATGCACAGAAACATATCTATTTCATTGAATAACTTTACTAAATGTGGTGTAGTTCTGAATAAAACACCATAGGTTCCCCAAGAATCCATGATATTAGGATTTTTGTGAGATTATTAGTATCACACAATCTATGGACCCCAAACACTCAATTTGAACTAGTTCTATAGACCTGATATTGAATATGGTTTATGTGGAAATGGGAAAAACCAGGAACATGGCCTGGGTACATAGACACATGTAATGTAGAAAAAAACAACCAAGGTACACAAACATGTCCAGGGGACACAATTAGGACCCTGGGCAACTGAGTTATGTCATGTAATCCCCTTACACATCATGTAGGTTTGCATGGGTAGAGTTTCAAGCACATGAAGGGGAAAATATACACATAAGAGTTTGATATAATGTTGTGTGGATCCCCTTACACATTGTGTAACCGTAATTCCTTTTGATCACACATCCACATCTCATATCTCCTTTGTTTGGACCTATATTTTGGTATCTGAGTAGCATATCATGAGTGTTTTCCTACACAAAATATGATAATATAATTTTTTTGTTTTCATTGTGATATGATTATTGATGTTATGAGAATGAAACTTTATTAATTGGTATTCATCTATGGTATGATCAGGTTGGATCAGTAAAGAGCATAGAGAAGAACCATCATATTAGGTAGGGAGTGTGTCCTCCATCGATCTCTAATGTGAAATAATCCAAATGGTCATGGAATTGGTCCTCTATCATCCATTAGAGTGGAATACTCCTACCAGGTACTTTATGGGTCTTGTATTTTCTATTCTTGTTGAACAATCCTATGGTGTCATGGTATGGGTCCTCGACTGCTAGAGTGTCACCCTCGTGATAGGATGGGTATGTGCCTATATATGTTATCCAAGTGGGACCATACTACAGTATCAGGGTTTTGTTAATTGACCATTAGAGTGGAACCCTCCAACAATATCATGTTATGGGTCCTCAACCATTAGACTCGAACCTCTAACAAGTCAGGTCATGTGTCCTCTATCTGCTATTCAAGTTGCACCCTTCTATTTAGTAGTGAATGTTTCCTCTATCCGCTATTAGAGTCACACACCCTTATTAATTTTGGGTATGGTTCCCTTATCTATTGAATATCAAAATCATTTTTTCTAGTTAATTGTATCGCTACAAATATATTGTTCCCCACGACTGTATGGATTAATAGTGAAGAGTGTCTTGGCCTGGATGTTTCTTCTAGAAGACATGTAAGATGTTATGCATCCTTGATGTACCATTTGGAACTATTTTCCCTCTTTTATTGGGATGAGATATGATATAGATATCAAGTTTCTCTCTCATTCAAGTTTCGTTTATGTATATATATATATATGTCATTGAATTTTTGTTACTCTAGTGATTTGGTTTCAACATTCTATAACAATCGAATCTCTTACCGCCACCCCTTCAGATTTCATGGTGTCCTATTGGGTATGATTATACTCACCCCTCTATGGAATTTTCCATCATTTTTATTGTCTTATGATAAATATAGAGAGGTTGGTAGAGATTATAAATGCGAACAAGGATACCACTATGCACTAGACCACATATGGGGGTTAGGGTTCAGAGATTGGGATACCATCTCCCTTAGGTCATTACTTTTACATTTTTTTTATGTTGGAAATTATATCTACTTGGGAATGTATTTTTACCCTTTTTTTATTTCAATTATACATAATCTTGTTCCCCAAAGAGGTTTTAAAAGTATGGAATATTCTCTAAATGTTTCGTCTTTTATTATTATTCCTCTACACTTATACATGGATATGGTCGGGTCTATGCATACATATTCATTAGGAAAAGGCCTCCAATATTAGTTATGAATTCTCATGCTGGTCGCCAGCCCAAGTCCTATAGGGGTGGGCTTGTGGTATTTACATCTTGATCCATGTTGGGTGGGGTCATGATAAATATACATTGAATGATAATGATTCACTATATTTTTAGAGTGATTAATTGCACAATGATTATCATAACCCAAGTGTGTGGGTAACTTCACATATACTAACAAATATTCCAACTAGTTATTTATCTAGATAAGTTAGTAATAATCTAAAAATTACCAAGACTAAGAAATAATAAAAATTCTTCTTTTCATACCATATTTAACAACATTCCCTAAGAAAGAAAATTAACAAAATTGTGAGTCTTATGACATCAACACTTCCTACCTAATAAAATCTGTATAACCAATGAAACTAATCTTTCCTATACTGTTATATTTTCTTAAAAAAATCATTTTTACCAGTGATATATATAATAATTATATTTTAATCCTTGATTTGTGGTTATTTTGGTTAACATTTATATTGGGAACATAAAGTAACAACATACCCAATATTTGGTATTGATGTAGTTAAATACAAAAAATGTCCAACAAATATTCCAAACTTGTTAGGATCCACATCATTTCCTTCTCCGTATTTTTAAATGTTTTCTCCAAATGAAATTGTTGTGGAAATGGATTTAAATAATAAACTCCAATATTCTTTAAATGTTTCTTATCATAGTTTTCTCAGATAGTAAAATATAATTCTTCTTTTGTGAGATTTGAAAGCTTGTAAAATAGTTAATTAATCCAAACATGGAAATTTAATATATTTCATTCATCTATTCAGAAAATAGTTCAAAATTTTCTTCATAATTCCCAACAATGCATATATTACAATAATAAAAATGATAAAAATTATGTAATTTTATTGATTTTTTTAATGATATTAATATCAACACTTTCATTCTTGATGTTAATATTTATTATGATATTATACATTTTGGAATACAAATATCTGATCTATTTTATCAACCGGTAAAATGAAATTCTCAACATAGAAACATAAATTTCATCTTTACCAATCATGAAGCAATAAGGTTTTTCAATACAAAATTATTCATTGAGATCTAAATTTTGAAAATATGACTTTACTTCCATCAAAAAAAAATTTAACCATTATTTGCTAATATAGGAAGAATGATTCAAAAAGTTTCATATAATTCTTCTTATGTAGAGTCTCGTAAAAATAAATGCCCTAAATTTGTGAGTAACCTTTTCAAACATGTCATTCGTAGTTTATTATAACATCACATTATCCTATTAAATTATTTCAAAACACTCTTTGTAGCAATAAATTATTATTATTTGATTACAGTATAGTATTTCAAATAACATTATTCCTAATATGGTTTAACTATTCAATATTAACTTGAAACCAGTATTGATGCATATAATATTTATAAGAATATTTTGGCTCAACCTATGAATTTAATAAAATAATTAAAATATTCCTTCAATATCTTCTATTTTGATACTATTTTTATTAATCTCCAATAATGTTATAAACTAAAACCTATTTCTCGAGGATATGATGATATGTGAAATTTTTTTCTTCAACATTGGAGATAGTTGTGTATAAATCTTCAACTATTAAATCCGGAAAATTCATACAATCATTAAAATAAATTTCAATTTTACCAACTAGGCCCCATCACCCCATATTATACATCTGCATAATTTTTAAAAAAATTATTTTTATGTTTTTTAGAACTATTTCATCTGTAGAATTAATTGCTGATACATTTAAATTATAAAAACATATGTATCCTCTACCATGAATAATGATCTAAAAAATATTACATCAACACCTCTCTTATAAAGTATCCCAATATTTCCACCCTTTATTTCATAAGAAAGAGATATTAATGACTACCCTTTGGCTCTTCAGAAATGGAGATTCAATGTAAAAAATTTCACAATAAATCATATTAGTGTTTAGTCTATAGAAGCATAGATTTTAAAATTAAATAGTTTCACTAATAGCTAAAAAATAAGTATGATATCCTATACAAATTATTGACAGAATCTCCATCAAAAATAGTTTTCTTTATTCAATATCATTATTTTTGTTTGGTGTATACATTGTAATAAACTCATGACAAATTCTATGTTTTTTATTATAATCCGTGATCTATACAAATTTATATTCACTTCCATTATCAGTTTGTAACTTCTACCACAAATATCTAAATGATATTTCTGATCATCTCCTGAAACTCGTAATAATTTTTTGAAGATATTATTTAAGTTTTAGAAACATAATAAATGTAATTATTGTAAAATAATACATCAAATAATAAATGAATTATCATCATATGTTGATTTTTAACCCATTGGCCAACAAATACACAAGTGATTTAGATCCAAGAGATGTGTTTAACGTATCTCAAACGTCTTATTAAATGATATTTTTATCTTCCCTTCAGGAAAAATGGAATTAAACTTACCTCATATTCATATCATATCAGTAATATAAAAAAGACCATGTTTCCTTTTTATGTTGTTCAAATTCATTTAAAACATGTTTCCATTCTCTAACTCCGTAGGTTTTTTATTTTATCATACTAGGATAACATGTACATTATTCACAAACAACATGAAATAAATTTAACTTAGTTAATTGAAATTTTTCTACAGCATTTCTATATTAAAATATAATAACATCAAACCCAAAAATATTTTAGAAATTTTTTTCCCTTTATAAAAAACAAGTGAAACATTAAACAATTGGGTTCCATACCATCAAAATATATACTCTTTTAGATTTCTCCTTTCTCCCAAATTATGGGAGAAACCAAACCATTAATTTTATGTGACTCTTCATTTAAAAAATATATTTTAGCTTCTTTAAAATATTTTACATACTTCAAAAAAATAAATTATTATATCATATGTGAAGGGAAACCGCATTCTAAAATCCAGGTTCGTTATATTTGTGTACGTTTGAGAGTATTATTAACAACTAAGAATTATTATTATTACATTTTATCATAAAACTATTGAGTATTTTTGAATAATATTAGTTTTGATGGTATGACAATAATAAATAGTTATCAATGGTTTCTATTCTGACCGAATATTTTAAAAATCGGTTCCAAATTTCCAATATATTGTCAATCTTCAAACAATCTTTCCCATTCAAACACTATTGAGTTGTTTGACTCCTCCTATAACCTTCCCACCAGAGTTTTCTAGGTTCACTATAGTATTGGTTTTCAAACTTATATATATTATTTATGAAAAAATACACTAAAATTAAAACATTAACCATGGAAATCCAGTTTCATTTTGTACCTTTCATTTCTTTCAGAGTTTTTCTTATACTTTTCATCAATATTATTACGTTACAATTTAAAATTTTTTCCCTCTAAATATATTAAGAAAACATGATATTTTATTCTCATTGTGAATATACTGACCTGCGGTATAATATTTTGGTTTATATTTCATAATCTTGGAAATGTTAGGTTTTACAAATTAGGTAGTTTTAGTTATATATATGTTTTTTGTCATCAATTTCATTCAAAACATATTTATTATTAATATTAAAATTTAAAGTTATGTTTTTATAATTATTATGTGTGGTCATCTTACAACATTCCCTATATTTTGTAACAATTTTTTTTGAATTATGTAATTTTGTTTTTTGAATTTAATTTTATTTTAATTATAACTCAACCTTCTTTATAGTCAAATTTTCTTTAATCTCAACTATGATATTATTACCTTCATCATGTGCCTTATTTATAATAGAAATATATTTATTATGCATTGGTTTTTAGTAACAAAAAATAGATTTTTTTATATGATATTACCTTTCTTAAAAATATTTCTCTCCCTTTCATGTATTATAATCATTCAAACACAATATTTTAACTCTCTTTTCTACATAAACACCATTTGAGTCAACTTATATTTATAAATTTTACATTCATCACTGGTGATCTTTTCAACATTAACTTTTCTAATAATGGTATTTTCAGCAGATTTGTTGTATAATTTTAATCTTCCCATTTACTTTTGTAATATTTATAATTTTTTCAAAAGAAAATCTATTTTTATATTTAGAGATGTTTTTATCTATCCCTATTAAATATTTTATAGATTTTTATACATTCATAGGAAATTTTATTCTTAAGATTCTATCATCATAATCACTGTCTTCATTTTCCTTTCATCCTGGTAAATTATCTTCAATGTACTGAATATATCCTTAGAAAAAAATTAAATATTATGTACACTTTTTACATTCATATTTCAATTTTAAAATTTTAAAAAAACAAGGACAAAAATTCAGAAAAAATAAATTATAACCTAATTTTTTTTGTTAGAGTAATTGTCCTATTCTTCTTTCATAATTTTATTCTATTTTACATTTTGAAATCTTTGAAATAAATGTTATTATAAACCCCTGATTTACACATCATAAAATATTTTTGTCTCAATTAATACACATTGAGAGTTCTATAAAAATCATCAAAATATATATTTTTAGGATTACCTTATTCAAATGGTGAGAAAAAAGAATCACACTTGTCAAAAAGAATTTTGTATGAACTTTTAAACTATGGTTGAGTCTTCTAACTACTCAAATATACATATTCTATTTCTTACAATGTCATTCATAGTTATAAAAAATGTCCCTAACAGATTCATAATCATCAATTTTTATATCATTGAACTTAAACCTCTGGATTTTTAACATGGATTTATTAAAATTAATATTTCTTTCATATTGGTTCTCAAAATGTTCCCAAATAACATTAGAAATTCTAACTCTTTTAACAATAAGATACACACTTTGAAAGAGTGGGGATAAAAAAAATTTGGCTCACCCATCATTCTCTAAAATTTACATATCACTAGTTATAAGAGGAACATTCTTAGTGAGATGTGGAAAATAGTCTATGGTTTATTTAATAAATTTTTTGAAATGTGGCATATGATTTGGAAACAATTAATCATTATAGATATGATAGCCATTTCCAATGAATGTTATAATTCCCATACAGTTCATATAATTCTTATCATCCATAGAACATTATATTTTCTTCCATCATCATCCAAGAGTCAATGATGGTAACATTTTTTCAATTTGAAATGTGAAGGAAAATTTTGAACACTAAGAGGGTGAGGGGGAATCATGGATCGTTTTATTTTAACAATATCTTATTTCTTAGGAAACATGTTCTTCATCCTTTTAAATAGTTACAATATTTTTAAAAAAAAGATCATCCAGATAAAACCAAATGAACACATGTATTAATAAGTATATCTATTAATGGATTGTTTTTATCCCTTGTCATCTTTTGTAAATAACCCAATACAATACAATAAACTAGGAATTAATCTTTTGATGCGGTTATATTAAGAAGTAAATTTACGTACACATGAATTTCACATTTATCAACATAATATTTAGTGTTATGTTCCCATAGATAAATGATATATTAACTATTTCATATCAAATTCATGTACCTTAATAAACAAGCTTAGAATATTTTCACTATGGTTCTTTTACAAACAATACATTTTAATATTATTTAGAAAACACATCATTTTCTTCTATCACATTTTTAATTAGTATTAAGTATGAATATTAATTTAGAATTTTATTTATAGCATTTTTTTAGTTTTCCATTTTATCCCTTTTTCATCTATAAATATATCAGGTGAAAACATGAATTTTTTTCTTCTAACTGCACATATCAAAATGATTTTTTTGGTAATGATATTGATCTTCATTTGTTTCTAATTGCAACACTACATATGAAAATCAACTTATTAATATTATTATTATTATTATTCAAACATGAAATTCCTTGTTTGGAAAATTTCTTACTCAAAATATATCATTGTTATTTCTTTGGTAATGTATATTTGAAACCAATTCTCTAATATTTCTTCTTTTTCCTATAAAAACATTACACACCATAATTTGTACTTGCATTATATTTATAGATTATTTTCATAACGAAAATGTGGGATTCCAAATTTACATTCCATATAAATGAAAACATGAAATTTAAATATCCTTCTCAATACATTTCACAAATTCACTCTTTCACAGCATTCATCCAAACATTGAAATAATCATGAATACTCAAAAAATGATATCTTAAACACCGAATGATTTCTGTCACATAATAATTTTTAATATCTTTATGAATCATTACTAATGGAAATCACATCGTAAAACCACATCTAGAAAATTTTGGTCTATATTTTTCACTTTGTTTTTTTTCTAAAAATGATCTTCAGAATTTTCTAATTTGTGCATCTGAAAATGTTATTCTGAAATTTCTATCTAAACATTTCACTATGTTCATCCTAAAATATTAATTCAAAATTATCAAATTATATTTTCACTATCTTCATCCTAAAATTATCATCTAAAATAATCATCTGTAATTTTTTACTTTAATCATCTAAATGTGTTCATTTGAATAGTTCTTATGATATTTTTTAAATTTTCATCAAAACAAATTCCACCAAAACGTTAATCTAATGTCAAAATTATTTATCTTAAAATTTTCATCCTATTTACATATTAAATAAACTTTAATATATCCCCTAGAATTCCCAAATATCAATCAAAAAATTATTACTGTAAAAACTCCCAAACATCCCATAATTCATAAGAATCATTCTTTATCCAAAAATCCATTTTACTTTTTATAAAAAAGTAAACTCTTACCCATTTCATCCAATATTTTGGATCATGAGATTTTATATCTCCTGATGTTTTCAACATTCAAAAAATAAAACATTCATCACATTTTATTTTCACAGCATTCTTCATCAATTATCCTTATTCTTAAATCCATCTTAAGGAAACTACATATGACATTTTTCTCATTCTTTTAGAAACTCCATTCGATCTTTTAATGTTACATAAAGAAAATTCATCCGATAATTTTTCCTTGTTAGTGAATGTTAGTCCATTATTTTTTTAATTTTATATTAATTTTTCATACTATCATTATCACTTTATTTATAAACATTCATATGATATTTTTCACATTTGTAAGAAATGATCATCAGATCTATTTTATCTTTTGAATAAAAGTTTGTCTAAACTTTTCCACATTCAAAATAATTTTCTATTGATATTTTTCAACTTATAAATAAAATTTCAAGTGATATTTTTTACATTCCAACTTCCATTATTATAAATCCTTATAATTGTGATTTTAATTTGTTTAACAAGATAAAAGAATATAATTTATATAAAACCATCCTTCTCAAATATAATAAAACCAAATTTCTTTAAAACGATTTCCAAAAAACTACGAAACATCTTCATATAAACAACTCTTGAAATTTTCAATTAATGAACTATCCTCAGGGGAGAGATAACTAGTATGAAAATATTAAAAAAACATTGAATTTATTTATTCTGAAAATTTCATGAAGGTGAGGAGTGATGTATTTAATAATGATACCATGAATATAAGATAATGGTACATTGTTTTTTAGGACAAAAAGTATGATTTCATGGAGCGTATTGTCTCTAATACCATATTAGCCAAAAAAATTTATAATAATATATGAAATTTAAAAAATACATGAATTTTGGAACCATTGATAAAGGGAATGAGATAGTGATAGAGTACACGATTTACTTCTCTATGATTTATCTATTTAAACCTATATTTATTTTCAATTAAAAGATTAAGGCTTTGTGGATTCTGATGGTTCTTTGACCAAATATCCCGTCATATTTCTTCATGATAAGTATTTTTACCTATATTTAGGTGATGGATTGGGCACTAATGATAGTGATTTACCTGGATGGTATGTCAGGGATTTATCATGTTTCCCAACCTCAGGTTGTAGCTTTAGTGGATCTTATAATAGGACGAGGAATAAAATAATGTTTTATATAGTAAATGGTGGTGGTTCTCCATATTATCGTTTTTATATCATAATTAGAAATTAGTGGATAACCCTATTACCACTGTCAAATAATGGGCAAAATAATTACTTTAATTAAAATTATATAGAGTTATAGAACTTGTGTGTATTTCTTGATCACTTATTGAAATTTATTTAGGATTTTTATCTTTCTATATATATCACATGCTCATAAAAACCTAGGGGATTTTTCAAGTAGTAATATACTTGAAATATAATAAGAATATTTCTAGATGTCTCATAAAAAATCACTTACATGTAATGGAAGTTGATGAGATTCCTACAACTACGTGGGATTTTATTTATGTTTCTTCAACCTTAGTGACATATTAATTTCATATAGTATCATATCACTCCTTTATAACAACAAATAATAGAGATATATTAAGTAATCTAATGAAAATAATTCAATTATTTATAGATATAGTGATTACTAAAGGAATGAATAATGGTCATGGTTTCTGATAACCATCATGCGATAACATTATGTATAATTTCTAGTTTTCTTGGGATTTACGGGATCTCAACATTGTCCTCTTCAATGTTGTTATAGAAATGTATTTCTTACTTTATAGAAAAGTAAAAATAATTTTTTATCATAAATTTATTTCCCTCACTGACCTTATGGTGTCTCTTATGTGTTTTTATGAGAGTGGGACTAGTGGTCATGTTTGGAAAGACCTCATATTCCATATCAGGGTATATTGATCACTATTTCTTCAAATGAACAGAGCCAATAATCTTTTAGTCATGTTCTTCCTCTAGCATTAAATATATTTCATGGGTTATATATATAATACTTATCATGTTTTTCAATAACAAGGGAATCATAATTACTGATTAACATTATTAAAATAACATGGATGATATCAATTCCATCATTCTATTTGGAATCTATTGAGTTAATCAATGTGAAAATTGAATTGGATGATTTGAAATCCGAAGGATATATATTCCCATGTGTTTCACTATGGGTAGCTCTCATGCTCTTTATGAACAAGGAAGATGTAACTATCCAATTATTTACTTATTATTATAATCTCAATAAAGTAAAAATGAATAATAAATATCTCATTCCCCTCATTGATGATTTCTTCAATCAGATGAAATGGGCATACTGGTTCTTAAAAATTGATCTTCATTCTTGATACCACCACCTCAAAATCATGTAGATTGATATTCTGAAGACCAACTTTATGAGTAGGAATGACCATATAGAGTACCTAAGTATTCCATTTGATTTTACTATGTATCCTAAAATATTCATGTATTTGATGAACTAGATTATCCAATAGTATATTTCCACATTATATTGTATTCGTAGATAAAATTTCGGTGTACACAAAGACCAAATATGATCACCTAAAACACTTGTGGCGTATTATGGGAATTCTATGGGATCACCATATGTATAAAAGATTATCAAAATTCCAATTATGGATTTGAGAAATTAAATTCATTGAAAATTTGTTCTGAAATCATAATATCTTGGTTGATCCCAAAAAGGTGATGGTTTTCATGTCATTAGAAGAACCAATTTTTTTTTGAAATTATATTCATCATAGGATTGGTTGGGTATTATTAGATGTTTTTAAAGGATTTATCATTTTATAATCCACCTTTTACCACTCTCACTCTAGTGGGGAGATTTTGTTGTCTAATTTGAAGTGTCAACCATCCTTTGATAAACTAATTTAAAGTTGGACATCATCATCAATTATGAATATATTTGAATCCATATAGGAAAACACAGTTTATTTTGATTAGTTGTGTGAAGGGTTTCGAATTGACCATATTATTGGAGATCGTGTTGTGTTTTATAGCTCAGGTCAGCTTGAACACCATTAGAGGAATTATTCAAGTAAATATTTGTACATCACAGTCATTGGGTATAACCACAAAATTTGGAGGTACTATCTTTTTAGTGATAACATTACTAATTATCTTGACCAAAAATATTTTTTCTGCATACATTCATAGATTGATTTCAGTCACTGATTGATAAAATGGGTGGAATACCTAGAGTCATTGGAATTTTACATTTATAGTACTCCGTTAAAGGGTATTGTGTTTTTGGGTTCTCTTACCAAGAAGCTTCATTCTCCAGATACAATTGAAAAAATGGATTAATGAAACATGATTTGACTATTTTCATATATTTACATTGGATTCATTGTGAAATATTCATGTACTGTTTAATTATTCATTTGATATCATTTCACAATGAGATGATTCTTTATGAGCAAGAGAAATATAACTACATTCAAAATATCAATGATTATTTATATAGTGGGGAGACCATCTCCCTCCTTGGAAGTTATTCATTAAATATATAGTAGTTATACTGTTACAACAATAATTTGGGAGGACATGTGGGAAATTTTCATCATTCATTATAGGTAGTTCACACTGGAAGTATATTTTTTTGATATATGGATTATATTCTCGTGGCATGATATGGAATGTGGCATATCTGACCATATATATCAATTCTAAGGTTTCAAATGGATTAATGATTATAACCAAAATCACATCACAATTGTTTAACCACCTTCTATTCTAAAAAATAAATAGATGGAAGACTCTGCAGGTTAAAAACTCTCTTTTTGTGGTGATTGACATTTTAACCAAGTAAACTCATTTCAATATAATTTGGAACACTAATAAAGTATAATACATGTGGTTGTTTTATTTTCTAGAGATAATAATATTTTATTTTGATCCAATGATATTATCTCAAACGGGGACCCTTATTTTTCCTCTCAATTGGTGGGGGTCTATAATGAAGATGGAACTCTGGTCAAGTTTGGCATAACATATTGCCCTTAGAATGATGAGTAGAAAGATTGGTCTAGTAAAATTTAAAAGGATATTCTTTGTGACTATGTCTTGTAATTTATATATTCCTTGGAAATATATTTTTGTATAGTTAAATTGTTTTTATAAAAATAGTTACCAATCATCCATCATGATAAATACTTTTGATGAATATTTTGTCCAACCCCGCAAATCAGATGTTTTTTGGTAGGATGTAACAACCCCAACCCCAGTAACCTGGTTTTTGTGAACATTGTTTTACATTGGAATAGATACAAGTAATCAAATCATAAGGGGATAATTATTTTCAGCAGTTTTAGAGAACAAAATTCATAAATGTCATGGATTTTAAATTGGGATATAAAATAAAAAACACTGAAATAGAAATCATTTTGAATCAATGGACATAATCTAGTAATTCTTCTTCATATTCTAGGGAATGGAAACAAAATTTGGATGTGATCAGATGATGAGTAATGGTTGCGTACAATATAATCTATAATGAATTATTAGTTAATAATCAATATAAAAAGTTAAATAACATGACACACATTCCATTTAAGTTATATTACTAGCATGATATGACAAGGAATAATAAATATGGAAAGGTAATTAACAAAACACACAAGACATTAAATCAATAATATGAGAATGAAATGCATCCATATATAATATCATAGTGAAAATATCAGGTATAAGGATAATTACTATATTATAAATGATGAAAATTTTTATTTATTAGTCATCATGATCTTAGGTTTCATGATACATTTTCTATCTTGATCATTCCCCAAGTGAGTTTAAAATTAATTTGTAAAAACACATATGATTTGTTGAACAAAATTATTCATTGAGATTGGTTGATGCATTGAGGGTATATTTAAAACTATAAACCAGCTATATCATCATGTCCAATGAATTCCATATATGTTGAAAATTCAATTTAATTCATTAATAATATGAATTACCAACAAAAATCTGTATTGAGTAAATAATATGGATTTATCTATATTTCCCAAGTAAATTAAATAATATTCAATGTAAAAAACATATATTAAAATAGTCAGTAGTTATGAAATAATCATATATATTATGAAATAATATGGATATTTAAGATAAATGTAATAAACTATGAAAAATGATCATAAGAATGTGATTTTTTCAAGAGAAATATCACAAAAGAGAATGAGACTGTAAAATAACTTTTCTAACATGTTAATTTTTACATCAAATGAATTTTACAGAAACAATTCAAATAGAATTATAAAATACAATGAATTATTATTGAATCAAAATATTACTTCTGTAGTGGTAGTATATATATTATTTAAAAAAATCAGGTGCATAACATTACAAAATGCCTCAATGAAGTGAAATTGAGATAGAGTCGCTTTTAGTATGTCTAAATCATCATGTAAATTCTTTATCTACATCATTAATAAACTTAAAATAATTATTTAATTTCATAATAACCATTTAAATATTATTATTCCTTTTGTTTCAATTATCATGTCTTATATAAAATTACATAATTTTTTTTGTAAGATTAGTATTTTGACAATATTTAAATTAAATGTCAAAAAATAATTCTGTATGTTGAATATTGGTCTAAGTGATCATTAATTCAACACATCCATAATTATAATAATGAAATATGTTTTATATATAGAAATAAACTATTCTATTAAGACCAATAATGATATTTGTCTTTGAGAACTGATGTTCATTAGGATCATGGAGAGGATAGGTTGTACGTACAATTGTGTAACGTTTCTATTTTTCAATAGTCATTATATAAAAGAGGTAAAAAGTATTTTATTTTTTAAACATAATCATAATATCATAAATACTATTTTAATTGTTTAAATATACTTATACATATCATCCATGTTTTATTGGTTATGAAAAGATAATTTTATTTCATTTTGAAGGTGGTAGACAACACATAAATGAACGACCTTTAATCTTTTAGTGAGTGAAAAGTTTAAAATGAAATTGATGTATGAAATTTTCAAAATGATTAATATTTCAGGAGTATCATAAATATGTCATTTTAATAACATATGTTCATTAAATTTATCCTTATGAATTTCCAAGTGATGTTTTAGTGAACGATAAGTTATATCACTTTGTCAGGTGATAGTCCGTTGTTCGCATGAGTGACATTATCATATCCCCTGTGGAATGTAAAGTATGAATAAGGTATATATGATATAATAAATAATGAGGTATAATTATTTTATAAATATAAAATATTTATTTTAAATCCATCATCATACCCAACTTTTAGAGGTGTAAATGGAAAGAACGAATGATATTTGTTCACGATGTGGTAGTCTGATGTATACTTGAATGGTGTTTTTGTAATCCAATTTAATGAAAGACGAGATAGTTTTTGGTCAGACACATAGCATATAATATATCAATAAATGGGATATACTAATAATTTCATATATGAATAAATTATTAATTTTTGACGGAGGTGTAAGATAAAGTAAAACCAAAACACATATTAATGAATTTTGCATCTTGTTCTGCCTTCACTTTTGAATTATAAATAATGTATTGATTGAATGGATATATGACCAAAAACATTATCTAGGATGAAGGGATAGAAGTTGGGAAGTAATTTTTTATTTTCTTTTCTGCACATATTGTGTTTTATTTTGTGATGAAGAGTGAAGAGGGGTTTTATTTTATAAAAAGGTGACTGACACACATTTAATTTTTAAAACAAAAAGTATTAACAATGTAATTCCCTTGGATAAATGGTCCAAAATGAAATATTATAGATCCTCATAAAATATGGGATATAAATATTTCTATAATATAGATTTTATAAAATTCTTAGGTCATTTAATCACTTCTCTTTTTAATTTATCCTCCCGAGAAAACAATTTTAACCTTCACCAAGGTAAATAATTTTTACTATTTTTAATATTCCTTATACTAAAAACATATTTAAAGATTTTATGTTATATATTGTAATCTTATTCTAAATATGAAATCCATTTTTCTGATTTCCATAGGCATATGTTGAAAATTTTAATTTAGAAATAACCCTACAGACGTTAAGTGATAGTGGGTTTTTTATACGAAAATGTTCAAACATTTGTAATATTTTTATATAAATATTAAATATGAAAATGATTAAAATTAAATTTATTATATTAATATATATTTTTATATATAATTGGTATAATTTAATAGAAAACCTAAATTGAAATATAATTCATCTTTATCATCAATTGAAACAAATAGTTTTCTTAAAATTATTATTCCGTATTTTATAATATTCATTGAAAAATGAATCATTTCATAATAATTCCCAATGATTCACCCTACTATAATATTGAAATTATGATTAAAAATTAAAAATTATGAAATAATTTTTTCAAAAGTTCTAAAAATCAATTCTAAATTATTTTCATGAAATGTGACTAAATAATCTTTTAATAAATACAATTTTTTTAGAATCAATTTTTTTTAAAAGTTATAATTATTTTTAAAAAAAATTGATATCAAATGATTCTCAGTTTGTTTATGATATACAGTTCTCAAATTAATCTCAGTATCAAGAGCCTTCTGAAGATTCTTCTAGAATTTTCATGTAAAATGAGGATCACAATCAGATACAGTTGAAAGAGGGGTTTTATTAATTCGTACAACTTTGTTAATATAATGACTTAAAACAAACACAAGAGGTAAATAAACCCTTATATCAATGAAATGTGTAGATTTAGTTATGTAATCACGGATAACTCATATTGCATCATTTATTCAAGGATTATTTTGTAGTGTTATATCAATGTCCATAGTTTGTCATCCAATTTCGATAAGGTAATATGAAGTGGTTGAATGAATAATATAGGGTGTTTTTTCATAGCTTTCACTAATTAGAAAGAAACTAAATGGAGGAATAATATTATATTTTTCACTTCATGCTTTCCAATCGAAAATGTTCCCTCAAATCCCTATATGTCATTATACTACAAGAGTTTGTAGGGAAATTTTACGTATGGGAATAATCAATAATTTCAATTTTTAGATTAGGTGTAGATAGAACACAGTGTATCTTTTTATATTTCAGAACACCATGTTTAAATATGAATTCTATTAAAAACTCATAAATCATAACATAAATTTTCTTTTATATGTTGTCATCATCATATTGAAAACTTTTTATATTTTCTAATTAATATTATTTTAAATCATTTAATAAATGTTAGATGAATCCCATTAATTAATAATCCCCATATCAATCTTTACAGGATCTATAAACATAGGATCTCTCAGAATACTCATTTATGTGAGAATTTATTGATCATTCATACTCAATAAATCCTTTATATTATTTTCTTTCTATTGGTGCTAGTGTATTGACAAATAAAAATCCATGGGTATCTCAAGACATCGCCTTTATCTTTTATTGAGATATTTATGAAAAAGATGTATTTTAGGATTTTATGATCTATGTATATGTCACTTATTTCAATATAGAAATAATGTATACAAATCTTCAAAGAATAAAATATAGATTTCAAATCAAGATCATGGTTTGGATATATATTATCATTAGTCTTCAATTACCATAATTCATATGAAATAACTTTACCATTTTTCTCAATAGAAATCAACCATGTCCCTTATTTGAATTATTACTATATATCAAAAACCAATAATTTTTATATGATAGATTCAAAATCATATAGATCAACAATATCCTATTCAGATCATCAAAACATTCTTCACATTCTGTTGTCTAAAAAAATCCTATTTTCATGTAATCATTATTCATAGGTGAGATGATCATTGAAAATTATTAATGAATTGTTGAATGTAACCTAAAAATTAAATGAACCTATATTTCTCAGTTATGTTCATTAATATAGGATATTCTGGCACATCACTCTTCTACACAGGATCAACTGATATTCCATCCTTGGAGAAAATATGAAAAAAGAATCATATAAAATCTATAAATAACACAAAATACATTTTACATATAACTATATCTTTGTATTAGTATACGGAATGATACTCATGTTATTATCATGGTCCGTATAGATTTTAGAATACACTAAAATTTCAACAATGAATAACACAAAAAAAATAATAATCAATATATTGCATGAATACATTTATCATTATATCCATAAAAAACTGGGGGTTCATTAGTCTATCCAAATTTCATTAATATAAAATTGTAACGTACATACCTCATTTAGAAAGTTTTCTTTATAATTTTATCCTTCTATAGACACAATTAATGATACCTAGAATGAAGGCCACCCAATGAAAAATATTAGGCTATATTAAGTTGACCAAATAAGTCATAAATATGATGCATTTGATAGTTTTTTTATGTATTATAATTACATTGATTTATATATAATCTACACACACCCTTATAGACCCATCATTCTTTTCAACGATGAGAAAATTTTCTCCCTATAGTGGATCTCTTGGGAGAATAATTTTATTATCACCAAAATCCAATAGTTATTTTGTTTACTCCACTAATTCCACAGTGACCATTTTGATGTGTGTTATTGATATTGGTATTGTATTATGGGTCAAATAATTATAAATCTCAACTTTGGGCTATGGGGGATATCCATGTAATAAAATAAAAAATACACTTATTCATTCCAATACAATATGTACTTCCTCAATTTGATGACTACCTTATCCATCAGGAGATTCTTTCTCTTATATCCCAAAATCTCATTCAGTAGAGATACTGAGGGTAAATATTGATATGAATTAGATGATGAAGTATCTGCACTAAAGCAGTGGAATAATATATCATTCTATTAAATCTGAAATTCCTTATTGCAATAAATATTTTCACCAAATTTTGATTTCAAGTATTTTCCATGTATTATATCAAAGTCATCGAAAGGTATGATAATATTTTCCATAAATAAACCTCATTGATGTACTATAATGGTGACTAATAGACACATATTGTTGTAGTGAGACATCCCCTCAGAGGTTGACTCAAAACTCCCTGGTTAAGCTAAAATTTAAATGAATAATTTTCATAGAAAAACGCTATTGATATAATAGTGTTCATTGTTCTAGATTCAAATAATGAATTCGATATATTGGAACACATGATTAAATTAGCTTACACAAAATAATTTGGTCTTTTTACCCCAGCTATTGTAATCTCATAGTCTTGACCTTCTCCCCTTGTAATATTCTATGGTGGATTCCCATGATGCTTGATACAACCACTTGCATAGTTCTCCTCCTACCTATAATTGAATCATTGAACGATCGTGTTTTTATTCATAGATTTTCATTGTTTTTCTCAGTGACCCTTATCTATGAACTTTTTGAAAACTCAAAATCCTTTCAATAAATTCCCATTTTGATTCATTCCATAGTTTTTACAAGATATAAATCATCGTGTTCCCTTATTATTATTTAATTTTATCTTTTTTTAATAGTGTTCATGTAGCCTCTTCTTCTATTGATTTCACATGAATTTAAAACAACTATAGAATTCATTGTCAATTTTTAATACAACATAATACTATCTTATTATATAATGAAATTCTTTTAGAGAACAATTCCCTTTAGAGACATGGATTATTCCCTTCAAATTAATGACCAATATTGCACCCTATGTTTCATATATTATATGTAAGAGACATAGATAACATTATAAAGGTATCCTCATTATTAGAAATATTATCTACTGAATTTTTTAAGATGAGGAACTAAATATTCAATTAAATTTCTTTTTCATGAGGGAAATATTTTTTAAATAAAATCATCTTAGAATCCTTCACTTTCCTAAGTTCAATTTCCTCTTCATCTCTGGTGTCACGACCCGTCCTCGGGGCCCGTGTCGTGACTACCCCAAGCACGCCCTCCATAGGCCAGGGGCTAGCGACTAGTAGAAAGGCGTAATTCCCGATAAAAAGGGAAGGCATTGCCTTTGTAAAGTAAACAAACACCACAGAACAAGCAAGCAGAAGTAAACACTAAGTAAACACTGGGTACAATAATAAGTGCGGAAAAGTAAGTGGGCCGGAATACAAACCCAAACTGAAAATAAAGTACAACTGAAAAAGGGAGTACAACAACTGAAAAGTAAAGCTGCAGCCTCGATCCGTCCACTAGAAGTCCCACCTGAAGGGTGGGTACAGATAGCCTCCATAGCTCCTCGGGTCTAGCTGTCCGCTCCGAGTATGCCCCACCCAGTGATCCACCTCCGGGTACCGACCTACTCCTCGTGCCTCAACCACGATCAGTGTTATCCATCGTTTGTAACCAACACAACGTAGTGCGTGCATAGCCCGTGTAGGGGTGATTTTAAGCTACTTAGTAGGGACCCCGAGACCCCCGAAGTTCTCCCAGAATCCACAAAGGATAATCCAAAAAAGAAAGATACAAACACGAAGTTACATTCGACACTACTTAGGTATATGCCCATACATATACCTAAGTCATCAATTCTCGTTCGACTCTAACATCCGAGCTCAAGTACCACCCAGTCCACACAGGAAACCACAACCCAATCCACACAGCAAAAAATAATGTAATCCACACAGGATATGAAGTCAAACATATTGAAGATAATGATTGAAAGTCAAGATACAACTAAAAAAAGGTATACTTCTTCGTATGACGATATAGATGATCTGATATAGCCACTGATTCATCTAAGCCAACAGACCCACAAAGGATCAATAGGTACTAACCCCCGCAATGACCCACAAAGGATCTGACCCACACCAGATCGATAGGTAACTAACCCCTGCAATGACCCACACAGGATCAAACCCATAGAGGATCTGTAGGCACTGGCCCACATAGGACCGCTGAGCACTGAACCACACAGGATCGGTAGCACTGATCCACGTAGGATCGCTGAGTGCTGTAGTTCTCGCCGTCGAATCCATGAAGGATTTCTGCGTAGTCGTCATCGTCGTCGCAGTCGTAGCCAGCTCTAGGGTTCCGGCACACAGAAAGACCATTCAGGAGGGTCCTCTCCACAAGGCGAGGTGCTGATACATCAACTAACACAAGTCTAGAGTTGATGTATCCAAAAGTTCCTTATCGTCAGCAAGAACTCAACGTCACAGACGGCGCGTCAATCGGACGCCCGGTCTGAGAGTTATTGGCTTTTTTGTCCCAGGGGCCCGGTTGGTTTTTAAGTCACAACCAACCAGACGGTACACCAGTTGCGTCCAAACCTTGAGAGGTGTAAGACAAAAGGTCCATCTCACCAAGAGGAATCCAACAAAGTCGACGGCACGTCAATCGGACGTCCGGAGCTCAAGTTATGAGTGTTTCCGCTCTGAGGGCCCGGTTGGTTTCATGTACGAACCAACCTGACCAAACCCAATGTACTCCGAAACCTTGAGTGTAATATACCGAAATGACCCTCTCAATCCAAGGATCGCATCGTAGCTGACTGTGTTTCGATCGGAGTTCTACAGCCCACATTATGGGAAGAAGACCGAAAGAGGTTCGCTATTAGGGGCTTCAGGACCAGTCCGACCCTGCCCGATACCCCCAGGGTCGGCCCGAACCGGGTCGAACTGAATCGGGTTCGGGTTCGGCCCACTTGGGTGCAGCCCGGCCCGGCCCAGCATGGCCCGGCCCGGCGCGCTGGCGCGGCGAGCGGCCAGGCGGCACAGCCGTAACAGTCGTGTGGTGAAGGGGGGGGGGGGGGGCGCTTCCCCTCGCGTTGAGAAACTGCGGCCCCCATGTGGGGGGCCGCACCTGCTGGCCAACCGGGGGTTACGAACCCTCGGTTTTCCCCTGACCGGCCGGCCCGCTCTGGCCGGCCGGCTGCTGCCGCCCCGGGACCGACGCTGGCCCATCCCCCTGCTTCGACGCCGGCGGCCCGGAAACGGCCGCCGGTCTCCCCGCCCCGCCGCGGTCTCAGCCGCGGCCTTGGTCCATCTGTCACGGCACGACGGAGCCGCGCCCCTCCTCCGTGGCCCCGCTCTGGTTGCGGCACTTTTTTAGTTCTCCGACGTGGAGCGACCGTGCCGTGTCTTTGGTTCGTCTTCAACGGCGTGGCGCGACGGCGTTGCTTCTCCCCCTTTCTTTAATATTTCTGCTCGGTGCTTCATCACCGCGTTGCCTTGTTCGTGCCGCAAACAACATCAAACAACCAAAGGGGAGAGGAGGGTCGGTCGTGTTCGTGCGGTCCGACCCCATCCCGTTATTGTGGTATCAGGCGGCTCTAATAGAAATGAAGAAAGGCAGCAGAAGAATTCACGAACAACAATTAAAATAAATCCCTACCTCGTCGAATTCGATGAGCGAGGATTTGTCGCGGAATTAACCATTGCGGAAGAAGGCATCGCGGAAGAAGGATCATCACGTCGCGGAGAAGGAACATCATGGAAGAAACGTCGCGTCGTCGATCTCCAAGGATCCGGCATTCTTCGCGTTCTTCGCGTTCTTCGCGTTCTTCGTCGAGGAGGAAGAACTTCACGACTTGAGAGAATTCTCCCCAAACCCTCTTGCACAACCAACCAATAATAAAATAAGAGTTGTCTTTATTAACGCACAATCCAACGTTTGAATTTCAAAAATAAACAATCAATTCAATGAATTAATTGCAATGATTTTACCGCCCAAATTAATGAGGCGTTTATTAACCAGATGAAACGCATGTGTTGACTTCATTAAAAAAGGGGGTGCGGGTGCGTTTCTCAATTAATGGAGGGGGTTGAAAAAAAGTGGAGCTCGTATGGGCCCCACCCCACAAATATCCTACCTAGTGGTGTAGGATATTGTGGGTCCCACTTTAACTCCTTAACTTAGGTTAAACAACATAAATAAAATAAATGGTTCGACCAATTTATTTTATTCATTTACCTAACCCGAAAATTTAAAAACCACACCCGTGCAAATGCAACTCTGGAAAAGGTGTTTCTAAGTAATTACCGGCACTGCGATTCCAACGGTTCCCTCTAAATCCGATTCCAAGAACCGGTTCAAAAGTTAGAAAAACTCGCTCGTTCGTTCACTGAACGTACCCAAGCTAAACTTTGGAAAAAGATTCCAGGCACACCGGGCCTCGGAAATAGGTGCCGTTAGAAACTGCGTTCTTGTAAAATTCCCAAGAAAATTATGAAAAAAATTCCCTTGCATTTTTCGGGTCTTTACATCACTCCCACCTCAGGGATTTACGTCCCCGTAAAGATACATCAAAAACTAGATAAACAAAAGTGGGTACTGAGCATGCATCTGAGCCTCCTGCTTCCAAGTGCTCTCCTGGAGGTTCCCGTTCTACCATCTGATGTGCACTAGAGGAATTGACCATCCACGTAGGACCTGCTCTTGTCGATCCTCAATCTCCACCAGAACCTCCGCAAAAGTCACCCCCTCATCAACGTCCAGCTCCCCATGGTCAATTATATGCGTCGGGTCGTGCACATATCTCCTCAGCTGAGATATGTGGAAGACGCCGTGCACCCGGTGCAACAGAGGTGGTAGAGCCAGGTGATAAGAAAACTCACCAATCCTACTGAGGACCTTGAATGGTCCGATGAAGCGTGGAGACAACTTGTCGCCTCGGCCAAATCACCGTAATCCACATCGAGGTGAGACCCACAAGAAGACGTGGTTACCATCCTCGAACACAAGTGGCCTCCGCCTCCTATCAACATAAGACTTTTTCCAGCTCTGAGATGTCCTCATCCGCTCTTGGATGACCTGGACCTTCTCTGTCATGGCCTTGACCATCTTCGGCCTCACAAGTGCTGACTCCCCACGGTCTGTCCAGCACAGAGGAGATCTGTAAGGTCATCCGTACAACGCCTCGTATGGTGCCATCCCGATGGTGGAGTGGTAGCTATTGTTTTACGCGAACTCTACCAAGGGTAGGTGGTCCTCCCAACTACGACCAAATTCGAGGACACATGCACAGAGCATGTCCTCGAGAGTCTGAATGGTCCACTCCTTCTGACTATCTGTCTGAGGGTGAAAGGCAGTACTCAGACGTAGCTGCGTCCAGAATGCCTCCTGAAACCCCTTCCAAAGTCGGGAAGTAAAGCAAGAATCTCGATCGGAGACGATAGATGATGGCACACCATGAAGTCGTACAATCTCCTAAACATAGAGACGTCCCAAGCTCTCCACTGAGCCCTGCTCTCTGATGGATAAGAAGTGAGCCGAATTGGTGAGTCGGTCGACAATCACCCAAATGGAGTCGTGACCTCTGGAAGTGCATGGAAGTCCAGTCACAAAGTCTATATGTATCCCGTCCCACTTCCACTCCGGGACCTCCAAGGGCTGTACCAAGCCTGATGGTACCTGGTGCTCTGCCTTCACCTGCTGGAAGGTGAGGCATCGAGAAACGAACTCTGCCACAACCTTCTTCATGCCCGGCCACCAGTGCTGTCGATTGAGATCCTGGTACATCTTCGCCACTCTAGGATGTACCGACAAAGGGGAAGTGTGAAAATCCCACAGCACCTCCTCTTGTAAAGCAACCGGAACCAATGTACGTCCTCTGAAAATGATATCATGCTCTCCTCCTAATGAGAAACCATCAGCTGCCTGTCCTGAGAATATCTGCGGACGCCGCATCTCCCAGTCGGCGTTCCCACGCAGTGCCTCTCTGACCCACTGCAGTAGTGGAGGAGTGATTGTGAGGGACTGAATAAAGGCTACTCCATCTCTATCCACGAAGGATATCTGCAAAGCGGCTAGCTGCTCTGTCGCCTCCCCATGTAGCTGAATGCCCGTCCTCCACCTCAGAGCATCGGCTACCACGTTCCCCTTTCCATGAGTATACACTATCTAAAATTCATATTCCTGGAGAAACTCGAGCCATAGCCACTATCTTTGGTTCAGGTCCTTCTGGGAGAAGATGTACCTGAGACTCTGATGGTCAGAATAGACTGTAAAGCGCTCGCCCATCAGATAGTGTCACCACATCTTTAGAGCGAAGACCACTGCTTCTAACTCCTGGTCATGGGTAGCATAGTTCTACTCATACGGCCTCAACTGACGTGATCCATAGGCGATCACTGCCTGCTCCTGCATCAGGACACATCCGAGTCTGGTCCCTAATGCATCACAGTAGACTACGTACCCTACCCCCTCTTCTGGTATCCTCAAGATAGGTGCGTTGGTCAATCTCTGTCTCAGCTCTTGGAAGCTCTACTAACATTTTTCTGACCACACAAAGGGTTTCCCCTTCTTCTTCAAAGTTGAGAGTGGTGCCGCAACTCTGGAGAAGTCTGGAACAAATCTCCGGTAGTATCCAGCTAGGTCAAAGAAACTCCTCACCTCCGTCACACTCCTGGGTGGCTCCCAAGCTAGCACTGTCTCGATCTTCACAGGATCCACCACAACCCCCGCCTCAGAGATGATGTGTCCCATGAAGTGGACCTTGCGTATCCAGAACTGAAACTTCGAGAGCTTACCATAAATCTGCTGCTCTCGGAGTGTGTCCAGTACAACCCGCAAGTGGTAGGGGTGCTCCTCCTCAGCCGTCGAGTATATCGAAATGTCGTCGATGAAGACCAAGACAAATCGATCGAGGTATGGATGAAATATCTTGTTCATGAGTCCCATGAACACTGCTGGAGCATTGGTTACTCCGAATGGCATAACCAAGAACTCATAGTGGCCATACCGACATCTGGAGGCCGTTTTCTACACGTCCACGTACCGAACTCTGAGCTGATGATAGCCTGATCTAAGGTCTATCTTTGAGAACCACCGCGCTCCCTTGAGCTGATCGAAGAGGTCCTCAATCCTCAGAAGTGGATACTTGTTCCTTACTGTCACTTGATTCAGGCGATGATAGTCGACACAAAGTCGCAAGCTCTGGTCCGCCTTCTTGGCGAACAATATCGGGGAAGCCTAGGGTGAAACACTGGGTCGGAGGAATCCCTTGCCTTGAAAGTTCTCCAACTGTACCAGTAGCTCTCAAAGCTCAGCGGGGGCCATCTGATATGATGGCATGGATATAGGGGATGTCATGGGGTATAGGTCAATATAAAAGTCTACCTCTATGCGAGGAGGTAGTCCTGGAACGTCGTCGGGGAAAACGTCCACATACTGATCCACCACTGCAGGAAAACCAGGACTCCGCACGTCAACTGCTCCTAGGATGAGGCTATCCAACTGATGAGTGATGGGCTATCATCTCCTCTGCGAGAGTCCATCCTTTGCTGCGAAGGCCCCCTTCTCACTAGTGAAGGTGAACCTGCTCCCGTCGGTTCGTACACACTGCACCTTGTGCCTAATATAGTCGATCTGATCACAGACTGTAGAAAACCAATCCATGCCCAAGATGACGTCGTAAGGCCTCGACGCCACTGCAAGAAGATCCCAGCCGATGTTCTCTCCTCCTAGAGTAAGCTCACACTGCCGGAACCAGTGCGTAATCATCGAGTCTTCTCCCATAGGAGTCTGTAGCCGTAAGGATCGAGCCAACGACTCCGTCGGAATCTCCGAGCTCCGAACAAGGGCAGCGGTTATGAAATAATGACTCACTCATATGTCTATAAGAATAGCAGCAAGGGTGGAATAGACCCAGATAGTACCTCAAATCATCTCGGGTGAGCCGTGGTCGTAGGCCTCCACTGCCTGAAGTTGTGCCTATCTCTGCCCGCCAGCTCCCTGTGGTCGGGGTGGACCTCCTGGTGGTGGTGGTGGTAGAGCCTCAAAGTGTCGCCCACCACCTGCTGCTTGGCCAGCTACTCTTCCTCGACCGCCTGCCCCCTTCGGACCACCACGGTCGACCCTCTGCCTCTTCCTAGGTGGCCCTTCAACCATCTACTGCTCCTCGGCACGGTGCGTCGGGCAGTCACGAGCCATGTTGCCCTGCCTGCCGCATGCGTAGCACTGTTTGCCTCTCGAAAGACTGGCTCTGAGCTGTGTGCCCCATACTACTGAGCCAATGTCCTGAGGTTGTCTGCCTGAGGTTCTAGTCTGGATGGACCCATGAGTCATCCGTTGACTGCCTGCTGCAGAAGACTCTTCTACGTGCCACCCTGCGGTAGGCCTCGCTGCTGATGTAGGCTCAGCAAGGAAGCTCTCGATGAGAATGGCTTGCTTCAGTACTCCTGCGTTTGTCAGAATGCTGAGGGACATCAGCGATGCCCTGATCTCATGCCTCAATCCCTGCTCAAAGGTCCGGGCCTGGAAGAATGGGACATGTACCATGTCTGTCGAGTAGCGTGAGAGATCGGTAAATCTTGCCGAGTACTGGGCGACGGTCAAGCTGCCCTACCACAGCTATAGAAGCTCTTGGATGCACACCGCACGGAGGGTGGCTGGGACAAACTCTGAGAGGAAGATGCTCTCAAAGTCCGTCCATCGAAGAGATTCCTCATTGTGCACATGGAGCATCATGATCCACCATCTACCTGCTGCCGCGTGCAGGAGGCTCACTGTGAGGATCACCATGAGGTCTTCTGGGGTCCTCACTAACATGAAAACTCATACAACAGCCTCCAGCCAATCCCCGGCTTCCTGAGGGTCCGTCTCCCCACGGAACCTAGGCCGTCACTGGGGCTGAAACTCATGCAGTACACTAAGGCGACATGCATCGTCAGCGGCTGGGGCTGGTAGCATCGGTGGCTCGGCGGGTAGAGGTACCGCTGGTGCCTTTGCTGTCAAAGGGCCCTATACCGAGGCCTCGTCGCTAAGTGGGTTGTCGTCACGTACAATGCTCGGAACGCTAGCTGGATGCCGTCATGGGGCCATCCTGACAAGGAAATAGTTGCGCCACAGTCAAAAAATATACCTGGTGAGCTGAAAAAAATTAATCACAAGGAATAATTGTAACACACATGCAATCAATGTTTTCGTGCATTAAGTCGGTAATCAGAAGTCAGGGTCCTTGTGTACGGATACGTCGGCCGCCGCACCAACACTGGGCTCACTGGACTGATAACCACACTCAATATTCTTAACACTATTGCTTCACATAGAAAAATATCAGAGTCCTGAGTTCTACAGTAGAACCGAATCCTTTGATACCAATTTGTCACGACCCGTCCTCGGGCACCGTGCCATGACTACCCCAAGCCCGACTTCCATAGGTCAGGGGCTGGAGACTAGCACCAAGGCATAATTCCCGATAATAAGGGAAGGCATTGCCTTTGTAATGTAAACAAACACCACAGAGCAAGAAAGCAGAAGTAAACACTAAGTAAAAACTGGGTACAACAGTATGTGCGGAAAAGTAAGTGGGCTAGAATACAAACCCAAACTGAAAAGAAAGTACATCTAAAAAGGGAATAAAACAAATGAAGAGTAAATCCACAGCCTTGAGACATCCACTGGAAGTCCCACCTAAAGGGTGGGTACAGATATCCTCCACAGCTCCTCGGGTCCAGCCGTCTGCTCTGAGTACGCCCCGCCCAGTGATCCACCTCCAGGTACCGACCTACTCCTCGTGCCTCAACCACGATCAGCGCTGTCCATCGTCTGCAACCAACACAACATAGTGTGGGCATAGCCCGTGCAGGGGTGAGTATAAGCTACTCAGTAGGGACCCCGAGACCCCTGAAGGTCTCCCAGAATCAACAAAGGATTATCCACAAAAGAAAGATACAAACACGTAGTAACATCTGGCACTACATAGTTATATGCCCATACATATAGCTAAGTCATCAATTCTCGTTCGGCTCCAACATTCGAGCTCAAGTACAACCCAGTCCGCACAGGAAACCACAACCCAATCCACACAGGAAAGTATAACGTAATCCACACAGGATATCAAATCAAACATATTGAAGATAAGTATTGAAAGTCAAGATATAGCTCACACATGTATAATTCATCGTATGACGATAGAGATGATCAGATATAGCCACTGATTCATCTAATCCGTCATACCTACAAAGGATCGATAGGTACTAACCCCCACAATGACCCACAAAGGATCTGACCCACACATGATCGATAGGTAACTAACCCCCGCAATGACCAACATAGGATCAGACCCACACAGGATCTGTAGGCACTGACCCGCACAGGACCGCTAAGCGCTGACCCACACAAGATCTGACCCACACATGATCAGTAGCACTGATCCACGTAGGATTTCTGAGTGATGTAGTCGTCTCCATCGAATCGACGGAGGATTTCTGCACAGTCGTCATCGTCGTTGCAGTCGCAGCCAGCTCTAGGGTTGTAGCACACATCAAGCTCATTCGAGAGGGTCCACTCCACGAGCCGAGGGGCTGATACATCAAACTACACAAGTCCAGAGTTGATGTATCCAAATGTTCTGTATCGGAAACAGGAACTCAACGTCACAGACGGCACGTCAATTGGACGCCCGGTCTAAGAGTTATTGGCTTTTTCGTCTTAGGGGCCCGGTTGGTTTTTAAGTCAAAACCAACCCGACCGTATTCCAACTACGTCCAAACCTCGAGCGGAGTAATCCAAAAGGTCTTTCTCACTAAGAGGAATCCAAAAAAGATGACGACATGTCAATCGGACGTCCGGAGCTCAATTTATAAGTGTTTCCGCTCTGAGGGCCTGGTTGGTTTCGTGTAAGAACCAGCCCGACCAAACCCAAAGTACTCCTAAACATTGAGTGTAATATAAAAATGACCTTCTCGATCCAGGGATCGCATCGCAGCTGACGGTGCGTCGATCAGAGGTATGCAGCCCATGTTATGGGCAGAAGACCGAAAGAGGTTTAGTATTAAGGGGTTCGGGCACGGTCAGACCTGGCCCGATACCCAGAGGGTCAGCCCGAACTGGGTCGACCCGAACCGATTCCAGGTCGACCCGAACCGAGTCCGGGTCCGGCCCGCTTGGGCGTGGCCCGACCCAACTGCCGCGGCCTGACCCGGCTTGGGCGCGGCCCGGCCCGACCTAGGAAGCCCGGCCCGGCGCGCTGGCACGGCCAGCTGCAGGGTAGTTCGGCCGTAACGGCCGAGCGGTGAAGGGGGGGGGGGTGCTACCACCCACGTTTAGAACCCTCGGGCCCCATGTGGGGGGCTTCACTTGCTAGCCGACCGGGGGTTACGAACCACCGGTTTTCCCCTGACCAGTCGGCCCGCTCTGGTCGGCTAGCTGCTGCGGCCACTAGACCGGCATTGGCCGGTCCCCCTACTCCGACGCCGGCGGCCCGGAACCGGCTGCCTGTCTCCCCGCTCCGCCATGGCCCCGCTCCGGCCACGATGCTTTTGTAGTTCTCCGGCGTGGTGCGAACGTACCATGTCTTTGGTTCGTCTTCAACGGCGCAGCGCGACGACGCCGCTTCTCCCCCTTTCTTTAATACTTTCGCATGGTGCTTCAGCACCGCGTTTCCTTGTTCGTGCCACAAAAAACATCAAACAACCAAATGGGAGAGGAGGGTCGGTTGTTTCGTGTGGTCCGGCCCCCTCCCGTTATTGGAGTATCAGGAGGCTCCAATAGAAATGAAGAAAGGCAACAAAAGAATTCACGAACAACAATTAAAATAAATCCCTACCTTGTCAAATTATATGAGAGAGGATTCGTCACAGAATTAACCGTCGCGGAAGAAGGCGTCACGGAAGGAGGATCATCGCGTCGCGGAGAAGGAAGGTCGCGGAAGAAGCATCGCGTTGTCGATTTCCGAGGATCCGGAGTTCATCGCGTTTTTCACGTTCTTTGCGGTCTTCGTCTAGGAGGAAGAACTTCAAGACTTGAGAGAATTCTCCCCAAACCCTCTTGCACAACCAACCCCTAATAAAATAAGAGTTGTCTTATTTTATTAACACACAAGGCAACATCTGAATTTCAAAAAGAAACAATCAATTCAATGAATTAATTGCAATGATTTAACCACCCAAATTAATGAGATGTTTATTAACCAGATGAAACGCATGGGTTGACTTCATTAAAAAAAGGGGTGCGAGTGCGTTTCTCAATTAAAGGAGGGGGTTGAAAATAAATGGGGCTCGTGTGGGCCCCACCCTACAAATATCCTACCTAGTGGTGTAGGACATTGTGGGTCCCATTTTAACCCCTTAACTTAGGTTAAACAACATAAATACAATAAATGGTGCGACCAATTTATTTTATTCATTTACTTAACACGAAAATTTAAAAACAACACCCGAGAAAACGAAACTCCGGAAAATATGTTTCTAAGCAATTACCAATGCTGTGATTCCAATGGTGCCCTTGGAATCTGATTCCGAGAACTGGTTCAAAAGTTAAGAAAACCCGCTCATTCGTTCACTGAACATACCCGAGCTAAACTTCGGAAATAGATTCTGGGCACACTGGGGCGTGGAATTAGGTGCAATTAAAAATTGCGTTCTTGTGAAATTTCCAAAAAATTAAGAAAAAAATTTCCTTGATTTTTATGGGTCATTACACCTGGAATTTCATATCAAGGACCATTATTTATAAGACTCTCATTTGGAAAAATTCCCCTTATGTGTAACCATTTCTATTTCATAGCATCCCAATGCCATAATTATCTTATCCATATATAGAATATGTTGTTCTACACACATTGGATTATTATTCCCATTAAATGATTTGGGATTATGTCTCATAAAACAACCTAATACAGGATAATCTTACCATGGAATTGGTTGCTGCATTTGGGAAAGGTTATTTTTCATAACCTGATTAAACATCCCTAATAGATCCATAATGTCCTCACTTAAGATAAGAAATGTATCATATTTTTAAACATAATAATACAAAAATTTTCAATGATTTTTTATTCCCTTTATCATTCTATGAACCGTGTCTAAAAACATTCACATAATCGATTAAGTCATAAAATAAAAATTATAATGTTTAATTATAAAAATGGTGTAAAACATAGAATAAATTATTTAATTTATGCATTATTAATCTCAAAACCATTGAAATTGGTTTCATCAGGGATATATTTATTGTCATGTCTTTCCTAATGGGTTTTAATGAAAATATGAATTATCCAGAGAATATCCCTAAGAGTGTCAAACAAAGTGTTTAGTAAATAATGTTTTCACTCACAAGGTGATGATGAGGCCAATCCCCAGCCACCATTTTTAGAGTTATTAGCATGGGGTACCTATGCTATAGAACCACATCCACTTGTAGTATCCATACAACGATGTGTTTCTAAGAAAAACCACATAATCTATTCTTTAGAAAACAATATGATGCTATTTAATTCCTATTAATAATTTATATCATATTGTTATGTTCCATATTCAATATTTTACTTAATCAAGATCCCAAAATTTCAAATAAACATCCTATGATACCATCTATAACAACCCTGACTCCAATAAGCCAATATTGGGGCTTATTTTATTAAATTGACATTGATACAACATATCAACTCTTAATGTACCGATAAGTTCAATAGTTTTAAAGAACCATATACACATATGATATAATTTTTAAATATGTATATAAAAAATAATCTAAATGGAAATCATTTGGAATACTTAATCTCATTCAAATAATTTTTCTTCATAACCTATATAAAAGGAAAAAATTAATGGTGATCTAAAATGATAAATAATGGTCACATACAATAAAATCTATCGTTAATTAAAAAGTAATAATAAAATGGGAAGGTAAAAAACTAAACACAAATTAATTTTAAATAAAATTAATATCAAGATAAGATAAGGCATAATTAATATGGAAATGTAAATAAATGAATACACATACCATTTAATAAATAATATGATAATGAAATGCATCTGTAGACAATATGAAAGGGAAAATTTCAGGGATAATTAAAATAATTTTACTCTCAGATAAGGAAGTGATTAATTTTTATATTTCATGATGAAAATATACACAAAACCTCTTACATCAATATATCGCTTTATGACATTTAAAAAAACTAGGTAAAACCCCTTCTGAGTGTAGGAAATGTTTTTCCTAATGACACATGTTGAGACAATAATAATTATTTATCTATATTCTCTTGTTTAAAAAAATGAATAATGTAAAAAACATATATAAAAATGGACAATGGTTTTGGAAATAATCTTATCCACAATAAAAGAATATGATTATTTACAATAATTTTAATTACTAATGAAATATTATAACATGAAATTAATTTTTTAGATAGAATGCTAACATTCTCAATATTATGTTAGATTATATAATAACTATTACAAATTGGCAATTTTCATGTAAAATCCTTATGAATGAAATAATTCAAATAATACTTAAAATTCCAGGAATTATTAAGGAATAATTTTATTTAATGTTAAATTGGAATTATATACACCATATAAATTAATTTTTGTGAATTAATATACCTCAATAAAGAGAAATTGAGACGAAGTCCCTTACCTTAAGTCTGATTCATCACGTATATTATTTATATTTTTGAATAAAACACATATGTTAATTATTTAATTATTATTTAGAATTTATAATTATTATTCATATTATTTCACTTATTCCTATGATATATATTGTAACATTATCAATTATGTGTACAATGGGTGTTTCAGTGATATTTGACTTATGTGTCAAAAATGACTTTGGTAGGTTGACTATTTTTTCAAGAGGTAATTATTTCATCATATAAGTGAAAATAATATTGCAATAATTACCATATTTCTAAATAAATCATTCTATTAATAAAAATCATGTATAATTTCTTTTAGGAATGAAGTGTGTTATAATCTGGGAGATAACAAGTCGTCCGTATGCATGAGAAACATTTCCCTTTTCAATGATAATTATTGAAAGTTGGTAAGTAATATTTTTTGTTTAAATATTTATAATAATATCATTAATACCATATTACTTATTTAGATATAAGATTATATATCATTCAAGTGGTTATTTTATAAAAATAGAGTTATATCACTTCATAAAGTTGGTAGTTCATACCTACCAGAACAATGATATCCTCATTTAGTTTGTCAAATGGAAAATAATAAAATTATTTTTTTTATTTTGAGAATGATAAATATGTAATTAATATTATAATTATTTCATTTATATAACATAATTTTTTTTCTATTTTTCCATATCATAATCCATGTACTGCTTTAGTGAAATACCAATCACATCACTTCATGAGGTGGTAGTCCACTATACACAAGAGCGACGATATCATCTCCCATACATTATATAACATAAAAAATGGTATATATGAAATAATTAATACAAAGGTATAATTATTTTACTGATATCATATTTATTTTTTTGATCCATCATCATACCCAATCGTGAGATGTGGTAGAGGAAAAACGAATTACATCGGTTCGTGAGGCTGTTGTCCCTCATATACATGAATGATGATTTTGTAATCCTATTTGATGGAATTGGGGATGTTTTTAGTTCATTACCAAAACATAATAATATATTATTGTAGATTATTGAATGTTTGTTTTATATAAATAGCTTTGAATATGATTTCAATGAAGTTGAAAAAGAAATAAAAGAAAACTACTATGTTAAGATTTTTACATCTTGTCTAACAACATCTTTTGGATCATAAAATAACTATTACTAGAATGGATTCATGACCAAAATAACTATTATATTAAGATTGTATGTATGATTATAAGATATATATTTTAGTATTAACTTATCTAAATTGTTTTTATGGAGCAAATAAGACAGAAGAGGGTGTGGTATTTTATAAGGGAGGTGAGTGGCTCATTTATATTTTTCAAAAGAAAAAGGTTTACCATAATTTTTACAATGTCACAAGTGTAGAAAATAGATTATTATCGACACATAGACATTATAGGATATAAATATGTCTATAATATATATTTTAGTATTTTTTTAATTTCATTTAAACCCTTTAATGTTTTTAGTTTAACCTCCAGTTAAAGGTATTTTTACTATAACCGAAATAAATATTTTTTACTATTTTTACTATTCATGATGGTTAAAAATTAATTTAATTTTATCTGATAATGAATATTTATATTATTAAAAAAATGTAAAAAAAATATGAATTCATATCATAGAAGTGGAAAATCAACATTTAAAAATAATTTTATGGATTTTATGAGAAACTAGTGTTGTGAAGAAAAATTGTTCAAAATATTACAAAGTTTTTATATTTTCTATCCTTATAAAAATGATTCCAATTAAAAAATTGGATTAATAGATTTATAATTGAATGAATTTTATTTTGAACCCAATTTAAAATATTATTTAGCATTATTAATAATATAAATTAATGGAACTATTTAATTGAATTTCATTATTTTTCAGTATTCACCAGAAAATTAAGAATTTTCAAAAAATAAAAAATTATTCACTCTAAGATAATTTTTATATGATGATTAATAAAATTAAGTTTATTTTATAAAATATTTTTTAAAACAAGTGGTACAAATTATTTTTAAATTATGTGCACGAAGCGAGACTGAAACATCTTTTCGAAAAATATTGTTTTTTAGAAAACATTTTTACTTATTTTAAATGATGATGATTATTATTTATAACCAATAAATAAAAATTTATAATGCATAAAATATATATGATTAATAATTTAATTTATTCTATTCATATCATATAATTTAATGTCATGGTTTTAATGGTTATGTTTAAATAATATTTTACTAAAGTATTGTATTTCATTGAAACCCCACATTATGTGAATTAAAATACATTAATGAAAATAAATTTATTCTAATTGAAATACGATGGAATGTGTTGGGTTGTTTAATATCATATCATTTAATCATCCTTATTATGGATGAGAATGTTTCATCAAATAATTAATAATGTTCAGTATATATTTCTATGTTTGCTAACGGCTAAATGCTGGTACAATACCGATATGTATCTTTGTTGCCAAACTTAAGGGTTTTAAGTATGTTACAACATATTCATAAAATTATCACACTATTTTATTCATTGATGTCAGGTAAAAATGAAATATGACTCCTATATATTTGGGGTCATTTGAGACCATTGAAATCTTAGAGAGGTGTAATATCGCTCATCTTTACCTCCTTAGTTATCTTCTATAAACAAAATTTTCAGTATGTCACAACTCATGACATATCAGAATGACCCATATTATGTTCTATATTAGGGAGTCCATAACCTAAAATATGATATTTCTATGACTGAGCATCCAATTCATGTTTTTTATCTCAAATTAAATGTTCTGATACAAAATTCATTATCGTTATTTTGGGTTCTATGGTAGCACAGGTCAGAGTGACATGTGATGTAGGAGTGGGAGTCTATAATGAATGGAAAATGACCTCATATATTTGTGAAGAAGAAATATTCATCTTATATTGTTAGCTTCATAAATTAATATTTTGGGGATAATTCTAAAATCTTGATATTTTTCTAATGTATGGGGACACTGAGGTTTGGGGATGATGAGGGTTCAACTTCGGCTTCGTGGCGGCGATGGCCTTCACGTCGGCCCCTCCTTCCTCAGTGGGGTTGGGGACTTCGTCGTCCATCATGGTAGATACTCCCTCCTTTTCCCCATTTTATTATCATAATATTCTCCCTCCATTTCCTCCATAATATCTTTTCCCTAAGGTTCTCGTGTTTCTCAATGGTTTCCCAGACCTCCTGCTCTCAATCGCGGAGTTCAATAATGCTTCGACGCTCCTCAATCAGACTCTGATACTTTGTTAATCGAATAAATGACCTTCAGTGGATTAATTTATTGGTTTTTATTTGGTTCTTGAGATTTTCAAGAACGATATGTCGTGGGGTAGCTTGATAGGAAGATTATCATGATTGGATTTTCTTTAGAAAAGAATCTGATAAAAGCATGTGCCTTCCCTCCACGCAAGTGCACTGAGTCCTGATTTTTTCTTTTTAGATGAACTTAAGAGTTTCACATGAATCATGACCCTCCCTAGATTCTAATTTGGGTGAGATTTCCTAACCTTCCCTTGCCTTTCCAGAATCCTTCGATCTTTAGGTTGCTAGGGAACCTTGTTGGTAGGTTTCTGTGTGCTGACTGCGGAAGTCACGTGCATTGACATTTGATTAATCCTCGTGTTTGGCTGTAAATTGATGACTTAATAACCCCTCTTCATTTTGATTGGATAATTATAGGAGAAGATTTTTGATATAAACAACATGTTTTTTATGAATCTTGGGTGGATTTCTGGTTAGTTTGTATGAGAATGGTTCACTCCCCAGATGTTTTCAGGAGAGGATCTAGACAATTAGAGATGTAGGGTAATATGGATGTTATAGGCGGCAAAATGGCTCTTGGGTCCAATGGGTTCATCACTGGTTAGGCACACATTGAAGTGAAGAAGGTGGTAGAGGATGTTCAAAAGGACCATTGGGATGGAAACCCTCTGGTCAGTGGCCTTTCCAGACGGCTGAGGAAGGACATGGAGGAGCCTCAACCAGGTGTGTAGGGGTGCGCGAATAATTCTAGTGTTCTAGATCCGTTACCTGTGTAGTCTTCAATTAGTGCAAATTATAGTGGTCTCACACAAAAGTGGATTCAAGAAAGGCAGAGGATGAAAAAACAAAGGTCACTAAGGCTGATTCATATGAAGAGATTGTGCTTACTGTTCTAGATTCTTATAGAAAAGAGAGTCGTCAGAAGGCTATGGTTGTGGACAGATCAGGCTCGAGGAGAGGGTCCTCAGCCATTAGGTTGAGTAACCACATTGAGATATTTTATATTTAAGGGACTGGTCAGGAGGATAATTTTTCTTGGGGGAAATCTAATGGTGAGTAATCTGGTTAGTTTACTAAAGACAGTGATCCAAAATTCCATGATAAAGAACCCTGCGGTCAGATGAGGATGATGGGGATACAAGGAAATATGAAAGGCCGAAAGGACTACTCATATTGACCTCTACCTATGGATAATCAATCTGCTAAAATGTACAAGAAAATGTGAAGTGTAGTGCTACCGACCCTACTAGAATTTCAATTCCTTTAGAGGGGATTTGCGGGTCACCCTTCTTTAAGGGTGAACTGTAGGGAGATATTCCTTCAGAGTTTCTCATGTATTCTGGAAAAGTTATGGAATAAGAATCCCTTGTGATTAATTCCTCCATAGAGGATGTTGAAAAGATGATGGGATGGCCTATCCAGGTGCATAATAATAGTGAGAAGAGTGTTGTGATAGACACGAAACGCTAATTTTAATTAGAAGCTTCAATGACGATAAGATCACACCAGAAGAGTACATGCATGTGTGTTACATGATGGAATCCTACTTTGAAGAACTACTAAATGATGCTCCAAAAACACCAGTAACTTTTGTTTCTTGGAAACTCTTTATTGATTAGAATGATAATAAGTTTATGTTTCATTTTAACACATATGGTTATTCATTTAGTGACTATCCTGGATGAACTTGGGGTTTCTCACATTTTCCCAAAAAGTGTCTTTGATAATAAATAAATGATCTTTCCATCAGTTTTTAGGTATGACATTTTCCTTTCCTGGTTTTCTTCTTCTTTTTATGATCACCATTTTTTCTGGTTATTTTAGTCTTCAAAAAGGGTATGGGGTGTACCTATATAATTAATTAGGGGTTAGACCTAAATTTGTCACTAGTGAATCTACAATTGGTCCATCGTCTCTCCAGTGATTGTAATTGGCCAGGGAATGGGCTTATTAATGGGTACACTATTATACTGTATCCACTGGTCAGTTGGATGCATTGATGTGCTTGGGAATAAATAGTTATTTTATTTTTTGTGTTTATATAACCCCCATATTATATCAGTATCCTTCTACATCGACCTAAAGTAAATCAATTAAAATGTGGGTAATCACATTTGACATCTCTTTTTAACTCTTAACCTAATTCTTAAGTGCATCAAAGAGTTACTAAAAGCTTTGATACACTCTTTTAGTGTCATAATCTATTTTGGATCTTGGATCCTCTTAATCATTAGATTCTTCATGTGAAATGTCTATTATAGAAAAGTGAATTTGTTGTATTTGTGTTTCTCATTTTATTCTATTTAAATACATTTGTGAATTGACGATTTTTGTCTTGATCTACAATATTCATAGTGTGATTTTCAAGAATTATGGTGCTAATTATTTCAATTTGATTACACAATTATAGAAACTGGTAATTTAGATAGTATTTATTCTGTGATTATAGTTTAGGGTATATCCTTGATTCTTAATATCTTTGATTCATCTTGGAATGTAGTTTCCACACATGGGTTGTTACTCCATGAGTGTCATGGTAGTTTTTTTTGTAAATTTTTTTATTATATAGAAATTACATGAATTATAAATGGATTTTATTTCTAAAATTTGAAAAAGTTATCACTTTTATAAATTTATATATTGCAGAATTGATCTATAAATGAAATTACTTCTTCCATTGGGGTTTTTTCAAAGAAAATGGTTTTAAATAATGCTTTATATATATTAAAATATAAAATAAACATTGAAGGATTCAAATTTAGAAATAACTTATAAAATCATCAATTAGGTAGGTACTTGTACTTATGGACAAACTTTAACCCCAAAGGATGGTTCTAAAAGCGTAATGGTATTACAACGTGGCCAATGTTTTGGAATTGATCCACTTTTAGGAGTGAACTCTTTCCCTCTAAAAATGCTTTTTAGAGAAATGTGCACACTATGTGTATTATTAATCATGAACAATATACGAGGATTCCCATTAACTAGAACATAATTTTATCTTAATTGTTGGTTTTTCCTATCATTTCACATGAAATATATTTTTTCAAATGATTATGGAAATTAATTGATGTCTTGTTTATTTGGAAATTTTTTACATTTTTTGTGTATGGTGATTATCCATGTTTTATATTAAATTTTGTCAAAATGTTTCACATAACATTTATTTATTTATAGTATCATTATTAAATTTCATCATAAAATATTTTTATGAAACACTTTTTGGGTTCATAATGGGATATTGGTTCTAAAAACCCACATTTTAGAGTATTTAGATATATTTTTATCTTACATATGTAAACGCCAAGTGTCAAATGGTGGCGGTATGTATATTTATTATTAGTGTGTGGTGTTAAATTGGTGAATAAATGTAACATGTAGATGATATCATATCATACATTAACATTGTTTGGAGGTTTTAGGGGTTTAAAACATGTTTTTTTCATAACATCATCTTTTTCTTACAGTGGTATCATATTTTCATACTAATATTCACTATATTAATTTAACACTTTTATTGTTATATTTTGGGAAAATATTATTCCCAAAGGTAGTTTTTGATTCCCGGGAACATTTCTCCAGCCCATGGGGATTGGAAACTCCCTTCGAGCTGTTTCAGGACATGATTATGTTCTTGGGTATTAGGTAATATAGGACGGTTCCTGAAACACAAGTATTAAAGGTATGTTGTTGTAATTTTGTATTCAATATCATCTTTAGATTTCATGGTAGATATAGGATATGAATATAGGGAATTTATGGGTATGCTATGAGAAATCATAAGTCAAACAATCATCATCGCACTAGATATGTAACAAAAAGAAATTTGGAAACAGTACCTTTTTTATATAGAGTTCTATCTTCAGAGTTATTTCATTTTATATATTTTTGTTTATTTCTAGTTTACTATAGTTTTTTATATCATATTTAATTCTTGAATCTCATGTTTGTGTGTAATTTTTTCTGATGATGTATTTTACCATGTGACCACGAATAATTCTAGTGAATTCATTCGATGGTGTTGTAGATGATACAAAAGTGTGAAATCACATTGTTGATCAGAATATCACTAAATATGTTGTGTGAACTATTTAGGATATGGAAAAAGTGGTGGAAATAGACCCTATTCATGTTAGATATGCAGATCCTCAAAAAGAAGGGGATAATAATATATTCCAAGAGTTTATTTTATATAATTATGTAAAATTTCATATTATGAATGATCCTCTTGAGGAGGAAAATATTTTAGGAAATAAAATAATAATAATTAAATTCCTAGTGACCTATAATTCCGTCATGGTGAGTTTTTTTGTTTTTTTGGTTTATGGCTTGATTATATGATGTGAAAATTGGCTATTTTGGAAGAAACAATTGATGGATTTGAGTTGATGGAATTGAAGTACATATTCATTAAGAAATTATTCATAAAAAATACAAGCTAGGTGAAATCATTTCATTTACTCACCCTTTAGAAAGGGAATTGGATAGTGATGGAGTACCTAAATAGCGTGGTTAAAACTATTTTGTTTTCACCTAAGGTTCAGGTTAATGTGAAAATATAGGATTAGAGGTTTCATATGGATCTCAAACCTATTGAAAACTCTCTATTAATCAAATCAATGTTTTATGCCTATGGAATAATTAGAGATTCTCCTTAGAAAGAAGAACGAGAATGGTTTCCCTTTCCCTTCATTCCATATAATTATGTGTGACATTGAGCTGGTTTTCGATTTTATTTTTTTATAATCATACCAATTAAATGTTATTATTAGGATTTATTTTTTAATTTATCATGAATATTGAATCATTAATTATCACCAATATTTTTCCATCAAATCCCTCAATTGGGACTCATGTAATTTTCATGGAGAGGTACAAATGTTGAGGAACTCATCTTCTAGAGATTGGTATGTTGATATATTTTCCTTTGAATAAAAAATTTCGAGAATCTTTTAGGGTAAAGAATTAACCTATAGTCAATGAATTTCATGTGTTATGGAAATATTACTTATCGGGTTTCCCTCTATTAATGGAAATGGAATTATTGACAATTATGGTTTCAATGACTCAACTAATATAAATTCTATCATACCATATGGATTTAACTATGTTGAAATAACTTAAAATTCAATTGGATAATTTTAAGGGCCAAGGGATTTATATCCATTATTTTTTATTAAATTTAGCTACCATTCATGAGATATTATGAAACTCCCTAATTGTAAATTGATTATAATGAAATCAATAATGTAATGGTATGGAATAAATATCAATTCCCCTAAATTGTTTACTCTCTTTATTATTAGAATGGTATAAAGTGGTTCTATTTTTTTTCTTTGTTCTGGTTACAACTATATAAAAACCAATGAGTCACCTATTCCAGAGACTGCCATTAAGAGTAGGTATGGTCATTTGTTATCTCTAGTGATGTTGTTTTATTGAACATAATGATCCTATAGTATTCATAAAACCAAATAACAATAATTCACAGCATTATCTCAACATTGTTTACATGATATTCATATATGGTAACCCAATGTACTAAAAAAATAATGATGATCATGTTAATCAATTGATACGTGTTTGCTTAATTATAATAGAGAACCACCTATAAAAAAAATTCTGAAATTATATTTCAAGATGAAAGAGGATGTTTTCTTGGGATTATTGATATTATAATGTTGTGTATCTTTTTATCCCCAAATAAATTCATATATATTTTTATAGTAAAAATAGTGGAATGAAATGTATATTCAAATGTAATAGTGTTGGGTGGATATTATCCGTGGTTCATAATCAACTTCTAAAATATTTATTATCATTTTAATTATCAAATATATAAGGTTGTTTATGTTTCATTTTGATTTGATGTGTCAACCTTCCTTCGAATAACTAAAGCATGTATGAATTTATAACTCATTTCGACTCTACCACAGGCCGCACTTGTAAACATGGTATATTACGATGATTTATGGGTTGGTTGAGTTTCCATTCATACATAAGGAGTTAATGTTTTGGTTTATGCCTCATATTAGCTTTTACATCATGGGAGGAATTATCCAACTTATGATTTGAGGTGGATAGTTGAAGTTTACTCGTAAAAAATTTAGTGAAACTATCTTTTTAAGGATTATTTTATGATTTCAACTAACCATAAATGATTGGGGGTACATCATTTATGGAAAATATATGAATCTATAGTAGAGTAGATGTCTAAAATATCTAATGTAATTTTACTTCAATATTTAATATACTATAGGAAAGGGAATTTCCGTTTTTGATACTCTTAGATGAATGCTTCGTTCTCATGTTGTAAAGGAAGCGAAGGAGTAATATTAGTTGATGGAACTCTTTTCTTAAATTAAATTATGAGTCATGGAGGAAGAGTTTGGTTGATTTGAGGAAATTATTCATTTTACATCCTATCCCGTTGATATGATTCTCTATGAGAAGTAGAAGTTCAATTAGTTAAAAAAATATCAAAGATTATTTATACTGCAGGGAGATTATTAGTTAGTGGTTTCTCACAATAGAATGTATTAATTTCATTAGAAATATTTATGTTGTTCCATTAATTATGTAGAAGGTTGTGTTGGGATATTTTCATCATTCTGTGTGGGAATTAGACCCTAGATCTATGATTTTTTTCAATAAATGAGTCATTAGTTATAGTGTATAGGTAAGAAATGGTACATAAAATACATCATATCTCAATGTTAGTCATCTAAAAAGATTATGGATGAACACTAAAATACTTATAGTATAATTCTTCCACTTCATTTTACAATATTTAAATAGAATTATATATAAATGTATTTCATAGATATCATACCACATACTCACTAGAGTATGAATTTAATTTCAGTGGTGATTGACCTGTTGATGTTAGATCATTTTTTACAAATTCATGACACCACTAAAGTGGACCACATAGGGAAGTATTTTGTTCATGATATCATAATGTTATATGGGGATCCAAGGAAAATGATCCCTAATTTTATCTCTCATTATTATAAGAGAATCTTGTAGGTAACATGAAATCATGTTATTTTGTGAACAAAATAACAAAATCATAAATATGGGAGGTTAAAGAGGGATAATGAAATTATGTAATACATGGCCCATGAATGTGTCTAAAAATAAATAGGTTCTTAATATACACATTTTAGTGCAGTATAGCTGTCTTATTATAATAGTTACCCATCATCCATTAAGATATCACCTTATAAAGCACTATTTGGTTGAAAATGGAACTCAACTATTGGGTTGAGATCGACAAAGAATCTACGTTAGGACCAAGATTATATTTTTTAAAACGGATTTAGTTTAGATGATTAATCATATTTATATAGTAGAACAAAGTATATGTAGATACTATGTGGATGTACATCATAATCCTTCAATGTTTTTAGTAAATGAAATTTTGTTCTATAAATTATCATCATTGTTTATTTATTAATAGCTAGAAAAACCTGGAAATTTGTCAACAAGAAATGTGGGGTTATTTAATATCATTGAACACGTTGGAAAGGTGGTATATCACTTTTATTTAAAACCTTAGTTATCATTGATTAACAAAATTTTCCATGTGTCCCAACATAAGAAGTATCAACCTATCTCTTTCTATATTCTATATTAGGAAGACATTGACATTGTTCATTATGTGTCTATGAATAAGAAATAATTATTAGATATAGATTCATAAGTAAATATTCAATAAGTTGTTTGTATATCATTTATTTATGTTATATAGAAATATGGATTAGACACATATGATTTTTTAATGGTGGAGTCAAAGATGAGGGACAAATGGCCCAATATCTTTACGATCTAACCATATTCAATATAGAATTATGGTGGAAAAAATTACTATGGTGTGGATATTTGCACCATCCCATAATTGTTTTTGGGTAAGACCTTTCCTGTGTTTTATTTTCATCTCATTTTTTTGATCCCCTCTAATTTTAGTGGTTTTAGTGTTTTAATAGGGGATGATGTAGTAACTCATAGATTTTGGGGGTTATAGACCTAAAAATTATAATAATGATGCAACAAGTAGTCCACAAACTCACCAATGAAATCCATCAGACATATTGTGGTCTTGAATACAGATTCATCATTATGTAATATCCACCACCCAACCCATATGTTTGGTAGTGTCTACTTCACTATTCAATATTTCTGGTGTATTCACTATGCTAAATAATTTTTAGTATTTAATTATCATTTTTCAACAAACAAGTATTTTATTTCTTAATAAATATCCCTTGACAAAAAATGTTCTCATATGAATTTAAGGGATCTGTGTGAATTTCAATGTCACTTATAAAATGAATCATTAATGGTTTAAATTATATATATTTTCTATGAACCTATCTCAATTAGAACAACAATATATTGATTATTGATACTCTTCTTCATTTTCATCCTCTTTACTAAAGGAATTTCAAATTTTAGAAATTTGCTTGATTTGGGTCTCAAATTTTCTTCCATAAAATGAAGTCATATATATCAGGGTCATTTTTTCTAGTGCGCTAATAAAATTGAAGTTATTTTCTATATTTTTTGTGGTAGGTGGTTCCATTTTACTAGTTATTATAAAAAAATTCATTTGGGGATTTTTTAGTAGTAATTAATATTTTAGGGTCATTCGTTGGTTCATAGAGTCTATGGTTTTTCTTGGAATACAGATTACATGTAGAGTTCATTTTCTTTATTTCTCACTGATTATGGTTTCATGAAAATACATTATTCTAAAAACCATTATTTCATTTACCTTATAGTTGGTTTCAATACATTAGTTTATTACATGATCAATGACTTTCTTATATATGTGAGTATTGGTTCTATTCGTAAAAATATATTTTTCCCCTAGGGATATATTAATGAAAAATAGGTTTAAAGAATGTTTTATATAGTATTAAAAATATAATTACCATTAAATTCTTCTAATAAGGGAAACACATTTATTATCATTGATGATTCCAGGAGTAATCATAGGGGTTGAACTATTATGCCTTGTCCTATTATCCTAGGGTAATATATAGACCATGTTTCTTAATTCATGTTAGGGATCCACTCTAAGGAGTGTACTCTATCACACAAGAAATATGATTAAATGTTAATGTGAATATCAGGTGGCCTATTAATCATGGGAATATTTTGGGTATCCTCACTAACCTAGACCTTACATTACAGTGAGGTTATGTTTTACTATTTGTTACACAATAAAAATAAATTAGACATTTTTGTAGAAATTTTATGAAAAATAGTTTTCTTTGGTAATTTTTTCTTTTTGGGATGTTGTGATTCTTTATATCATATGTTGAACTGTGTATATGTATTTATCATTAAATTTAATTATTCATCTAATCCACATTGGGTTTTATAAAAAAGTATTCATATGAAATACTTTAGGGATTTCTAGTTATACAGTTTTTCTGACACCCTGTATACACTGTTTGGTGAATGTAAATCTATTTTTCAAAATAGGTATATATATGGAACCACAAGCTAGAAATGTGTTTGTCCCATAGAAGGATATGGTAGTTATTTGGATGGTACAAGTCACATGGATATGGGTTACTGCTGTAAATATACTTGGCATGTTTATTTGGGTTTTTAAATCCTTCTTTATCATTCATTCATTTTACATTTGTTCATTAGGGTCTTTTAATTCATCCTTGACGTTTTTTATTCATCTTAACTTATTTTATGATATTTTTTGGGGAAATAAATCACAAAGATTATTGTTTATTTAGAGGTTCTTGTCACTATCCCATGGGTGTTGGGAAATCCCTTTTTGTTATATTTAGGATAACTCAGGTTTTGGGTGGTTAGGAAATATAGGTTGGTTTATGAAATATATATAATAAAATTATCATCCATCGTGGAATGAGGAATCAAGCATGTGTTCAAGGATTCATTATTGACCTTTAAACTATGATAATATCATGATAATTTATAAAAAATTAGTTATATTATAAAAAATTCATATAATATATGTGTTGATCACACAAAAATTATGGGGTCACATATCACATGCCATAAAAAATGTATAAACATTAGGGGATATATTTAAGGGACCACCTACCTCATTAAAATCTATTTCATTTAAAACATCACCTATCCACTCTCATGCATGTCTGATCAATCATTGAATCACCACTTGAGTACCTATCTTAGGGACTGTTATTTCCATAATGTAATTATAAATATTTATATATAACGAACCATTTAAATTAAGTAGTCATTGTTTTATAAAATCCCACTAAGCAATATTTTCTCACTAAAACCTTATAAAACATTGTTTGTTACCCTACTAACTGGAACCCATCTCTAATCCTTGTTTAATTCCCAATATACTCATCCAATATATTGATCAATTTCATCCAATTTCACAAAAAATAGAAAATATTTGTACTGAAATGGTCCTAATACCAAATAGTTAGTATTTTTTTAATTTATCATATTCATAAATCCCATATCTACATTGAGAAAACACCCATCACATTCATTGATTTACAAAATTCTATGTTTGATATGATATTTTAGGGTAAACCAAAATCATTTAAAATTAGAAAGCATGGGGAAACAAAAAAATGTATATGAATTATAAAATCACCCAGAACTACCGGATAAGAAATACCAATATCATTGTAATGACCCCACTCTTTGGAAGAGGTACAGATCATTGGTTTTTCTTACAAATCTTTCTTTTAATCTTGTATAATGTGTGTAACATCCTAAGGAAGGTCCGGGGAGTGTCTGGGGTTAGTTCGGAGCCTGGGACTTTGAGAAATGGGCTTACAGGCACTGGTGCATGTCCTGCCCACAGTCTTCGCATGGTTTGGGATAAACCGTGCGGCAACAGTTGGGGCACCTTCCAGGGTGCATGGCCATGTAGACCAGGACACACGACCAGGAGGTTTTTGGCTGGGAGGCAGTGAGGTGCTCATGGTTTTTGTATGGTTTGGTAAACAGTGCGGCTAAACCAAGCGACCCAATTCTGGGTAATATTACCATTTTCCCTTAATTCGGTTTAAGCCTAAATCCCATTCTTCTTCTTCCTTCCCACAGACAGAACAGATGGGATCCCTCTTTTGAGCTCTAAAACCCTCCTCTCACTCTTTCTCTTGTGGATTCTTCCCTCGGTGTCTGATTCTTGATCCATTGGAAGCGTTGGAAAGTCCAAGGTAAGGCTTACCACACCCAAGCTTCCTTCATCGGTGAATCTTGGTTTTCGTTTCGCTATTTTGATTCAGGCTCATATGCCCTACTTTTAGGGAATTGGACTGAAACTCAGATTTCTTCCAACCGTCTATGAATCTAAGTTCCATATCGAGCGAGGCTACGCGTACATCTCTAAGGTAGGTGGTCATGTGGTTTCCATATTGGGGTTTTCCCTTTTTTAGTTATTATCGTCGTGTCGTGGTTTGTCTTCCGCCAAACCCCTTACTTGTAATGATTAATTCATGTCTAAATGACCCATGTGGTATGAGGTGGATGAATATATCCTTGATAGGGTGTTTAGATTAGGTGTAGACCAGGAGTGTCTTCTATAGGTGATATGTCTTGAGATTTTTCCCTTTTTCACCTTTGAAACTTAACGACATGTCCTTAAAGGCATTTTCCATGTTAGGAAAATGATATGACTTGGTTAGAGGTTGGATATGATGAGATAGCCTGAACCCCTTAAATGAATTGTGATTTATGTTGCCTTGTGATGTGATTAATGTGATATCATATAAGATGGATTGTCTTATATATATTGTGATGTGAATGGTTATGCCTTACTGAGTTGACATGCTTGGGTTAACCTGTGTGTGGGCGAGAGGCATTCTTATCCAGTTCCAGATGAATTTCCTTGTGAGGGCGGGTGGCATTCTTTCCCCGTGCCTATATATCCTTTATGGGTGGGAGTCATTCTTCCCCACGCCAGTTATAGTGCTTGTGGACGAGGGGCAATCATACTTCATGCCAGTGATGATTATTACAGATGTGAGAATCATGGATGAGAGGCATTCATTCCTCGTGCCAGTGATGATTATTACAGATGTGAGAAGCATGGACGAGATTCATGCTTACCTTGTGCCGGTGATAACCTATATTTATGTACTTTTACCTCTAGTGATTGTTCAGAATACCATCCATGAGATGAAGCATGTAGACCCGCCAGGTGTCCTTCCAGAACCTAAGAGGGAGGGTTGTTTATTACATTGCTTTACTTACTTGCAGTTTACCACACATTGTATATTTTATGAAAACCTATTTGGATTACATGTAGACATCGTTGGTGGTGGCCTACTGAGAATTATCTCACATATTACCCATGCGGCCTCCTTGGAACCCGTGTAGACTTTACTACTGCCGGTACTAGAAGGGTAAAAGGCCCAGCTTCAGGTTGTTGATACATGTATGTTCAAGCTGGAGTTCTAGAGCAGAGGAACGGGCATGGCTACAGATGCTTGTGGACTATTTTTCTTCTCTTTTTGTGTTACTGTATAGAATGTATGCCATCTATTTTCATTTTATCAACATTCCATACATCCACATTGTATTAGACACTTCCTATGTGGCTTTTGTACATCTATCCGGGTTTTTCTTACTTCTGTTGTTTGGTTTGTATGTTCTCATTTTTCTCCTGTTTCCCATTGGTTGTGCTTCCGCTATTTCTATTTAATCACCTTTTGTTATTTTGTTGTGTACTCTGACATGGGGGTACAATATCCCCACTGACATACCATTACACCCATGCTACTATTCGGCATCCCCTGGCCTATGGGAAGATGAGCCAGGGGTCATGTGGCCAACCAGGATCGGGGCTCGGGTTCTGGGGCAGCTGGGTCCGAGACGTCACAAAGTGGTATCAAAGGCTTTCTTTCTTTCTTGCTTTACTATTTGTTGATAATATACTTAGAGATTGGGAATGTGTAGAGACTTAACCATGAGTCGTGCTTGGGCATCGCGAACCCATGTAAAATACCTTATTCAATATAGATGTTCAGTTTAGGAATTTTTCATTTTTTGATTAGTGGACGATAAGGATTTTCTACTAGAATCCAATTTTAAATTATGAGGGTTGGAACCCCAAAAAGGCCCATGTTTTCATCAAATGATGTTATCTATGGGTCTAAGAGAGCTTGGACGTGTACATGAATATTTTTAGGAGTATATTTCATGCATCTATGGTGTTTTAATGCCATTGAATAGCCAGTAAGAGGCCACTAGCTAGCTCGTGGTCTCTAAAGAGACTATGTTCCAGTGGGGCTCATTGGATGGTCGGTGATTTGAGAACTTCTTGTATGTCAGTACATGTTTTTTTAATGGAGAAAGGGGATTATTAAGAACCCTATAAACAATATTTATAACCAAATATTTGAATATTTGGGGAGTCTTTCTAGGAGTGTTAGATCTATCATTATCATATATTTTTTACATTGATTTTCACTTCTAGTTCTTGTCTATTTGGATTTTCGTTAGATGCATCAGAAGTCAAGAAGAGAATAATATATTTTTCAAACCCCAGTTATTTATTTCATTTTATTTCTAATGTATTCAAATTGTTTTTGTGGTTCATTCTTTATTTAATTGGTTATTTTATTCTTCATTAGGTTCACTATTTTCTACTTTAATAAATGGCTAATATCAAAATACTCGGTGTTTATAAGGTTATGGTACGAGGAATAATAACATTTACTTTAAATCCCCTCTATCATATTTTGTGTTATAATGTGTAGTTGTTCCAATTTATCAATCCAATTAATTAATATTTGAATTAAATTGGTAGTATCCAATTTATGCCTTAGAAACCCCCCATAGGCCTAAATAATCATGTTTGATTATAGAAGACCATCCTTATTTTGTGTAGTGGAAAATGGACAATAAATGTAGGGTAGTATTAAGATTCCCTAAATGGATTTATTTTGGGATCTTGGTGGCCTAGGATGACCCATAATAATAGATTGTTTAAATGGAATTAGAAATCGTAAGGGCGATTTTTTATTGAATAAAAACAAGGGCATGGACATTAAAATTGTTAATTGAACGATAAATTTAATTATATAGAAATATTTTTTTAATATGTTAATATTATTAATTAATGTATCTGACCAATGTGGAGTATCCTGTATAAAGATGTTGAATATTTTTATATTATTTTTGGAGTAATAAATTGTTTCATATTATTGGATTTTATATTGACAATGGAATTAAATATAATCCCCTTGGATTCCATAAGAAATTGATGGTTGGTAAATTACATGTAGAGACACATTAGATTCCTCATGAAATATATGGATGAGACTGTGATTCTAATAAGACGTTCATGTGTATTCTGGTGTTGAATGTAACGCCCCAACCCCAGAAGCCTAGAGTTGGTTCATTATTAAGTATCATTGGCATGATCACAAGAAATCATGTCTCGAAAGACCGATTAGTTTAGTATCCTTGGATGTACTTGATATATTCATAAGGATTACATTAGATTGTAAAATGGATATCTACAAAAACATTGTTTTCAAAGACATCCCTAATATCCCACAGACTATCCCTGCAGGTGAGTTATAATATACTTTTTTGCATCCTGGGAAAAAAACATAGAAAGGGGTGAGCTCAGATGCTCAGTAAGGATAACAGGATAGATAAAACGTTAATAAATAAGAACAAACATTTAAGGCAATGTATACGACTAAAACAAATGTCTTTTAAACATGAACTTCAGCATAATATGGAAAAGTTAAAATCAAATAATTCCCTTTACTTATTCACAAGGATATTCTACTAGTCGAATAATCACATGAGATATCAATATCCATTTTCATAATGATGGAATCCATAATGCTTCACTTTCCAAACCACATAGTCAAGGCCTTGTGCCAAGGCTAGAAATAAGATTTTTTAAAGTCCTTGTGCCAAGAAACTAGTTTGTCTAATGAGACCTACCGATGCATCGTGGAGCTATCGTGGGCTCCACCCATCACTTACTAAGTCCAATGAATTCCTCATATGAAAAGGTTTAAACATAACATAAACATTCGTATTAAAACTAGCAAAAAAAATGTCAATACTTTATCCATAAAAATGAATTGGGTAAAAATAACACATCCACAGTCGAACATATCAAAAAACCTTCAATAAAATATGGATGTTTTGTATCATAATAAATCAACATCAAATAAGCTTGAAATCCATCAAAGGATGTTGAAATAGATGTAATAAAAACCTTTTTTACAGAAATATATCATTCTATTTTGAAATAATTTAAGAGACACATAATTATAAAGAAGACATTTATTTTGTAAATATTCGTATAAGCTTGTAAGGGATGCTTCGATGATGTTATAATGACAAAAAATAGTTGCACCCGTCGTATAAGTTAAAAATACATTCTTACCTTATTTTTTTCAAAAAGGTCATAATGTACATTATTTGGAAAACGACAGAAACATTCCTTTAAGAGAATATAAGGTAAAATAAGGGTATAAATAACTTTACCCCATTGTATAGTAAATAGTAAAAATGTTTGGAAATACATTTTTAAGACACATGGATGCTGATGATTAAGAGGTCCCAGTAGATACTTACGTAAAAGCAACCTCGAATAATAAAGATATTTTGAAATTAACCCTTAACTTGTACATTTACTTGGTCAAGGTTAGGGTAACCATCTATATAATGGTGAAATAATTTTTATTAAATTATACAAGAATCATATACATTAAAATGATATCATATATGGTCATTTAACATTGCTTTTTTAATAATATCTTAGTATTATCATCATTTCTGGAGTTAACTAATTCATTTTCCATTATATTATTTGTTACATAAGTAATGTTTTTATTTAGTCTTGTATTGATACGATGGGGAATGAATATTATCGCGTTCGTGGAGACGGTAATCCGTATGTACACAAGAGCGAAAATATCATTATTTTGATATTAAAATAATAAATAATTTGATAGTATATCATATATAAAGATTCATTATCATGTTATATTTATTATTAACATCAATTATACATCATTATTATACCCATCCAAATAATAATGTATTGAATAAAAACTACACCACGATGTGGAGACGGTAAGTCGTACGTATGCACATATGGTGACATGTCATTAAAAGGATGGAAAGAATAATGAATATGGTTGTACCATATTTATAATAACATCACAATATATATAATATACTAGAGTTATTATTTTATAATGGAAACAATAAATAAAGAGGTAGTGGATGAAGAAAGGAACTTGAAAGAGGTGATGAAATATTTAACTCTTCTTCAGGTTCTTCCTTTTGATTTGATCAAAAGGGATCATTAGGTTGGATTTAGGACTAATGGAAGGCATCTAGGATGAATGTAGGAAAGTTTAGAGGTTATTTTGGTAGGGTTTGGCCAGCCAAATGGCTTTGATTGTGTGAATTAGACAGAAGGGGGAGTGCCTTTTTATAAGAGGAGTGAGGGGCACCATAGGAAAAGCTAGAAATATTATTTTATAATAAAATAATTTTCGGTTTCTAATGGCTCCAAAAAGAATTGTTTTTTGGATAAAGTGGGGATGGATCGATAACTAGTCAACAAATAGTTTTTAGATAGGTTTGGGTCACTACATTAACCTTATCATTTAGATTTAACTCTTAGTTAAATAGTTTGACATTTACCATATATCATTGTATTTTTATATTATATGGCTAATAAACATACAATATACTTCCAAAACAACCCCAAGTGGTTCACTAATGATAAAAATATCATTATATATGTCTTTTGGCTGAACCATAGATTTTAAGATATATAATATCAATTAATAATATAATATTTTTTTTGAAAACTATTTTATGTCAATTTTGACACTATTTGGTATTTTTTTTTCTGAAATTCATAACAGAATTATTACTTATAAAAAAAATCATCTAACCAAAACTAACATGTCATAATAACCTATAAAATTAGCGGAATTCATAAAAAGTATCAAATTACATTTATTTGGATATTTAAAATATCAATTATTTTAATATTTCATTAATTAGGTAATTACTCCATCATCATTGTCTCATTAATTAATTTAATTATTTAATGTCTAAAAAATATAAATAAAATACAATTATGTAGTAAATAAAATTATATTTATAATTAATGTTTATATTCATATTTAACATTTGTATAACCCTCTATTAAAAATGTTTTAGTTATTAAACATTGATTTTAACTCTTTAAACTCTTCGTTAAATAAAATCTTAATAAATGTCCTAATCTTATCCAAGTGGACCTAAAGGATCTTATTTTATTCATAAGGTTGTTTTTCATCGAATAACTCTAATCGAATAGAATTAATAGAAGTGTTAGTGTAATAATAATATCATTTCTACCCTTAATTACCCTATTTACTTTTAACCATGGTAAATAAAAGTAAAAAGTTATTATTCACTGAAAATTATATTCATCTAATTGAACCACATATTACATACTGATATCTACCATTTCTCTTGGATTTTTGAAATTCAACTGAAAAAAGAAGTAAAATTATGTTTTATGTAAATTTGCAAATGCTCCTAGGAGGTGGCTAAAAGATGGTAAAAAGTTCAATAAAATTTTTATATATCTAAAATTATTATAAACTGACACCAATGAATTACATTGAACATATATAGGTATTGTGTATCTATTTTGATCTAAAATAAATTTAAATAAAATAAATAATTTTTTAAATAAAAAATTCGGTTTTAAACTATAACTCAGTTTTTTTTCACTATTCATCAAAAATTGAATATTTGGAAAAAATTACCAAAAATTAACCCTAAGATAATTTCGATATTCTGAATAAAAAAATGTAATACATTTAGAAAGATAAAATTTATAAAATATGAAAAATTGGGTCTTACTATTCATAAGGACTAGTTTGATTGGTTGTGGTGTGTTAGAACTCGAAGTTGCTTACAACATAGGCTATTGAATTATTCAAAGAGAAGTGTACCGTTGAAGCTTGGGGTGTTACATTCTCCTCTACTTCAAATAATTTCATCCTTGAAATTTCTTGAGTATTACTGCATAAAAAGAATCTGGTGGTTCTTCATCATAAGTTCCTCATGTTCCCACATTGCTACTTCTAACTTATGGTTTCTTTATAGAACTTCTACTTGACGAGTCGTCCGGTTTCTCATCAATTGTTCTCTTGTATAAAGAAGCTTGGAAGTCTCTTCTCAATAAGATAGATCGGGTTGTAGTTCTAATTCCTCAAAGGGGAGTACATGCATTGGGACAAGCATGTATTTTCTCTACAGTGATACGAGAAACACATCATTAACTTTGGAGAGACCTGATGGAATTTCCAAGTAGTAATCTACAGACCCAATTCGATCTAGAATTTCGAAAGTTCTGGTGTACCTAGAAACCAATTTACCCTTCTTACTGAAACATATAACCCCCTTCCATGGAGATACCTTCAATAAAAAATTATCTCCTACCTAAAATTCTAAATACTTCCTTCGGTTAGCAGCATATCACTTCTGCCTACTTTGAGATGCATTGATGTGGTTTTGGATTACCTTCACCTATTCCATCATTTCATCCACATGTTCTGGGCCTACGAGTTTTCTTTCCTGAACATCATCCCAATAGGTTGTTGTTTGACATCTTTTTCTGTATAACGCTTCTTATGATGCCATTTTGAATACTTGAATGGAAGCTATTGTTATAGGAAAATTTTACCAGATGTAAATATTGATCCCACGTACCTTGAAAGTCCATTGAGCATGATCTCAAAGTGTCTTCTACATGTTTGAATAGTCTAATCTAATTTCCCATTAGTTTTAGGGTGGTAGGCAGTGCTCAAAAGAAGTTCAGTATCCTGGGATTTCTGAAGACATTTCCATAATCTTGATGTAAAATGGGGATCACAATCAAAAACAATTGATAGTGGTACTCCATAAAGTATCAAAAAATCATTAATATATAGTCTTTATAAATGTTCAAGTGGTAAATCTTATCTTATAGCATGAAAATGTGCTGACATTGTAAGATGATAAAAAATGACCCATCTTGCATTGTTCCTTTTATGAGTCTTTGGTAGCCCCATGATAAAGTCCAACGTAATATTATCCGATTGTCACTCAGGTATGAGAATTTGTTGCATGACTCTTCCAGGTTGTTTCCTTTCATCATTAACTTGTTAAAAAACCATACATCTTGACACAAAATCTGCAATCTCCTTCTTCATGTTTTCCCACCAAAATGTTACATAAAATCTCTATACATTTTGGTGCTCCCAGGGTTTGTAGAGAAATTGGAGCTATGAGCATCATCCTACATTTCTCTTTTAAATCAGGTATATCAGGAACACAATTTCTCTCCCCAAATTTCAAAATTACATATTCATATATGAAGTCACTCAATCTCCCGTCATTCAGAGCTTTATTATTCTTTTGATACTCCTCATCATCAACCTCAGAACTTTTTATCCTTTCTAGTAAAGATTGTTTGGAAACCATTTGAAAAAGCATTAATGTTTCACCTTCCATGGTTATTCCCATATCCATATTTACTAGATCCATGAAAATTAGATCCCTTTTAACTCTCATATTGTTCAAAAATCCATGATCTTTTCTGCTCAATGAATATGACACCTTATTTGCCATCCCTGGGAGGTAGTGTATCGTGAAATCATAATCCTTGAGTAGTTCAAGCCATCTCCTTAGCCTCATATTGAGTTATTTCTGTGAGAAAATATGCTTCAAACTCTTTTGATCAATATAAATCTCAATTTTTTCACTACAGATATAGTGTCTCTAAATCATCCATGAAAAGATTACAGCTGCAAACTCAAGATCCTGAGTAGGATAGTTTTTCTAATGAATTTTCAGTACTCGTGATGCATAGGAAATAACTCTATCATTCTACATAAGGACACAACCAAGTCTTTTCTTCGATGCATCACTATAAATAACAAACCCATCATTCCCCTATGGTAGATTAAATATTTGAGCATTGATTAATCTTCTCTTCAATTCTTCAAAACATTATTCACACTCTATTTTCCAAAAAAATTTAACCCCTTTTCATGTGATCTTTGTTAATTGGTTAGCCAATCGGTCATAATTCTGGATGAAATACCGATAATATCCTGCTAAACCAATAAAGCTGTGTGCCTCAGTTATACTCATCGGTGTTGGACATTCATGGATTGCTCTTGTCTTAGAAGGATCAATAGAGATTCAATCCTTAGAGATGATATATCCAAGAAAAGAAATCTATTGAAGCCAGAATTCACACTTTCTAAATATCCCATATAATTCAATTCTTCTAAGATTCTTCAGGATAATGTGCAAGTGATTTTCATGATCTTCGTTGTTTTTGGAGTATACCAAGATATCATCAATAAATAACACTACAAATTCATCAATATATTCCTTGAAAACTATATTCATTAGAACCATGAAGACAGAGGGAGCCTTAGTGAATCCAAAAGGCATTATTGTAAACTCCTAATGCCTGTACCTGGTTCGAAATGCTATTTTCTAAATGCCTTACTTCTTCCAAAACATCTGATGATATCCAGATCGAAGGTAAATCGTTGAAAAGTTTTGATATCTATGAAGTTGGTAAAATATATCACCACTGTGAGGTAGGGGATACCTGTTTTTTATTTTTATAGCGTTGATCTCCCTGTAGTCAATACACAACCTCATAGATCCATATTTCTTTTTCACCAAAAGAACAGGGGATCCCCATGGAGAAAAACAAGGGAGAGTGAATCCCTTATTACTCAATTTCTCAAGTTGTTTCTTTAGTTCTACTAATTCCACAGTGGTAGTTCTATAAGGGGTCTTCGATATGGGCCTTGATCCAGGAATTAAATCAATGGAAAACTCAATTTCTCTTTCTAGAGGAGGTCCACGTAAATCTTCTAGAAACACATCAACATATTCTTTCATAATAGGTACAACCTATAATTGAACATTCCTTTCCTCACCCATATTTATTTCATTCCTTTCTTCCCCATGGCATGGAATATGTTTTCAAAGGAATTTATCTATTGCTCAGAAACTAATGGATTTGTACTCCAATTGAATGTTTGTGGTTTTTTGCTTCATTATGAGATCTAACATCGATCCTCCATGTTGTGGATCAGGGTTCTATATATGGGTAAGGTTATTATTCATAACCTGATTGAGTTGTCCCAATATGGTGATAAGATGACCAGCACGAGTTGTATCACCAGCTCCACTATAATTATCTTGATCAGGAGGGAAATCCCAACATGGAGTGTGTGCGCTGATACGGTTTCTATTCCATCTACTATGAGCCATTTCTAAACAGTGGCATAAACTAGATTAGTTTATATATCAAAATACATAATTCAAAAATTGTATAACACTTAACATAGACTGAACAGTTTATGGATAAAATACACAATCATAAAAAAAATTTCTTTGAGGAAGTATATACTCATATACTCTTCATAATGGTTTGTAAAGAAAATGAGAATTATCCTAATCATATCCCCTAGGAGTTTCATAACCAAGTGTGCAGCAAGGATAGTTTTCGTGCACCAGTTCCCATTCGAGTATAGCTCAAAGTATTGTTTTAAGGATTTATCCCTAGATACATCTATTCTAGAGCCGTCTCTACCTACTAAAATCCAGACACGGATGTATTGCATGGAGAACTCACAAAATCTCTGAAATACCAAAATTCTAGGAAGCTCTTGTATACTAATCCTCAAAAATCTATCTCAGGCTATGTCCTGTAATCAAAGATTATCTAAATGTAGTTTCCAAGGATTGTACTCAACTTCCTCTAATACCAACTGTAACGCCCCGACCCCAGAATCCCAGATTCAATGCATTATTACATATCATTGGCATGATCACAAAAGATCAAGTCTCGAAAGACCTACTAGTTTAGTATCCTTGGAAGTACTAGATACATTCGTAAGGTTTGCTTTACATCGTAAAATAGAAAACTACAACAACATTGTTTCCATAGACAACAACGAGTTCCCATAGACTATCCCTGTAGGTCAGTCATAATATACTTATTCACATCTTGGGAAAAATAAAACATAGAAAGGGGTGAACTCAAATGCTTAGTAAGGATAACAATATAGCGGATACATTAATAAATAAGCATAAACATTTAAGGTAATGTATAAGACTAAAACAAAAGCCTTTTAAACATGAAATTCAGCGTAATATGGCAATGATAAAATCAAATAATTCCATTTACTTATTCAAATGGATATTCTAATAGTTGAATAATCAAATGCAATATCAATAGCCACATTTATAATGATGGAATGGATAATGATAGGGTTTCATAACCACATATTCAAGGCCTTGTTCCAAGACTACAAATAAGATTTTTTCAAGGCCTTTTTCCAGGACACTAGTTTGTCTAATAAGACCACTGATGCATCGAAGAGCTATTGTGGGCTCCATCTATAACTTACTAAATCCAGTTCATTCTTCATATGAAAAGTTTTAAACAAAACATAAACATTCGTAATAAAACTAGAATACTAAATGTCAATACTTTATCCATGACAATGAATAGTCTAAAAATAACACATCCATAGTCATGAATATAAAAAAGACATCAATATAATATGGAAGTTTTTTATCATAATAAATCAACATCAAATAAGCTTAAAATCAATCAAAGAATATTGACATAGATGAAATCAAAACCTTTTTTAGAGAAATATCTCTTTCTATTATGAAATCATTTAAGAGTCACTTAATTATAAAGAAGAGATTTATTTTGAAAATATTCTTATAATCTTGTAAGGGATGGGTCAGCAATGTTATAAATATGGAAAATGGCTGCGCCCACCATATAAGTTAAACAAACATTCTTACCTCAATTTTGTAGAAAATGTCATAAAGTACCTAGTTTGGAAAATGACAGAAAGATTCCTTTCAAAACATATAAGGTAAAATAAGGGTATAAAATGACTTTAATCCATTATTTAGTAATTAGTAAAAGTATTTTGCAATACATTTTCCGGAATCATGGATGTGGGTGACAAAGAGGTCCCAGTAGATACTTATGTAAAAACAACCTCGGATAATTAAGAGATTGTGAAATTAACACTTAATTTGTACTTTTCCTTGGTCGAGGGTATTTTAACCTCCTAAGTAATGGTTAAATAATTGTTATTAAATTATAAAATAATCATATACATTAATATGATATCATATATGATCATTTAAAATTGATTTGTTAATAATATCATAGTATTATCATTGTTTCGTCTCTTAACTGACTCATTTTCCTTTATATTCTTTGTTATGTAAGTAATATTTGTTATGTATATGATGTATCTTATCCATATTCGTAATTATATTAAGTATTTAAACATTATTTTTAATCGTCAAATGAAAATTAGTCTTGAATGGATATAATGGGGAATGAATCTCATCGTGTTCATGGAGACAGTAATCCGTACGTACGCACAAGAGACAATATCACTCTTTTGATATTAAAATAATAGATAATTGGATGTTATATAATATATAATGAATAATTGTCATGTTATATTTATTATTTACATCAATTATACATCATTATTATACCCATACAAGTAATAATGTATTGAATAACAACTACACCACGACGTGGAGACAGTAAGCCGTATGTACGCATGTATGGTGACATGTCATTCAAAGGATGGATAGAATAATGAATATTGTTGTCCCATATATATAATAACATCACAGTATATAGAATACACTGGATTTATTATATTATAATGGAAACAAAGAAATAAAGAGGAAGAGGAAGAAGAATGGAACTTGAAAGAGGTGATGAAATATTTACTTCTTTTTCCTGTTCTTCCATTTAATTTGATCAAAAGGACTTCATAGGTTGTATTTCTGACAAAAGAAAGGACTCTAGGATGAATGGAGGATAGTTGAGAGGGTATTTTATTAGGGTTTGGCCAATCCAAATGGATTTGAAGTTGTGAATTTGAGAGAATGGGGAGTGCCCTTTTATAAGAGGGGTGAGGGGAACCTTAGGAAAAGCTAGAAATATTATTTTATAATAAAATAATTTTCGGTTTATAATGGTTAAAAAATGAATTTGTTAAAGTATAAGGTGAGTATGGTTCTAAAACAACTCAACCAATAAGTTTTAGATAGTTTTGGGTCACTATATTAACCATATCTTTTAGATTTAACTCTTAGTTAAATAGTTTGACATTCACCATGTCTCTTTGTATTTTTATATTCTATTGTTAATAAAATTACTATATATTTCCAAGTGAACCCCAAGTGGTTTATTAATGATAAACCTATCATTATATAAGTCTTTTTTCCGAACCATATATTTTTAGGAATAGAATATCAATTAATAATATAATATTTTTTTAAAACTCTTTTATGTGAATTTTGAAACTATTTGGTATTTTGTTTTTTCTAAATTCATAACAACATTATATCTTCAAAAAAAATTCATATACCCAACCCTAAAATGTCATATTAAGTTATTAAATTAGTGAAATTTATAAAAAGTCTCAACTTACATTTATTTGGATATTTATAATATCAATTATTTTAATATTTCATTAATTAAGTATTTACTGCATCATCATTGAGTCATAAATAAATGTAATTATATAACGTAAGAAAATTACAAATAAAATTCCATTATTTATGAAATTGTTCTATATTTCAAATGAAAATTTATAGTCGATTTTATATTATGTATGACCCTATATAAAAAATGTTTTAGTTATTAATCCTTGATTTTAACTCTTATAACTCTTCTTTAAATAAAATAATAATAAATGTCCTAATCTAATTCTTGTGGACCTAAAGGATCATATATTATTACTAAGGTTTTTTTGGGTCTAATTACACTTATCCAATAGAATTAGTAAATTTTTTACGATAATAATAATATCATTTTTACCCTTAATTACCCTATTACTTTTAATTGTGGTAAATAAAAGTAAAAAAGTTAATATTCACCAAAAATTATTTTCATCTTATCGAACCACATTTTACTCACTGATATCAACCATTTCACTCAATTATTTTAAATTCAACTCTCAAAAGTGGTAATATTCTATTTTATGTAAATTTGCAAATGCTCCTAGAAGATGAGTAAAAGACAGTAACAAGTTCAATAAAATTTTTATATAACTAAAATTATTATAAACTGAATCCAATGAATTATATTAAAATTATATAGGTATTATGTATATATTTTGACATAAAATAAATTTAAATAAAATAAATAATTATTTAAATAAAAAATTTGGCCTCAAACAATAACTCCGTGTTTTCACTATTCATCAAAAATTGTAAGTTTTCTGAAAATTACCAAAAATTCACCCTAATATAATTTCGATATTTTGAATCCAAAAATGAAGTACATTTTGAATGGTAAAATTTATAAAATTTCAAAAAGTGGGTATTATTATTCATAACGGCTAGTTTGATTGGTTGTGGTGTGTTAGAACATGAAGTTGCGTACAACACACACTATTGTATTATTCAAAGAGAAGTTTACCATGGAATAATTTGGTGTTACATTGAATACATCCATGGATTTAATCAGGGGGAATGGCACACTGGCATAAGGAACCATTTTATTAGAATTCAGTTCAGGGAATTTGAAATTATTATTAGATGATTATTCTGTTTGGATACTTTGGTATAATAGACATGGGACAAGGAATTTCTAGAATCATGGTAAAGAGATCATTTTATGTTTTTGAAAACCCATTTATTGGAAAAAATCTTAGTTCCTAAGGATGGGAATTTTTTATATTTCATTCTAATATTAATTTTGATTGATTTCCATTGTTATTGGATCAATTATTTGTGATACTATTAGTTTTTGGGATTTTTACTCTTGGTTAGTATAGAATTATGGTGTATGTGTATTCCTTCATCACTATAGAAATATATGATTTATCAATCGTATTTATTTTTCCTATGATTTCTAGTTTGTTGAGACTCACACAAGTTTTTGTTTTAAATTATTTTTATATCTTATATATTCTTGTAATTTATATCTTCCCATGGATTTAAATTATTTTGAATTATTGTACAATTATGGTGTCTTTATCCATTTTTATGGTGTTTCTCCCATAAAATTGATTGGTGACTTTCTACATGGACAACTCATGAAGTTACCACTTGTAAACATTGGGATGATATAAATGAATTATTAATGTGACCATTAAGTTAAATAATGTTTCAGTAATCCACATATAATTTTCTTCATCTATTACATGTGAATGGAATCCTATCTTGCCAAAAATCAGGATTTTTTACATAATTAAATTATGAATTCATAATATATCGAATCCTATTGAATAATGAATAGGGTTAATATTAGAATACATGGGAATAGTGATATTTCATTTTCTGATAGTGAATGGGGATTTTTAGAGATCCTGGTTTATAAAAAACTCAGTTTTTGTTAGGTATAGTTATACATAAATTTAGGATATTTATTTTTTATTATGGCATGGTGTCTTATAAATGGGGTTCCAATTGAAACATAAAGGGGGTTTTCCTCTAAAAAAATTGATTAAAAATTCATATACTAACACCATAGCCTTTGAAATTTAATGTTTATGGGATCTTGGTTAACTAAAAACACCTTAATGTATAGGTTATGTTTTACCTATATCATGTTATATGATGGATTGGCTTAATTAAAACGTGAGTAAGAAACATATTAAGTATTTTTCATCATAATTTGTTAATGCAATCATATTTAACTAAATTGTCAATATAGAAATGGTAAAACCAATGAAATAATTATATTCCCTATGTGAATGAGAAATTTTAAACTCCTTTTGGATATAATGGTTAGTGGCCTTGACTGGTAGATGGGGTTTACTAGGTTCAAGTGTTGTGACATCTCGTGATGGGAATTGACCATGGTTTTGAATTCTTTTGGGTAGATATTGATCTCATTATGGGATAATTTTGTGTTATTTTTATTTCTACATGTTGGTGTCTGGGTTGGGTTGAAGGACATGTTGACCAGTATATATAACTCTGGAATGTAATTATCTAATGCTTAACTATCTTGGTGGGGGGGGTCTAATATGGGGTTAACCCATTCTTGGGTATTCTTTGATCCAAGAAGTGAGACCGGATGTTTTAGAATATTAAATAAATACAAGGGGGTTGTTCTTGAGTATTTAGTTTCAACGCATTTTGTTCTATGGTTTTTTGAGGATATGTTTCTAGCTTTCTTGTTCCCATAGCTTAAAGTCCATCTTTTGGAATGAATGATCATTTGAATCCCTAACTAGATTTCAGATAGATGGTTGTAGATGGATTGGTCAATAATAATCCTATATGGGAGGTTCTAGGATTACTTAGTTATATTGATACACTTTAGGATGGAATCGATGCTTGGGAAGAACTTGTCATCATATAGTTTAGGAATGGTATTCCTAGATAATTACCAAGAATGCAATTAAAATTACATGATGGATACCTCATTTTTGATATATTGGGATCCCTGAGTACCAAAAGTCTTGGTGGAATGTCAAAATAGAGTTGGAGTGATCATAATAATACATAGAACTATGGTTTTTAGCATCATTGGGTTGTAGAGAAAATGATGTAAAATGATTAGTGCGGGAATGATACATGGGTGATGGGTGGTCATGGAAAGAATTTTGTCTTTGTTAGATTCTTAAGACAGTGTTTTTTTGGGTAACTTTATCATATGACTCAAGGTTTTTTGAGTTAATAGTTGGAATTTTTTAATTTATAATAATTTGAACTCCGAGACTAAATAAGAATCGATGTGTAAAATGAATATTTAAGGGGTGTGTTGCATGTTGGTTTGGCTAGATGGCTCATGAGTGAGAACCCATTGTTTATCCTAATGGTCAATGTCACAAGTTTTGACTAAAAACTGAGTCTCATTGGATTATAATGGAAAAATAGGTCATGTAATAGTTTAGAGTAATGATTTATTTCTTAGATAATATCAAGTGATGTGATAGTGGTAGCATCTTGACAAGAACGAGTTCATGAATAATTGATAGAAATGAATTAGTTTTAGTAATTTTAGTTATAAAATATATCTCATAGTGTGGTTAATATTGAATTTTTTGTTCTTATCATTATGTATTTCATAACATTAATGAGACCATGGATGGATAAAACTATCATGCTTATGTTTAATCCTATAGGAAATTTTTATAAATGAATACTCAGTAATCCTATGTGTGGGGAGTGCACCATAAGTTTCTTGGGGTTAGACAATGTCAATTATTTTAGTTATATTATATTTAATGGATGACATTCTAGAAGTAATTTGATGACATGTCAATGTTTTATTGTTTGGGGTACTTGGATATGTTTTAGGCGACCATGTGATGTTGTTGTGTTCCGTTGTAACATCACAAGTTTTTATGAACTTTTATTTTTGAAATAAATATCAAAAATTCAATATATTATTTTATACACCATGTATAAAATTAATTATATGAAACCCCATATTCACCGTTCCCTACACGCAACACCTACATTGCTTGTGTTACAGGATAAACTCAATTTTAAGAGAATAATGATATATTATTAGTATTTTTATTAAAAAATGACCATTATAACCAAGAAATTGATCATATTTATAAGAATAGTAGTAAATATTTTTAAAATATTATTACTAATGTTTTATATAATTTTTTTATATTGAAATATATAATTTTTTCTAATGTCTTTATATCTATTGGAAAAACTGTTTTCTCAAAATAACTACTTTTTATGTCCTTATCTTAACAATAATAAAATTATTTTTAGGAACATTTATAAATTTAATTTTATAAATATTTTTTTTTCATAATATCAAAATTATATTAGGATGAATATTTGGTATTTTTTTTTGAAATATTTATTTTTTTGGATGAATAATGAAAAATAATGTATTTAATTGAAAATTTCCCATTTCTTAATTTTTTTATAAAAATAAATTATATTATATTTTTGTTAAAAATTATATTTAGTTTAATTTCACATTAAATCCAATTTTTGAGATTCAAATCAATTTCACATTGAAATTGGATAAAAAAATTAAAAACATTAGAACATTTTCATTTTAAATCCTCTTTGTGTCATCCCATCTATAAGATTGAATTTTAAATTATTTTCGATCAGTTATGTGAATTGAATTTTAAAAAATATAGTCCTTATTTTTAATCAACATAATTTTTAATGTTTAATAAGTCCAAATTAATATTTTATAAAAATGATAAGTGAAAATAATAAAAATTAAATAGGAATATTAAGAGAAAAAGAAGTATACGAAGAGACTTACAATTAATATTAAGGGAATGAATGAACTAACATAATTTAAAAAACTTATTAAATAGACATATTTTTTCCTGATACCTTTTTTATATATATTCTTCCATTATTGGAACAACATTACATTGAAAAAACGTGGGTGAAATTATCTCTTTAAAAAAATTAAAATGTTTTCCACTCACCTTCATTATAAAATCCCACACCATCTTCCTCTATCTACACACCATAAAAAATGGGTTCATCAAATCCATTAAAAAACAACTTCCAAATATCCATAATCTCATCTTATATAATTTAATATTACAGTAAATCAAAATCAGGAATTCCACTGGTGAAGTTGAATAAGACTCACCATATGAAGAGGTAACGTTCCTCAACAAAAGTTTTTGTTTTATTTATTCATCAAAATGATTTAAATATATAGATATAATTTTATATAATAACCTAGGTATATAAAATCTAATTATATATTATTATTTAAATTTCATTCCTAAAACCAGGAACCCTTCCGTCAAACGAGTTATGAAATCATTGTTTGTGTGTACGTTCGACTACTGCATCACGAACTGGTGTCATTATTTTTTTTAAATTACCACCTATCAACCCAATGAATAATGATGGAAATTGTATTTATATATGATATTAATTATTTTTATGATTTTATTATGATTATTTATTTTTTAAATCACATATCCTTACATGATTTCAACTTTGTGGGAAGACGATAACATCATTCATTTATATGGTGTACTACTTCCTCATGAAGTGATGTGATTCATTCACACCTTACATGGAATGTTATAAAAATGGATTTAGTAATAATATATGATATATATTACTGAAAAATATATATTTAATGATAAATTATCATGTATCTTATTTCTTTCAATCTGAAATGAAAATAGATACACACCTCAGGTGTATATACGACCAGTCGTCTCCTTAAACGGTGTATTTCATTTCCTACTTCTATATTTTGTGTATTAAAATTAATACATATATAATAAATATATATTATATTTATGTGATATATATAATTATATTTATTATTAATTCATTAAAAAATTAATATAATAAAAATTCAATAAATCAAAACTGATATGAAAAACAATGTGGTTATTACCCAAAACAAAACATTAACATAATATAATTAATAAATAGGTAATATAAATACATACAAAAATTGAATATATTAGTATATATATGAATATGGTTCTTTATAATATATATAATAAACGTATATAAATATATATATTTTAATGGATGTTTTAACTTGTATCACAAATGATAAGACATAAAGGGGATTTATATTCTTACTTTTATTTCTAAGAGAAATATACAATATTTAAAACTAATAATTTTATAGGGAATATATTATCCCATTTGACATGTAATATCATTTTTATAACTCACTTCATGATAATTAATGTTTCCATTTATTTTATTCATTCACAATAATTATTATAGAAAATTTACTCGAGCAATACGAGTTTTTCATCTCAATTATCCTTCTTTGAGATGTATGTAATGGTAAACACTGATATTATTTAACAAGGTGCATATACTTCACTTTCACATGTAACATAATTAATTTATCCCTCATCATGATATTTAATGTTAAAATTAATGTTATTACTTCATGGGGCTTATATATCAATGTTTACAATGTGTTAATGATTTTATTTTAAAATATCATCATTTATCAGGATTGTTAAAGATTATGTATCCAATTTTAAAACCATTGGATCCATATATCATGAATTAAAAAAATTAATATCATATTTTTAATCACGATATCATAAAAAAATAGTAAATTTTCTAATATTTGGTACTTAAATTTATTATGAAAATTTATTAATGGAAATCTGACATTATCTTCTCATTCAGTCGGAAATCAATTTTCCTTCAAAACCATGTTATCTAAAAATTTACTGGAAAACTTTTTATTAAAATGTTATTATTTTTAGAAGTATATTTTTACCATTTTTTCTTGTTAATATTTTTTTTAAAATGAATCTTCATGTCATTTTAGAGGACAATTCATTCTTAGCATTTATCGAAATAGTGATAAGAACCCTCATTTTTACATGTATGACATGACTAGAATCTTATGATTTCATGACCAATAACTTCTTCCATTAATACATACTAAAATTTTAAATTTATTTTCAAAGAAAATGATTCTAAAATGTTCAATGTATTAAGATTATTTTTTCAAAGAGAAAATGATATTTTTCACAATATATGTTTTAAATTATTGTTCAAAATTATTTTCCATATAAGATGTCATTTATTCGGTTTGAAAATGAAGTACTGGGGGTAAAATAAATAGTTAATATTAGTAATCTATCTCCAAATTATTTAGGTTTTTATGGAATAATGTTTATGGAATTTTTTTCTCTTCCTTTGGTTATATTATTATGAAAAGTGTTTCTATTCTGGGAGTTATAGACTTATAAACCCCATTTAGCTTCCATGATTTATATGATTCATAAAAAAATTTCTTTTAAAAATATATTTTTATATTAAATGTTTGGGAATCCTCTCACTCATTCATAGGTTATGAAGTTATCAAATTTTTATTATACCAATTTCATTTAATGGGATATTATATTATGAATATTTATTATCTCTTAGAAGATATAAATTTTGATTCCATTATGTGATGGGTGGGACCTATATCTCCCTCATGTTCATTGGTTAATTATTTATATATTTCATGGAATATACATGGTTGGAATGGGGGTGAACTCAATATTGTAAAAAAAGGCTAGAACCATGACTGAACTCGGTAAAATATTATATGGATAGAATGAAAACTGAAATCACTACAATAATGGAATTTTTCTGCTATGATGGATTTTGTTGTGAGCCTTGAAAAATATGGAAATGATTATCTATAATTATATATATGCCAAAAATTCATGTCTTATTCCAATGTTACGTTCTAATGGACCATGCACATTTATTTGCATATGATTCATGTATTTGGAACATCCAATAATTATGCAATGACACATTATTATGATATTTGATATGTAGGGTATGGTTTTCAAATGTTATTGTTATGTTCACAGACTCTTTTGATCATGTTATTATTAGGTATCTCAACTATTTACCCTTTCTGAGCATATATGATCACTAATTATTATGTCTCCATTCCACATGTTTTGAAGATATGTATTATGAATGATGTGTCAAAAAAGGGTTTTGGTTATGAATAACAGTATGGTATATTAATTACATTTGTCTAAGACTAGTTTTTATGTTTCCATGATTCTAAAAGCACAAACCTAATATGTTCATTGGGTGTATGTTTGTGTAATTTAATAAATATGTTGATAAAATGATGTAATTTCAATGTATGTTTTGACTGGGTTTCTATAGATGGTAACATAACAACGGTTTAGTTAACCATGGGAAACAAGGATGATAAAAATATGGTGATATTTTGAATGGTGTGTCTAATGGTAATTCTATCGAGGAGTTAATGTATATGAAAATGTTTTTGAATTTTGTTACAAGATATAGAGAGTGGTTACCTAGAAATATAGACTTATCTGGATACTACATGATGATGTGGATCTACCACTGATTTACATTAGGGTAACAACCCTGAATCCACCTTATTGAGAGAGACATTAATAGAAACAAATGCATGACCACATGTCTTGATAGGAATCTGGTTTTATAATCCCATGGGATATGATTTGGGAATTAACAATATCATTATGAACTATAATAACAGATTATAATATTTAATTACTATTAATGTCTTTGGATAAACCCTTGGTTTTATATATTGAATTATGTGTCCAAATTTAGAAATACTATATGTGATTTCCATGATTATAAGGTTCCCCAGTATGGTTATTTTTTCATTCTCTATGCATTTTTTTAGTCAATGGATGGAAGCTGAAGGAACCATGTTAATGAAGATTGTGATGGATAATGAAATGATTTATATCCTTGGAATCCAATGGTTATAGAAACAAGAATGAAAATTCATGTTCATATACTCAAAAAACATTCTCAATATATGAATAATGCGCGACATCCAATTGAGAAATAGAGGGAACAACATTTGTTGAGTCCTTCATGAGGCAACATCAACCTTATTTCATTGATATTCTAATCAACTAGATTATGAAAAATGGATCAATACCACTAAAAATATATTTCCATTCTTTAATTAAAGGAGAATCAAAATGAAATTTCGGTTGTCTATAATTTGGAAGTTGAGGAAGATCAATGGTGGAAAATTATTAGGAATATTAGGAAATAAGATGAAATTGAGACCATATATTGGTTCGAGTTCAAGAACTTATTTTACAATAAGTTATTTTTTGTTTTTGTTTAATGAAAATGGATAATGAGTTATTTGAGTTAATTCAAATAAATTTAAAATTTTTTGGTACAAAAGATGTTAATTTTACAAGACTTGTGAGGTAAGCTTCTTGTATTATCATCCAATGTGAAAGTTTCTTTAGAAAATTCTTAAGTGGTTTATAACCTAGTTTTTGAATTCTGCTAGGCATATGATAAAATTGTAGCAATGAAAAGATTTTATGTTATGAGATCATTGATGAAATGGTGGTTGGATTTTCATATCAATCTCAGTATTTTGAGATGAAAAGGGAGATGGAGTTAAAAAGAAAATCTATAAACAATAGAGAGATGAAATTTATCATTCAATTGTGGTCCTTGTTTGGGAACAAGCATGGGGGGAATTTTCTTTAGTGTAATATTACATATATTTAGTGAGGAAGGTATGGTCATCATGAAATGGATTTCTAATGGTATGGGATGAAATTTGTTAAAAAATAAAATAGATAAAATGATATACCAAATTAACCTCTTTAGTGCTTCAAGTGTAAATAGAATGGGAATTACACTAACCAATTCCCAAACAAGAGGGTTACTGATAATGATTGATTTCAAAAAACTCTTATGCTAATGGACAAAGGGAAATCATATGAGAGCGTTGTTTTGGATGTCTAGTGTGATAATGACACAATTAAAGGTACACGTACGATCTACTCCAGAACTTTTAATGTCTTATTTGACTCTGGATATACCCATTCAATCAAATCTAATAAATATTATAAGTGTATCAATATATCACCAAATTGATTAAATATAGATTTATCAGTTCAATCCCATAATTGTATGAATATTACATATCAGGACTATGATTCCTCAAGAGTTGATTTTGGTGGGAACATGCTTCCAGCACATATTATCATTTTTCATATAGATGAATTTTATGTTATCCTAGGCATGGATTGGATTTCTAATCATAAAGACAGAATAAATTTTTTAACAAGGTATGTTGGATTCTATATTCCAAACCAAACTATGATTTTCAATCAATGAGAAAATAAATATGAACATATGATTTATATTTCATACATTGAATGGTTCTTAATTTTAATTTATAAGGGGTGTTTATCTAAAATGGTTGGGGAAAACTCAACATAGATGATATGCCATTTTTTAGAATTTTTTGATAATTTTCAGAAGAAATTCTATTATGTCTTCCATTTAATGAAGTCTTGTTCTCAATAGAACTCATTCCTAGTGCCAAAAAAATAACAAAGTCAACATATATAATGTCCCAAATTGAGTTACACTAATTGAAGAATCAAATATTGGAAATCAATATGAGGGGATTCATTTTTAAATGATTATCACATTAGGGTGCACCAATTATTTTTGAGAAAAAATTACGGATCAATGTGACTGTAAATTAATAATCGAGAGTTGAATAAGATCATAATTATGAACTTGTATCATCTTTCCCATTTTTGATGAGTTTTTCGATCAACTGTGTTGAGCTCCTAAATTTTAAATGATTGAATTTAATTCTGTATATCATCAATTGTGGGTCAATAAGGAGGATATACGCAAGACAACATTCCATACATGGTATGGACATTATAAATTTATAGAGATGCCTTTCAGTATTACTAATTCCCTTATTATCTTTATTGAGTTAATGAATTGGGTCTTTAGAGATTACCTTGATCAGTTTGTGGTAGCCTTTATAGTTGATATTCTAATATATTCAATGAAAATAGAATATCATAAAGACCACATAGTAATTATACTAAAGACCCTAAGGAAAAAATAAATAGTATGATAAATTATCAATGTGTGAATTTTGGTAGAAAAAAAGAATAATTTTTTGGGTATATAATCCGAAGAGTGGGTATATTAGTGGATCCATTAAAATTTGAGGCTATTGAGTATTGTTCAAGGATATCCACTGTGGCTATGATATATAGTTTTCTGGGATTATATGTATATTATTGAAATTTTTGGAGAATATATCATGATTATCTAATCCTATTACCATGATAACTCAAAATTGTGTAATGATCTTTTAGAGGATCAAGGTGTGGAAAATATCATGTAAATGAAGAGATTATTAGATTCTTATTATGTTATTACATTACCCTATAGTGGATAAGGGTTCGTAATCCACAGTGATGCTTCCCTGAAGCAATTAGGATGTTTTATTATTCATAATAACATGGATATAGAGTATGTTTCATAAAAAATAAAGAATCATTTTCCAACTTACACAACTCAATATTTCGACATATAAAAAGTTATTTTTTAATAATATATATAGAGGCATTATCATTTCTAAGAAAATTGTGATACATATAAAAATTAAAAAATTATAATATATATATTAATATAGAATCAGTTGATCATACACCAAAGAAGAATAGTATATATGATTAAATATTATGAATTATCAATACATTAGCTACATGAGAATGCCGCCAAGGTGGAAGATGTTTTTAGTCAAAAGGATCATCATATACTATCAATAAGTTGGATAAAAAAAATCCATTATTTTCATATTTTCACAGGATGGATCTATAAATCATGAATGAAGGGTAGCACTATTATATTGATCAATTGAATGTTCAAAAATATATCGTTGTGATGATTAAAGAGTAACATAGAAAGGTGTAGAACAACAATAGATTATTTGAAATTATATCCTTGATTATAATGGAATGATATTGTTGTAGAACTATTTATATGTTCTTTCTATACAATATTTGAAGAAAGATATTTTAGGGTAAAATCACACTTATTCATCATGTATTCATCATGGAGGTATGATGATAAATTGATATTTTAAATAATAATTCTGATGTGATGGAATGAAGAAATATATTGTATATTTATATATCAATACTTGGTATGAAGGAAAGTTAATGCTGCAAGACAACCATATAAGGGGTTTTTCAATCCATTAATCATACTAGAATTGAAAATGGATTACATCACCATGGGTTTTTTCATTAGAGTACTCAAAATATATAATGGGGATAATCTTATATGGGTTTTATTTGATCTCATTATACTTCATTGCTATTAGATAATACATATATCGTGATCACATGTCCAAGATATAAATTCAAAAAAATTTATAGTTGCATGGAGTACCACATTCAATTTGATAAGATCATTATTCGAGGTTTAACTCAATGTTCTAGGAAACTTATCACCATTAAATTGATACGTAGTTATGTTTTAGTATTGCATATCATCTTCAAAAAGATGTTTAGTATGAAAGAACCAGTAAAACCCAATAGGATACGCTGAGATCATGATCATTGGATTTAAAAGGTGTTTGGGATCAAAATGTTCTTTGATTTTAGATTTTTTACAAAAATATCACTCACTCATGTATTCATACAACTCCTTATTAATCCCTATATTAATATAAATTAAAATACCCAACATGCTAGAATGAAGTTGGAGAAATAAATATATTTAGAAATAAGTTATCTGATGAAATGGAAGAGTAGTTTAGGGCCATTCTTTATTATTTTAAGTAAGATAAAAGTTTACAAAAATGATATATTTATTATCATTGATGTGATATTTATTTTCATGTTTGTGAAAAGTTGATTCTAATAAACTCCCCATGGAAAAATATTTGATATTTAGTTAGAAATGGAAACTAAACCCTATGTAAATCAGTACCATTGATATTGTTGATCATATCGGGATAGTATCCTATCAATTCTTACTTCAACTAAACTACCCACAAGTACATGAGGTATTCCACATATCTATCTTGGGAAAGTATATTCCTTAACCTTTATATGTACTATACTTAGAGTTCATGCAGTTAGAGGAAAATCATTCTTATAAAAAACATTGGAGATTTTCAATAGTATAGTGAAATTTTTACAAAATAAAAACACTCAACTTGGAAACATTTTATAGGGAAACAACTCATTTGAACAAGCTATTAGCGATCCTTAGGATATGATGCGTTATGAGTATCCTCATTATTCTATTAATGTGAGGAATTTTGATAGTGAAATTTATTTTTAGTGGTGTAGAATGTAACACCATGGGTTTTTATATACTTAGTTTTTTCAAATTAAATTTCATTGATTGCTTAAATTAAAATAAAAACCAATTTAAATTTATTTTATAAGAAATTACCACATAATATTTCACTACATGCAACATCTTCTCATCATATATTATAATAAAAAATGATTATTAATAAAATAATGATATAATATTAATATAGTTATTTAAACCCTAATATTATAAAAAATCCATTAAACATTGTAATATGAATAGTTATATATACTTTTTAAATATGATTTATAATTTTTTTATATAATGAAAAAAATTTGATAATGGAATATATAATTTTCAGTAATGTATTTATATGTTTTGAAAATATTATTTTCACTAAAGAACATATTCTTACATCCTTCTCAGAAAAATAATAAAATTAATATTTGACACATTTAATTATCTAATTTGATAAATGAAAATTCATTATATATTTTAAAATGTAAAATTTTTCTTTGGGTAAATTCATGGTATTTTTCAGAAATATTTCATTTTTGGATGAATAAAAAAAATACTGAATTTTAATTGAAAACTGCATTTTCATTTAATATATTTAAAAAGTTAAATAATATTTTAAATTGGTGTTAATGTATAATTAGTTCAATGATACATAAATAATTCAAATTTATTTCTTTTTAATCAATTTCACATTGAAATTATATATAAAAATATTTCAAACATTTGAACATTTTTCATTAAAAAACATTGACATTCCATGTGTATGAGATTATATTTTAAAATAATTTATACTTATTTTGTGAATATATTTTGGAATAATGGATACCATATTTGGATTAATCATTATTTTTAATGTCTAAAAAATCCAGTTTATTTTTTTCAGAGAATGATTAGAAAAAATATTTAAAATTAATCATGATGTTTAAGAGAAAAATATGTTTAGAAAGGGACAAAACATTAATATTATGGGAAAATGACCTAGTAAAATTTCCCACGACCATTTTATAGATATATTTAGTTCTTATTCTTTCATGGATCAACATTTTTCCATTACTACAGACACATTTTAAGAAAAAAATGTGGGAGGAACACTCTCTTTCAAAAATAGTTGATGTTTCCCACTCACATCCCTTATAAAAGGTCACTTGCTCTTTCCATATATTCAAACAATAATAACCAATTATTTTTTACAAGGGATACCCATAAAATTTCTCTAATTTTTTCCTCTCAACAAAGAATCATTATTTTTTTAATAAGTCTTTCCATGGATGTCCTTTGGTTCAAACTAAAAGGATATACCTAAAAAAGAGGCAATATTCATCAATAATGATCTTTTTTTATTTATTCTTCAATATAGATTAAATTTTTTATATCATGAATAAACATTAAACTGAATAACATAAATATACTTTTATTTTTTTATGGAAAGAGTACGATCGATAATCTCAACCACTCCCACCAAATGGGTTACTAAATCACCATTCATGTGTATGACAGACTACCACCTTGTGAATCATTATTGTATGTTTCTGAATTACCACATTTTATGGATTGGAATATTGATGTAAATATTATTTATATATATTATTAATTATTTTTATGAATTTATTATTACTATGAAATTACTATATAAAACATAAATTCATGATTTCTCTTTTTTTTGGGATTACAATAATTTAATTCATATGTATGATTCCTACCACTTCACGAAGGGATATGATTTATTCACACATTACATGAATTGTATTAAGAATGTGATTAATAAAAATATTTGATATATATGGCCTAAATGTCTTTGGAATGATAATATCTCATGTACTCTTCTTTGATTCAATATGACAACAAAATGGAATCATTTTTATGCGTACATACGCCCTACTATCTCCAAGAATTGTGTATTTCATTTCCTATTTATATATTTTATTTATTACTATAAATAGTTTATAATAAATATATATGATATTTATTTCATGGTGATCATAATTTATATGATGAAATCATTCCCAAAGTATGAAAACTGAAAATATAATAGATCAAAACATATTCGAAAATGTAGTTATTAGCCAAATCACAACCTTAACATTGTATTTTTAATAAATAGGTAACATAAATTCATAATAATATCATTCAAGGAAGTCTAAAGATGAATATTGTTACTAATTAGATGTATAAGAAACATATATTTATTATAGTAGAGGTTTGAAAGTTTGTGACATATGTTATGACTTAAGGTAATAGTATTTCTAGTCCCACTATTATTTCCAATAGGATTTCTCAATATTCACTATTCTTTCATTTATGTGGTGTATATACTACCCTTTGACATGTTATATAATGAATATACCTCATTTCATGATAATTAATGTTTCCATATCTGTTATTCTTTCACGGGGATTATGATTCCAAATTTACCCAATTAATATGGGTGGTTGTCTCAATTTTCTTTCATTGAGATATATTTAATGTTATACATCTATATTTTTAAAAAATATGAATATACATACCTTTTATTGGTAATATCTTGAATCTATTCATCCTTAAAATATTTTATGTTTTATTTCATTTTATTCCATCATAGGACTAACAATTTATTGTTACTAATGTGTTCATGATCTCATTTTATAATCTCATCATTTTATGAGATTATTTAAGATCAATAATATAGTATTGAAATATTATGATCCATCTCTCATAATTCCCATAATTATTCTCATCCTTTGTTTACTAATGATATATCTATGTAATAATACAATTTTTTTCACATTTTGGTTATTAAAATTATTACAGAAAATTAATGAAAATATGACTTCATATATCTATTTGGTCAGAAATGTATTTTCATTTTAAACCATACTCCTTAAAAAAATTCAAATTATTTTGATTACTCTCGTATAGTTTTTAAAATTCATTTTACATATCATTTACTATTTTCAAAAAATTGAATGTAATTTTCCTGTCATTTTCCAAAATAATGACTATTTGGCATTAACAAAAATGTAAACTGAACCTTTAATTTTATGTGTACTACATGAATGGAATATTTAGATGTAATGGACAATAATAACCAGGAATCTTCCATAATATGTTTTCAAAATTATTTACAATTAAAAAAAATATCAACATGTTTTATGTATTAATAACTATTTTCAAAGACGAGATGTTATTTTCCCCAAAAAATGTTTTTAATGATCTTTTCAAATTATTGTATCTCTTTGATGGTATCCATTGGTGTTAGTCATGCTTTAGTGGGGATATGATCCAAGGGTAACAATAATATTCTTTCTCTTAATGGTTATGTTTTGATGAAATAATTTTTATGAAACTCGTTTCTAATCCATGGGTTATACACTTATGAATCTTGTTTCTCTTATAAGAGGTATACTCTTACGAAAAATGTTTCTATTACATGATTTATACACATATTAATCCCTCTTCATTTCATGGGAATTTTTTTGATTAAATGATTATTAATCTTGGATTATTTCCCTAGTTTATGATATAAGGAAATGTTTATGACAACCACTTCATTTAATGGGTTATTATATTAGGAATGTTTATGATATTATAGAAGACATAATATCATTATAATTATATTCTACATGGGGCCAATTTCTCTCTCTAATGTATTGGTAATATATTTATATACCTCATGAGATAGAAATGGATCGAATAGGAAGGGAACCTAAAACAATAATATTCATTTATAATAAGGATATAACTCAGTATAATATTAGAGGGCTAGAATGAGCAGTGAAATTGGCATAAAAGTGAAAATTTTCCACTAAGATTAATTCAAAATAAATCCTTGACCAATATGGGAATGATTTTCTATTCTCATGTTTATGAACCAAATTCATGTCATTTGGAGGTTTTTTATCTCATAGATCATGTTTTTTCATTCCATTATGATTCATGTCATATAAACTACCAATATTTATTCCATGGATCGTGATTTTGATCTTTCATATACATGGTGTGGTTTTCTAATATTATTATCATGTTTTCATACCTTTATTTACATTTATCCTTACATATCATCTTTGTTTACCCTTAATGACCATTTTAGATCACCCTTTATTATGTTTATTTTTTCCCGAGTTATGAAGAAATGTTTTATATATGATGTGACATAAAAGGGATATAGTTATGAAAAATGTAGTTTTATATGATGTAGCTCCCTTATGTACTAGATTCTATGTTTCCATGTTTCCAAATAAATTAAATAGATACAATATTTTTGAATGTGTACGTGTAATGTAATAAATAATCTAAAAATATGATGTACATTTTATGAATTCTATTCTCAGGATATATATCAGTGACTAAAGGTAAAATGTTCAAATAGATCATTATTTTTGTTCCTTGTGTTATGATATGTACAATCATTGGTCAGAGTAGTCAAGTATATCTCAGAATCCTTGACCCCTATGATAAAATATCATTATTATGGTGATATGGGATATTAGGATGTGGAATAAAGATTACCTATATTAATTGTAGGATACAAATAGTGAATTCATATGTTTTTAATTGATTTTTGAGTTTTTACATTGTATCAATATATTTTATTGGTGATTTGAGAGTGACTCGGATAGATAATTCATTTTTGAACAGGATAGAGCATGATGATGAGTTTACTTGTTTGGTTGTTCAACATTTTTTTTATGAATTCATGGGGTAGTCATCAGAAACAATGGTTGTATTATTAAGGGATACTTATAAAATATAATTAATCCTATTCATGTTCCTTAGTATTAGGTCGTTTGGTACTGCCGAGCTTTTAGAATAGCTATTTAATGAATGTACATGTGTTGTTTTTCTTTTGAATGGACACAATGAGATGGAAAACCATTTTATTTTAATGTATGAATTGGGGATGGTGAAACTCATTGATTGTGTAAGGGATCCATAACGATGGGATATACCATTTTTTATCCAATTCTGTAATCAACAGTTGGGTGTATCATGCTGGTACCTAGTGAAGAACTTTCATTACTGAGGGACCAAATGGGTTTGTCATGGATTAGTATTAAATCACATGTGAAATATCTAAATTAATAGTAATTAATGCAAGGATCTGGATGGAAACATAATTGTTTAATTCCAACAGGTATTTGGAATTCCAGTGTTTATATGTTTGCAGGTATCTTCCTGGTTTGTACATGTGGATTGGTAATAATGATATAACATGATAGAGAGAACATCATTAATTAGTTGAGAGTGTAGTGAAAATTTCATGAATTTTTAGTATACATATGTAATGATATGTTGATGAACATAATGAGTAAGTTTATGGTTCTAAATGTAAAGACCCATAAAATTCATGGAAATTTTTTTATTAATATTCTTTGAGATTTTACAAGGACGCAATTTCTGACGGCGCCTAATTCTGAGGCGCGGTGTGCCCGGAATCAATTTCTGAAGTTAGGCTCGGGTACGTTCAGTGGACGAACGAGCGGGTTTTTATAACTTTTGAACCGGTGCTTGGAATTGAAATCTGAGGGCACCGATGAACTCGCAGCGCCCGTAATTGCTTAAGTAGACCCTTTCTGAAGTTCGGTTTTCTCGGAAGGAGTTGTTTTTAAAAAAAGTGAGGAATTAAAATATAATTTTTTTACAATTATATTTTCATTTTCTTGTTAAATAGATTATGTGTTGTGTCACAACACTTTTCCCCTCTCTTTGTGGTAATAACCTAAGTAAGGGAGTTGGGGGTGTGACCCACATGTAGTTAACTACCTGTGTGAGGATTAAGGTGGGGTGGGGACCACACGACCCCAACCCCTCACCTTCCCCTAACGTTCATAACCTTCCCTCTTAATTTTTCAACTCTCAAAAAGAAACCCCCCCCCCCGTTTAAAAAAAGTCAACTCATTAATTGAGTAGGTTTTTCAAAGTAATAAATCCTTAGATTCAATTTTTGAATTTCAAAACGATTCGGTTGTGTGTTAATAAAATAAGACATGTCTTATTTTATTAAAGGGGTTTGTTGTGCAAGAGGGCTGGGGAAAAAACACACAAAGCCCTGAAGCACTCCTTCCTCGACGATGAACGCGAAGAACGCAAAGAACACTGACCTCCGACGAAGGTCTACAAGAACACCGGATCCTCGGAGATCGACGACGCGACACCGACGAATCTTTTCTCCGCGACGCGACGATCCTCCTTCCATGACACCTTCTTCCGTGACGTGCAATTCTGCGATGAACCTTCATTCAACTTTTTCTTCGAGGTTGGGAATTATATTCTTTTTGTTCGTGATTACCTTCATCACTGATTATCATCTTTAATTGAGCCGCCTGATATCGCAATAACGAGAGGGGGGTTGGACCGCACAAACATGGCCGACCATCCTCCCCCCTTGATTGTTGATTTGTTTGCGACACGAATAAGGTAGCGCGGTGCCGGTGCACCGTGCGGAAAATAATAAAGATTGGGCGAAGAAGCGCGGTGCCGTCACGTCATGTCGTTGAAGTCGAAAAGACGTGGCGCCGTCGTGGCGCGCCGGAGAACCTATAAGAGACTGCGGCCGGAGCGGGGCCACGGCAGAGGGACGCGGTGTCGTCGTGCCGTGCCGGACGGACCAAGGTGGCAGCCTTTGTGCGTGGCGTAGAAGGGAGTGGAGACCAGCTTCCGACCGCCGGCACCGGAGTAGGAGTGCGGGACCGCGGGGTCCCGCGGCAGCAGCACGGCCGGCCGACCAGGTCGGCCGGTCACTGAGAGAGTCGGGGGTCGTAACCCCCGACTGGCCAATAGGAGCAGCCCCCCTCATGGGGGTTGTGGTTTCACGAACAGGCGGGGGGAAACATGCCCCCCTGCACCCCTCCCGCTCGGCTGTTACAGTCGAGCCGCCTGGCCACGCTGGCCGCTCCCGGGTTGGGCCGGGCCGCACCGGGTAGGGTCGGGCCGCTCCCGGGTAGGGCCGGGCCGCACCGGCCGGGCCGGGCCTTGCCCAAGTGGGCCGGACCCAGTCCCAGGTCGGGTCGACCCAGTTCGGGCCGACCCGGTTCGGGCCGACCCAGGGGGTATCAGGCTGGGGCAGACCGGGCCCGAACCCCCTATCTGCGTTCCTCTTACGGTATTTTGCCCATATCATGGGCTACAGATCTCCGATCGACACACCGTCAGATACGATGTGATCCTTCGATGGAGACGGTCGTTTCGGTATATTACACTCAGTGTTTTGGAATACTTTGGGTATGGCCGGGTTGGTTCGAACCCGAAACCAATCGGGCCCTCGGAGCGGTAACACGTATATCTTGAGATCTAGGCGTCCGATAGACGTGCCATATACTTTGTTGGATTCTTCGTGATGAGATGGAACTTTTGGCATAATTTTCCTGAGTTTTGGTTTTAGTTGGATTGTGGCCGGGTTTGATTGTACCTGAAATCCAACCGGGCCCCTCGAACGGAAAAGCTGATAATTTTCAGACCGGATGTCCGTTTGACGAACCGTCAGCGGCGTTGGTGATCACGTTGAGAAACTGTCTATATGAGCATACCCTATGAGAGTTCGGGGTACATTTGAGATATGGCCGGGTTGGTTCGCACACGAAACCAACCGGGCCCCTGGGACGAAAAGGCTAGTAACTCACAGAACGGGCGTTCGATTGACGCGCCGTCTGTTGCGTTGAGACCCCAATGACGAGGTGAATTTTTTAGATACTTCTTCATGGGACTTTATGATACTTGGAGTATTGACCAGTAGCTCATGGAGCGGACCCTCCTGGAGATGAGTGTGCGGAGTATGGAGACCGTGTAACTGGCTGCGACCTGAAGACTTCTTGACCGACTCGACTTGGAGTGAGTCGACTAGCCCAGTGGATGAAGCACTACTTTGTTTGGGTACAGAACCATGGCGGATGGAGAACTACTCAGTTTGGGTGCGTACCCGCGGTACTCATCCGGAGAGTACCTCTGCAGGCAATTATGGGGGATGCACTACTGTGTTTGGGTGGCATACCCCGACGGGAAGCACTACTGTGTTTGGGTGGATAACCCGCGGTACTCGACAGGAGGAGTACCTCAGCAGTATTACGATAGTGAGCAGTACCATAGAGTCATGACAGGATCACTGTACACTCTAGAGACGGGGATCATCAGTAGTTATGGTTTCAATAATGAAAATCTTGGTTTGAGCTGAGTCTATGACCTTTGTGTTTACCTCATGATTGAGATGGATTATTTGATAACTTATGTATATGTATGGTCATATAACTAAGTAGAGGTTATCTATTGAGATATTCTTTTTGGTTATCCTTGTTGGATTTAGTGAGACCTTGAGGTTCTTGGGGTCCGTACTGAGTATCGTTATACTCACCCCTGCAAGGGCTATGCCCGCACCTCGTTGTGTTGGTTGCAGACGTCGGGCAGTGCTGACAGAGGCCGAGTGTACGAGGAATGGACAATACCCGGAGGTGGACCTATCGACAAGTCAGTATATGGAGGTGTACTTCATGATGAGATGATACTCACAGTAGGTTGATGGGAAAGAGCGTTGTGGAGGCTATCTGTACCTACCCTTCAGGTAGGATCCGTGGTGGACGATCCAGGAGCTGCGCTATCTGTACCAACCCTTTAGGTAGGATCTAAGGAGGACGACCCAGGAGCAGCTTCCATTATTTCATCTATTGTCTTTTTTTGTTGTACTTTTATTCAGTTGTAGTTGTACATTCGATTGGGTTTGTATTCTGGACCATTTAATTTTCATCACTTCCTTTTTTTACTTAGTGTATTACTTCCGCTTGTACTCTATGGTGTTTGTTTACTTCTATAAAGGGAATACATTCCCAGTTATCGGGAATTACGCCTTTGGTGCTAGTCGCCATCCCCTAGTCTATAAAAGGCGGGCTTGGGGAAGTCACGACACGGGCCCCGAGGACGGGTCATGACAAATTGGTATCAGAGGAGTCGGTTCTACCGCAGAACATATAACTCTGATATTTTCTTTCTGTGAAGCGACAATGTTAAGAGTACCGAGTGTGGTTTTTCAGTTTAGGGATTCCAGTATTAGTGCTGGTGGCCAACGTATCCATAAACCAAGACCCTGATGACTGATTTCCGACTTTGTACATGAAAACACTGGTTGCGTGTTTGTTTCTAGAAGTTTTTAAAAGTAATCTCAATCCAGGTCAGCTCACCAGGTACAATCGTTTGACCGTGTCACGTTGTTTCTTTCAGGATGACTTTTCACGGACGACCAGCTAGAGCCCAGAGGGATGTGTGTACTGAAAGCCTGCTGAGCGACGAGGCTTCGGTACAGGGCCCTCTTACAGTTGAGGCACCAGCGGTACTACCATACGTTGGGGCACCGATGCCACCAGCCCCAGAAGTAGGCGATGTACTCCGCTTGAGCACGCTGCACATGTTCCTGTGCGAGAGGCCACCCAGGATCTGGGGAGAGATGGACCCGCAGGCGGTTGAGGATTGGCTGGAGGTTGTGGTGAGAGTCTTCAGGCTAGTGGGGACGCCAGCAGATTTCATGGTGATCTTTGCTACCATCCTCCTTCAGGCAGCAGCAGGCAGGTGGTGGAGCCACTTTTTCTAGTTTTTCGATGATATGACCTTTACATGGGGAGACATTGAGACCTTTTTAGGGTGGAGTTTGTAACAGTAGCTCTACACCCCGAGCATGTACAGGAGCTGATGCCTTTGCCGCAGGATTTTCGATCAGTAGCCGAGTCATCTGTAGGCAGTATATAGATGATGCAGATGTCAAAGAGGACCAGAGCCAGCCGTACGAGGAGCAGGAAGTGTTATGAATGTGGAAGAAAGGGTCACGTGGCACATGACTGTCCAACGCCCCCGCATAGTTGATCCGCGGGTGTTGGAGCAGCCACCAAGGCAGAAGCAGCGGAGGGTGCTTGAGAAATAGCCGAGTAGTGGAAAAGGCAGTAGAGCTCTGGGAGCAGGTGTAAAGGAGCGGAACTAGTGAATTACTTTTGTTCTTGGTACTTCTAGTTCCATGTTGTTGTTGTATTTGTGTCTTTGTACTATGAGATGTAGTAATAAAAAGACACTTATCTTTGTGATGTTTGCTTTGTTGTCCTTTTGTTCGGTTGATACTGAGAGGTTCCGGTTAGAAACTGTTGACTTGACCCTCACTTTCGAGATTTCAACTGGAGGAGACCCAGTGACCTCACACTAATGCCGACAGTGTGACTCATCCCTTGGAGGCGAGAGTGACAGTTGGATCTCTTGGTAGTTACATCGAGGCCTTACGACGTCAACAATGGCATTAATGCATCATTTATGTCAGGATTGACTGTATTAGGCAATGAGAATGGTTTATATAGGGGATGAGACCGAGTTTCTATTTTCAATAAGGGAGAAATCTTAGCAGCTCTTTCAGATCATAGGAAAATAAGGTGCAGATCATCCAGGAGCGGATGAAGACTGCACAGTGCAGTAGGAAACAAGAAACCGGTGCCAGTCTTAGAGAATCTGGCATGTTAAAGGTTTTAAGAAGAGGAAGCTTTAAGGAGAGATGAGTCAGCGAAGCAGCAGATGTGGAGGCAGAGCTAGGAGAGCCGCATGAGGTGGTGTACATTTTAACATGCTACAACCACCCGCCTTTGTTGTCCCCGCCAGGCTCAGGGAGCTGGAGGGCGGAGGAGGAGTGCGGCTGCATGCGGTCAAGGAGTGTGACCAAATGGCTCTAAAAATGATTCAATGGATAGTCTTTGTCCACTACTAGCTCCCGTAGTAACGAACTTTGATATGAATCATTACTTCCTCTCACAAATCTTGTCCCAGACCTAGAGTTTCTGGTAAGCCGTAGACTTGACCCTCACGTCTAGAGATACCTTGGGAGAAGACTCGATAATCACACTTATGCCGATAGTGTGGTCAGACCCTCGAGGTGAGAGTTTCAGTTGGAATATTTTGGTGGCAGCGTCGAGGCCTTACGACGTTGGTTTGAGTATGGACTGGGCATTCACAGTTCATGCACAAATTGATGGTATTAGGCAAAAAGGGTGTGTTTTAACTACGACGTCGGGATGGGTTTTCCTTGGTCAGTGAAAAAGAAACCCCAGGTAGCACAGGATAATCTCATGCATAGGAGGGATTGGCCGATCACTTTTGAGTCGGTCAACCCTACCCTCGTGGAAGTATGAGTTTTGAGTTTCAGTTCTAATCAGTAAAGGGAGACATTTAGAGTTCGAGGATGATGATCACGTTCCTATACAGGTCTCACCTCGACGAGGGTTACAGAGATGTGGCTGAGGTGACAAGTTATCTCCAAGGTTCAACGGAACTTTCTATGTCCTCGGCAGGGAAGGCGAGGTGATTTACCGCTTGACCCATCCACCGCATTTGCACCAGGTGCACGACGGCATCCACATATCTCGACTGGGAAGATACGTGCTTGACCCGACGCATATCATCGACCATGGGGAGCTGGACTCTGGCGTTGGGGTGACTTTTGTGGGGTTAATGTAGGAGTTGAGGATCGACAAGAGCGGTCCTACGAGGACGGTCCATTCCTCTTGTGCGCTTTCATTGGCAGCACATGAACCTCCAGGTGAGCACATCGGAGCGGAAGGCTCATATGCGTTCTCAGTACCGCTTTTTTATCCCTAGTTTGTGTTAAATCTTTACAAGGACGTAAATCCCTGAGGTGGGAGTAATTTAAAGACCCGTAAAATTCAAGGAATTTTTTTTCTTAATTTTCTTTGATATTTTACAAGAATTCAGTTTCTAACGCCGCTTGATTCCGAGGCCCGGTGTGCCCAGAATCAATTTACAAAGATTGGTTCGGGTACGTTTAGTGGACGAACGAGTGGGTTTTTCCAAATTTTGAACCGTTGCTCGGAATTGAAATATGAGGGCACCAATGAACTCGCAGCGCCGGTAATTGCTTAAGAAGACCCCTTCTTGAGTTGTGTTTTCTCAAGAGTTGTTTAAAAAAAATGTGAGGAAAAAAATATAATTTTTTTAAAATTATATTTTCATTTTCTTGTTAAATAGATTAAGTGTTGTGTCACAACACTTTTCCCCTCTCTTTTTGGTTATAACCTATGTAAGGGAGTTGGGGGTGGGACCCACTTGTAGTTAACTACCCGTGTGAGGATTAAGGTGGGTTGGGGCCTACACAAGCCCAACCCCTCACCTTCCCCTAACATTCATAACCATCCCTCTTAATTTTGTAACTCGAAAAAAGATACCCCCCATTTAAATAAAGAAACTCATTAATTGAGTAGGTTTTTCAAAGTAATAAATTATTGGATTCAATTTTAGAATTTCAAAACGTTTGGCTTGTTTGTTAATAACATAAGACAAGTATTATGTTATTAAAGGGGTTTGTTCTGCGAGAGGGCTGGGGAGAAATCACTCAAATCCTAGAAGCACTCCTTCCTCGATGGAGAACGCAAAGAACACAAAGAACGCCGACCTCTGACGAAGGTCGACAAGAACGTCGGATCCTCGGAGATCGACGACGCGACGCCGACAAATCTTTTCTCCGCGACGCGACAATCCTCCTTCCGCGACGCCTTCTTCCATGACGTGCAATTCTGAGATGAACCTTCATTCAACTTATTCTTCGAGGTAGGGGATTATATTCTTTTTGTTCGTGATTACCTTCATCACTGATTATCATATTTAATTGAGTCGCCTGATATCTCAATAACGAGAGGGGGGTCGGACTGCACGAACACGGCCGACCCTCCTCCCCCCTTGACTGTTGATTTGTTTGTGGCACGAATAAGGTAGCTCGGTGCCGGTGCACTACATGGAAAATAATTAAGATTTGGAAAAGAAGTGCGGCACCGTCGCGCGGCGCTGTTGAAGTCGAACAAGCCGCGACGCCGTCATGCCGAGCCAGAGACCCTAGAAGAGACCTTGGCCGGAGCGGGGCCACGAGAGAGGGACGCGGCACAGTCGCACCATGCCGGACAGACCAAGGCTGCAGTCTTTGGCCACGGCATAGCAGAGAGCGGCGACCGGCTTCCGGCAGCCGGCGTCGGAGCAAGAGGGCGGGGCCGTGGGGTCCCGTGGCAGCAGCACGGCCGGCCGGTCACCGAGAAAGCTGGGGGTCGTAACCCCCGGCTGGCCAACCGGAGCAGCCCCCCTCATGGGGGCCACGATTTCACAAACATGCGGGGGGCAGCATGCCCCCCCCCCCCCCCCCCGCACCCCTTCCGCTCAGCCGTTACGGCCGAGCTGCCCGGCCACGCTGGCCAGGCCGCGCCGCGCCCAGGCTGGGCCGCGAAGGCAGGCCGGGCTCCACCATCCGGGCTAGGCCGTGCCCATGCTGGATGGACCTGGACCCATGTCGGGTCGACCCAGTTCGGGCTGACCCAGGGGGTATCGGGCAGGGTCGGACCAGGCCCGAACCCCCTATTCGCGGACCTCTTACGGTCTTTTTCCCATATCATGGGATACAAACCTCCGATCGACACACCATCAGCTGCGATGCGATACGTGGATCGAGACGGTCATTTTGGTATATTACACTCATGGTTTTGGAGAACTTTGGGTATGGACGGGTTGATTCGAACCCGAAACCAACCGGGCCCTCGGAGCGGTAACACTTATATCTTGAGCTCCGGACGTCCGATAGATGTGCCTTCGACTTTGTTGGATTCTTCTTGATGAGACAGAACTTTTGTCATACTTTTCCTGAGTTTAGGTTGCATATGCAAAGTGGCCGGGTTGGATTGTACCCGAAATCGAACCGGGCCCCTAGAATGGAAAAACTGATAACATTCAGACCGGACATCCGTTTGACGAACCGTCAGCGGCATTGGTGATCACGTTGAGAAACGGTCCCTATGAGCATACCCTATGAGAGTTCGAGGTACAGTTGAGATACGGCTGGGTTGGTTCGCACACGAAACGAACTGGTCCCCTCGGACAAAAAGGCTAGTAACTCACAGACCGGGCGTCCGATTGACGTGTCGTCTATTGCGTTGCGACCCCTATGACGAGGAAGTACATTGAGATACTTCTTCATGGGACTTTGTGATACTTGGATTATCGACCAGTAGCTCGTGGATCGGACCCTCCCGAAGACGAGTGTGCGGAGTACAGAGACTGAGTAGCCGGCTGAGACCTGACGACTGCTTGACCGACTCGACTTAGGGTGAGTCGACTAGCCTAGTGGACGAAGCACTACTTTGTTTGGGTGCAGACCCATGGCGGACAGAGCACTACTCAGTTTGGGTGCAGACCTGTGGTACTCATCCGGAGAGTACCTCTTCAGGCTATAAGGGGGGATGCACTACTGTGTTTGGGTGGCATACCCCGGCGGGAAGCATTACTATGTTTGGGTGGCTGACCCTCGGTACTCGACAGGAGAAGTACCTCAGGAGTCTTAGGATAGTGAGTAGTACCTCGGAGTCTTGACAGGATCACTGTACACTCCAAAGATGGGGCTCTTCAGCAGTTACGATTTCGATAATGAAAATCTCGGTTTGAGCTGAGTCTATGACCTTTGTGTTTACCTCATGATTGAGATTGGTTACTTGATAACTTAGGTATATGTATTGGAATATACCTAAGTAGAGGCTATCTGTTGAGATCTTATTTGTGGTTATCCTTGTTGGATTTATTAAGAACTTGAGGGTCTCGGGGTCCCTACTGAGTATCGTTATAGTCACCCCTGCATGGGCTATGCCCGTACCTCGTTGTGTTGGTTGCAGACGTCGGGCAGCGCTGATAGAGGCCGAGTGTTCAAGGACTGGACGGTACCAGGAGGAGGAACTCCCAACGAGTCAGTATCCGGAGGTGGACTTCATGACGAGACGATACTCAGAGGAGGTTGACGGGAAAGAGAGTTGTGGAGGATATCTGTACCTACCATTCAGGTATGATCTGCGGTGGACGATCCAGGAGTTGCGCTATCTGTACCTACCCTTCAGGTAGGATCCGAGGAGGACGACCATGAGCTGCTTCCATTTGTCCAACTCTTTTCTTTTTCTGTTGTACTTTTGTTCAGTTTTAGCTGTACTTTCGATTGGGTTATGTATTCCGGCCCATTTAATTTTCAGCAGTTCCTTTTTTTACTTACTGTATTACTTCCGCTTGTACTCTGTGGTGTTTGTTTACTTTTATAAAGGAAATGCCTTCCCAGTTATCAGGAATTACGCCTTCGGTGCTAGTCGCCAGCCCCTGGCCTCTGGAAGGCGGGCTTGGGGAAGTCACAGCACGGGCCCCGAGGACGGGTCGTGACACTAAAAGATCACCTATGTTAGTGAATTAGTTGATTCATATTGGCTGGGATTAAATGCTTCAAGGATGATGACTAGTAGTGAGGAAAGATAGTTAGTTGTTTTGAAAAAATTATATTATTATGATAAAAGTCTATTTGGTGCCCATTTCTAATATATTTTGTAGTTTTTATTAGGTTTACTTTTGTCATTTTTGATGTAAGGACTCATGAGAAAGGTAGTATCAAAATAGAGATAATGATTTTTGAATCAGTTTATGATAGAGTGGTCTACAATAGACCAGTGACATCATCCTAGGAGGTTTGATATTGGAGGATCAAAAGTTTAGGAATTTCAACAATATTGGTGAGTCTTTTTAGTTTTTTGATATTTATTGGTTCTATAATATATTTGTTGGGTGATTTTGAATAGTTAATCTAGTTATCATGGATTAAGAAAAACCATAGCAGATTTGATTTGTTTTTTTGTTCATAGTTTTATCCTACGTTATTCTTAGCACTATATATCTTGGATGATCTTTTATATGGTGGGGAGATTTTAAAACCCAGTGCCTTATATGGGTGATTAGTTTTCTCTGAATTTGTGAGCTTTTATTTAGTGTAGGAGATTAATTTCCTACAATCATTTATATTCAAATTTTGAGGGTCAAATAAAAAAAAATCCATTTTGGATGTGTAATGAAGCCATATAGTGTGTTTAGTTGGTTGTATTAGTATATGGGAACCTTGGTAGGTGGATAGTGAAATATTCCACAAGGATTCAAAGAAAGTGACTAGTAAGATAGATGCCACTATCTAGACAGTGGCCATCATGGGGACCTATGATTCTACCTGGTGTAACAAGATAGTCAGTGATCCCAACACTAGCGAACCAACGCATCATGGTTTTCATTTTTTAAATGGGGAGAAAAGATACCCCCTATTTCTCAAAATGTTTGTTTTCTCATTTTAGGTACATTTTCAAAATTGTTAGATATCCAATTATCATATCCTATTAAATAAAGGATCTTCTTTTGTTATTGTTTGGTTTCCTTTCGGTTGGAGGTTTTGGATGAAAAGGAGTGAGAATAATATTCCTCTCTAACTCTATTTATATTTCATTCATTTTATTGTGTTCTCATGTTATTTATGTGGGTCTTTACATATTTCTAGATAGTTTTTTTTACATCTATAATTTCACTTTTTTCAAATAAAATTGAAGGATAATATCATATAGGTGGGTATCTTAGAGGTTATAGTTTGTGGTATAATCTATTTTACCGTAAATCCATGTCATCATATTTAATGTTGGGTAGTGTTTTAACAACTCTTGTATTTCTGTATAAGATATTGGAATATTTCTATGGACATTTTAGAGGTTATTCTCTAAGTCGATGTGGGATTTTGGGGCCCGGAGAGCCTCATAGTGGTAATATTTTAATTATTTAATATTTTATATCATGAACATGCAATTCTTCATTAAATGTGGAACAAATCATTAGTGGAGTTTCAGAATAGATATCTAAGATCATGGGTGACTTTATAATTCTGTTCTTCACCCATGTGAGTCATTATGTTTATTGGCATAGTGAGTATGGTTTTGGGAAAGCGATGAGTGTCTTATGAATGATATATTAGTTTATTTAAAAATAAAAAAAATAAAAAACAATAACCCCTAGTTTTCATGCGTAAGAGGTAGGGGTGATTTTTCCCTTGTAAAGAGGATGAACTAAGGAAGAACTGAAGGAGTTATTGTACTGCCAACCACTATTTTCGATGATGATCATCACATGATTGAGGTGCAATAACATTCAATTTTATTGTTGGTCCTGAAGCATTAGCGTTTTGCCAAAATGTAGAAAAATTTAATATAATAATGTCCCAAACCATATTTATTAATTTCATATGTTTTAGAGCACTCTTTTGAATTCTAGAGATACCTTAAAGGAATATATGCGGGATTGAAGAGGAAATCAAGGGTTTTAGGTGTCTATATGGGAATTTCCCTTCAAGATTACTAATAACATTTAAAATAGTGTAGGAGAACACGCCATGTGTTCAACCCATTGTAATAAGATTATTTTTGGGTATTACACACCACGTACTGGTGGTACATGATGTGTAGTAATCCTAGGCCATGAATTCTAGGTCATCGCCAGATTTACCAACTGTGGGACATGGACATGTAGATGTATAGAAATAGATTACATGAGCATGGGATTTTTAATATATGAACGACTATGGAAACTGTATTTATCATGTTTAAGAAAAATTGTTCATGTACATTTGGTACATGCCATATATGGTGACATTGAATGTTATTTCATGTGTGGGTGATGACATGCCCATTGGTTCTGACATTGTCACATGCCATGTATTTCCCTTATAAACTCCATGTACTGATAGGGGAAACATTGAAGGGATAGCTTTGAGTGACATTTTTTTAACTACGGTTAAATGTTATTTTCTCCACTAAGAGACACCTCTATTTCACATCAATATCTTTAGGACTCTGATTGTGTTTTATGAGTAGACCATCCTAAGTAGTTTTTCATGTACAATACTATGGTATCCATGGTTTTGGACTGATAGATGTGGTGTAAGGTGATTCTTGTGGGATGCTTATTAATAATCAAATATGAGTATTAATGGATGTGTTGGATTTTCTATTCCCCTTTATGGTACAATGTTATACAAAGTCATCTGTATAGGATTATAATCCCATCGATAAGATTAGTTAAGATAGAGTTTCTATAACCCTATGAGAGTTGGGGAGGGACCCTCTATCACATTGTAATTCGTAATTGTGTGTTGTGGTAATGGTGCGACCCTCATTAATGGGCATTGATCCCCAACTCAGAGGTATTTTCCAATGGGGTTTGTGACATCCTCATGAGTATAATACATTTATTGGTGGATGGATTCAAATTTAGTTATGTGGTATCTATACATTATGTGACATATGATACCTTATCAATGTAGCACAGATTTGAATCTAAGTAGGGTTTCTAGATTCCCTCAGAAAACATATGTTTTATCCCCTATCAAACATTAATGATATCTTTAGTTCCAAATTCATTTCTTGGTGTCCCCCAATGACTGTGGGTGTGATCCCATATTTGAGTGTTGAGTTATTCTTGGTTTCCACTAGGTTTGGTGGAGTCCGCCACGAAATATATTTGAGCCCTTTAGATGAGTATCATGATACATTGGGTGCCATAGTGTCTTTATTCATGGAGAATCATTATAATAATGTTCACTCTGATTCATTCTATCTGGGATTGTGGGGATGATCCGTTGGCTTAATGATGCACAATGATTGTGTTCTCTAGGATGGTTTCCATCTAGTATGATGAAGCTATACACCACGATTGAGTTTTCTCATGTTATATAAATTATGGATGGTAGGGATCAGGTTGTGAGTTATGTGAGATGAGTTATACCTTTGATCCTAGAATATATTATTATCTCATTTTATATAGTTTGGACTATGAGACTAGGATCCTACGATAATTATATCTATGTTATTAATTGATTCCCAGAGGTGATGTCTATTTGATTCACTATGTGGGATGAGCTGACTTCTCAATCGTAAAAGAGGAATTCTCTAGATGACGTTTCCTGTACTCTCTCACATGGGTTTCGCCTCTATACTATGGTTGACCAAGTTGTTTTCTTTATGTTTCCCACTTTAAATTGGGGGTTTGGGGTTTCCTAATATGTATTATGATACTCACCACTCTATAATATCTTCCTTCACATTTCATGACTTATGTAGATGACAAGCCCATCATCCAAGTCCTAAGAGATCCTAGAGATGGAGGAGTATAATGAGCTTGAAAAAACGAGGTATGTACTAGTTGTTGTATTTGATAGAAGTCCACTACATTTGATAATGTTGGACTCTTTGAAATGATTATTGTGAATTATTTTACCCTTGAAGGATTTCATGTAATTTGGGTACTCTTACTTTGGGATAGATGTATTCATGAAATTTTTGTATCAGTTTGATTAATATATTTGATCTTTTTCATGAAGATAGATATATATGTCTGCATACATGTACTATATGATAAGGCAACCAACATGTGTTATATACCAACATGGTACTGGATGATAGCCCCGATCATATTAGAGGTGGGATTGGGGTTGTGATCGATCAACCTTCTATAGGATATGCGGTCCCCGATTGTTTGGGTAATTAAATAGTGGTATCAGAGTAGGTACAATTATGGACTAAAATGTTGATATTTTATAGTTGCGAGCGTAGTTGGTATTTACGATGACAAATGTTATGGTGTCAGTGTTTGGATTTCAGGTTAGGGATATCATTTTTCGTGCAGCGGTTGATATATCTATTCACCCAGATTCTAATTACTAGATTTTGTACTCAGTACATATAGACACTGGTTACATGGAAATGTTTATACGTTAGAATATAGTATTGGTTTTTGGTTCCCATATCCTTCTCAATTTAGTTATCCATATATACTCTTTGACCATGGATCATCTTGATTCTATATTAGGATTCCACAGTGATCACAACCATACAAGGATTGATAGTGGGATTGCGATGACAACCCTCACAGTGATGAGGTTTTTCATGGTTCTACACGGGAGCCGGAATCTCTAGGAATATTTTTTTGTAGCGACAATACCCCTTGAGCTGAATGTTATGCCAGAAGTACCGGTCAGGGATGCGTGTAGGGTGATTTTTTGTATGAGTTTCAAAGGTAGGTACCTCAAATATATCATTATGAGCTATTACCTGAAGAATCTAATGAGTATATTGAGGTAGTCAGGTCTGTTTTCCACTCTATGTGGACTCCTATTGATCAAATGGGAGTCGTAAAGGTGATAGTTCTATATGTATCAATTGAGAAATGGAGAATTATTGTCATGAAATCACATGATGAGAAGATTATAAAATGGAAAATGTTTGATTGGATCCTTATAGAAGAGATTTCTATATAAAAAATTTCAATTGAGTCTTATCCAAGAGATTCTATAGCATAAATAGTTTAACATGACCATATATGAGTATCCAAAGACATTCAATTCCTATCAAGATACTCATTGTACATGGTTCTTGATCCCTTTTTCATAGTATGTAACTTTTAGAATGGATTATGATGAGATATGAAGGATTCATTAATAACTCTCTTCATTACCTCTAATACTTGAGTACTTGATAAGTCCTTAGTAGTGGAGATTATACTAGAATAGTAGACTCTGGCTGTTGATGCTGCGAACATAGGTGATGATACAATTGAAGCTGGTATATGATAGCAGGATTAGGGTTATGGGAGTTTGAGACACCTTAAAAGTTGATCCTAGGATGCAGGTTCTATAGATATGGGCTCCTAGGATTGTTCTAATTTTTCAAAAGAGAGGTGTTGTTTAATTTTTGATTGATGGGGATGTCTCTTGTGAGATTTCAGTTTCTATAGTGTTTCTAATAGTGGGGCTATCAATGGTCTTCCCTAGAAGATACATTGATAGAAGCATGGAGTTCTACATTAAGGAGAACATGGTGATGGACCAAGGAGTGAAATATATTTTGGAAGGCGATTGGACATGTTAATAGAACTACCCAGGTGGTCTAGTTAGTATCAAGAAGATGGAAGATAGGGGCGAGGATAGCTCCATACAACTCAGTCCTATACCCTGGAGGTTTAGAGGAATATTATAGGTAAAAAAATATATCCTTTATACTTTTCCTGTATTAATGTTAGATACATGTCTGAGATACCCTTTTCCTTCAACATTTTTTTTGAGTACCGTGATGGGTAATGTGAGGAGCTAATAGAACACTTATATGGTGATTTTTCTTGTGGATTCAGTATCTTTAGAAATAGGTACACTCCGACCACTATGAAGTGTGCATGTGATGTGATATGGAACCATATGGTTGATTCCGTTCCACCGAATGTGGATATTGTTGAGGTGTGGTTGATGAGTTCCTTTAACTTGGGTGTTTAGGGAAATTTGAGTGTTTGTGTGTATGACTAGGCCCTGGTCATGTAGTACATGCTATAAATGGAAAGGATGAGTTGATATAAATGGATATTCTATCATGTAAGACCATGTATGGTTTGAGGTGTGACATTTGACATTACTGTCCCCACTATATTTACAAAAAAATTAATGAGACACTTTTCCATTTGTATAAACGTTTTTCAAGCATAGTGATTCTAGTGGATCCTTTTATCTTAAACCTTATACATGGAGGATCTAATGTAGAGGATCACATTTCATGCACTACTATATGTAGTGTGACCCAACTATAGTGGTGGAAGAGCCTTGTATAGAGCCTTCCTACAGTAGTAGAGAGAGACTGTATGATTTTCATCATTAGTATGTTTTGTTTTCCCAGTAACTTGGTTGAATAGTTTCTTTTAATAGAGGTGGAATCGTTTTAGGGTTGTTGGATGAATTTTTAATTTATTATAGAGGTGTGATCATATAAAAATAATGATGATCTCATGCTTGTGTGGATACCACTGACTTTTATCGCATGTCTTGTGTGACTCTTAGAGTAGTTGTATTGGGTGACTCTACTTCCCAACAATGGAAGTGGAATTGATGGAGGATACCTAAGGACATATATTTTATAACTCATCATTGATATTTTGAATTCAACATACACCATAACTTAGGGAATGCCTTGATATTTAGATCTGCATTCTAGTTGACTAAAGTGGAGATTTGTGAGGTATGTTGTAGTTTTATATTTTCTGATGGGGGGACTACCAATTCATATTATGTACCTTATGAATAATTGTGTCTACCTATGAAATGGATGAAAAAATCAAGGACCAATTCCTACGCCCTAATTGATTAATTTTTGATAGTCTTCTTCATTGGTTCCCTTATGCACCTTGCTTTATTTTTTCATTTAAGAAACATGAAGATGAATTATGGGCATGCTCTAAGAGTATCCGCTTCATAGATTGGTCTTATTGAGATAGGTATAGATTCAAAAGGCCCACTACTTCTGACATGTCTTCATATATATGAGAGCTATAATGAACCCATCAAAGGATGGGGTCATTCTATCTTGAGTACCACCAAAGGATACTGTCAAAATTATTGATGAACAAAGAAAGTGTTTCGTTCAACTGTTTGTGTGAGATAACATAGTAGTTGACCTCTTTGTTTTTTGCCCTTATGTGTGAGGTTATTTCAACATATCTCAAGTTGATAGTTTTTACCACCCCCACCAATATTATTGTTGGTTTGGGAGTCACAAATAAGAGATCCAGCTGTGAGGTCCTGTATGTCCTAATATCTATTGGATATGTTCTTGATGAATTTTATGAAGATAGGGAGTACAACAACTTTATGATGATCAATGATGGAACTAGTCATCATTTGAGATATGGTGTTGATGAGGTTTTTTTCCATCAATCATACATAATGGTGTGTTTTTTCCCTAATAATGTAAACATTATTAGTTTTATAGATTATTATTTGGGTTTTTTTTGGTTTGGGGATGTTGTCTCTCCACCATCAACATTGTTCCATTAGAGGCCATATATGGGATTCCCTACAAGTCACCACAATACTAATCAGTGATATAAAGAGATAGTATTTTTAGGACTAGATTTTGTTATATTAAATGATTTTGATCATAATGTTCATCTAGGGGTGGATGAGGGATAATGAGGTACATTAGTATCTATGTTGGGATAGAGAGGTGGTGTAGTGATAGACCATGTGAATGCAATTAGAGTGACGATTGATGTTTTTCAACCTATTTTAACCCGAGAGACATGTTCACATCACATTTCATGATTTAAACATGGTTATATATGAATTATTGGTGTAAAGTAAAAATTATAGGCCCTTAGTTTTGAATGGGATCTAAATATATAGAATCCATCATGGGAGTTTGGGTTTTTTCATGTGTGTGTTTTTTAACAACACATGAACCTTCTATAGTGCTCACTGCTGTCAGAGATCACAATTTTTTCCATTTTTCATCATTTTCTATTTTCATGATTATTATTCAGAAGTTTGGTATAGTGTAGAGACGTTAGTTTTCCCTCTAAGACATTGGAATATTTCTAGGAAAATTTCATATGTTTTTTGTGGAGTCAATGTAGGGTTCTAGGGGTCACGGAGCCTTAAAGCATTGATATTGAAAATATTTTACATTTTATGTCACATGTCTAATGTTTTTAATTAAATATCATATACATGCTAATATGATTCTCTAATCTGGAATTTTAGAGAGTGGATTTGTTTATAATGTGGTTTTTACCCCTAGCATGGCATAAATTTGTTTTCATTAGCTACTTGGTTGAGGATTAGTATTGGTGGGTGTGATGATGATATATTAGTTTATTTAAAAACAGATAAAAAATGTATCCTCATACACTAGTTTTCATGAATAAGATAAAGGGGTACGTTTATCAAATTTAGTAAAAAAACGAATAAAAAACCGAGGTAGAGGAGGTGTCGTTGAACATTATTCTTGATGCAAATTTTCATCAGATCAATGTACAATAACTTCGGATCAACATGTTAGGCCATAGGAATTGGTGTTTCTATATTATGTATCTATACTTATGATAATTGACTCATGAACCCCATTTATGTGTTTTTTAATATTTGGATCCCTTTTTAAAACTGATATAGATCCCATCGGGGTTGATATGTGGGTTTTAGGTCGATATCATGGATTTCAGTTGGATCCCAAGGGATTCCCATTTAGAATTCCAGATTACATGGAATATACTATAGGAGAACATGTTTTGTGTTCTTCCCATTTATGGAAGATTATATTTTGGGGACTAAAAACCATTTCCCTGGGGGTATATGACAGGCAGTGGGCCTAGGTCGTGCGGCTAAGGACCTAGCTAACCATTCCCTATCTGCGGACTAGGCCTTGTGGATGTACATGTCCAGATGGAATGGTCGTATGATTCATTACATAATAATGACCAAGGATAAGGAATTTTTCTTGGACAATAGGAACATATAATTTTATAAGGGTACACATTGCCAATGGGGACATGGTCAGCCAGGCCATGTGTAGGTAAGGACAATCATAGATGATCAGATGAGGTCACACACGGGGTGAAATGGGGTACACGTTTTGTATTATCTTTAAATAGACTATGTAGATAGAAGTGACATATAAAGGGTTGATTTTGGAGAGACACACCATGTAATATTGTTACAAACCATGTACTCCCCACATATACTTATCCATCATGAATCTCCATATTCATGGCGCTGATGGAGGCCCACGAGTATCCCATCCAAATGTGTCTTTCATATAAAATTTTATGGTATCCATGTATTTGGAATGATAGATGTAATTTCAGTTGATTATTTTGGGATTCTTATTAGTGAAATGTATTAGAGTATTAGTGAGTGTGTTCCAATTTTCTGTTACCCTTGAAGGTACAGTGTGGTGTTACGTCCTATGCATGGGTTTTTATCCCCTTGATATGATTAGTTATGATATAGTTCTGGTATCCATTTAAGATTCTAGGAGGGGTCCGGTATTCATTTTTCATTCCTAGTTAGAGTTTTTGGTATCTACGTGACCCTATTGCACATATGTTGATCGCCAACATAGAGTTTTGATCCCAAGCATTTCACTATATCTTTATGAGTATCATTCCCTACATGAAATAAAAATTCAAATACGTGTTTGTAGTATCTCCTAGAGGACCAGGGAATCATCACCTATACATTTATCACATCTCTAGGTCTCATTAGTGTTTGTAGAGTCACGTAGAAGACAAGAGTGTTATCTCTTATCTGTGCATTATGATCTATAGAGCTCCATATTGGGTTGGTGGATTCCCCTAGTTGTTGCGGGTTTGATATCCTATATGAATATTGACATATTCTATGTTTCTAGATATGTTATTAGATTTACCCATGAATCATTAATGATAACCCCTATACGAGTATAGTGATCTTATGGTTTCCAGAGTGAATTCCTTTATTGAAAGTCCCATCAATCTTGTTTTCTTAAATGTAACACACTAGGGATAGCTGGGATGTTCCTTTAAATTATTGATACATGAAGAGTTTTTTGATCTAAAATGACTACCATTATGGATAGTATATTTATCCAAAATGATTGACATCTCTTAGATGTGAAAATTCATTGATTGAAGGTCTCATGGAGTGAGTTCTCTTGGAATATTGAGGCCTTTGAGCCTCTTGTAAAATCTTCTGGCAGGATGTATGGTTTTACCATAAGTTGTAGACCCAAGGTAGAGTATATATGGGATAGTATAGGATTAATTGTGGTGATGTATTATTGAACCACCATGTTGGATGAGTTACCGAGTCATGTATCACTGAGGAATGGTTGAGATGTAGTTTCATGTACACTCTCAATATGGTCTTCTCCTCTGATGTGGGTTCGTGCAGAAAATTTACTTTTATTTTTACCCATTCATTTTGGGCTTTTTGGGTACCCACAAGGTATTTCTATACTCAATATAAAATGGGATCTTCAATCACATGTTGTATCATATGAAGATGATAGGTCGTTCTATGGAGTCCTAATAGGGCATGGAGAAAGAAGAGGATCATGAGACAGACATACTAAGTTTTGCACCAATGGATTCATTTGACAGGAGACCCATCCTTATGAGAAGTGTGGATGCTTTTCTTCTTTTAAGGAATTATATTTAGGCTTTCATAATTTTAGTACCTTATTTTTACCAGGACTGTGGGAATAATTTATGAAATAATTATAGCATTCCGCCTTTTTATAACATAAACTTTCATTACATTACACACAACTGAGGACCTTTAAGGTTTAGTGTCTTGGAAACCAGGAACATAATACATGAAAATAACATAAAACATTCTTCTTAAACACTTTAAAGGATTCTCCTTAAGTTCATCCTAGGTTCATTACTACATCTCATAACCAGGGGACATACATCAAAAAAAAGGGTGAGCAGAAGGCCCAGTAAGGGAAACAAGGGGAATCATTTGACATGTGAACTTGAGATACATCAACAATGTCATGAAAAAGAACTTTAAGGCATGAGAAAGAAATATTGAGTAATATCATAAAAAAAATAACATTTTTCATAACATGAAGATGTGGCTACGACATTTAATATTAACAATCATTTCTATTTCAGCAAGGTCCATCCCCAAGGTGTCATTAAAAATTACCAAGGTTATTCACCAAGGCGTCATTAAAAATAGTCATCTCTAGAGACTATGTCTTTACCCAATGCATTGGAGCGCTATCAGGGTGCACCATTGACATGTATTTATTAACATGTGAGCCACATATATCCTCATAAATCATTTCATAAACAACCCATATATCATAAAATAAATGGGTTTCATTTCATAATCATAATTTTTTAACACTGCTTTAAAGACATGATCTTTATGTCACTTTAAACCCACAGAAAGGGAAAGTGGGTCCCATATATGTAAATCCCAAAATTTAAAATAGAAAAACTTGGTATATATGTGAATACACCTATAGAAGAGAGATCTTTGAGTATTAAATAAATAAAATAAAAGAACTTTAGAAAAAGAGTGAGTCATTTTGAGACAGAAATTATGCAGCATAACAGCTATGTTTTGGGGTTTTAGAAAACATTGAAAAGAGAGGGGAGCTGGGTCAAACATTCATAAATGACCCGTAAAACAGTATAGGGACCGAATATGAATGATATATTAACATTTTAATGGAATTTTAAGGACATACCATTTGAAATGAAAAACATGGAAGAAAGACAAAAATTAGATTTCTCTTATGAAAATTCGGTAGCCTAATGACGTCACTTAAACTAAAAAAAATGAATTGACGATATCAAATAGGGTCTCTAATCATATGAAAATAAAATTTCAGTATGTTAGATATAGAGATCATACCCTCAACAAAAAAAGGAACTTGAAAGACTTGATATGAAAGTAGAAAATTGAAAAATGAGAAGGGTGAAAGAATCCCTTAAAAATTCGGCAGCCTAACAACGTCACTTAAACATCAACAAAATTGAATTGATGAGATAAAATAGGGTCTCTCATCATACAAACATAAAATATTAGTAAGATAGATATAGAGATCATACCTGAACATAATAAAAAGAAACTTTAAAGACTTGACATGAAAGTAGAACTTTGAAAAATGAGAAAGGTGGAAGAATCCATTAAAAATTCGGCAGCCTAACAGCACCACTTAAACTTCATCAAAAATGAATTGACGAGATAAAATAGGGTCGCTCATTGTATGAACACAAAAGATCAGTATGATAGATATAGATATCATACCCCAAAATAATAAAAAGGAACTTGAAAGACTAGTCATAAAAGTAGAAATTTGAAAAATGAGAAAGGTGAAAGAATCCATTAAAAATTCGGCAGCCGAACGACGTCACTTAAACAATCATAAAATGAATTAATGAGAGAAATAGAGGGTCTCTCATCATATAAACATGAAAAAGGAAGTAAGAGGAACATAAAAGAACATCCTCCAACACAAGATCATGGAGCATAAAAGAAATGACATAAAAAATATTACTTGAAAAGAAAGAGAGAGGTAGGATCCCTTACCTTAAACCATAACTCTAAAAACTCAAAGGATGGGACCTTGAGGGATTGAGGGAACCTTGGGAGGACTTCGTGGGAGGTAATGAGACCATAGATTCGTTGGGGGAGAGTTGGGAGTCGAATGGATGAGAGGATGGCTTGGTATTTATAGAGAAAGTGAGGGGACAAGGCATTAATGGCCCAGGGACACCTCATTGGTGGTTTTTGAAAAACCATGGGCTTGCAAATGGTATTTTCCCATGGTATTGTCCAATTAGGACACATAATACATTATATTACTATTCATAAGTCGACCATATTGATTACATACTTAATACATCATTGAATGTTGTCATTAAACAACCATAACTTAAAAACTGTATTTTCATTATTCATCGATAATTCAACTTTCTCAGAAAAATCCCAAAATTTCACTTTAACCAAATATTGATGCTCTGATTTCAAAAATTAACTCCATTTTATAAAAATAATTTCTAAATATTTTTAATTTAATTTTTAAATAAATACACTATTCACTGAAAATTCATTTTTTTCAGAAAAATCCCCAAAAATTACCTTAACATAATAACGATGCACTGAGTTCAAAAATAAATTCCATTTTATAAAAGTAAATTTTTAAATATTTTTAATTAAATTTTTAAATAAAAAATACTATTCACCCGAAAAAACTAATACTTGATTAATAATTTATGAAACCGTTATTTAACCATTTTATTGAATCACATTACTTAATCAAGGTGTATAAATTAAATTAAGACTTTCTATAAGTGAGATTACCAATCCATTTGGTCACATTTCTAATCATAAGCATGAAATCACTATTCATAATTTACTATTCATCAAAAATTAAGTTGATCTTATTAGACTCTAAATTTCATACTGAACATAATTGTAGAAGATCATTTTTTAAAAATCATTACACAATTTTAATTATTTAAGGTTTACATAAACATTTTATAAAATATCCTTTCTCTAAAATTCACCAAAAATATGCATAGTATATTTATCCGGACGTTTGAAAATTCGTAAACTTCATCATAAGAATAAATCAAAATTTTTATTTAAAATAAATGATTACATAAGGCAGTTACGGTCTCCTTACATAGCCCCTTATCACACCAGCATAGGACCTAAGTGTAAGGTGTGCTAAGGTGAGAGATTCTGAGGGAGGCTTGGCCAACATTGCACGAGTAGTAATTTTTATCAGTTTGAACTTCTTGCGAAGGCGATTCCGTTCTAGCTTCACACAATGAAGTTTGGCTTGGGTTTGGTCCTGAGCAAAGCCCAGTGGTGCTACCTCCTTCCCAAGTTCTGTTAGATGGGCTTTGATCGGTCCAAGACTACTGGGTGAGGCCATCAAATCTTCTTTCTATATTAATTAACCACGATCACTTGTATTTAGAGACAATAACTGAAACGTTTAGTTTCTTGCGGTCATATTGACCAATGGTCATATAACAGTCAAAACCCAAGGGTCTCATTTTAATTATACTCATGTTATCAAATGAAATTGTTTTTTAGTATAAAAAATAACAAAAAAATTAGAAAACTAGATTTATTCACAATTTCAGGTCGTTACAATAATATTTTTTGTTAGTTGTATCATTTTATCATATATTTTAGATGTATAGGTATGTGTGTGCAGAATGTAGGAACAATATGATAAGGAATCCCATGTGTGTGATATGCCTACTCGATGCTGGACACCAGCCACTGGACTATTGGAGGTGGTCTTAAAGTTATGATTTCCTATCCTTTTGTAGTCTAAGAAGGACCCACATGGCCGAGTTGTTACATGTGTAGTCATTTTAAGTTATTGTATGCTTGAAAAAATAAATAAAATAAATAATAAGGTTCTTGTTGATGTCTTGGTACCACCATTGGTAAAATATTATCATGTTTTCTTATAGTATTATGTCCATAAACAAATTAAATTATAGTAATTGTCGTGTTCATTAGAAATGGATAAATAAATAATGTAGTTTAGTGCTACCTTGGGGGTGTTATATATTTTTTTTGGGATGTCTGATTCTATGGTTGATTGTTGTGTACTAGTAATTCTTATGACCTTTTATATCATAAGGGGGACTGTCAATTTAACTAAATAATGATATTGAAAATTGAAATTTTCAAACAAAATTATGAAATAAATTATATGGATATATTGGTTACCATTGTAAACATTTTCAATTTGTGAAATGGAATAATGTGGGGAATCACTACTTGGGATGTCAAATTGTTTTGTATTAAATTCAAGTAATTAATTATTTGATATTATTGTAATTAATTGTATGAATTGGAATACCTTTAAAATACTCTTGGATTAAATATTAAATGGACAAGATAGGAATTACACAGAGATATCTCTTGAATTACATAGGAAACATATATTACTTTAATGTCATGAAACATAGATTCCACTAGGGGAATCATTTGAATGAATAAAGTGAATAATTACATAGATATAATGGTGTATAATGTTATTCAATTTATCTAGTGAGACATTGGATTCTACACAGTTACCATAAAGTTCATGGGGTTTCCCCTGGGATTCCAGTCTTAAATACATTTGTGGAATGCCAAGGATTAATGTAGTGGATTTTAGAGGTTTTCCCTTATTGAATGTCATGAGATGTGCTCCCTAGATTGGACTCAATTATTATTAGAAGGAAATGAATAAGTTCTTACCTATGGAATCCAATTGAGTTATGTTTTTGAATGAAAAGAGAATTACCAAGGGTTTAGACTTAATTAGAATACATCATTGGATTTTCTTTGGTGGGGATGCATGTATCTTCACCATTTATTCCTCTGAGGACACTAAATCATGTCTTCCTCCATGATGCAGCTAGAATCAAATTTGAGTTGAGATGTTTCCCCTTATTCAAAAATATATGATATGATTGTATAATTTAGTTTCGAGTAGGGTTTTCCACATGATACCCAAATCTTTAATCGGTTCATAATATTTTTTTATTTATTATTATTAAAATCCTATTTATTTATTGTACTCCATTATAAAAAATTCTCATCGAATATATATTCATTATCTTCTAAGTGATGTGTCCTGCTATCTTTTAGTCACATCCTGCATGGGGTTCAATGAAACCTGGGAACCCGGATAGATTCTCCCTTGTTATAGGGTAAAGGTTCATGGAATGGATTGAGGTAGATGCTAGATGATTGCGTGTCTAGGTTTTATCATGGGAGATGGGAGTATAAATAACATTAAGAACATCAATTGTTATATATGTTTTTATTATTATTCCTTTTAGTTACATTTGGATGTACATTAGATGAAGAATTTATTTTTTATTCCTGAATTTAAGTATGTATCATCATTTTGATATTAAATGGGATGTGATTTAGTAATTTAGAACATACCATTTATTTATCTAGTTTGTGATACTATTTTATGTTTCCCTTATTTACATGTTTTTTAAACTCTAATAATAAAGACATTTTATATGAATAGTATCTTCACAATATCTCACAACTAGTTTAAAGCCCCATGCATATATGAAGGCACACTTGAGGCCATGTGGCCTAATATCTTGAAGTACATATTTTGTCGAACCCAGGTTAAGGAGATACAATCCAAGTTTCTCATAACAAAATGCATTAAATCAAATCATCCCTGAGAAAAGAAAACAAAAAAATATATTCTGAAATACAAAATACATAAATTTTCACACATTAAGATTAAACCACAAAGAATATATTCATTATTTTACATTAGACACATATACGACAAATCATATTTTAGGACTAATGGATTAGGGATTCCCCTAACTCATATTCATCATAAGAACACATCTAATTAGGGTATTTAACTAGTCTAAATATAAATTGGAATGTGGTAGGTAATGACACTATCAAATCCAAAATAATCCTCTAGTGGAATATCCCAAATAATTTTTTTTAGTTTTAAACATGGGATGTTAATCCAAATTAATATATAAAAATATAGGACATTAATTTTTAAAAATAATTAAATTAAATTTTGAAAAAACTGTACCATATTTTTTTAAAAATACAAATTATGTAATATAATTTTTAAAATTTTTTACTACAAAACTGAAGTATAATTATGTCATAAATTATAGAATATAAACTATAAATAAAAAATAATTATACATGTAAATGAAGTTAAGGAAAAATGAACCCCATATTATGATATTTATAAAGATACAGATTAATTATTATTTGGTATATTTAGTTCTATTAATGGAAAACTAGGATCAATGAATGAATAAGATGGAAAGGGATGAATCAATTATATCTTTTTATTGTATCATTATTTTATTTTGAAAAAGATGTCTTGTAATGACCTTAACATTGGTATAAATTTTGTTACCTACTTTTGTGTGTTATTTATACTCAATAAAAATATATTTTTAATGTAATAAAGTGAGTATAATTAAAATGATATCGTTGGGTTTCAATTGTTATATGACCATTCGTCAATATGACTGTTGGAAACTAATCTCTTAATGTTACGATTATTGTTTATAAATACAAGTGATCTTGGTTAATTAATACAGAACTATGAGTTGATGGCCTCATCTTATAGACTCGGGCCATATGAAGCCCATATATCAGAGCTTGGGAAAGAGGTAGCATCTTTGGTCTTTTCTTTGGACCAAGCTAGAGTCAAAATCCAAAATGTGAAGCTTGAACATATTCACTTAAGGGAGAAGTTCAAAATGATAGAAATGACCACTCGAGAAATTTTTTCTAAGTTGCCCTAAAATTCTATCACCATAGCGCATCTTACACTTAGGTCAAATGCAGGTGTTATAAGGGGCTATGTAACGAGACCTTAGTTACATTGTGTAATCTTTTTGTATATATAATATTTTTATTTCTTATTTTGGAAAAGTTGGTGAATTTCAAATATAAAAATAAATGTAGTATGGATTTATAGAAGTACCATATTATTGATGAATTTTGTAAAAAGGGAATTTTAAAATATTTTTGTATACTATAAATAATTACTAATGTGAAATTATTTTTGTTAAAAGGGCTTCTACAATTGTTATCAGTAAGAAATTTAGTGTGTAATAAGATCAACATGATTTTAGTGAATAGTAATATATGAATAGTAACAGACCCTTATGAATAGTAATTACTAGTAATGAATAGTGAATCAGCCAAAAAAATAGAAACATCACCCATGAATGTATAAATATAATTTAGACATCTAAAAAGTAAAAAAAATGTTCACAGTATATGTTTTTGGCATTTTTTTAGGTCATAAATACTTTATTTAGAATTTTATGGTCAATTTTATAATTTAAAATGGAATTTTATTTTCATAAATTGTAATCATAAATTGGTACTTTTTTATCTTATTGTTATACAATAATTTTATGGGACCTTGATTACATTTTCAAGGTGTTACAAAACTAGTTATAGTTTTAGAGTTGTTTTTTTGAATAAATAATAATTTTATTTAGAAAATAAATTAAAAATATATAGCAAATTATTTTCATAAAATGGATTTCATTTTTGAGTTCAGAGAATCGATATTAGGTTAGGGTAAAATTTTCTGATTTTTCTAAAATAGTTTAATTTTTGGTGAATAGTAACAATATAGTTTTGAGTTTTGAGTGATTAATGACATCATTGTTGATGTAATCATGATGTATGGTCGACTTGTGTATAGTAATATATGTTATGAGGTGTCCCATGTGGACAATACCGTGGTTAAATTCCATGGGAAACCCATTTTTTTCAAATACCACCGATGAGGTGTCCCTTGGAAATTAATTAAATATTCCCTCACTTTTTTTATAAATACCAATAAATTCCCCCATTAATTTAATTCCAAAATCATTCTCAATGATGATATGGTCTCTTTACCTCCCAAGGAGTCCTCCCAAGGTTCCCTCAAGCCCCCAAGGTCCCAACCTCCATGCTTTCGAAGTCACTCTTCAAGGTAAGGGAACCTTTCACCCTCCTCTATTAAGTAATGAATTCCTTTATGTTATGTCTTATAGTCTTCCTTTTATTATGTGGGGGGTTTTTTCTTCTATATACAAACTACATTCCATTTCAGGATAAATCTATGAGAGACCCATTCCTCTCTCATGAACTTATTTCTATTAATTTTAAGTGACACTGTTAGGTTACTGAATGTTTCGTAAAAGAAATCACATCTTCTCATTTCATTAATGTTTCCCTTTTATGTGGAATGACATTCAAATATTCATACCGTAATTTTATTTCTATTTAATTATGTCCCCATACTGTATTATGAGTTTTTCCTAAATGGTCTGTCCTTTCCACCTATCTTTCAATATTTTCTAAACCCATGTTCTATAGTTGTAATGTTGTAGAATTTTCGTCTCCAAATCTCTCTCTTTATCATTCAATTGCCTTGTTTTATTTGTGTGAATACCAAAATATATTTTCATTTATAGGGGTATTCATTGAGACATAAAATTGATCTATTTGATTCTGTAATGTACATACATATAAACCTCACTCCCTTTCCATGGGTTATAAATGACATAATGATCATATTTTTAAGCAATATTAAAACGTCACGATTTTGATAAGAAACCCATTTATTTTAGTCTATATGGGTTATTTATAAAATGTATGATTATGATATTTGTGGATCACATGAAAATAAAGATATATAAAGGGTGTGACTAGATATCGCTTTAATTTATTGGGTAGAGAATTTAATCTCTAGAGATGACAAGTTTCACGATACCTTGGTAATATACGTGATAATTTTTATAAATCCTTGGGGATGAACCTTGGTGATGTGTTCATGAATGTCTAAATTAAATGTTGTAGACACATATTCATGTTATGGATCAAGTTTTTTTCATTACGTTGTGCCTCTACCTAAATTTCTCATGTCTTAGGTTTTTTTATCATGTTCTTATTGATATCAAAAGTAAACTGATTCTCCTGCTTTCCATACTAGACCTTCTGCTCACCCTTTCCCTTGATGTATTTCTATAGGTTATGAGATGCAATTATTATACTTATGATGAACTTATGATGATGTAGGGATAGTGGATTAGAAATTTTATTTATTTTTTCATGTTTTCTGTTCCTCATTGCCAAGACAGTAGACTTTAAAGATCCCTTAAATGTAAAATGTAATAAAAAGTTATAAAATAAAATGGTAGGATGGCATAGTTGGTATTAATGGATAGTTTAGTTATTTATGGAAATTAGTCTATGGAAACATTATGAAGAACCCTATAGAAAATTTTAAATATAGGAAAACTTCCTGGTATTTGGTGAGTATTGATTATGTTTTTTACCAATAAAATAAATCCCCATTTGGATACGTGTAGTTAGAAGCGGCTCGAGCATAGTTAGGCTTAAGAGTGAAAAATATGACAAGGAATTTCAGGATTGACCCGGGGTAACTTGGGATACGACAACGGGCCTTTCTACACTCTTTGTTATGACACTCCCGGGGGATATGTTTGGTTAATCAAAAACGTTTTATGAATAATTTTGATGTATTTATAGAGAAATTAAATTGTTAAATGCATGAAGTTTTAAGACATAAAATCTCTTATAATTACAAGATTTGTAAATTAAATAAGTTTCTCACTAAGGTTTTATTCTTTTAGTAAATGGAGGTAAATAGTAGGAACCATGAAAATGGTGACTATAATGGACCATAAGGTGGCCACCCTCTGATGGAAGTAAAAATGGAATCATTCATGTGAATGATGAACCAACTCACTCAAGTTATTGGAAATAACTTGAATCAAGCTGAGAGAATGATCTCACTGTGAATAGAACAACATTTCATTGAGTCCTTTATGCATCAACGTCCACCAACCTTTAGTGTATCGACCGACCCATTGATTGCTGAATAGTGGATCAGCCTTTTAGAGAAGATATTTTATATGCTCTACAGTCTCGAGCTAGAGTAGGTCACCATGTCTTTCTATCACTTAGAGGGAGAAGCTGAACTGTCGTGGGTGCTGATTAAAAACACGAGACGAAGAGTGAAGGATGAATCAATGAAGTGGAAAGAGTTATGAGGGATCTTCTTTAGTAATTATTTCTCTCATTCCATGAGAACAAGAATGGAGATGGAGTTTCTCGATATGAAGTAGAATCAGGATGAATCTATGGGAAGTGATGAGATTAACTTCACTAGAATATCACATTTTCCCTTCATCTTTGTCATGGATCATAGTGGTAAGGTTGATATATTCTTCGATGGACTGAGACATCATCTACGGAAGAATCTATCCTACAGAGACTATGATAGTTATGATGAGATCTTGATGAGTGAGATGATAGTTAAATTTGATTTTGGTGAGACATAATGGTCTCATAAATCCAATGAAAATACGAGATCGATAGAGCCAAGCTTAGGGAGAAGCATCGATTAGGGAAGAGGAGAAAAAAAGTAAAACATCCCACATGTAATAAATTTAGGAAGAATCATTCAGGAAACTACATGATCAGCAGTTGGAAGTACTACAAGTGTGGAAGAAAAGGACATATCATGCAGAATTTTCATACTGAGGTGAAACCTAAACATCCCAACACTAATGATAAGGGTAAGATGGTTCATGTCCTACCTGATGCCCAATCCAATAAGTGTGGAAAACTTGGGCACTTTTCCAATCATTATCCAAATATGAGGGTAGTGGAGGGAAATCACCGTAATCCTCAGGATTATCCAAGGGAGAAAGGTCATGATTTTTCTATCACTATGGCTAATATTGAAGCCCCAAATGATGTGGTGGTAGGTACTCTAATACTTCAATCAAAGCTAGAAAGTACATTGTTTGATTCTAGATCTACGCCTTCCTTTATTTTCTCCAATTTTTAAATGAATTTAAAATAAGCCACTGATTTTCTAAAAGTAGTGCTATCATTCAAGACTCCTAGAGGGATTATCCAAGAATCTTCAGTGTTTAGAAACTCTAGTATTTAATTTAGGGATCATAATATTATATCAAATCTATTAGTCATTACCATGATGGAATTCGACATTATACTAGGGATGTATTGGATCTCATAGTATAATGCTTGATGAAAATCAAAAGCAAGGAAATATCATCAGTCTTTAATGAAAAACCTACAATTATCTTACAAGGAGAGATATCTTGACCTGATATATGTCTCGAGGAACCAACTATATTCATCTTTTTGGAGTTGATCGATGATGAATAAGTAATATATGATAGTTTTAGGATAGGAAATGTCCCCATCATCTAGGAATATGTTGACGTATTTCTTGAGGAGTTTCCTGGACCTCCCCCCCAGAAAGAGAGGTAGAGTTCTCCATTGAACATGTATCTGGATCTCATCTGATATCAGTGACGCCATATAAAATGGAAAATGTGGAGTAGGAGGAATTAAAGAAGAAACTCCATGATCGTTTGGAGAATGGGTTTATCCTTCCAAGTGTGTCTCCTCAGGGAGTACCTATTCTCTTTGTGAAGAATAATGATGGATCAATGCAGTTTTGCATTGATTATAGAGAACTGAATGGGATCACACAGAAGAACAAACACCATATTCCAAAAATTGATGACTTATTTGACCAAATTCATGGGGCTCAATTCTTCTCTAAGATTGATCTTAGATATGGTAATCACCAATTGAGGTTGATGAAATAAGATATTCTAAAAACTACCTTCCGATCAAGATTTGGGAATTATGAGTTTGTTGTTATAACCTTCGGAATGACTAATGAACCTACTATTTTTATAGATTTGATGAATAGAGTCATTAAAGAATAACTTGATAACTTTTTGGCTGTTTTTATTGATGATATTATGATATATTACTAACATTATGAGGATTGTGGAGATAATCTAAGGGATATTTTGAAAACACTATAAAAGGAGAGAATTTTTTGGGAAGTTCCGCAAATCTGAATTCTGGTTGTAACAAGTTTCTTCCTTAGGTCACGTTGTAACCAGTGAAAAAATCACATTTGACCCTGAATAGGAAATATTTGTAGAGGTGTTTCCTCTTCCAACAATAATAACTAAGATTTATAGTTTTGATGGATTTGTAGGATATTATAGGAGGTTTGTGAAAACTTTTCACAACTATCTAATCCATTAACCATGTTAAATCGAAAAGGGGTCATGTTCTTTTAGAAAAATAAGTATGATGAATGTTTCCAAGAGCTTAAGAAGATATTGGATATTGAACTCATGTTAACTCTACCCTCAAGTGGATAATGAATCTTTATTTTTAGCGATGCATCTCTGAAAGGGCTTGGGTGTATCCTCATGAAAATTGAAAAATCCATAGCTTATGCATCTCGATAGTTGAAGACTCATGAGTATAACTATACTAAGAATGATCTGGAGCTCATTGTGGTCATTTTTTCTCTAAAGATACGGAGACACTATCATTATGGGGATAAATGTGATATATACATAGAAAATAAAATTTTGAAGTATATTTTCACTCAATAGTAATTGAACATAAGGTAGAGGAGATGGTTGGAACTTCTCAAATACAATGATTGTTCAATTAATTATCAAACTAGAAGAGCAAACAAAGTAGCTGATGAATTAAAAATAAAAGACACAGTTGTTCTTACCATGATGTGGATTACAATAGATCTTTGATCAAGGACCAAGTGAAGATGGACATGGGAATATTAAGGGAAGGGAAAACATCAACCCTATCCCAAATGATTTCGCAACTGTCATTACTGGAGAAAATTAAGAAAGCTCAGAAAGAGGATCCTTTGTTATAGAAGAAGTCTAAGGCAATGATGGATGGGAAGTTTCATGAGTTCAATATCAATCAGGATAGTGTATTGAAATTTCATACAACACTATGTGTTCCATATATTCCGGAAATAAAGAAGGAGTGGATGGATGAAGCTTATAACACTACTTTCTTTATACATCCTGGATGCAAAAAAAGTGTATAGGGACCTTGGTGATCATTATTGGTGGGATTATATGAAAAGGGAGATTGATGAAAACACTTCATGGTGCCCGGTATGTTAGAAAGTGAAGGAAGAGTGATAACATCATAAAGGGGTATTGTAACCACTACCCATACCAGCATGGAAGTGAGACAATATCACTATGGACTTTGTCAATGGTCTCCCAACAACTTCCAAAAGAAATAATATGATATAGGTTATTATGGACTATCTCAAAAAGACTATCAATTTTGTCTCTATTCGAGAAGTTTTCTCTCTTGATCAACTTTCCAAGAATTATGTGAAGGAAGTGGTAAGGCTACATGGAGTTCCACTTTCTATTGTATCTTATCATGATCCATGGATCATATCAATATTCTGGATAAGTCTTCAACATGATATAAGATCTGAATTTAATATTAATATGGCCTATCACCCTCAAACTGGTGTCCAATAAGAAAGGAATATTTATACACTCAAGGATCTGATGAGAACATGGTCAATAACATTTATATCTAGATGGGATCAACATCTCCCTTTAGTTGTGTTTTCTTACAACAATAGCTTCCACTCGAACAATAAAATGGAACCCTATGAAGATCTATATGGTAAGTGATGTAGAACTCTTACATGTTGGCATGAATCTAGTGTGATAAAGCTTCATGGGCTTGATCTTGTGCAAGAGATGATAGAAAAGGTCCATGCCATCCAACAACACGTTAAGGAATCTCAGTGTTGGAAAAGGAGTTATACCGACAACTGTAGAAGGGACTTGGGGTTTAATATTGGTGACAATGTATTTTTTTGGATTTCACATTGGAAGAGAGTCATGAGGTTTGGGAACAAAGGTAAGATCAGAACAAGGTACATTAGCCCCTATGAAATCCTTGATCGCATAGAAGTAGTGGCCTATCCACTTGAACTTCCTCCAAATCGAGCATATGTTCATGATTTCTTCCACGTATCTCTCTTGAAAGAGTACATAATTGAACATTCACATGTACTAAATCCAAAGGTGGTACAACAGGAGGATGACCTCTCTTATGAGGAGCAGCCGGTGGAGATCATGGATCATAGGGATATGGTTTTATGCCACATGACTAACCACCTAGTTCAGTAGTTGTGAAGGAATTCCAAATGTGAAGAAGCCATGTGGGAACAAGAGGATTCTATGAGACAGATGTACCCAAAACTTTTCTCATATGAGGGTATGAGTTAAAATTTTGGTTAAGAAATTTTCTAGGGGGGAGAATGTAATGACCTGAACTTTTGAATAAATTTTGTTTCTAACTTTTGTTTTTTATTTTATACTCAATAATTCTATATCCGTATTGTAATGAAGTGGGTATAATTTAAATGATACTTCTGGGATTCAAATTTAATATGATTGTTGGTCAATATGATTGTGGGAAACTAAACTCTTAATGTTATGATTATTGTTTATTAATACAAGTGATCATGGATAATTAATACAGAATGTTGAGGTTGTGGCCTCATTCAGTAGACTCGGGTCGTACGAATCCCATAAATGGGAGATTGGGAATGAGTATCATCTCTAGGCTTTGCTCCATCCCAAACCAAAGCCAAACTCCAAAATGTGAAGATTGAACAGAATCGCCTAAGGGAGAAGTTCAAGCGGATAAAAATCACCACTCGGGTAATGTTGTCTGATCCACCCCAAAATTCTATCACCATAGCACACCTTATACTTAGGTCTTACACAGGTGTTATAAGGGGATATGTAACAATACCTTAGTTAGGTTGTGTAATCTTTTTGTATAAATAATATTGTTATTTCTTATTATGGAAATGTTAGTGAATTTCAAATATCCAGATAAAAGTAGGATGAATTTATAGAAGTTCCATATTATTGGTGAATTTTGGAAAAAGGGTATTTTAAAATATTTTTGAATACTTTTAATAATTAATAATTTGAAATTATTTTCAAAAACATTTCTTCTACAGTTGTGATCAGTGTGAAATTTAGAGTCTAATAAGATCAACATGATATTTAGGGAATAATAAAGCATGAATAGTAACATACCCTTATTAATAGTAATTAATAGTAATAAAAAGTAAATTAGCCAAAAAAAATTGAAACTTCACCAATGAATGTATAAATATAAGGTAGACACATTAAAAGTGAAAGAAATGATCAAAGTGTATTTTTTGGTACTTTTGAATGTAATAAATACATTATTTACAAATTTATAATTAATATAATAATTTAAAATGGAAATATATTTTCATAAAATGTAATCATAAATTTTAGCTTTATTATCTTATGGTTATAAAATAATATTATGAGACCTTGATTAATTTTTCACGGTGTTACAAAACAAGTTATAGTTTTATAATGTTTTTTGAATAAATAATAATTTTTTTTAAAATTAAATTTAAAAAATTTGGAAAATTATTTTCATAAAATGGAGTTCATTTTTGAATTCAGTTAATCGATATTATGTTAGGGTAAATTTTTGGGATTTTTCTGAAACAGTTTAATTTTAAGTGAATAGTTAAAATACTGTTTTCAGTTTCGGGTGTTTAATGACATCATTGTTTTTGTAATCATGATGTAATAAATCTGGTCAACTTTTCAATAGTAATATATGTTATGAGTGGTCCCATGTGGATAATAACATGGGAAAATACCATGGGAAATCCCGTGGTTTTTCAAATACCACCGACAAGGTGTCCCTTGTAAATTAATTTAATATTCCCTCACTTTTCCTATAAATACCAACACATTCCCTCATTACCGTCATTCAAAAATCCTCCACAAAAAATCTATTTTGTTTTTAACTCCCAAGGAGTCCTCCCAAATATCCATCAATCCCCCAAGAACCCAACCTTCATGCTTTCGAAGTCACTCTTCAAGTTAGGGGAACCTTTCACCGTCCTCATTTAAGTCATGAATTCCATTACGTTTTGTCTTATAGTTGAAATTTTATTATCCAGGGGTTTAATATTCAATTTACATACTATAGTCCATTTCATGATCAACTTATGAGGTACCCTTTCTTCTCTCATCAACTTATTTTTTTTAATTTTAAGCAATGTCGTTAGGCTGCTGAATTTTTCATAAAAGAAACTGCATCTTCTATTTTCATTCAAGTTTCATTTTCATGTGGTATGTCATTTAAATATACATACCATGATATTATTTCTATATTATTCTATACCTATAATTTATTATGAGTTATTTATGAATGGGTTTTCATATCCCCCTATTTTTTAATATTTTCTAATTCCATGTTGTATAGACATTATGGTGTAGAATTTTCGTCTCAAAATCTATCTCTTTCTCAAGAAATTATCTTGTTTTATTTGTGTAAATACCAAAATATATTTTTATTTCTATGGGTATTCATTAATACATGATATTGATCTATTTTATTTTGGAATTTACATTTACATATCCCTCACTCAATTTCCATGTGTTATAAATGACATAATGATCATATTTTTAAGCACTTTTAAAACTTCATGATTTTGAAGTGAGAACCATTTATTTTACTCTCTATGAGTTATTAAAAAAATATAAGATTATGATTTTTTTGGATCACTTGAAAATAAAGACATAATAAGTGTGCACCATGACAGCACTCCAATTCATTGAGTAAAGAATTTAATCTCTTAAGATGACAAGTTTCACCATACCTTGATGAATAACATTGGTAATTTTTATGACACCTTTGGGATGAAATTTGGTGATATGTTCATGAATTTATTAATTAAATATTGTAGCCACATATTCAAGTTATGTTTCAATTTCATTTCAACATGTTATTCCTCTACTTCCATTGCTCATGACTTTATGTTTTTTATCATGTTCTTATTGATATCCCATGTAAACTGATTCCCTTTCTTTTCTTTACTGGGCCTTCTTCTCACCCTTTCCTTTGATGTCTGTCTACAGGTTATGAGATGAAATAATTGTTCTTAGGATGAACTTATGATGAATCTGTACAGGTGGATTAGATGAATTATTTATGTTTTCATGTTTTATGTCACTGATTACCAAACCACTAGACTTTAAAGAACCTATGAATGTAAAATGTATTGAAAAGTTATGAAATAAAAAGGTGGGATTCCATAAGTATACATATATTTAATACTTATCAATTTGATGAAAATAATAAAATTACACATCCACAGTAACACAATTATTCAAATGGTTCACTACTAAATAAGAGTAGATGTATCCATGGAATGGTTAGAAAAGAATACAATACCCCACAATTCACTAGAAGAAATGTCCTTTTCTGTGGATTAAAAAAGTAGGATATAACCATAATCATCGGTGACACTATGATAAATACACGAAAACATGTTTTTATTCTAAAAAATATTATATAAAACAAGTTTTTGTAATAATTTATGAAACCATCATCAGTTGGTTTAAAACATGTTACTTTTTCTCCAAAACAAAATATAATTGAATATATTCCAAACCAAAATCATCACGTTCCTACACAGAAGTAGATAAGAAATTTACTTTTGAACTTCCTTCAAAAAAACATTCTGATAGTGAAGTCCAATTCCTCTATTTGATTACTCAACTCAGATAACAGATAATAAATAATACTCTGGAAATAATTTTGAACCACTTCAACCATTCCCTAGTATTATGTGTCTGATTACTCAGTCCAATACAGTAACTCTGACCACTATTCATTATTACAATTATATTTTCTGGTAAACCACATCAAGAAGGATCAATCAAGATACCTCTTGTTTCTTCCAAAACATTCAATTCTTTCTCTTCCTCAATACACATGAATTTTACAATAGTGTCAATAAATTTACAATGTACTTATTACTATTTATAGTAGTGTCATTAGGGTAATGGGGTGAAATGATTTTCATTTTTACTCTCAATGAAATTTTTTGTAATCATGAATATTGTTTCTATTTCGATTCCATCTCTAACTTCTTTAAGGCCTATCAACTCTTCTTGATCCTTCTCAAAACACCAGCTTGATCTGAAAATTTAACAATTCGTTTGTCTGATACCAATTTTTATTCACAGAATGTATTCTTTATTAGGAAATAATATTATAACTGATGAATTTTTGTTGTGGTGTTCCTTACAACATGTAATATATAAAACTTTCTGATGCTCTGTACCATCTAAAAAAACAGAAAATTGATTTATCATTTATATTCTCCATACTAACTTTTAGACATAAAACATTGAAACCATTCTCCCATAATCAACGATAAAACATTAAAATATCTTTCTAAAACTCTTTAGAATAAATTATTCCTTTGAAAACACATCCAATAAATCTTTAATGTATTTCTCCTTTTCCTCAATCCCTTAGGATGATGATCTTGTCTGTGATGAAGTCTAGCATCTGATTACCTATCGATGACATCATCCAAAAAAGGTATTGGACTCTAATTTATTATAATGGATCATTGTCACTCATTATAACATGAATCTTTAACCTCATGAAGAAAAAAAACTATTCTTCTCTCACTCTCAGCCAACCGTATTATAAATCATAGTTTTTTTCACTTTACCTAACTGAGTAAAACTAAAATTTCATTATTTATTGAAAGTGGTTATATCCTTTTATATATTCATATAATTATTTACTCTCTAAAGATATTACAAATATATATATGGTTTTTATAAAATGGTCCAAAAAATTCCCAGTTACACTGTAAACACTCTAAGTACAATTTAGATCTACCTCTGATGAATCAGTAGCACTTTGTATTAAATAAACTTGTGTCAGTAGAAATAAAATTTTATGTAACCATATATTGAAAATTTTTATTAATTAAATATTTGGATCAGATGGTCTAATTAATTAGACAATCTAATGGATCAGTCGATTAGTTATTCACCACACTATGAGTTCAGCAATATAAAACACTATAGAAATTATTCATCTGAAAAGTTCTTATAGAAACCATGACTTATTCAAGATAATGATGACTTTAAAGCTTGTAATATAATTTTTTGACGTACAATGGAATGTTTTATAACTTCCCAAACTATTAGAACCATATCTATTTCAAACTAGATATCAATATGATTGAAAAATACTTTTCTCCACCTTTTATACATAAGTCTTTCATAATATATTGTTCAGAAAACATATGATATTTGACAATTAACTGAATAGAAAATAATAATCAGATTTAGTAAAGAGACATTCAGATTTTGATAATTAGTCTCATATCAATCAAAAAATTAATTCTAGACCTAAGGTGAGTTTGATGACCACTTTCATTTTTAATAGACTACTGAGCCCAATTACTATCTTAAACAATTTGAATCTGATTTCTGATCCTAGTTTCTCCTATGTATAATCCCCATACATAAAATGTATGGTTTTTTATTTTCTTGAAAAAATGAAAAAAAAAATCAAAACGTATTCTAGTATATGAAAACATCCTTTAGTATACATGGTCTAAAAAATATCACCTTTTTGTATTTATTGTCAACCATGGATCATAAATCTCTAAAATTATGTAACCTTGTGTAATGGATTACTTATCAACAATTCTAAGCTGAGGTGAGTTAAGTCATTGTAGGAAATAAGAATCATTGATAGAAAAATAATTCGATCCAAATTTAGATTTAGGGAAAAATGTTCTACATTATTTATTGTCTTAAATAAATTCATTTTCCTTTATATCTTATGTTTCAGGAAACACCTAATTTAAGAAAACCACAATACACTACTATAGTTTTTATTTAAAATGAAATTATAACTTGCCCGTTGAATTGTAGGAAATGAATAGTATTGAAGAAATTATAAAATTTATATGTTATATATTGAATCAAATTATTTTTCATTCATTCAAATCAGTTTACATGCATAATATTAGAATAAATCCTATTGTACATATTAAATGACTATATTTCAAAAAAAATGTCATTTTACAACCATTAAATAGTGAACCTATTTTAAATAAACTTTTTTAAACTTTTATATATTATATATGAAATAATAAACATCAATTTTTAAATCATAATATAAAAATTTACATTTGCTTAATTTTTGGTGTTTTTTCTGATAAGTTTCATGTTTTTATGAATAGGGTTATCATATTTCATTTAAATTGAAAAAACGTTCATTTAAATATTTTATAATACTAATGTATATTTTTAATTGATATTAATGTTTAATTAGATTAAATTTTTATCATTTAATTCAATTTATTGCATTGAACTCAATTTTACATTGAATATAAAAATAAAAGCATTACATCCTATTGTATGATTTCACTTTAAAAACACATTTTCTCATTCCATCATTGAGATTAATATTAATTTAATTACTTAAAATTATATATTTGGAGTTTTGGAAATTGGATTCCATATTTGGAAACAATGGTACCAAATTATGTAAATATGTTTATTTTTCTTTTTTGGGCATATGAATTGTAATGTTAGTAATATTTTAATTACCACAATTAATGGTAAATCAAGTAATTATGGGTAAATTTAATATTATAAGTATCATAAATTTACACTAAAACGTGTAAAATATTAATTAATTGAGTTAGTTTCGACTAAAACCATACTTGGTCTGATTTTATATCCTCATGGAGACACTTGGATGAATTTTTGGATTTTATATTATTTTATTCTATGGAGATCCCAATATGTAAGAGTATTTTTTCGTAATTATTAAATTTTTATCTGTGGCCATTCATTACATATCTTCAATAATAAATAGTCATTATAAAAGAAAATTATTCTACGACATGATGATTTATTGTTCAGTTTTATGGAATAATTAATTAATTTAAAGTCTCACAATTATAATTTAGTAATTCTTTAATTAATATACATATCAAGTTATTTGTATTGAAAAAAATAAAATAAATACAATATGAAATAATTTATGTCATCCAAAAATTTAATTTATCACATATACATATTAGGGAGGTATTAAAGGTTGTTTTATTAATTTATCAAGATTATTTTTATTTTTTAAAAAATTATGAAATGAACTGTGTAAAAATTGTCATTAATGATATTTTAAAATAAATAATATTATAATAATTATAAAAAATTAATAAATATATAAACATCCTCCTGAGATTGGTATAATCTTTTTATTTTTTTATGACTCATTTATGGTTCGTTTTAGATTTATAGTAACTAAATAAACCCTTAATGAGTAATAAAACTAGTTGTCATGATAAGACTAAAAGAGTTTAACTAATAGTCTTGCATAAAAGAAAACTTTAACAATTTGTCCAAAACATGTATAAAAATTAATTTTTGAGACTATTTAAACCCATCATAATATAATAATCTAAATAACTCATATTATATCAATTTTGAATAGAAAATACAATAATATTAATTTAATAGATTGAGAGTTTCGAAAAGTACACCTAACCTCAATTATAAAACGGCACATCCTCCCTCACTTCCTCACACCACATTAATCCATATATCATGACCAAACCATAAACAATAATATCCCATATCTTGTATTATCATCCTATATTCCTCTCTTTGGGCATAAATCCATCCAAGTATTCTCTTTGGTGCATTGTAGAATAAGTTTCCCAAAGAAGAGGTAACATTATTCCTCTATTTCATTACGTTTATTTCCATTCTCCACCCAAAAAAATATCATCATTCTATTCTTATATAATAGGAATAGTATAAAAAATATATTGATGTTTTTTATTATAATGGTTTTACCTACACATACACACAATTCCATATAATGGGTAAGGATCATACATTTTTTGTGTTGGGCGAACTACTGTGTCATGAAATGGTGATTTTTTATTTTTTTTCGTTACCACATTTCATGGTTTGGAATTATGATGTAAAATATATTTATATATTTTATATATGGTATTTATTATTTCTTTATTCTTCCATAATTATATTATGACACATACTAATATTATTTCTTTTTTGTGTAAACACGATAAAATTGTTTGTGGATGTGTGAACTATCGCATACTCAAGCGACGTGATTCGTTCACACCATACATGGAATGAATATAGTATGGTTTTAATGAAGATATGGGATATATATAACATTGATATGAAACTATAATTATAATAGAAATAAATATCATTAAATTTTAATTCTTTATATATAGAAAATAATTGAATGTAACATTGAAATGTATATACATCCCACCATCTCGATGAACAGTAAATTTAATTTACTATTTAAATTTTTTTTAAAAATGTTATAAATATATATATATAATGAATATATATGGTAACTGATTTATATTATATGTTATATAGATTATGAAAACATTATCTATGTAATTGTAACAACAAATAATAATTCAAAAGTATTTCGATAAACTCAGAAATTAATACCCAAGAGTGTTAAAATAATGAATGAATGCTTGAAAATGGGTAATAATAAATTATAAGAAGATCATATAAAATTTCATAAATATTAAATGGTTATATAATAAGTTTGTAACATACTTAATACCATTAAAAATGATTTTAATAGGATATCACCCCAAACGAAATTCGAGGAAAGGGATTTCTATCTGTGTTTCATTTTCCATGAGGTATAATCCATGTTCCACACCCATGTATTATATGTCATGTATTTAGTTCCAATGAATATATTTTATGATTAATAATATGTGGATTATGGTATTTTTTATATACATATAATTTTCATTCATGGGGAATACAATGCTACTGATTTTAATTTTGTAATGGGTTATATCACAATTTAATCATTATTCATGTTTTTTTATATAAATCACAACTTAAGAATGTTTCTATACCATGTTAATAGTTTTCTCAATATGTTTTAAAAAATGTTTTACTATTCTCTAAATATTTTTTAAAGTCATTTTTACCCCTTTTTGAATTTTTATAAAAATATTTAAAATGAAAACTCCCATCATTTTCCAAAATAAGGAAATTTAAGTCTATTATTATAAAAGTAAAAGGAATGGCTTTTTTTAAATTGTATGAAATGGTGGTATTTCCTAACTCATGAATCCCTAATTTTTTGAGTCATCCTTTATAATTTTATAAGGTTCTTTACAAATAAAATATTTTATTTTATAAATATGATAATATTTAAATAAATTATTTCAAAATGGTAAGAGATTTCGTCTCAATTTACATTCCATTGACAGTTAATTATTGTTATGAAAAATTTCACTTTTTATGGTGTATATAATTCCCTTTAATGTATAATATCATGAATATTGTTATTTAATTTATATATTTTATGTTTCATTTAATGTTATTACTTCATTGATATTATGATTCAAATGTTTCTATGTCGTATGGGAAACATTGGATTGTTTAAAGATGATTTTACTCAAAAACAGTTTAATGATATTTCAATTGTATTTCATATCATCAACATAAATAACCATTGTTGTTACATAGCCTCTAATGGGAATAATTGATAAATCAATATCATTTATTCAATTTAGATATTTGAAATAGATCATTTTTTTATTATTTAAATTGATTATTAGATATGAGGAATGCTTGAGATAGGTAGGCCATAGGTAGTGTCTAGTTATAGATAGCCCCTCGATGCATTGATAGTCTCCTAAGATGAATTATTTTTCCAAAATAGATATTTTTAACCTGATAAGCTAATCAATCATGTGAATGGTATTGATGGTAAATATACCATATACCAAGGAAATATAGAGTCCAATAAATATTATTCTACCCCATTTATAATCAGTTATTATATATCCATGATATTTTCCATCGATAAATCTAAAGATGAAATCTATTATTTATTTAACGATTTATATGTAAACTGTTTCTCTAATTTACCATTCCAAATTGATTTTTATTTATCTAATTGTTTTATTTGCATATTTTTTAGTTTTTTACATTTTCAAGTTGATTTATCTCCATTGATTCCTTATATATTCTGTTTTACATACCCCCACTGAGCATTTGAGGTCTCCCTTATATGTTTCCTTTACCTTTGTTATGAAGTGTAATATTTTTATTGAATTTCAATGATGTCGTCTATTTATTTTTATTATTTATCTTGTTTTTATTTCTTATTTTAAAATGTATTATGGATATCATGTATCTAATATAGATTTCCCATAATATTTATGAAATCTGTAATGTTGGATTTAATTCCTTATAATTTATATTAATGTAATAAAATAGTGTCCCGGCTATAGGCTTCTGGGGTCAGGCATTAAAGTCGGTATCAAATTATATTTAGAATAAACCTTGTAAACTATATTTAGAAAACATAGATTAGGTAACATAACCCAAAGATAGATATTGATGATAATTATAGAATATCTGACTGAAAATTAATTTTTTTTAAGATAAGGTCCCTTTTATGGGTAAAGGGGGAAACCGTCATGACATCAAGGACATAAACAATCAAAAAATCCTCGATGATCCAAAAATTCAAATCCAAACAACTCATGCTACATGTTAAACGCCCCTCCAAACATCAAAACACATAAAATCTATCTTCCACCTCCCATCGTAGATCAACTAGCCGTCGCGTGCAAAAATGCATGGGCCTGGTACCGATGTCCGTAGCCATACTCTCTCAAACATCCAATTACAAAAAGTGATGGTACAATGGAAACTATTTTACCTAAACCTCATATAGAGCATCCTCAAGTAGATGACCGGATTTTTGAGACCCCTAAACCGCAGATCACCGAAGCCAAAGAAAAATACATCCCCAAAAAACCAATCACAATGAAAAACCAACCACTAAAAACCACCACTGATTCACAACTTCAATCTCAATGACTTTTCAAGCCTAAAAAAATTAAAAATCAATTTCAACCACACCATAGTCCTTCATGAGTAGCAAAGAAAAAACCAAAATGCAGATCCCATTAGAAATTAATGAACATCAAACCACCAGGAACCCCCGCGAGCAGCAGATCTAAAATGGAAACCTCGGACATCGACAACCATCACATCAGATCATCTCAGATCACCATGAATCACCAGAAGCTCACGAACATAATACTCCAAGGAACTGATCCTGAACCGACAAAAAATACTCCACCAAAACTCCAAACCAACAACACAAACTCAACCATACCATCACCTCAGGCCATCATGAACTCAACAGAAGAAACCGCAAACCGCATCCATAACAAAAAATGAAAGAAAAGAAAATAGGGTCAGAAAACCATCATCAATCACGCCGGAAGGAAGTCCCACAAAAAATCGAAACTCATCGCCGCCAACTAGAACGCCCGTGGAAGCCACGAAAAAAATCCAGACACACACCAGAGACAAGTCGGTAACACACATGCCGCATGAGATGGATTTCGGCCGCGTACCGTCACCACGCCACCGTGGGGAACCGAATCCAATGAAGAAGGGATTGAGCGAGAAATCAGGCCAGAAACGGTGAAAGAGGTTTAGCCACCGAGTCCGCGGAGCACGCCACCGCAACAGGAATCCACCGCCACGAGCTCCCGAGCACGAGGAATACATCCCCGCCTCAATACAATAAGTGGAAATAGTTCCAGAAATGATAAACTTAGGAGTAAAAACATTGTAATGGTGTGTTAAGCCTTACTTGGTGTAACCTGTTACATTAAAAAGAGCCTTAATGCATACCTGGATTGACAATGTCATGGTGCATGCTTATGATTATTAAAACATTCTTTCCAATCTTTTATGAGGAATTAGAAAGATAATGACAATGAATGGCCTATGTTTAAACTAAGGTGTCCTATGTTGAAAATAATGTGTCATGATTTAGACACCCTAAAAATAATTTCATGGGTTTTTCAATATGAGTATTTTTTCTCACACTGTGGTTTTTGGTTTTAGAAAATTCCTTCTTCAACAGGATAATCTATAGACCAAGGAAGGAACTGGTTGGAAATAAATTTATGAATTATTTATGTATTGGAGTTTTAGTGAGAATTGTAGTTAAAAGGATATTTAGTGATTAGACTCATTTTAAAGAGTTTACATCATTTTTATTATAGAAGTTATATTAATATAGTTCGAGAAAAGGATGACCCATATGAAAGGTGAAAAATTGCCATGTACAAAATTGTTGTATGTTTTAAACCACAACCGAATGGTGAAAAATGTGTGGCACCCACCACTAACACACATGAAGTCATAGTCATCATGACCATTTAGTTATTTAAAATATCTTTTGGACAATGGTTATTTTAATTTTCGGGACATTTTTTTTATTAAATAGATATCATTGGGATTTGTAAATTATTTGGTGATTATTTATTTAATGAAATTTTGGAAGAATTTATCTATGTTAGGAATCTAATAAGATTAATTTTAATATAATTAAATTTATTTTTTAGTCCAATAGAATTTTATTGTAGACTTATGTTGATCCATGTAATTTATGGAAATGATTAAAAAACCTTTGATATTATGAGATTTTGGAAATGAAATTCTTTATATAAGACATTATGAGTGATTGATGTTAATTTGAAGACTACATGATCAAATCCATATGATTTTTTCGATTTCAATATTATTCTACAATATTTTGGTTGATGATTATTTATTTCCATAATGACCTACGTTGAACAATGAGTTTTATTGTTGAATTTTAGTGAAATATTCTTGGGGAATTATCTTGTATTGTCATAACTATTTAGGTTTTGGATAATGTCCAAAAAATAGTTATATTTAGTTATACTATTGTGAATTTTTAGATCCAAAGAAGTTTAATTGAAATGTACAGGCTAGAAAAATTCTTCTTAAATACTAATTGTTTAAAGAAAAAGATGAGTTTGCGGTGGAAATTTATTTTATGATGAAACTCTAATTATAAATTATGAATGTTACTATATGTTATTAGTCTATTAACTAAAATAATTATTCAACTTTAATGAGTGTATCATGAAACCAAAAAATTTATCATAGTACCGTCTTTTCTGATATTTCAAATGGTCTTTTATATCATCACATATTTATATCTTTGTGATTGTTAACATTTTCCTGACCATGTTCTCTATCATTATCCATGAAAAAAATTATTGGTAAATTTCAATTCGATGTCCATTTTTTCCAACATTGAACCCTAGTATGTTTCATCTCTGATGACCTTCTTACATACCATGCATTATTTTAACGTGGATGTCGCATTAACCCATTTTCTGATATAGGATTTCATCAAAGATACTTTGAAAAGAAAAACTCATGCCTTTTTATCTCATTTTCAAATGTTGAGGATTAAATTTATTTTGGGGGGGAATATAATACACCATGATTTTTCACTATTTCTCTTATTAAATTAGGTAATTTTCCTCAATAGCTTATGTTCCATGGAATACTAAGCATATAAAAACCACGACTTATTATTAATGTTTTTATATAATATGAAATTATAACCTAGCTGTTACATTGTAAGGAATTAATAATGTTAAAAAAATTATGAAATTTATATATTATATATTTAATCAAATGTCTTTATATTCATCAAAAATATTTTATAGGAATAAAATAATAATAAATCCCATTTTATGCATTAAAAGTCTATATTTTTATAAAATATTTTGACCACCATTTAATAGAAAACATATTTTAAATCTAATTTTGGAAACTTTTATATATAATATTTGAAAAAACTATACATGTTATTTTAAATTGGAATATAAAAATTTAAATTGGTTGGATTTTTGGTTTTTTTTCTTATTAGTTTCATATTTTGCTTAATATTGATAAAATATTTCAATTTAATTTAATAAATTAGTCATAATAATTTATTCCATTAAATAATATCATTAATTAGTTTTAATGTACAATTATATTACATTTTTATCAGTTATTAAAATATAGGTCATTGGAATCAATTAAACAATTAATATGGATATGAAAACATCAAAATATTTTTGAACGTTTTCACTTTAAAATCACGTTCTATAATTCCACCAATGGGATTACTATTAAATTAATTACTTATACATGTTTTCTTTAAATTTTTAAAAATATATTCCATATTTGGATTTAGTCGGTCCTAATTAAGAAATCTTGTTTCTTTTAATTTTGGTCATATGAATAGTAGATTTAGTATTATTTTAATTAAATCAGTTAAGGGTAAATAGTGAAATAAATTAAAAATAACATTATATGCATTTTAGAATTACCCTAGCACTTGTACTAATTTTTGTTGGATGATTTAGCTTTAAAAAAATATTAATTGTCCCAATTTTATGTCCTATTAGATCCACTTGGATGACTTTAAATCTTTAATATTATTTTATTATTCATAATGTCTAATATATCAAACTATTGTTTTTAATAAGTATTAAATTTTTATATATGGTTATTAAATAGATATATTTGACTCTAAATAGTGATTTTATATATAAAATTTTATTTTTCTTCATGGTAGTTTTTTTTAATTTTTAGGGAAGAAATAATTAAATTAAAGACTTAAAATACAATTATGTAATAATTGTTTAATTTAGTGACATATAATATTCATAAATATCTAAAATACAACCAAATAATTAGGAAAAATATTAAAACATCATCATTGAATCATTTATGGCTCATTTGAAATTTTATAGTAACTATATTAAACCTTATTGAGTTAAAAATACAAGTTGACATAGTATGAGTTTAAGGGTTTAACTAAGTGTTAATGACAAGAGATAAAGGTAATAAAGTGAACTAAACATTTGTAAAATTATTTGGATGATAGGAAATACACTCATCCTCATATTATCTTCTAAATAACTCAATTGGATCCATTAGGAATAGAAAATGAATTTATATTAATTTAATAGTTTTAGTGTTTCCAAAAGTACCCCACACATCAATTATAAAAGGGAACCTCCTCCATCACATCCTCACACCAAATTCAGTCATATATCTCAACAAAAAACTTCCAAAATAAGATCCCAACTTCCCTTTATTAGTTATAAAATCCTTTATTTTAGTAAAAATTCATCCATTGGAGCCCTTTGAGGCAAACGAGAATGAGTTACCTAATGAAGAGGTAATACCATTCCTCGTGCTCTTTAGTTTTATTTCCATTCTCCACCCCCAAAACACTCCATATTCCATGATTATATAAAAAACAGTATACCAAATATAATGATAGATTTTTATTCTATGATGTTAACTCAAAACATACACTCAATTCCATCTAACGGGTAGTGAACATAATTTTCAACTGTACATTGAACTAAAGTCTCACGAAATGATGATTGTTCTTTTTTCCTTTACCACCATTCTTGGGTAGGAATTATGATGGAAAAAATATAAATATATGTTATATATGATATTTATTATGTCGTTAGTATTATTTATTGTTGTTATAACACATATATTTATTATTTCTCTTTTTTACACATGATACAATAGTTTGGGGACGTGGGGACTACCACAACCTCAATGCGATGCGATTTGTTCACACTATACATAGAAAAAATAAGGGATGTATTTAATACTAATATGTGATATATATGAAATATATGTGATACTGAAACTATAATACACATATATTTCCTATACTTTCCATTATATTAGTACATAAAAGAATTTAATGTAGCATTCATGCGTATGTATGACCTACCGATTCCATGAACAGTGCATTCTGTTTAATATATCCAAATTTTATAGATTGTTATAAATATAAATTTAATTTATATAAATGATATTTTCATCATATTTTAAATTCTTCATATGATTAAATAATGATCTATATTATTGGAATACTAAATAACAAGTAAAAACATACATGATAAGCTTGGAAATTAACACAAATGATAGTGAAAATAATGAAATAATTTTAACAAATGGGTAATAATATATTTTAAGAAGATCTTATATGATATCATATATATTAATATGGTTATATAATTTATAATTAACACTATTAAAACCATTAAATAGTAGGTTAATGGAATATCACTGAAACCGAAACACAAGGAATGAGTTTTCTCCCTCGCTATTATTTTCTGCGAGAGACAAGCAATGTTCTAAACCTATTTACAATAAGGGGTTTATTTATTTCCCTTGAATATCTTGTATGATCATCAAAATGTGTATTATGGTATAATTATATCCATTCAATTTTCTTTCATGGGGCTTTCTATTCTATTGATTATATAGTTGTAAGGGGTTATTTCACAATTTCATCGTTCTTCTTGATTGTTATTGTTTTAATCTCCAATATTGAATATATATATTACATGTTAATAGTTTTATAAAAATGTTTTACTATTATGAAATTATTTATTAAATTCATTTTGACCACTTTTTGATGTTTTAATGTTTTCATTCAATGTAATATTCCCATTAATTTACAAAACAATGTACATTATTACTTTTCTTAGAAATGTACCAAGAATGATTTATTAAATTAAACGACCTGAATAGAATTTCCCGACATCATAATGCCATAATTCTTTGAAGCTTGTTATAAAATTTAAAAGTTTATCTTCAAAGAAAATATTATCTTTTATAAATTCACTTCCTTTTAAATAAAATATTACAATTTCTTAAGGGATGTCATCTCAATTAACATTCAACTAAGGCTTACTTGATGTTATGAACTATATAATGTATTTACTACCCTTTGAAATATTTTATAATGAATATTATTATTCTAATGATATTCAATGATTCATTTAATTTTATTTCATCCTTTAGATTATAAATAAAATCTTTCAAAGTTTTATAGGATGTATCAGAATGTTTCAATATAATTTTCCTCAAAAACTTTTTAATGATATTTCATTGGAATTTCCATTCATCAACGTCAACAACCCTTGCAATTAAAAATCCTCTACATGGAATTATTCGTAAATCTGTATACTTTATTCAATAACGATATTTTTTAATTAACTTTGTCTATTTTTTGAATCAATTATTCGATATGAGTAATTATTTGGACATATACAACATGGGGGGGACATGGTTATGTTTATCCCCTCGATGGATTAGTAGTCTCCTCTGAAAAAAATAGTTCACCAAATAGATGGGTTTTATCTAATATTATAAAATGACATTTACAAGGCCTCGAATGAAATGTATCCATGTAACATGAAATCATAGTATCCAATAATAATGAATTAACCTCATTTAGACATGGTTATTATTTTCCATGAGGTTTTACCTCGACATATCTACAGATATATTATATTTTTAGTTTATTTATTTAGATATCTTGTGTTTCAGTTATTTACATTCCATATTGATTTTTATTTATCTAGTTGTTTTAATGGAATTTATTATTTTTTATTTACCTTTCCATGTTGATTTATCTCCGTTTACAAATTATTACATCAGCTTCACTTACCGTTACTGAGCATTTTAGCTCACCATTACCTGTTTTCATTAGGTTATGAAGTTGAATCGTTGGAATAAAGTTTGGGGATGATGATTATTTATTTTTATTATGTATAATTTTAGTATTTACTATTTAGAAATGTATTATGTGTATCATTTAGGTAGTATGGAATTCTGATATTGCTATGATGGTCGGTCCTTCAAGATTTTATTTCTTATAATTAATTCCAGTGTAATAAAACAATGTATCGACTCTAGGATTCTAAGTTTAGTGCATTACAGTAGCGACATACAACACTTCATATAATTGTAAAATATTTTTTGTCGTTAACCTTTAAAATCATAATTCAAATTCCATCATGTTTCGTACACACTTCAAAAAACCATTAAAAGAGTTAACACACGTATATGTTGAGTTCATAGCTTACCCACAACTCCTGATATATTTTTTATGCCTTAAATGTTTTAAAACATATAAATGTATAGATATATGAAACATTTCCCCCTTGAAAACAATATCAAAAAACAATTTGATAGAGGGGACGAAAATAGTTACCTCATCTTTGGAAAGAATGAGTTTGGAAAACCAAGTTCAACTTCTATTTGAAAAATTGATCCTTTAGTATTTGATTTGTGAATATGTCAGCAAATAGTTATAATGTAGGAGCATACTTAATATTCCATTTCTTTATTTTCCACATTACAATTGATGAAATGATATTTGATATCAATATTTCATGAACAAGAATGATTTATTTGGTTTCTGGTAAGGTTTATGGCACTCTGACTATCACAACACAAGATAAAGGGTATCTTCACGTCATCAAGTAAGCCTTCAAACTGTGTCTGAATCCATATAAGTTAGGTTGCATCATGAGTTGATGAAATATACTCAAATTCATTTATAGTAATATTTACTATATTTTTTCATAGTATTCAAACATACATGGTTTTTCCAATAAATAATACACTACTAGATGTGGAAATTCTACAATCAAAACTTCATTCCCAATCAACATCTGTATAACCAAATAAATCAATTTCATTAAATATATCATAATTGATTATGAATTTTTTTGTGTATTTGATATATTTGGGAATTATTATTCCAGTCGAGAGGAGTGATTATTTTGGATCACTTTAGAATATTTATAAAATGTTAATAATATAAATAATGATTGGTCTTGAGGCAATGAAATATAACACAATTTTAATCAGCTTTAAAAACTATTTAGATTAAAATTCCATTCATTCCCCATATAAAATTGACTTGGTTCCCTCTAAAATTAGTCTGGAAATAGGCCACATATTTTCCATAGAGATCATCTTGAGAAGTTTCTTGGTATACTTATCAAGATAATGGAGTATTTGATTCTTCTATTGTGAGATTTGAATCCCATGAAAGTATTTCCATTAGCCCAACAAATAAATTTGGAATATTTTTTTTCATTTTTTCAGTAATTATTTCACAACTTATTTTATCATTCAAAATTGTGATAAATTCATCAACTTATACAATTATTATAAGGATTATCTATTGTCCTTATCTAATGTAAATATTATGATCAACCATTCCTTGCATAAAATCCAACTTTAATATGTAGGTATCCAATTTTTTATAACAATATCTCAAAGCATTCATTAGCCCATACAAGGATTTATACAACTTTAACGGATAATATTCATCCTTCCCACAAACAAAAACACATGGTTGTTCAGTATAAAATTCTTCATCAAGTTCCATATTGATAATGGATAAATTCATATCCATCTGAAATGTTTTGTAACTTTGTTGTGCATTAATATCAAAAAGGATTCTAATTGTTTCAAACCTTCCCACTAGAGAAAATGTCTCATCGATTTCAATGTATTGAAATTGTGAGTAAAATAAAAAAAATTAACATAACTTTTCACCTTATCACATCGCCATCTTCATTGATCATGTTCTTGAACACCAATTTTGTACCAATAATATTCGTTTTTCTTTTGGTTTAGGTACTGGTTCCCAAATATTATTCATGTAAATTTTATCAAACTCTTCATTCATAGAAGGATTCCATTATGGATTCTCAAAATATTCCTTCGCATTTTCATCTCAATATTGGAATGCAATGATTCATGTGTAAAAATGTATGAATTTCTTCTTTTCAGAACCTTTTTAATTAATGACCGATAATTTATTTAGATTCCACTTGCTTCCTTATAAAATGATGAGATGTATGAATGACTTCCTTGTCAATAGAAATAGCCAAGTCAGATTCTTATACTTGTATGGTATCACAATTGATGTAATAATTTTCTTATAATAACATTTAAAACTTCTTAACATTTCACTAAAACCTGATATTTTCTAAAAATATATTTATTTCCATCCTAGAAATTTTTTTAAACAAATTTATTTTTTGTTACATCCCATAATGAAATAAATATTTCATGTATTTTATATTTTTTTCCCCATTGATGGATGATCCAATACCTTTGATTCAAAGAGATTCGTCATTTACAATAATCAAAGTTCCTTTTTTGAAATAATTTACATTTTTCAACAATTTAAAATCTCCGATCATGTGAGAATAACACCCATTAACTATGATCCATGGTAGTTCTCACTTTGTATCATAGATATTGGTCTTTATAATTAGTTATTTTTCATTACCGTTAACTTTCTTCACATACGGATTCTAATAATTTTTATAAACATGTTGTTGTTCTTATAACAAAAATGATATACTTTTTCAATATTTTTCATTTTTTATAACTTTCACAAATATATTCCAATGTTTGTAATCCATTTTCAATATTCAAAACATCATTCTTAGAGTTCTTCAAATCATCCTCCTCAGATTTCTTCCTTTGAGAGGATTCACTCCCACTAAATATTTTCAATCTATAACTTGTGGGATAATTTTAATTATTTATTTAATGAAAACAAAATATTTTTATATTCCCAAAACCTCCACATTGCAATATATACTCATAGTATCAATACATTCCTCTCTAACCTCTATAATAACCGGAATTGGGGACACATTTTTCAACAAAATTATTCCATTAAAGTATAATCTTCATTGAGTCTCAACCTTTATTTCATCATCCAAATTCATCTTATTCAATTCTTATTTCGTCCAAAACCTTTTAGAATCTGTTGTGGTTGAATATTTTTTGGAATCTAAAATTTAATAAACCTCTAAAATTACATTATCTTTGGTTTTAGACACATACACGACTTTTCCAACATTCGTATTATTAGGAACATCATCAATATTCATTCGAAAAATTGAAGGTATCTTTAGATACATATTAGGTTGACCATATCTATAAAATTCACCAATATTAGTTATGGGATTCTTGATTCTTGTAACACCCTGATCAACTTTAGAATTTTTTTATAAGTTCCAACTCTTCCTCATTGGATTTCATCATTACTTATACATGTTTATTATTATTCATTTCCTTCATATGATTCTTATTTAGATAATTATTCTCTTCATGTAAAATTTATTTCTCTTTAGGAAAAATTATTTTATTTATCTAATCAGATGAAATTCTTACTCTATCTCTTTATCATTTGAACTATTACTTCCAAACTCTTCATGATTAATTGTTCCAATGCAAGTACTTTCTCTAGAATATATCCATAATCGTTTAGACCCCAGCTACAATTTCATCCTCTTCATTATCATTAGATAAAAACATATCCTTTTGGGATTGTATATCTTCTTATATTTACCCTTATAATAATATATTAACTTATGAACTGATTTCTTCTAAGATCATTTCAATTGTCTATGATCTTCATCATTATCTTCATCTGCATTTCTTAGAGGACAATTCGAAATATAGTTCCCAATTTCTCCAAACACAAGTAATTTCAAGAGAAGATTACCTTTATACCTTCTTATACATATTTTCACATTTTTAGAATCCATGGATAAAAACAAATAAATATTTTTACATACAAAAAAATGTATTAATAATAAACACATTTTTTTATTTTCAATAATATTCATTGAATTTTCTTTTTATAATCTATGAAATAAATTTCTTGATCAAATTTTGTTTTGAAAATCATAAAATTATCCATTATCATTATATATGTATTAATTGTGCTATGATGGTCACCCAATGAAATATTTTTAGGATCATTATCTTTAAAAGATGAAACCATTTCATCAAACCAATCAGGAATATTATCAGAAACTTTTCCAAGATAATTGAGCCTTCCTTCTTCTCTCCAAGATGTCTAATTGTGATAATAATATCCTTCACCCCAGTATATATGTCACAAAAAATTTCATAATCACCCATTTTCATATATTCGTAACATAACCTCATGTTTTGTAACATTGACATCATCAACTTCATATTTCATTCATCAATGTTCTTTCTTTTTTCCTAGACACCTTTAGTTTTCGAAAATGGATTCTCACTTATAAACTCACTTTCAATAAGTGATGCGATTAAAAAATATAATCTCATCCATTAAACTCCAAATTTCTCTTATTATTAGATGTCAGAGTAAATTTATCATCAATATGAGGAAATCCATCTGTATATGATTCAAAAATATCAATCCAAAGAGACTTAAGATATAGAAAACTTAGATCCTTATAGATATGATTGTTATTTACATAAATGACCAGAATACCATTACATTTTACACAATTTTGATTATATATCACAGAATAAATTCAAATACATTGAGAAAAGTGTAAATTAATTGAACCATCTACTCTGATACCCTTGTTAATCCCTAAAAAAGATCATTTTATCACGGACTGGGGGATGGGTGATATAGTGATACCATTTTCATTTTTTGCTTCCTTATATTTATAACAAACGTGACATCATATAAAATAGTTTTCACATTTATGAAATTAAAAAAATGACATATCAACTGGAATTATAGTATTTACAAGGTTCACTGGTCACCAAGAGTATCTATGACCTTAGTAGGTTTCGAAAATAATCCAATAACACACAATGAAATAGAACACAAATCCTTTTTTGTTGATAAAAAAAGTATGATATACCCTTAAACATGTGTGGCACTATGATCAATAGAATATTATATGTGCTTCTTCTGGACCAAATGATGAAAAAAATATTTTTTAGCAATTAATAAATCATTCACCAATTATGTAAAATAATTTTACTGTGTTTCCTTATCAACTTTCAATTGATTTTGTTTTAAAAAAATATTCACATTCCTACCTTTCATTAGGTAATAACATTACTTTTTCAATTTGAAAAAAATCAATCTAATGTATTAATATGATTCCTCTATCAGAACCTAGAATCCAAAAAAATGAGAACAAATATAACACTGGAATCAACTCTAATCTACTTCATCCATTACCCAGAAATCAATGTCTGATTTCTCAGTCTGATTTGGTATCATTAACCAGTATGTGTTCTTATGATTCTTCTATCAAGAAATAAACCTTTTAAAATATAAATCTAGAAACTTCTTTTTTCTCCGAAACCTTCAGAACTTTTTCTCCCTCATCACATGTGACCATTACTATATTTTTTTCAAAATGTACAATGTACTTCTTACTATTTAGAAGTGTGTTTGGAGAGTAATCAGTTGAATCTTACATTCATTTTCTTGCTCAACCATAATCAAGAATTTTATTCCCATTTAGAATCCATGATTGGATTATTAAGAAATTCGCAACTCAACTTACACCATCTCAAATGTACATCCTTCTCTGTACATTAGATCACTTATTCTGTACAATATAAATTTTCATCCCTATATAGTCATCATTTTGATGAAAAAATATTTTACCTAAAGGAATTTCATTATTATGCTTCATACCATATGTACAAATCAATCAAATAACATATCCTTTCTAAGATCTATACTAACTTGTAAATAATAAACAATGAAACAATTCTTCTCTAAACATCATTAAAGCTTAAAAACCACATAAAAACACTTCGGAAGTAGTAAATACATTTTAAAGACATACTAATTGTCTTAAATGTATTTTTCCTTTTACTCAAACACATAGACCAATGATTCTAAATTCTATAATATTTATCATGTTGATGATATTTTTTGTGTAAGATTGTGTCAAATTCTTTGGTCTCTAATTCAACCTAATGGATCAATGTCACACCTCATCTGATGACTCTAGGACAACATAGAAATCAAACAATATTTATTCATTCTCTCTCAAAAGGAAGTAATATAAATCTGAGTTATTTTTCTCTTAACCCATTTTAAGATAATCAAAATTTATTTTTTGTAGAAAATGGTAGACTATATTATTGACCTTCATCTGAATGATCATTCTATGTATCTATTACCAAAAACTCCAATATTCTCATTTACTGGTGCCAAAAACTCTTAGTTGCATTGCTAAAACTCTCAAAACAATTCAGATCTTCCTCTGATAAATCAGTCGCACCATGTGTCCAATGAACCATTAATAATATAAAAAATATCTACATCTTTTGGTTAATATTTTCAATTGATACATTCTATGGATCATAAAATATGAAAAATTTGTTCATCTGATCGAACAATAAATCATTTCATAAAAAAATAAACTTCAGCAACATCAAGATATCCATATTTTAATTTCTAACAAATATTATGAGTAATAATGAATTCTTCATGATGATGAGAACATGTATACTCATAATAGTATCATTGGAATAACATTTGAAAGTTCTTAGACTTTCCATTATTTCATAACATTCTATGTTTCCAACATGATATAAATTAGATTATCATTACATTCTATCCCTATTTCAGTCATCATAAGTGTTTCATTCAACCTATGGTATTTAAGAATTAACCACAAATAATGAATCATCATATTTAGTATGGAAGCATTCAGTCTCCAATATAGCTTCACATTCCGATGACCACTTTTATTTCCTCAATAGAAAAATAATATTAATAATTGTCTTAAAGAATTTTTGTTCGAACTTATGTGTGTTGTTTAAACTATATATGATCACCAAAACATACAAAGTATGGAGAATTCTTTTCTTGAAAATAGAAGACTTAACAGTCATCACACCATCCTCATTTTCCAAAAACCTCCTTCTTTAAACTTGTCCCATCATGTTTATGTAATTTACTACATCCCCTAATGTATTATAGGTAATCCAATTCATCGTTTGGTCCCACTGAAATTATTTAGTAGTTCTAAAATAAAAATCCATTTTCAAATACTGCTTCGACATCAATTGGAAAATGAAGAACATCAGCTTTACCACAGAATAATTTATGATAATTAATAAATCAAATTGATGGATCTTAAAGACCTTCTGTTTTTATTGAAATAATATATTACAATTATAGATACTATGAAAATCCTAAAGTGCTACCTAAGATTAACCATGTTGACTCAATAAGTTATCCTTATGACTTTTCCATTCCTTCTTGTTTTTAATATCACAAACACTCTATCTAAAAAAAAATTCTTTTCCACTATATTTTTCATTCTTAAGAAAATTTTACTTCACCATGGAAACTTATCATTAACATGTTTTCATTGTTCATATTGTAATATAACTCGTTTTACTTCTAAGTTTAAAATTATGCTTCATAACTAAAACCTCAGATTCATATAAATACATAAATATAGTGCATTTTGTTTTCGGGATATGAATTCAGGATTCTGAATAATCTGAATTCAATCTCTAAACATTTTGAATTAAGGATTATAAATTCTCTAAACTCAAACTCTGAACATCTTCAGTTCAAACTCTAAATTATCTGAATTCAGACTCTGAACTTTCTGAATTCAGACTCCGAATTCTTCTGAATTTAGACTCCAAATTTCATTGAAATTCAAAATCCGTAATTCTATAGAATTCAGGTTTCGATTTCTTTTGAAGACAGAATCCAAATATTCATGTATTATAGACACCAAATGGTTTTTTGGTTTGACTCTGAACTTTTATTTTTCCTTACATTCCAATAAATAAATTTTGTTAAGAAACCATATTTTTGCTTACTCCTGATTGAGTTATAAAATGATGTCATTCTTTCTATTTCTAACCAACTATTGTTTGAGTGACATGTGTATAGGTCCCTCTAAAATTCATGGAAAAATATGACCGTTGGTGGAGGCAGCCGACTGTTGAAGATTTTCCTATAAATAGGAGCTCATTTGAACGAGCTCACAACGGTTCTATAACAGTAGAGATTACATACTACTGAAGTGATTTATAGAGAGAGACTTTTGTGAATTGTTTGCACTGAACATCATGTTCATAATTGCATCATGTGAATCCAAATGATGGTGAGTAAATTTGAGGGCTTCTGGGGATAGGAAGACAGAGGTGCATACTATCTTGAAGTTTGAAGGCTTACGGGGATAGCAAGACAAACTCTGATATTCGTATCGAGGGCTTACCCTACTGTGGGTAAGACATAATTTCATGATAGTATAAATCAAGGGAACTTTATCCAAGGTTGTTGGATACCCTTATCTTTGGGTTAAAATATTTACTACTTCTTACATGTATTATTTCATGTTTTCCATGGAATTTTGGTTGTTGAAGAAAGTTTAACTATCATATTATTTCTTATACTTGTACAATGTTTTGTAAGATTCTAAATGCTTTACGGTAGAATCTTTATCGTTGTATAGTTTTATATGTTTCACTTCCAGAACCACATTTCTAGAATCAAGAGTTTTTGTAGAACTAAGAGGTCATTTGAATTTATCTTGTTTAACTTTTTTAAACATTACCAACTTTAAATGTTTTAAATGAATTTTATAAATTATACAATTCACCCACCCCCTTTTATATTGAGCATCTACATCATTATTTTGATACTAAAATGTGTATCATTTTGATCCAACAATGGGTATCAGAGGAGGTATCTGAAATACTTATATTCACATATAAGTTTTCTTTCTCGAGTTTTTCAGTGCTCTATATTTTCCTTGCTAATGATATTTTTATCCTTGTTTACAAAATTTTTTTACTAACAAGTTTGTTTTGAAATATTTTCTTTAAGATGGAAGGAATAAATGTTGGTTCAATTGACAATAATAATCCTTTTGGACCACCTATTTTTTATGGGAATGATTATGAATATTTGGGAGATTATATGAAGTCTTTTGTTATTAACACTGGAGTGGAAAACTTTGTTATCCTCACAGAAGATTACAAGATTCCTAATAAAGAAGTCATGACTTTTACTAATCAAGAGATGTCATAATATCAACTAAACTATAAGGTATGCAATACTTTGTTGTGTTCCATGACCAGGAATATATATAGCCAGATTTCTTCTTATGAGTCTGTAAATTGTATTTGGAAGAAGCTTGATGTTACACATTTTCGAACATCCAATTTTATTGAAACTGGAAGAGCTATGCTTAGAGCTGAGTACCATGGTTTTTTTCTTTCCTTATGGAGAACCTATATTTAAGGTACAATAGAGATGTATGACTATTGTCAACAGCCTACAATCCATTGGTGAAAAAGGTATGGATGATGAGGCACATGTAGACAAGATTATAGACATCATGCCTAATGAGTGGGAATCCAAGAGAACTATTATAGATGAGAATAGAAATGTCTCATAGATTACTCTTGATGAGATTTTTGGGAATCTACTTCCACATGATGCTAAAATTAAGAAGGATTCTAGAAATGTTAAGAAGAATAATGGGAATGGAATTGTTGCTTTAACATCTACTTCAAATAATATAAATTCCAAGACTCCTGAGAAAGTTACAAGATCTAAGTCTAAGAAGGTTACTTTTTTATCTGAATCGAGTGAAAGTGAACATTCTGAGAATTAACTATCTAATCTTGCTCAAAGGATGAACAATATAGTTGGGAAGAAAGAATTTCAGTATAGATACAAGAAGAAAGAAAGAAATGATAAGAAAGACTCTGAAGTCACTTGTTATGAATGAAAAAGAGATGGATATATAAGGTCAGATTTTCCTATGTTTAAGTGAAAAGACAGAAAGTAAAACCATTCTTAGGGGAATATAAATAAGTACTAATAAGCTAAAGCTAAGAATGTTTTGAAAGCAAATGAAAGTTGGAGTGCCAGTGGTGTAGACTCTTCTAATGAATTTTCAGATTACGAATCTTCTGTACTGAAGAATATTGGTTTACTAGCCAAGTTACCTATTGAAAATTATTGTTTAATGGAAAAGATAAATAATGATGAATCGAGCACCAATGTATACTTGAATTCTAATGATCGTGATAGTAAATATTATGAATCCCCAGATAAAGAATATTCTCTTGATGAAGATAATACTTTACCTACCTAGGAAGAAGTTTCTGAGCTTCCTAAGCTTTTTGAGAAAAAAAATTCTAATGTGAGTGAAAACAATGATAAGGAAAACTCTATGATTTCTATTATTAATATAGAAATATTAGATTATTCTAAAGATCATGATAAGAAAACCATTGATTTTGAATTTATTTCAAAAAAATCGTGAGGAACTTAATTCTTAGAAGGATAAAATTTCTAAGGATATAGAAAAAGTAATTTCCAAGAAAAATGTTTTTGAGCCAAACTCTAGTGCTAAAACAGTTGTTTTTTAGGATAAGAACACAGTTATTAGACTATAGTCAGAAATATTTTCCTTGAGGAAGTGTTTGTCAAACTTTATCTTAGGGAATTAAAACATCGATAAGATGTATTCCCAAATTCAACCTCTAAGGAATAATTCTGGTTTTGGTTATACCAGTTCAAAATAGATTTATAGTAACAATTATTTTGTTCCTCAAACTGATCAATTATGCCCTATATGTCAGTGTGGTGGGAATTGGGCAAAAAACATTCCTTAAACAAAACTCAGTCATTAGGTTTTCATAAAGCTTATTTTTCAAAAAAAATGTGGATTCCTAAAATTTAACTTTATGATGTTTTCAGATCCAAGAATGTTTGGATTCCGAAAGTCAACCACTCTTATTTTCAGGAAAATAAAGAATGTACCAGCAGAAATATATGGTACATGGATAGTGGATGTTCCTAGCATATGACTGGTAACAAAAACTTCATTGAAAATATTATCAAGACGAAAGGAAGAAAAGTAAATTTCAGAGATAATGCTAAGGGAGAAATTACTGGTATAGGTAACATTATTCTTCTTGAAAAAACATTAATTTCAAATGTTTTATTTGTTAAGGGTCTTAAGAACGAAATCATTAGCATTATTCAATTATGTCAATAAGGTTACTTTTTCAATTTTAGGATTGACAAGTTCTTAGTACACAATTCCAAGGAAGAGTTTATTATTTCTGCCAATAGGAAAGAGAATGTTTACATATTAAACTTAAAAGACCTTAGAATCCAATATCTACCTTGCCTTATTGCAATAGAAGAACATTTTTGGTTGTGTCATCGATGTTTCGAACACTGTAACCTTAGGAACCTATGGAAACTCTCTAAGAAAAGACTAGTTAATGATCTACCGAAGCATAGATTTGATTCTTAAAAAGTTTGTGATCCTTGTAATTATGCCAAGAAACATAAATCAAGTTTTAAATTAGTTGGTGAATTTTCAACCAATGATGCAATACTGTTAGTGAATATGGATCTTTTTGGTCCAACACAAACTGGAAGCATTGGACGCAAATATTATTTATTTGTCTTAGTTGATGATTAAACAGAATTTACGTGGGTCTATTTTCAAGCGAAGAAATATAAATATTTTTATTATTTAAAAACTTTTAGTGAACAAGTTTAAAATAAGAAAAACCTTCCTTTGATAACTATTCATAGTGATCACAAAAGAAAATTTCAAAATTCAGATTTCGAAACTTTTTGTTGTAGAAAAGGCATTACTCACAACTTCTCAGCACCTAGAACACCTCATCAAAATGGTGTTTTTGAAAGAACACATAGAATTATTCAAAAGATAACAAAAACCATTTTGAGTGAATATTCGATAGCCAATCATTTTTGGGCTGAAGATGTAAGTATTGCTTGATATACTACAAATCATGTTTTTATTAGATCTTTACTTAATAAAACTTTTTATGAGTTATGGAAATGTAGAAAACGTAGATTTTCCTACCTCAAGGTTTTTGGTTGCAAGGTATTCATTCTGAATACTAAAGATAATCTACACAAATTCGTACCAAAATCTGATTAAGGAATTTTTTAGGCTACTCCACAACTTCTAAGGCTTATAGATTTTTCAATAAAAATACTTGTACTGTTGATGAAACTGTACATGTCAAATTTTATGAAACTGATATTTTTTTAATCCACCTCAACCTATATCTTCGCATGTATTTTCAAAAACTGATTATCAATCTTTTTTAGAAGATTCATATGATAAGGAAAATGTCCAAGAAAATATTTTTGAAGCATTTACCCCAGAAGACTACCTACCATATGTTGATGAGCAAGTTTTTTAGAACCTAAATCAGTTGTTTCTAAAGATTCATCAAAGTGATATAATAATTATTGATGTAAATTAATCTGTAAGGACTAGAATTTATTTATGAAATAATGTAAAACAACTTTCATTCCATTCCCAATTAGAACCAAAAAGTAATGACGAAGCATTAGGTGATGATGATTGGATAAATGCTACGCAAGATGAGATAAATGAATTTGAAAAGAATAATGTCTGGACCTTTGTTGAAAGACCTAAGGAAACTTCTATTATTGGAGTAAAATTGGTTTTCAGAAATAAGTGTGAGGAAAATGGAATTATTGTATGAAACAAATCAAGATTGGTTGTGAAAGGAGATAATCAACAAGAAGGAATAGACTATGAAGAAACCTATGATTTAGTAGAAAGACATGAATCTATTCATATTCTACTTTCCTTTGTAACATTATTCAATTTTAATCTTTTTCAAATGGATATTAAATGTGATTTGCTTAATGGTTATATACATGAGGAATTTTTTCAGGAACAACCTCCTGGTTTTGAAGATTCAAAACATCCTGAACATATTTACAAACTTACCAATGCTTTGTATGGACTTAAGAAAGCCCATCGAGCTTGGTATGATAGACCTACATGATTTTTGATTCAAAATGATTATGTTAAGGGAAATGCCGATCCATCCCATTTAATTAATAAAGATAAGAAAAATGTTTTGATTTTTCAAATTTAAGTTGATGGCATTATATTTTCTTCAACTAAGTAATCTTTAACTTATTCCTTTGCGGATCTAATGAAATCTGTTTCTGAAATGAGTATGATGGGTGAGTTAACATTTTTATTTGGTTTTCAAATTTCTCAAAAACCAGATGGAATCTATATATCCCAACATATGTATGTTAAATATCTTCTTAAAAATTATGGATTTGAAAACACTAAGAGTATAAGTACTCCCATTGGTACCTCAAATTCACATGTTCTTGATGATGCTATGAAACCAATAGATCAAACATATTTATGAGTTATGATATGAAATATACTTTACATGATAGGCAGTAATCTAGAATTAATGTTTTAGTATACTTATGTCCAAGATATCAATCTAATCCTATGGAATCTAATTTAAAGGGAGTGAAAATGATTTATTTTTCTAATTAAAGGGTACAATGGATCTATGAATCTTTTAAACTTCTAGAAATGATTTTTTTTAAAAAGTTTTTCAGATATTGAATTTGGTGGATTAAGAATGCATAGGAAATGTACATCCGGAACATGTCATTTCTTAAGAGATTATTTAGTTTTTTGGTCATGAAAAAAGCAACACTCAGTAGCACTTTCCACTACTAAAGCTGAATATGTAGCAGCTGAAAGTTATTGTGCTCAAGTGTTATGGATGCAACACTCCCTCAAAGACTATGGTATGAGTTTTAGAAATACACAATTCTGTGTGATAATACTAGTTCCATTGCCTTAAGTAAAACCCTACACATCCCTCTCGTAAAAAACACATAGATATTAGACATCACTTTCTTAGGGATCACACACAAAAAGGGGATATCACACTTCAATTAATCATAACACATGATCAACTTTCTGATATTTTCAAAAAATCTTTGCCCTTCGATAGATTTGAATACATTAAACAGAAGTTAACAACGATAACTGTAAGGTAATCTTCCATGTTAACTTCCTGTTGAATCCAATCTCCTTACAGTAACAAACTCTTTTTCATATGGGGAATAAATTTTCTTATTAGGTAATAAAATATTATTATTTTTGTAGTCTAAATTTTTTCATAGTATAAAATTTATTTTGTAGTCTTAATATTTTTGTAATGAAAATTTCCATACTGAGAATATTTGTAATGAATATTTTTGTACATAAAATTTTCATATTGAAGATTTTCGTACTTAAAATGTTCATAATGAATATTTTCATACGTAAAATTTTTGTAATGAATATTTTTGTACATAAAATTTTCACAATGGAGGTTTTGGTATTGAAAATTTTCGTTATCAAAATTTTCAGACTCTAAAGTTCTTCAAGAAGAATTTTCCTTATTACGGTTAATTTTCCTATAAATCCAAAAGGTATGTTTCCTTTCTTAAAATTTCATTATCATTTTTTAACTTGTTGGTATTTTCAGCTATTTTTAAATTTTCATATTCACTTTTTCTTAAATCTGAATTTTTTTCTTAAAGAAAACATTAAAAGATCAGATTCAATCAAAATTTCCTTATGGATATCATCTCAACCGTCAGATCTAATGAGAAGGTCTATCAACTATTAGATTGAGTATGGAAGCTGAACCATCTCCTCAAATTCCTATATATAGGACCCCCTATGGTTGTCCCACATTGAAATGCAAGCTCATGCAGGCTAAAGCTCTACCCTTCTACATAAGCCCACATTGAACTTCTCAGATCATTCTTACTTCCGAATGTCTGCCAAAGTATCCTCTAAGAAAGATATTTCACCTGTCAAACCAATCTCTGAATGGCATATATATATAGAAATGTTAGTTGATCCTATGTTTTTTAGAAAGTTTGATTCTATTATCTCTAAGAATATAAATCTGAATGGGTGGGAAAGTGTTTGGATTTCAAAACCAAAAGCTCAGGGTTTGGTATATCCAAATTTTTTAATAGAATTCTATGAGTCAATACTTTTCTTAAAGGAATAAGGGAGGAGTATGTTTTCATTCAAGTGTTATGGAATACTATATTCACTTTATTACACCAAGGCTACAAGCTTGGTTGGTATTCCTTATAAAGGGGAAGCTTAGTTTTTTTCTCACAAGCTGCCTGATATTCAAGGAAGTTTTAATAAGGTGAAGTCCATGGATTGTATTGGTCTCTCAGAAGTAAAGACTCTGAAGATTCTTCACCTGTATAAAAATTATTGGATTCTTGAATTGTGGAATCAAGGATTCATCATACATAGAAAAGGAGACAATGATACTTTGAAGAAAAGTGATATGTACATTCTAAATTTCTTGGTAAACCTAACGAAGTTAAACTTGGTTAAGCATATATTGGTTACGACTGAGAACATAACGAATGGAAATCTGAAGGCTCAAATTATTATGTATCTAGCCATTCATTCAAAGATGATTGTTCAGTGTCTAGTATCCTTCAAAATCCATTGAAAATCTAACTTGAGGAATTTCAAAGTTTTGTTGTTATGTGATGACACTTTGAGATGAATAAAAGTTGTGTATTCTATATAATCCGAGGAATTCTATGACTTTTTGAAGAGGAATCTGAATCTTTTTCAAAGAAATAGGAGGTGTCTGAGACCTCTAAAAAGGGTGGAAGGAAGAGGAAGTTGAAGGATGTAGAAGAGAAGTCAAAACCCCAATGGCTAAGGAAACTCAATCTGAACCTCTGAATCCAAAGAAAAAAAACTCCTATCCTAACAAAGTTTTGGATAAATGGATAGATGACATGAGAAATCAGAAATAAGGGGTGCCTAAGTTTGTCTTGGACCCTGCTGAAGAAAAATATTTGAGGGAAAAGGTAGCTGAAGAGCTTGAGAAGCAAGAGTAATAAAATAAGCTGAAGAAAAAGTTATCTGAGGATGAAATGGTTCAATCCCTTTGGAAGGATTCTAAGAATTATTCCGAGAATATTCTGGTACCAGAATCCTTCTTAATAGAATCATTATCAGAGAATCCAAGAAACAAGTTTGTGACTCTGGAAAAAGTTCAAGAAAATGAAGTAGAATAAAAATAAGTAGTATTAGAAGAAGAAGGTAGTGCTGATACTGAAGATTTGATAAAATAAGTAGATTATTTTCATGATAATGAAATCCCTTATGAGAAATTATCATTCCTAACTTCTCAAGCTGAATCATCAAAGCTTGTTACTTCTAGGAAGGATTAAGAGAAGGATGAAGATGAATTAGACAAACCATATGAAGAAGAAATCATTAATAATGATTTCATTCACCAAGAGAATGATGTGGTAGGAGCTCTAATAGATGAATTTGATGAAGACAAAATTTTTCATATATCTGATAGTGAACATGAATATCTTGATCAAGAAGAAGTCATTATGAATGTTGGCAAGGGAAAACGGGTAGTAGTTGATACACCTACCAAGGCTATGGTAAAGAAGAAACTTTTTGGTGGTTCTTCAAAGAGGAAAGCTTTTAAGTTAGAAATAAACAACCCCAAGCAAAATCTATGATTTTGAATCATCCTCCCTTAGACATGATTTTGTATTCCAGTCTTTAAAAAATCTTTTTGGAACTATCCTTATATTTCCCTGTATAGACTCGAGATGCTAGATGATTCAACATTCCTGAAATCCAAAATCATTTTTAGTATCCATGGTGATGGATAAGTGTATTCAACATGAGGATTATTTCAAAATGTTTATCATAAACTATAAAGCCCACAAAATATCATGCAAGAAGATGAACAGCTGGTCAAAGAAAACTATATTAGACGTGGGAATTCTTGATGAGTTCCAAGAAAGTGTTAAGGATTCATTTGACATCGAAGATTTAAAGATCAAGGATCTCACAAAAAGTTTTGAGGAAAAGCTAACTCAGCTATAGAATTCTTAGATACATGAAGTGAAAGATCTGAATGGGAAGTTTTATTCCGTTGCTCATAGTTAGAAGAGAGAAATAGATCTTGTAATCAAACTTGAGGAAACAATTTCTAAGCAAGAAGAAGTTCTAAAGGGGCAGGCAGAATCTCTTAAGGCTCAGGAAGAAAAAATCAATGCCTTAGATATGAAAACAAAAGACCAGGATCATCTTCTCAAACGTGTAGAGGAAGACCACAAGGAACTCAAGAAGCTCAAAACCATAGTAAAGAAGATGATGCCGAATGAGAAGAAAGGATAATATTGTTCAATTCTAATCTTATTTTGTATTTATTCCATGTATAACTTCCTCCCATCCCAATGAAATTTTTGGTTTCTCATCTTTTGGTTATTTAGTACTAATATTTCAAGTATCATATTTTCTTTTCCATTCCATTTAATCCTTTTTGAAAATCACAATGGGGGAGAAAGGAATTTTAAAAAAGAATACAATGTAAAAAAATCCCCTATGTAAGGGGGAGTTCATCTAAGTGGGAGTTCTTATCCAAGATGATTTTTGTATGAAATAAGATGCTACGTCAAAATTAGGAAATTAAAAATACGATCCTTAGTGTTTCCAAATCCTAAGGGGGAGTTAGTCGTATTCATCATTTCTCATGTGTTAAGGGAGATGTGATTTATTTTTAGAGTCCAGAAAAATAATTTCTAAGTCTGTGTATTCTTTTTAATAAGGACGTTTGTGAATTCCAAAAAGGAAAAGATTTTTGAGGCAATAAGGATTCTTTATGACATTTCCATTTCTTCTTGTTTTGAAAATCACAAACACTATTTCTTAAGCGAAATTTCTTTTCCCATGTATTTTTCATTCATAAAGATATTTTCCTTCCCCAAGTAATTTTATCCTTACCTTGATTTTATTGATCATATTATAATCTAACTCATTTTCCATCGATGTATACAATTTGGTTTTATAACTAAATCATCAGAATCATATAAATACTTAGATATAAAGCATTATATTTTCAAGAACTAAATTCAGGATTCTGAATTCCCTAAATTCAGACACTAAACTTTCTGAATTCAGGATTCAAAATTCTCTAAATTCAGACTCTGAACATTATGAGTTCAGACTCTGGATTCTCTGAATTTAGACTCTGAACATCTTGAACTCATACTCTGAATTCTTATGAATTCGGACTCTAAATTTCCATGATATTCAGACTCCATAATTATATATAATTTAGGTTCTAAATTATTTTGAAGACAAAATCTAAATATTCATGTTTTATAGACACCGAATGGTTTTTTGGATTGACTTTCAACATATATTTTTCCTTACCTTCCAAAAAAATATATTTAGTTAATTAACCATATTTTTTCTTAGTCTTGTTTGAGTTATTAAATTATTTCATGGTTTCTATTTCTTACAAACCATTGTTTGAGTTACATGTGTACAAGTACCTCAAAAATTCAAGGAAAAATATGATCGTTGGAGGAGGGAGCCGACCATTGACGATGTTCCTATAAAAAGGTTCACATTTGAACTAGATCACTACTATTCTATAACTCTATAGATTACATACTGTTGAAGTCATTTCTAGAGAGATAATTTCATGCGTTGTGCATACATAACATCTTTTTCAAAATTTCTTTGTGCGACTCTGAATGTTTCTGAGTACATTCGAGGGCTTCCGGGGATAGGAAGATAGAGGTGTCGACTACCTTGCTGTTCGAAGGATTGCATGGATAGAAAGATAGAATCTGATATTCATATCGAGGGATTACCCAAGTATGGGTAAGACGGAAATTCTTGAATGTATAAATCAAGGGACCTTTATCCAAGGTTTTTGGATACCCTTCTATTTAGGTTAAAATATTTACAACTTGTTACTTGTATTGTTTCATGTTATCGGCTGCATTTTGGTTATTGAGGAAAGTATAACTATCTTATACTTTATTTTACTTGTACTCTGATTTATAAGATTCAATATGCTTTAAAGAAGAATCTTTATCTTTGAAAACTTTTCTTAAGTTTCTTTTCTATAACCAAATTTCCAGAATCAAGCATGTTTGTAGAACTAAGAGGTCTTGTGAATTTACCCTGCATAACTTTTTTAAACATTTCCATCTTTAAAAGTTCCAAAGGAATTTTTTAAAATATACAATTCAACCCCCTCTTTTATATAGAGTATCTACATCATTATTTTGATACTAAAATCAGTATCATTTCGATCCAACAAACCATACATAATTATATAACCATGTCATCAAATGACTCAAAAGGCATACCATATATAATATTTTTAGGGGGACATTATTGGGTACATAAAATGTTTTACGGGAGGATGGAAATGATAATAACACATTGATGTGATCCATTATTTGAATACCTCATGTATCAATCACACCCTATAGAAAATATATTTAATTCTTCAAAATATTTATAAAATAGTTTTAGATTTTACTAGATTTGGTGCATCGACTAAGAAAAAACATACAGAAGGAAAAAAATTATAAATCAATGATGGAGAAGATATCAAAGAGGAAATTGATGTTTGAGGAGTCTATATCTAATATGGTGGGTCCATGTAGATACTATCTTACAAAATTAATATTCTCATCCTTGTTATACATTTTAGATAATTTATTTTTATACTACTATGGTAATATATACACACAAATAGAGGATATTTTATTACCCAGACTCGCTCTAATTTTACTTACAGTCAAATCATGTGTCCAATAGGATCACATAGGGTTGTTTCTAAAAGTAAGAGGGGGAAGATTCTATGTTTTCTTCATTTTACAATAATCATATATTTTCCCATTTCCCTACTTATTTTATTTAGTGAATAGATATCTCATTAAATATATCTCATTTTTCCAATATGCAGGCATATAAAGGAAATGAAATTCAAGATAACACTAAACCTTTTTGACATGTTTTTCCTCCGAAATGATGATTACATCCCTGGTAAATCAGGTTTATTATCCCACATGAAAAGAAAAAAATTTAAAATGAAATAAATCCTTATAATGGGTATGTACTTTGAATCATTGTATTGGCATTGATAATGTGTATACAATTTTATATCATTATGTTCAATAATTCATTACGTATTATAATATTTTAATGAAAATTTTGAATCATATTTTTAATAAAAATATTATTCCCTTGTTAGAAAGTATTGATGAGATATTCTTCCTTAATTTTAAAAATTTATTAATATAAAATCTTATCTTGTGGATCTTGGTATAGGGCCTATTTAGATATTGTATCATTGAATTTTATGCCTTTTGTGGGTTGGTAGTATGGTTTTTTGTTTGTTTTTGGTAGTGGGATTCAACTAGCTCATTGTCTCAGTATGGAAAACACCTGAATGTTTGTTGGTTCCACAAACCAGTGGGTTGAAGAACTATATGTTCAGGATCACTACCTACAATAAGATTCAAGCATTTGAACCACTGACATGCTAGTGGATTTATAGTGACAAGCCACTAATTTTATTTAGTGTGTAGTTTTATTGTAAAAACATTATATGTAGATGGAAATTGATTTTATACAATGTATATTGTTAATATATACTAGGTTGACCACGAAGTTCACATGAAAAAGTTTATTATCTGGAGAAAAGAAAAGGATTTTGAAATTCATGTTCTTATAAATTTTTTTTGGTTATGTACAAAATTAAGGGTTTCAATATTGTTTGTATCACTTTTGAAATAAGGTAATGAAAAAAAGATAAAAAAGTTCACATACCATGATCTTAAAAAAGATTGAGTTTTGCGAGCAGGTATAAATTTTTTAATCAAACGTGATATATTAGTGGGTGTATTGTTGCATTTTGAAATGAGATAAAGAATTCCAAAGGGTGTTTCTCAACAATAAATTTATTATAATCATCATTTTATTTATATATGCTTTTAAAGGATGACTTATTTTTTTGATTTTGTAAAAATACATTCCCAAACATATTTCTTATTTGAATTTGAATCATTACATAACCAAATTACACATGAAAATAATGATTAAGAAATAATTGGTGAAACTTAATTTCATTAATGTGGGATTCATGAAAGATAGATTATTTTCAAAAGATAATTTTTTTTGTATATTGGTATTTTTGTAAATATTGAAATTTTTCAGAAAAATAAGGGGGTTTAGTGAAAAACTATATTTAGGAAAAAGTTTTGATCAAATAAATTATAATTTGGGAAATTTTTTAGAATTAATTGAATCATCATATTTGGACCTTCATGAAGAATGAAATATTTAAAATAATCTCTGATATATAAGTAAAAATTAATGTTATCAACATATAATGACATCATCCAAAAGAGAGAACATGTGGGTAGATAGAAGGGATATGAGCAAGGTAGTGTGTTATACCTAATATTATGGTAGATATCGTGATCCACGAATGATTTAACTATAAATAAAACTAATCCAGATAATATAGTGAATCGTAGTTTATTTCAGAAAGACAAACTCATTTACTGAGTATGATCCATGGACTTGCATGCATTTTTTAACTATTTAAAACAACAATGATGTGTTTTTATTTTAGAAAATGTGTGTTGTAAGGTTGGATGATTCATTTATATAATTTTAATGTGTTCCTACTAACATGGGGAAATTATCCTTATAATATAGAATAAAATTTGACACCCTAATTCCACTCTATCCTCTCTGGGTTTATTGGGGCTAACAAGTGGTTTCAATGGGACCAAGATGTAGGTGTTAAATCTATATTATTGTTTCATTTTGATTTATATTTTAGTGAATTTAAGTGGAATTAACTTTTGTTATAAATAAAATTATTGATTTTAAAGAATAAATTGAGATCTCCTATATAATCCCTTTGTAAACATGTTATCTTTTCCATTGTTCAAGGTATTCAAGTAAGTGATGCAATAATATTATCAATGAACAAATAAAAGAGTAATTTTTTTACAAAGATTCCAAATATAAAAAAAATATTAAAATAGATCAATCAGATCAAATCTATTTGATGATGATGTGTTTAACTATAGAAAAGATCACATGGGAGAAAATGGAATATAAATATGATGTTTATAACAATGTGAAGGATGAAACTCCATGGTCTGAAAAATAAATTCTATGATATGAAAATGAATCTAGATGAAAAGGAGTATTTTTTAATTTAATGAAATTACTATTTTTGTTGGAATAATTTGAAGACATTTGAAGAAATTACAGATATTAACAAATAAAATGAAAATCCTGATTAGTTTTCTACTTCAATATAATTATAATCTTTCAGATATCGAGGATAGAGATATCTATATTCTCTCCCTTAAAGATAAGTTAATATGTATAGTGGCCTAAGAGATTTTTTTTAATCTATAAGAGACAAAAATTTATATATTTTATGTATAGGATTTAAATCCATGGATAACATGAAATTTCTAATGGTATTAAGGATGGAGAATATTTTGACCATGATTTTATTTCACTTATTTCCACAAAATTTAAGAGGGGAAAAGGAATATTCAAAGGAATGATTCCATTTTTTCATATTCAATGAATAAATTCTGGTTATATTATGATAACATACTCAATAAAATTTAATGATGAATATAGTGAAGAAGAAATAATAAAGATACATCTAAGGAGGTTCCCAAAAAAATGATACATTAAATCATGAATGAAATTATAGACGAAAATCTTTTGATAGTAAAGGGGAAAATGACAATAGTTACTTTATAGAGGAAGAAAAATATTGTATGAGTATGATACTAATTATTCCACGATGAATCTTATTTAAAAGGATGAACCTACAAAAGAGGACGAAAATCATATAGATACTGTCATTGATCTCAAGGTCATACTTGAATGTGTTCTTAACTATTATGAAATTAAGAGAATGGAATTTAAAAATAATATATAATTAATGAATGAATAACCAAAGAATGGGGATCATATTAATGAAAATACTAATCAAATAGGATGAGTTGAAGAGGGAAATTTCATGACTCAAAAAAATATTTTGGGATTTTATTGAGATCAAAATATCGGTTTAATTGTAATAAAAGTGATTCAACACAATAACTTCTACGATTGAGGAAAAAGATAGGACTGTTCTGGATCTTGAAGAGGAATTTGTTACCTTATAAATTAAAATATAAACATGATGTAAAATAAAGGATTCAAATTAGAAACATCACATTATAATGTCCCCATCATTTGGTCATTTAGAAATACTCAAATATGGAATTGAATGAGAAGATAAATATTATAATGATTAATGAACAATATTTTGAGGGAGAAGTGTAACATGTTTTGATATGAACACATCAATGCATGGAAATGAGATGGCGTAAAAGAAATATAAGAACCCATTTTTTCATATTAATGATAACAAAAAGGCACATGAGTTTATAATACACACATATTTGATCCATACTAGGAAGAGTGCTCAAAATAATCCAAAATCCTCGAGATATATTTATTCTTATGAAATGTAAATTCTCTAGATTTCTAGTAGATATCGTGTCTTACTGTGGAGCCAAAAAGAGCTATCTAAAAGGGAAAACATATGATAGTCAACAAAGTGGAATGCGACCATATCCTTTATATAACATCACACATAAGTAAATAATAATATATTTTCATATCTATGTCTATTTATTAATTAGACAGTGTTTTAAAGGCTTAAAATGAGAATAAATCCAATCTAGGGCATAGAATACTCTAATATTTTTAAAAGATTGTCTTACCACCTTTTGATGGAAAACCATTTTAAAATATAACTTTTGACAATTTTATAATCTCTAGTTGTGAAAATAAACTTATTATTTAGAATTGTTACATTTAAATTTACATTGGATAAATTTTTGGTATTTTTCTGACTATGTTCATTTTTAATGAATAGTGAAAAATACTGCATTTTACTTCAAAACTTCTTTTTCATCTAATTTAATTATATGGTTTGATTATCTATATAATTGGTTTTAAAGTGTAATTAGAATATATTTTTACCATTTAATAAAATTTTAGTTCTTATAATTATTTTCACTTTGAAATTGGACATAAACAAGTGTCAATATTTTGATATATATTGTTTCTCAAAAACACGGTATTTGTTTTGACTACAGGAATTTTTTTTAAATTAAAGACTGCAATTTCTTTGTTTGTAATTTGGTAAAATGGATTCCATATTTGTAATCATAAGGTCCAAATTATTTAATTAAGACCTTTTTTTGTTAGACATTATGAATAGTATTGACGGTAATTATCTTTAATTATCGTGATTAATTAGTAATCAGGTTGTTAATGGTAATAAAATAATATCATAATAATATAAAATGACACCAACATGTGTCCAAAACCTCGTTTTTGAGTCATTTCCGGCCCTGGGAAGCTTTTTACTGAATTTGAGTGCCCATCGAGTCACATGGGTGTAATAGTGACATTTATGACATTATTTTTAAAAAGAAGAGAAATATAACAAAGGTTTGTATATCCTAAGTAAAAAAAATTTAATTTTGTTTACATAAATGATCTCTTAGACTATATATTGTTATTATAAAGATAAAAATATTTCTTACATCGTGATATTTTTTTTATAATTTTCATATATTAAATAAATAAATTTTTTTATGACACCATGATGATGCAGTGATTACCACATTAAATAAACGATTTAAAGAAAATGAAAATAAATGGTAAAATCTAAGACATAAAGTTGTCTAAAACCTATTGGATGGGTGGATTTAGAACACTTATCAACTTATCCCTGAAATATATCATTGTGGGACCTTTAAAATCTGAAAATCATCTTATAATAAAGTAACATTTGAAGACTTTCCAAAAGTGACCCTCCTCACTCTTATAAAATTCCCCCAACACTACCCCCTTAGCCACACCTCTCATGACATTGGATCATCCAAAATCTACTCATATTATCTCTCCACATCACTATATTACTCCTAGAAGCCTCAATTTGGGCAGAAGTCATTCCAAGAAAGCCTTTGGCTCAAATCAAAAAGAGTTACCCGATTTAGAGGTAATGTCTTCTCTCGAGTTTCATTACTTTATTTTCCATCTTCACTAAACACTATCTTTTTATTATTTGATCCCATAATAACACCAGTATCCTCAACATATAGGGATGTTGTTTTTATATGTATTCTACCGACACTTACACACACCTCTGTCTAATGGTTAAAGAACATATTTTTTCTGTGGGTGGGGAATTACTGCCTCACAAAACGATTATTGTTCAATCTTCTTTTAACACCTTTCATGGTGGAAATAATGATTTAACTGTATTTATATATAATTTATATTATATTTATGTCCTCTATATGTTTCTTTATTTTATATTTAAAACATACCTTTATGCTTTTCATATAGTGAAAATGCGATAATTTAATCTGAGGAAGTGTGGACTACCGCCCCTCAAGTGATTTGACTCGTTCATGCCAAACATGGAATTTATAAAAATTGTAATTAATGAACAAATTTTACTTACAATATATATATATATGTCTCAATTAGTTTTAATTCCGTTAATATGACAAAGAAATGAATGTAGCGTTCATGCGTATGTACGTCCTACCGTCTCCATGAATGGTGCATTTCATTTTTTTATCTCCAAATGTTATGGAATAGTATAAAATAAATATATATTGGATATATATGATATTTAAATCATTAATACAATTCAAGATATGATGTACATATTACTACATGGGAAATTCCTTTCAAACGAGTTCATTTTTTACTCATATACCGAACATTGAAAAAACGTATGATATGAACTCACATAATTAACTAATAATTATAACATGATAACATGTGATTTGAATTGAATAATAAAACTTAAATAAAGTCCATACGAAATAATAAGTTGACCTACGTTTGTTATTCCGGAATATAAAGAACGAATGAGAACAAGTCGGACTTGAGGTAAGGGACTTCGTCTCAATCTCCTTTCTTTGAGGCATTCTTCAATTTATATACAACCTTCTTTTATTAGTTTTATAATAAACCCATATGAATTTTAATTTCATTTAAAAGGAATATTTTTACATGAATAATTTTACTAAACGACAAAAGGGAATGGTTTTCTCTTATGTATGAATCGATGATGACTTCTCTACCGTTGTGACCATTATTTGAGTTTCGGCTTCCACTACAAGCCATAACATTTTTTAAATGAAAAAAAAATTATTTTTTACTTTTCTTTTATTTTGGAATTGAAAAATGGGTTTTAAAATGTTTTTATTATATCAATGTCTTGTATTGATATGTTGTGATTAAAATGTGGAAATGTTATGTTTTCTTTTATACATGTTTAATGTGATATGATTATGTTATGGTTCTGGGAATTGTTTATGAAGTCGGGGGGGGGGGGGGGGGGTTCCTTGATAAACTAAGGGCAGGTGAGCCCGAGATAGCACTCCCAAGCATTAGGTAACATGAAGGAGTTAAATGAAAAGGTTTCTGTGAAGAGATTTTGGGAATATTCATTGATTGGTATTCCAAACATAACCATGAGGGTTACTCCCTATGTAATAATGTTATGAATGCCTCATCTTACCTTTATGTCTTATGACTTCTATGAGTTATTCATAAATCTTATGATTTAATGAGGTATGTTAAAGTGCTTATGTTTTATGAGTAAAGTATGATTTCATTGATACTTACGTATACATGAAATAATGTTTTCTTTCAGTATTTTTATATCCTTTACTGATCATTTTATTCTCATCTCAAGTTTTTGAAATGTTTTCACAGGTCAAGGGAAAAGTACATGATGTGATGATAGTGTCGAGGAGGTGTCAAGAGAGAAACCATGTTTTATTTTAAATATGATTCCTTTGGTGTAAAAAATGAATGATGTTTATGATGTAACCACCTTGTTTAAATGTGGAACGTAATACATGATTTATGATCAAATTTTATAAAACTCTAAACCAAAAAAATCCCCAATGTGAATTCTTGATGTAACCCAATATTAAGTAATGTTTAAGGCTGGGGCCTTATAGTTGGTATCAAAGGTCAGTTTAGATAACTTTAAGAGTTATAATTTTATCAAATGTTTATCCAAAAATATATTTTTTCACATTATGGTCAAATTGAAATGATATAGAATTTGAAGATTACCATGTTGGTTCATCAAAGACATGTTTGTTCAGAATGTTTTTCCGTAGAGGAAATAGGGAAGTAGTTCTAGAAAGGCATAAAGAAGGAAATGAACATCCAAATTAGCATCTGAAGATGGTCTGAATTGGAACTGAACTATTTATGGTAGTAATGGAGCAGTTGACTCAGGGGATATATGGTGGTGGTATCCTAGCATGAGATCAGCTAGATCAACCATAGAGGAACATGCCAATGGTGGAACATTTCAAGAGGCAACATCCCCCATCATTCAAAGGATCATCTGACCCTGTGCTAGCTGACTTGTGGATTAAAGCACTGGAGAATATTTTCGATGTCATGGGGTCTTCAGAGAATCAAAATTTTAGTCTTGTTGTTTATCATTTGGAGGGTGAAGTAGATCACTGGTGGTCGATGGTTAAAAATATCAAGGACACTGATGAGATTGATGCTCTTCACTGGGATTAATTCAAACAAATGTTTCTTGAGAAATATTTTCCTAAGGGTGTTCTACTTAGGATGGAAAAACAATTCTTTGAATTGAGGCAAGAGGATGACTCAGTGGCTGCTTATGAAGAAAGGTTCACTCAATTGGCAATGTATGCTCCAAATTTTATCTGAGACCTGACTATTAAAATCAATCGTTTTTACTCAGGATTAAATCCAATATATCGATGGTAATTAGCTTCATGTGAGTTCAAAAGTAATATAATGCTTGTTCAATGTGATAAGATGGTGAAAATGGAGTTTCCCGAATATCAAGGGTTCTATGACAACCAGCAGAAGAATAGACCGAGGTGGATGGAAAAGGGAAGAATCCTTAAAAAATGTTTTATGTTAAGAAAACTAAGTTTACAGTTTGTAAAAAATGTAGTAAAAAGCATAATGGAGAATGTCTTTTGAATTCTGGAAGGTTCTTCTAATGTGTAAGATAGGAAATAAGGCTCGTGATTTCACTGGAAAAGATCAGGGTAATGGTAAGACCAATGTTGATTTATAGTTAGTTAAATGTTTCAAGTGAAATGAGATGGGTCATTTTGCAAACGAGTGTTCGAAAAAGAGCTCGAATGATGGGAATCGGTCATACTACAAGCAGAAAGTTTTGTGAAATCCTTTCAAACTACTTCAACAGATTTTGGGCCATCAAATGAAGTGGTATCAAGTACTTTGTTTGTTTTTTCAGATTATGCCAATGCGTTGTTTGATTCAGGGTGTACACATTCTTTCATCTCTGAAAAAGTTTCTTGTAAATTGGGAATTCCATATCAAGAAATGACTCTTGAAAATGAAGTAAAAACACATTGGGGAAATTTTGAGGCAAAAAGAAATTATAAGAATCTTCTTATCCTTATCTGTGGAAATAACTTACTTGCAAACCTTATTGTTTTGCCTCTAATAGAGTTTGATGTTATATTGGTTATGGATTGGCTCTCTATTTACCATTCTAGGATTAATTGTAGAGCTAAAGAAGTTTATTTTCAAAAAGTATTTTAGTTTGTGTACAAAAATTCACCCTCACTGTTGATAACATATCAAGAGGCTGAAAACGTGTAAAAGATGGAAATGAATGTTACCTTGCACATATTATAGAAAAAAAAAGAACAGTTCAGATTAATGATATGCCAGTGGTAAATGAGTATCCTGATATTTTTCCGGATGAGTATCCTAGAATTATACTAGATTGAGAAGTTTAATTTACATTTGACTTAGTTCCTGATGCTAATCCAATTTTAAAACCGCCTTATCGAATGGCTCAAATTGAACTTTTAGAGTTGAAGGAGCAATTGCAAGATTTATTAAAGAAAGGTTTCATTCGACATAGAAAATCAACATGGGGTGCTCCTGTCTTATTTATTAAAAAAAATATGGCTCAATGAGACTTTACATTGATTATAGAGCCTTGAATAACATCACTGTTATGAAAAAACATCAATTGCCTCATATCGATGATTTGTTTGATCAGCTCTAGGGTGCTCAGTATTTTTCAATGATTGACATCAGATCGGGGTACCATCAGTTTAAGGTAAAGGAAGCAGATATTCAGGAGACCGCATTCCATACAAAATTTTTCCATTATGAATTTTTTTTATGCCTTTTGGGTTAACCAATTCACCTGCTGTATTCATGGACCTTATGGATAGATTTTAACATGAGTTTTTGGATAAGTTTTTGGTTGTTTTCATTGATGACATTTTGGTGTTTTCTAAAATTATAGAGGAGCATGAAAGTAATTTAATATTTATTTCAAAAACCATAAAAGAAAATAAATTTTATGGGAAATTTAGAAAGTGTGAGTTTTGGTTTCAAAAAATTTCTTTCCTTGATCACATTGTTTCTAAATATGGAATAACTATTGATCCTGCAAAAACAAATGTTGTTGAAGAATGGCCAAGACCCACAAATGTAACTGAGATTCCTATTTTTATTGGTTTGGCAGGATATTACCGAAGGTTTGATAATATTTTTGCATGGTTGTCCAGCCCATTGACTAAGCTAACTTATAAGGGTGTTAAGTTTATCTGGACAAAAGAATGTGATGATAGTTTTCATGAATTGAAAAGAATATTAGTGAATGCTTCAGTATTGGCACTACCTTCCTGGAATGGTGAGTTTGTTATCTATAGTGATGATTCATTTAAAGGAATTGGTTTCATCCTAATGAAGAATGATCAGATAATTTCTTATGCTTCATGTCAGTTGAAAATTAATGAGATAAATTACCCTACACATGATTAAAAATTAGCTGCTATTGTTTTCGCTTTAAAAATTTGGAGGCATCATTTTTATGGTGTAACGTATGAAATATTTACTGATCACAAAATTGTAAATTATATATTTACTCATAAAAAATTGAACATGAGACAGATGATATGGCTAGAATTAATCAAGGATTATGATTGCACGATTCACTACCACCTAGGAAAAGAAAATAAAGTGATAGATGCTTTGAGTCAAAAAATGTAATGCTTCATTAACCATTCTACGTTTGGAATGAGATCCTTTTGTTTTTTATTTGATTTAATTTGGCATAGAATTTTTCGGTGCAGGAAGTTATTCTGTTTTGTTTCAGGTATCAGTGAAATCTTCTCTATCAGATAGAATTAAGCAAGCCTAGAATCAAGACAGTGAGTTGTAGAAAAAGGTAGAGATGGTTTAGAAGGGTATGTTACCTGAATAAAACATTGATAATGATTGTGTTTTGAGATTTCGGAAGAGATTGTGTCTGCCTCTTGATTCAATGTTGAAGAGAGAGTAGTTATGTGAAACTTATATTTCTCCATTTTCAGTTTATCGAGGCAGTACTAAGACGTATATAGATCTTCAGGAGTATTACTGGTGGGATAGAATGAAAAGAGATATTTTGGATTTTACTATGAAGTGTTTGACATGTCAATAGTTTAAAGTAGAGCGGAAGTTACTGAAAGGGATGATTCATTCATTACTAGTGCTAGAGTAGAAATGGGAGAATATATCCATGGACTTCGTTTTGGGATTACTGAAGACACCACGAGGTAATAATGTAATCTAGGTTATTGTTGATCACTTGACTAAATCTTCTTATTTCAATGCTATATGAGAAACTTTTTCCCTAGATCAACTTTCTCTATTGTTTCATAAAGTGATAGTAAGGTTACACAGAGTTACCCTCTCCATTGTATTTGATCTTGATCCTATGTTCACTTCTAACATTGGTAAAGGCCTTCAGAAGTCGATGGGTATTGAATTAAATTTTAGCATATCTTTTCATCCTCAATCATATAGGTAGTCAGAACGAACAATTTAGACATAGGAGGATATGCTACATGCTTGTTTAATTGATTATTAGGGAATTTGGGACCAACATCTTTCTTTGGTTGAGTTTTCTTATAATAATAGTTTTCAATCAAGTATACAGATGACACCATTTGAGGCATTATATGGTAAACGGTGTCGAACGCCATATTTTTGGGATGAGGTAGGTGAAAGGACATTGATGTGACTAGAATTGGTAGAATAGATGGCAGAAAAAGGTCAGCTGATAAAGAAAAACATGAGAACAACTTAGAGCAGGCAGAAAAGTTATGCGGACAACAGGAGGAAGGATCTCTCTTTTGAGGTAGGTGATCATGTCTTTCTCAAAGTTTCACATGGAAAAGTGTGATGTGATTTGTTAAGAAAGGAAAGCTGAGTCCAAGGATCATTGGACCATATGAAATTAAAGAGCGAGTTGGATCAGTTTCATACCCAGTGGCTTTACCTCCGAGTTTATCTCAGGTACATAATGTTTTTCATATTTCAATGTTAAGGAAGTACATGCCAAATCTATATCTTGTTTTGAGTCCCGAGGTAGTTCAGCTGGAAGAGAATCTATCTTATGAGGAACAAACGGTGTAGATTCTTGTCCACAAGGAGAAAGTGTTGTGGAATATGGTGATTCATCAAGTAATGGTTTTGTGAAAAAACAACATGATTGACAAGGTAACATGCAAATCTGAAAATGAAATGAGGGATAAATACCCCCACTTATTCGATATGTAAATAAATTGGGGGGATGCAATTTCTTAAAGGGGGGGGGGGAAGGATGTAAAATCCCATGTATGTAAAGAATAATATATTTTCATATATATGTCAATTTATGAATTATATAGTGTTTGAGAGGCTTAAAATGAGAATAAATCCAATCTAGGGCATAGAATACTCTAATATTTTTAAAATATTGTTTTACTGCCTTTTCATGGAAAACATTTTTAAATATAACTTTTGACAATTTTATAAGATCTATTTATCAAAATAAACTTATTCTTTTCTAATTTGTACATTGAATTTTTTTGGATAAATTTTTGGTATTTTTCTGACAATGTTCATTTTTTGAATGAATAGTGAAAAATACTACATTTTACTTCAAAATTTCTTTCTCATCTAATTTAATTATGTGGTTAGCTTATCTTTTTAATTGGTTTTAATGGGTAATTAGAATATATTTTTTCCATTTAATCCAATGGTGGTCATCAGAATTAATTTCACTTTGAAATTGGACATCAAAAAGTGTCAATCTTTTGATAGATATTGTTTCTTAAAAACACGCTATATATATTGACAACGGGAATTATTTTTAAATTAATTTCAGCAATTTCTATGTTTTTAATTTGGTAAAATGGATTCCATATTTGGAATCAGAAGGTCCAAATTATGTAATTAAGACCTTTTTGTTTTTGGACATTATGAATAGTTACGATGGTAATTATCTTTAATTATCGTGAGTAATTAGTAATCGGGTAGTTAAGGGTAATAAAATAATATCACAATAATATAAAATGACCCCAACATGTGTCCAAAACCTCTTTTTTTAGTCATTTCCGACCATGCAATGCTTTTTACCAAACATGAGGGCCCATGGAGTCACATTGGTGTAATAGTGACATTTATGACATTATTTTTTAAAAAGAATATAAATATAACAAAGGATTGTATATCCTAAGTAAAAAAAACTAATTTTGTTTACATAAATTATATCTTAAACTATAAATAGTAATTGTAAATATAGAAATATTTCCTACATCAGGATATTTTCTTTATAAATTTTAGACATTAAATAAATAAATTTATTTATGACACCATGATGATGCAGTGATTACCTCATTAAATGAGCGATTTAAATATAATGAAAAGATAAGGTAAAATCTAAGACTTAGACTTGTCAAAAACCTATTGGATGGGTGAATTTCTAACACTTATCACCTTATCCTCTAAATATATCATTTTGGGGAATTTTATATCTGAAAAACATTTTATAATAAAGTAACATTTCAAGATTTCCAAAAGTGACCATCCTCCATCTTATAAAAGGCCCCCACCTCTTCCCCCTTACCCACACCTCTCAATCCCTTGGATCGTCCACCCTCTGCTCATATTATCTCTCCACATCCCTCTCGTACTCCTAGAAGCCTCAATTTGGACAGAAGTCTTTCCAAGGAAGCCTCTGGCTCAAATCAAAATGAGTTACCCGATTTGGAGGTAATGTCTTCTCTCGAGTTTCTTTCTTTTATTTTCCTTCTTCACTCACAACTATCTTCTTATTATTTGATACCATAACAACAATGGTATCTTCAATATACTTGGATGTTGTTATGATAAGTATTCTAACAACACTTACACACACCTCTGCTTAATGGTTAAAGAACATATTATTTCTATGAGTGGTGAATTTCTGCCTCACGAAATGATGATTGTTCAATCTTCTTTTAAATCCTTCCATGGTGGCCATTATAATGTCACTATATTTATATATGATATATATTATATTTATGTCTTCTATATACTTCTGTATTTTATATTTAAAACATACCTTTATGCTTTTCATTTTTTGCAAATGCGATAATTTCATCTGAGGAAGTGTGGACTACCGTCCCCTCATGTAATGTGACTCATTCATGACAAAGATGGAATTTATAAAGAATGTAATTAATGTACTTGTGTTATCTAAAATATATATATGTCTCATTTAGTTTTAATTCGGTTTATGTGACAATGAAAAGAAAGTAGCGTTCATCCGTACGTACGGCCTACCGTCTCCATGAATGGTGTATTTCATATTTCTATCTCCAAATGTTATGTAATAGTATAAAATGAATATATACTGGATATATATTATATTAAAATAATTAATACCATTATAAAGATGGTTTACTTATAACTAAATGGGAAATCCATTTCAAACAAGTTCATTTTTGACTCATGTACCGAACATCAACAAAACATATGATATGAACTCACATAATTAACTAATTATTATAACATGATAATATGCGATATGAATTGAATAATAAACTTTAAAGGAAGTCCTTATTCAATAATAAATTGACCAATGTTTATTATTCAGGAATATAAATAAATAATGAGAACAAGTTGGACTTAAGGTAAGGGACTTCGTCACAATATCCTTTCGTTGAGGCATATTCAATTTATATATGACCTTATTTTATTAGTTATATAATAAACCCTTTTGACATTTAATTCCATTAAAAAGTAATCTTTTTACATGAATAGTTTTACTAAATGAAAAATTTCATGTTTTTTTTCATACCTATGCGGCGACAATCACTTCTCCGCCGCCATGACCATTATTTGAGTTTCGACTTCTTATACAAGCCATAACTTTTTTAAATGAAAAATAAATACCATGTTTTAATTTTCTTTTATTTTGGTATTGAAAAATATTTTTGATAATTTTTTGATTATATCAATGTGTTTTATTGATATCTTATGATTGAAAAATGGAAATTTTATGTTTCCTTTATGCTTGTTTTATGTGATATGATTATGTTATGGTTCTTGGGAATTGTTTATGATGTCGGGTGGTTCTGTGATAAACTAAGGGCGGGTGAGCCCGAGATAGCTCCCCAATGCATTGGGTAACACGAAGGAGTTAAACTCTAAGGTTTATCCAATGATATTTTGGGAATATAGTCTGATGGGTATTCCAAACGTTACCATGAGGGTTACTCCCTACGTAAGAATGTTATGAATGCCCCAAGTTACCTTTATGTCTTAGGATTTCTATGATTTATTCATAAATATTATGATTTCATAAGGTATGTTACAGTGCTTATGTTTTATGAGTAATGTATGATTTTATTTATTCTTATGTATATATGGAATAATGTTTTCTTTTCTTATTTTTATATCCCTTGTTGAGCTTTTTATGATCATCCAAAATTTTTGAAATTTTTTCACAGGTCAAGGGAAAACTACATGATGTGATGATAGTGTCGAGGAAGTGTCAAGAAAGAAACCATGTTTTATTTAAAAAATGTTTCATTTGGTGGAAAAAATGAATATTGTATTTGATGTAACCACCTTGTTTAAATGTGGAATATAATGCAAGATTCAAGATCTAATTCTCTAAAAATCTAAACCGGAAATGATCCTCAATGTGAATTATTGAAATAACCCATGATTAATTAATGTTTAAGGCTGGGGCCTTATACATTCTCATAGAGAATAAATAATATATTTGAATAATTTTTTTTCTATTATTTCCCATAAAAAAATTCATTTTAGGAAATGACATACTAGAAATAGTGTCTATTTAACTTAGATACATGTGGATGTTGGTAAACTCAAAAAAATAACCCTATAAAATTTTTACTCTCCCTTGGAAGATGAGGATGAATATGATTAAAAAATTCAATTTGAGAAGAGATTGGAGATTTCATTATATGCCTTCACATAATATGTTATCTCATGAAAATAAATTATGAGGATTAAGAAGTCCATCCTAGAAGATAACCTAGACAAATATACAATGATAAATATCACCTGGATTTTTTAAAGTTCGTGCTCATCCAATATGATAGAAAATATGAATTTTTTAAGAATGATTAAAAATTATTTGAAAGAAATTTTGAATTTTAAAATGAATATTCCTTCATGTTTAAAGGAAGTAGAAATTTAAATTTTGTAGGTGATGAGGATAAAAAAACAGAATATCTCTATATAGATATTATGTGTCATAATCTTCTGATTCTGACTCAACCCTATGACTCTAGGCCACTGGTAAAATTAAATTAAAAAGGATTCACTTCCAAAAGAAATTTTGGAAATTATATCCAGAATGTATAGAGGAAGAAAGGTAATTTATTTCAAGATGATAGTAAATCCAACACCTACATTATTACAATTTATGAAGAAAATAACTAGTGTAAATAGGCTTTATGTCTCATTAAATACAAAATCTTATAAGAAATCTCAAAATGAAGGTTGTAGTGGATATCCCCAATATAAAACATTATCAGAACATTGATTGGTATGCTTAAATGTGTGCTTATTTTAAAATGAATCAAATTAAATGAATGGTTTTGACCATAATATTTATGTGAAGACATCCAAGGAAGACAAATTTATAGTGAGTGTGTATGTGGATGAAATCATTTTTTTTAAGAAAAAGTGATGGAAAAGTGAAAAAAATAATTTAATAAAATGAAATATTTATTTTAAAATTCCTAAATTATTGAAATGGCATACTCTTTATGGCTCTAGGTGATCCAAAAACTAGTATACGCCTTCATTCCTCATGAAATTAATGATTGGGAGATAATGAAGAAGATCAAAATGTGTGATTCCAAACCAATTCTAGGTCAGACTGAAATTTCGAAAAATCATGAGAATAATTGGGATGAGAAAATTGTGGATCCAAAAATATATAGGAGAATATTTGGAATTTTTCTAATTTCAATATAACTTATAATGCTATCATCTTTAATAAATGATTAGTGTCTTTCTTATAACATAATATAAAAGAAATAATTTTAGAGTTGTTAATAAAATTATGATGTAAATTCCGGGTACTCTAAATTTTGGTTGATAATTTGATGTTGGAAAAGATCATGAATTGTTATTATTAATTAAAGTTTACTAGGATGGTTATTTGGTGGATTGAAATTCCACAAGTACTTGTACCATCTTTACTAAAAATAAATGGGTGGGTTGGTTGATATAGAAACTAGAAAGAACTCTTCTTAATATGGTTGATGAAGAGTATATCTCTATTAAAAAGATATAGAAATAGGTATTTTGGAACATGAAGAAACATAATGATATTTTAAATTATGTGAAATAGTTTATGGTGATATTATTTGAAGTGAATAGTGTATTTGAGCTCATAAAAATTTCAATTCAATACACACATACTAATCCAATTGATATTGAAAATAACATGTCCAAAGAAAAATTTTACCATGTAATGAATAAAATAGACCATGTTGTATCTAATGATAAAGGGGTGAAAATAATTTCTAAGTCATCTAATGTTCTAAAATTTAAGAAACAATATTTGAAACTTAGTCTTTAGCCACCTCTGATTACTTATGGAGGTTCATCGTATAACCCATGTACCAATAGTATTAATAGTTTCAAACTAGTTGTAAATGCATTATTGATTTTAGGGGTAGATAAATACAGGGTCTTTTAGGTGCTAAGAGAAAAAATATGGTTTATTTATGATTATTTATAAAGTAATAAAATGGTTATATTTAAAATAATATGGTAATGCAGGACATGAGGTCTCTGGAGGAATGATATTCTCTCTTGAAATATTTTTTTTCTATACCGATCTATTCTCACATAGACATAGAGTTGTAAAAGAGTTAATTTAAAACTATCATGTTTATGTTCAAATTTTTATCTTTATTTAATGGATCTTTATATTTCCATAAAAACAGATGTGAATATTGAACCTATTGATATTCATTTTAAGAAAATGATTGTATTTTTTTGGTCAATCCATAATAGGTTGATATAGGAGTTTCCTTTTAGGTGGTCTCATGGTTTAAAGTGGAACCTCTCTCTGATGTTTTCCAAATTTCATCTAAATTTTCTTGAGTAATGAGAAAGCATAATAAAACTCATGATATTATAAATATAGATGTATTTATATTTTAGTAGAATGGTTTCATGAATGATTATGAAACACCAAAAATAATGAAATTTTAAAATGAAACTGAAATATCAATCTGTATGAGCTCTTGAAATGATGAGTTTTATGAATGGGAATTCATTGGCGAATCAGATGAAGCAATTTTTTGGGATAAATAATTTTCTTCGAAGTGGTTTAGTTCTATCAATGTATGATTCATAACTATAAATAGAATTTTCTTATTTATTTGATGTGTCAATGTTTTTTAATGACTTGTCACCTATATTTCATGAAAATATTACGTAAATGTAATTAATATAGAAATAAAGAACATTATAGGAACAAGAATATGGTGTAATGAAGGGTGAGTACTAGTTGGGGCATATTATTTTTATTAAAAGTGGTTTCCCAAAATGTATATGCCTCATGAATGTTTATATGTTTCAAAAAATGGCACGTTCAAGAATTTTATTTTTCTTCAAAATGAATAGGGTTTAATGAGAAAATTGTTTTGGGAAAACTATTGCAATAACATATTAATTAGAAAAATGTTTTTGGAATGAATTTTAGAATCAAATTCCAACCATCATGATGAAAAAAATCATCAATACTTTCTTATATACTGAAGAAAACATCACAGTGAAAAACATAAAAAGTCATAACCCAATATAGTGACCCTGGGTTGTTGATGTTGATGATCTGAGGCCGGTACTGTGTTGTCACTAAAATTATTCTAAATGTACCGAGCATCGAACTGATTGGTCATGCCCAAATTATTTTAATTTTTAAAATCTAGTGAAGCTTCATTTTTTCAATTAATAAAAAACTACCATATTTTTCTTCTTAGACTTTCTCTTAGTGGAAAACCACATTAAACTGATTTTTTATGTTGGGTAATTTCAAGATTCCTTCAAAAAAGGGTCAATGATTTATTTCAATTATTGTAAAAATATTCATATAATTCAATGAAAAATATAAAACCTTCATTAACCACTCCCCTATTAGGGTGTCCCAGTCAATAAAATGTTTTGCAAGTGTTAATATGTCATTTTTCATGAAAATGAGATTCCTTTGCATCAATCATTATCCCTTAACTCTAATATTATTACCTTTGGATTATATACTACCTATTTATGTTTTTTTATTTCCCTCATTTCTATTGTGATAATTTCATACAAATTGAATTCTTGGATTAATATTCGGTGGCATATGGTAAGTGGGATCCATTCCAATTTATTCATCCTCCTCCTAACCATGTGTTTTATTCCTTATATGACTAGATATCATGATCAATAATGGGAATGAATGATTCAATTTTGTTCTAATAGATTTAGGATCTATATGGTCTGATCTCTTTATCTCACATCACTAATTTAAAAGGCACGAAATTTTTCATCATGTTCTATGTAGCTGTATATATCTTATATTTTACCCCTTACCATTCCCTATGTTCTTATGATTTTTATTTGTTTTGAATTATGAAATAGTTATAAGGAAATAAATGAGTGGTATGTTTTATGATTGATGGCTATGTAATATTTTTCTTAAAAATGGTTTTTTCATGAATACCATTTCATACAAATGTTTTGTTTTTTTATAAATTTACAATTATGGATTATGAATTTATGGGGGATTATAAACATCCATATAGTGTGGCATTATAATAGAAAATGTTTAATGAAAATATGGACATTTAAGTGAAATATATTTACCTACATAAATTTTTATAAAATTTGAAATTCATTTTTTGAATAAAATGATGTTATAATAACACATTATGAAGACCTTATAACATGATGCAAAATTAGACATATATGATCCCTAGTTGAGTTAGCCATTACTAGGGTAGGTTCACATGATTCCATAGTTCTTTATGGTCGTATTATCTGAGAAATTGAGGTTACTAGACATTAATGTGAATTTATTTGTACTATTGTTTCTTTTTTTTCATAGTTGTATACTTCATTGTGTCATTGACTAACCTTAGGTTCCATATGTATACATTAATTATCTATTTATTTTATTTTACTATTTTCCAATTTGATAGGGAAATTAATTATTTTAAACAATTTTGTTCATATACTTATGCCTCAATGATATATTATATGTCATATTTTTCTAATTAAAATATCGAATGTTTATACAAATACAACCAAAGGATGATATTATATGGAAAATAATTTTGTTTGTAATTGTTTATAGGTGTATTTTAAACATGTACTAAAAGTTGAATGTGGATATTATTTTAATAGATTCATTAGTGGAATCCTACTGAGATTTAATACCCACACTTTATTATTTCGTTTGGGTGTTTATAGACTTGGTTTTGGAAGATACATTTAAAGGGAAGAGAATTATATAAAGGTTAAATCTCTTGGATTGTGTTTCCTTCTATTGGGTATGGATGGTGGTGAGATATGTTCACGTAAAGATGGACCCATATGTTTCTTTGGGATATCTTTTTTGTATTTATTTTGTTCATTGGAAATTATTTATTCATTCATTAGATATTACCATTATGGTTTACTTGTGTTTTACAGATGATGTAAATTTTAAATCTTAAATTATACTGAAAAAAAATTATCTAGTACAATTTTTATTGATGGTTAAATTTTTATAAAATTTCTTTTTATGGTAACCTTGTGATCATCACATGGCCATGCCAATATAAAACATGCATTGGGTAGTTTATTGGAAAAATTCTAATTTCATTTTTGGTTGACCAAAGTGAGTCTATTACTGTAACACCCCAAGCTTCCATGGTACGCTTCTTTTTGAATAATACAATAGTGTGTGTTGTACGCAGCCTCGAGTTCTAAAACACACCACAACCAATCAAACTAGCCGTTATGAATATTAATACCTACTTTTTGAAATTTTATAAATTTCATCGTTCAAAATGGAATCCATTTTTGTATTCAGAATATCAAAATTAGCTTAGGGTTAATTTTTGGTATTTTTCTGAAAACATTCATTTTTTATGAATACTGAAAAACACTGAGTTATAGTTTAAAACAGAATTTTTATTTAAATAATTATTTACATTATTAAAATTTAATTATGGTCAAAACGGATACATAATAACTATATAATTTCAATTTAATTCATTGGATTTATTTTAGAATAATTATAGATATATAAAAATTTTATGGAACTTTTCACCGTCTTTTACCCACCTCTTAGGAGAATTTGGAAATTCACATAAAACATAATTTAATGGCTTCCATGACTGGAATTATGAAAATCTGAGAGACACAATTAAAATCAAGGAGTAAAATGTGGTTCAATAAGATAAAAATAATTTTTGGTGAAGAGTAAATTTTTCCTTTTATTTACCACGGTTAAAAGTAAATATGGTAATTAAGGGCAAAAATGATATTAATATTACCCTAACACATGACCTAATTTTACTGGACAAGTGTATCTCGACCTAAAACAACCTTAGGAATAAAATATTATCATTTAAGTCCATGTGGATTAGATTAGGACAATTATTATTATTCAAAGAAGAGTTAAAAGAGTTAAAATCAAAGTCTATTAACTAAAACATTTTTAATATAGGGATATACATAAGATGAATTCGATTATAAATATTCGTTATAAATCTAAAAATAGTTCCTACATAATTATATTTTATTTATAATAGTTAGACATTAAATAATCTAATTTATTTATGAGACAATGGAAATGTAGTAATTACCTAATTAGTTAAATATCAAAATAATTGATAATATAAATACCCAAATAAATGTAATATGGGACTTTTTATGAATTCCACTAATTTTATAAGTTAATATTACATGTTAGTATTTATTTAATTTTGTTTTCTCTAAGTAATCATTCTGTTATAATTTTCACAAAAATCAAATACCAAATAGTGTCAAAATTGACAAAAAAAGAGTTTTTAAAACAAATATTATATTATTAATTGTTATTCAATTCCTAAAAAACTATGGTTCATCCAAGAGACTTTTATAATGATATGTGTATCATTAATGAACCACTTGGGGTTATCTTGGAGGTATATAGTAAGTTTATTAACTATATAAATAAAAATACAAAGAGACATGGTAAATGTAATACTATTTAACTAAGAGTTAAATATAAATGATAAGGTTAATTTAGTGACCCAAACCTGTCTAAAATCTATTGGTTGAAAGTATTACGACCCATCCCCACCTTATAATTTTAATAATCCACTTTTAACCCATTAGAAACCTAATATGCATTTATTATAAATTAATACTTTAAGGTTTTCCTAAAGTGCCCCTCCTCCCCCTTATAAATGGTAACCAGTTTTTCATACCTTCAAAGCCTTTTTGTTCGGCCAACCTTTGCCTAAATACCCTCTCAAATATCCTCCCTTAATCCTAGAGTCCTTACATTAGTCATAAATCCATCCTATGGATCCCTTTTGATCAAATCAAAAGGAAGAACTCGAAGAAGAGGTAATGTTTTCACCACCCATTTTCAAGTTCCGTTCATCTTCAACTTCTTATTTCATTGTTGTTTCCATTATAAAATAATAACTCTAGTATCTTCTACATACTTTGATGTTATTATAAATATGGTACAACCATATTCTGTATTCTATCCATCCTTTCAATGTCATGTCACCATACGTGCGTACATACGGCCTACCGTCTCCACGTCGTGGTGTAATTATTATTCAATACATTATTATTTGGATGGGTATAATAATGATGTATAATTCATATAAATAATAAATATAAAATGATAATGATTCTATATATGTTATATACCATCTAATTATATATTATTTTAACATCAAAATAATGATATTGTCACTCGTGCGTACGTACGGACTACAGTCACCACGAACGTGATGAGATTAATTCCCCATCATATCCATTCATGTTTAATTCTCATTTGATGATTAAAAATAATTTTTAAGGACTTTATATCATTAAGTATATGAATAATATACAACCTTTTCATAAAAAACATGAATTATGTAAAAAAACACATTAATGAAAATGAGTAAGTTAACACCCAAAACGATGATAATACTAAGATATTATTAACACAGAAATGTTAAAATATCATATATGATATCATATTAATGTATATGATTCTTCTATAATTTAATAACAATTATTTAACCATTATACAGGAGTTAAACCTACCCTCAACCAAGGAAAAGTACAAGGTAATTGTTTCTTTCACAATCTCTTCATTATCTGATGTTGTTTATACGTAATTATCTACCAGGACCTCTTTATCACCAACATCCATTTTTCTTAAAAATGAATTTCAAAACATTCTTATTATTTTACAGAATATGGGTTAAAGTCATTTATACCCTTGTTTTACTTTTTATAAGATTTTTTTAAAGGATTATTTCTGTCATTTTCCAAACAAGGTCCTTTTTAACCTTTTTGACAAAATTAAGGTAAGAATGTCTTTTTTAACATATACGGCGGGTGCATCTATTTTCTAACGTTATATACTCATCGAAGCATCCCTTACAGGAATATAAGAATATTTTCATGTCATATGTTTTATTTTATATTTATGTGACTCTTAAATTATTTCGAAGTAGAAAGAGTTATTTCTCTAAAAAGAGTTTTGATTTCATCTATGTCAACATCCTTTGATGTATTTTAAGTTTATTTGGAGTTGATTTATTATGATACAAAACATCCATATTGTATTGAAGGTTTTGAGATATTTTTGACTGTGGAGTGTCTATTATTTTACCATTCATGATTTATGGATAAAGTATTGACATTTCGTATGCTAGTTTAAATAGGAATGTTTATGATATGTTTAAACCTTTTCATATGAGGAATGTATTGGACTTAGTAATTGACGGGTGGAGCCCGATATAGCTCCTCGATGAATCTGTAGGTCTCATGAGAAACTAGAAGTGGAATTGGCCAATTAACTTTCCCAATTTGATTTATGGTTTTGGCCGAGGCCTTAATCATTTTTAGACTTCTTTGTAGAGGCCTGGACAAAATGATTCAGAATGTTTGACATTATACATTCCGTCATTATAGAAATAATATTGATGGTTCATGTGGTCAATAGACTAGTAGAATACCCATGATTATGTTTTATTATGACATTATTTACTCAACTCATATTCTTTCCATAAAATTAATCATGTTTATTATTGGTAAAGGCATGTGGTTTTTATTATTTTCGATGCTTAATATTTATGTCATTTTTCATTGTATTGCATACCCTTAATGAGCATTTGAGCTCACCCCTTTATTATGGTTCATTTTCCCAGGATATGAATAAGTTAGTTATGAGTGACTAGTAGGAATACTCTAGGAGGCTTGGATGTTTATAATGAAATATATTTGTGTTGTATTTATTTTCAAGTTGTAAAGTTGAACTGATGTATGAATCTTGTTTCCAATAATACTAAACTGATCGGTCTTTTGAGACATGATTTCCTTATGATCATGCCAATGTTATGTAATAACGCACTGACTCTGGGAAACTGGGGTCGGGGTGTTATAGTTGGTATGAGAGGAAGTTTATTACAAACCATGGAAACTAGATTTAGATAAACTCTGATTTGAGCACATTGACCTAAGATTGGCTTTGATGATTAGTATAGAAGAAATTCCTAGAATTTTTGTATTGTAGACATTTTGTGAGTTTTCTAAAAAATACATCCCTATCTGGATACGAGCCGGTAGAGGCGTCTCTGGCACAGATGTACCTAGGGGTAAGACCTGAAAACACCGCTTTGAACTTGACTCAAACGGTAACTGGTGGACGACAACGGGCCTTGCTGCACTCTTGGTTACGACACTCCCGGGGGATATGCTTAGGATAATTATCATTTTCTTTACAAACCATTATGAAGGATTTATGAGTATATACTTCCTCAAAGTGAACATTTTTATTATTAAGGATTATATCCATAAATGGTTCAATTTATGTTAAGTGTTTTACAAGTTTGGATTTATGTATTGCGATTCATAAAAAAATATAGTGTATGCCATTGTTTAGAAATGGTGCCTAGTGGAAGAAATGGAAACCGTATCAATGCACACACTCCATGTATCTATTTCCCTCCTTCTCAAGATAATTATAGTGGAAATGGTGATGCAACTGGTGCTGATAAGCTAATCACCATACTAGGACAACTCAATCAGGTTATGAATAATAACAATACCTGTATGGATCACCCCGATCTGAAGCATGGAGGATCAATGTTAGACCACTTCATGAGGAAAAAACCACTAACATTAAATGGGATTACAAATCCCTTAGTAGCTGAGAAATGGATAAATTATTTAAATAAAATCTAACATGCCTTGGAGAGTAGTGAAATGGAAAAAGTTATCATGGCAGTTTACCACCTCACTAGTGATGGTGATCAGAGGAGGTAATTGATTCAAAACACGAAGGAAGATGATGAAGTATCAAATATGGAATGAGGGAGTTCAAAGATCTGTTTTTAGAAAAATACTTTCCTCGTGACCATCGAGCAGATATGGAAAGGCAATTTTTGAGTCTGAGACAAAAGGAGGATGAGAATGTCGCAATGTATGAGGCTAACTTTACAAGGTTAGTAAGGTATGCTGCAGATTATATAAGTAACCCAAGAAGTAAGATTGGTCGTTTCTTTGATCAGTTAAAATCATTTCTCCATTGAGCATTGGTATCATAATACATTTCATCATACAAAGATATTGTCTCGTGTGATATCAAGATATAAAAGGAATACTATAAGCCTTATGACTTTAAATCAAAGCAAGAGAAGAAGAGATCTGTTGAACACTCTAGTAAAGGAAATAAGGAAACATGGAATAAGGGATGAATTGAATTTCTACCCTGTGATAATTGAAGAAGGAAGCACCCTAGTGTCTATCTAAAAGGAAAAGGAGTATGTTACAAATGTGGATAGAAAGGTCATCTAGCTAGTTATTGAAAAGGAAAGAAATACATTACCAATGTTCAATACTAAAATTGCAGAGAGATGGGACATTATGCAAATGAATGTCCTATGAGTCAGGGAAACTTACCTCAGAAAAGGCCAAGGGATCAAGGCCAAGCTTATGAAATCAATACTGCTGAGGTTGAAGCCCTGAAAGACGTGGTGGCAGGTAATGTAATGGTTCCCTCATTTTTAGAAAATTCTTTATTTGATTCTGGTTCATCTCATAGTTTCATATCTTCCCAGTTTTCTAAGAAAATTAGATATTTCCAATTTGATTTAATAAGGGAGTTGTCAGTTAAAACTCTTAAGGGAAGTATCATTGCTACAATGTTCTGTGGATCCGTTCCCATTAGGGAAAATAAATGTTCTTTATCTACTGATCTCATCGCCATACCCATGACTAAATTTGATATAATCATCTGTATGGATTGGCTTTCAAACCATGATGTGAAATTTTATTGTAGGAAGAAGGAGGTTACTATATTTGATGATGATGATAAGGAACACCTTATATTTAGAGCAGAATCGTCACCACTTGACTCTTATCTAGATCCACCCCCAGTAGTGTGTGAGGAAGGAAGACATTCCGAAGACAGCATTTCGATCTAGGTACAGCCATTACAAGTTTACAGTAATGCCTTTTGGATTGACTAATGCACCCTCTGTATTCATGGATCTAATGAATAGAGTTTTCAAAGAATATCTCAATGATTTTGTGGTGTTATTTATTGATGATATCTTGGTATACTCCAAAATCAATGAGGATCAAGAAAATCACTTGCGAATTATCCTGAAATCTTTTAAAAGCTGTGAATTATATGGGAAGTTTAGAAAGTGTGAATTATGGCTTCAGGAGATTTCTTTTCTTGGCTATATTGTCTCTAAGGATGGAATATCTGTTGATCCTTCTATGACCAAGGCAATCCAAGAATGGACAGCACCAGTGTGAATAACCGAGGTACACAGTTTTATTGGCTTACAGGTTATTATCGGTGTTTCGTCCAGAACATTGCCCGATTGGCTTACCAATTAACGAGGCTCACACGTAAAGGGGTTAAATTTGTTTGGACAAAAGAGTGTGAAGAATGTTTTGAAGAACTGAATAGAAGATTAGTCAACTCTCCTATTTTGACTCTACCATCGGTAAATGATGGGTTTGTTATTTATAGTGATGCATCGAAGAAAGGAATTAGATGTGTCCTTATGAATAATGATAAAGTTATTGCCTATGCACCACGATAGCTGAAAATTCATGAGCAAAACTATCATACTCATGATCTCGAGTTATCTGTTGTAATATTCCCATTGATGATTTGGAGACATTATCTATACGGTGAAAAATGTAAGATTTATACTGATCACACGAGTTTGAAGTATATTTTCTCACAGAAAGAACTCAACATGAGGATAAGGAGATGGATTGAACTACTCAAGGATTATGATTGCACGATACACTACCACCCGAAGAAGGGAAATAAGGTGGCAGATTCTTTGAGCAGAAAAGATCATGGAGTTTTGAACAAGATGAGAATTTAAAGGGATCCTATTTTCTTGGATCTAGTGAAGATGGATATGGGAATTACCATGGAAGGTGAAACATCGATACTTTTTCAAATGGTTTCCAAACCATGTTTACTAAAAAGGATAAAGAGTTCTCAGACTGGTGATGAAGAGTTTCAAAAGAGGATTAAATCTATGAATGGTGGGAGATTGAGTGACTTTGTGTGTGAAGATGGAATTTTGAAGTTTGGGAAGAGACTTTGTGTTCCTGATATACCTGATCTAAAAAGGGAATTGTTGGAAGATTCTCATAGTTCCAATTTCCCAATAGAACCTGGGAGCACCAAAATGTATAGAGATTTGAAAGAACATTTTTTGTGGAACAACATGGCGAGGGAGATTACTGATTTTGTGTCAAGATGTATGGTTTGTCAACAAGTTAAAGCTGGAAGGCAACAACCCAGAAGAGTCATGCAACCTCTTCCAATACCTGAGTGGAAATGGGATAATATTATGATGGACTTTATCATGGTACAACCAAAGACTCCTAGATAGAATGATGCAATATGGGTTATTATTGATCATCTTACCAAGTCTGCACATTTTCTTGCTATAAGGGAGGATTTACCACCTGAAGACCTAGAAAGAATATATATTAATGAAGTTGTGAGATTTCATGGAGTACCTATATCGATTGTTTCTGATTGTGATCCACATTTTACTACAAGATTATTGAAGATTCTTCAGAAGGCCTTGGATACTGAACTTCAATTGAGCACTGCCTACCACCCTCAAATTGATGGAAAATCAGAACAGACTATTAAAACCTTAGAAGACATGTTGACATCATGCTCACTTAACATTCAAGGTATGTGGGATCAATATTTCCCTCTGGTAGAATTTTCCTATAACAATAGCTTCCATTCGAGTATTCAGATTGCACCATATGAAGCATTATACAGAAAGAGATGTCGCACACCAACATGTTGGGATGACGTTGGTGAAAGAAAACTTGTAGGCCCAGAACTGGAGGAGAAAACAATGGAAAAGGTGAAGGTAATCCCAAACCACATCAAAGAAGGTCAAAGTAGGCAGAAGAGCTATGCTGATAACCGAAGGAAGGATTTGGAATTTCATGTAGAAGATCGTGTTTCTTGAAGGTATCTCCATGGAAGGGAGATATACGTTTCGGTAAGAAGGTTAAATTGAGTCTCATATACTTCGGACCTTCCTAAATTCAAAAACGAATTGGGTTTTTAGCTTACCATTTGGCAATGCCGCCAAATCTCTCCGAATTTCATGATGTGTTCCACATATCACTATTGAGAAAATACAGGTGTGGCCCAAAGCATGTACTCAACTATGAGGAAATAGATCTGGAACCTGATCTGTCTTATTGCGAAGATCCAGTCAAGATTCTTGATACGAGAGAACAAGTGCTGAGAAACCAGACAACTCGTCTGGTAAAAGTTCTAGGGAGAAACCATAAGATGGAAGAGGCAATGTGGGAACCCAAAGAAGTAATGATGAAGAACCACCCAAGTCTTTTCATGCGGTAGTATTATAAAAATTTTGAGGATGAAATTATTTGAAGGAGGGGAGAATGTAACACCCCAATCTTCCACGGTACGCTTCTCTTTTAATAATATAGTAGCGTGTGTTGTATGCAACCTCGAGTTCTAACACACACCACAACTAATCAAACTAGTAGTTGTGAATAGTAAAACCCACTTTTTGAAATTTTAAAAAATTTATCCTTCAAAATGGACTTCATTTTTGGATTTGGAATATCAAAATTAGCTTAGGGTGACTTTTTGGTTTTTTTCTGAAAATTTTCAATTTCCAATGAATAGTGAAAAAACACCGAGTTATTGTTTAAAAACGAATTTTTACTTAAATAATTATTTTTTTATTAAAATTTAATTAAGGTCAAAATGGATACATAATACCTATATAAGTTTAATTTAATTAATTGGAGTTATTTTATAATAATTTTAGATATATAAAAATTTTATGGAACTTTTCACCGTCTTTTACCCACCACCTATGAGAATTTGGAAATTCACATAAAACTTAATTTTACCGCTTCTGTGAGTGGAATTTCAAAAATCCGAGATAAAAAGTTAATATCAAGGAGTAAAATGTGGTTCAATAAGATAAAAATAATTTTTTAGAATAGTAACTTTTTACTTTTATTTACCATGGTAAAAAGTAAATCGGGTAATTAAGGGTAAAAATGATATTGATATTATCCTAACACATGTCCTAATTTTATTGGACAAGTGTATCTCGACCAAAAACAATATTAGGAATAAAATATTATCATTTAGGTCCACTTGGATTAGATTTGGACATTTATTATTATTCAAAGAAGAGTTAAAAGTGTTAAAATCAATGTTTATTAACTAAAACATTTTTAATATCATGATATACATAAAATAAATTATATTATAAATATTAATTAGAAAGATAATAAGTTTTCCTACATAATGATATTTTTTTTATAATTTTTGGACACGAAATAATTTAATTTATTTATGACACAATGGTGATGCAGTAATTACCTAATTAATTAAATATTTAAATAATTGAAAATATATATACAAAAATAAATGTAATTTGAGATTTTTTATGAATTAAAATAATTTTATAGGTTAATATGACATGCTATTATTGATTTAATTATGTTTTTTTGAAGTAATCATGCTGTTATGATTTTCACAAAAATAAAATACCAAATATTGTCAAAATTGACCTAAAAGAGTTTTTAAAACAAATATTATATTATTAATTTATATTCAATTCCTAAAAATCTATGGTGCAGCCAAGAGACTTATATATAATTATAGGTGTATCATTAATGAACCACTTGGGGTTCTCTTGGAGGTATATAGTATTTTTATTAACTATATAATATAAAAATACAGAGACCTGGTAAATGTCAAACTATTTAACTAAGAGCTAAATATAAATGATAGGGTTAATTTAGTGACCCAAACCTATTTAAAATCTATTGGCTGAAAGGACTTAGACCCATACACAGCTCAGACATTTAATAATCTACTTTGGACCCATTAGAAACCGAATTTTAATTTATTATAAATTAATACTTTAAGTTTTTCCTAAAGAGCCCCTCCTCCCCCTTATAAAAGGACACCACTTATAACCAATTCTTAAAACCTTAAAATACTTTTGATTCAGCTAAACTCTACCCAAATACCCTCTCAACTATCCTCCCTTAATCCTAGAGGCCTTCCTTTAGTCAGAAATCCATCCTAATGATCCCTTTTGATCAAATCAAAAGGAAGAACCCGAAGAAGATGTAATGTTTTCACCACCCTTTCTCAAGTTCCTTTCTTCTTCAACTTATTAATTCATTGTTATTTCCATTATAAAATAATAACTCCAGTATCTTCTATATATTGTGATGTTATTATAAATATGGTACAACCATATTCAGTATTCTATCCATCCTTTGAATGACACGTCACCATATGTGCGTACGTACGGCCTACCGTCTCCACATTGTGGTGTAATTGTTATTCAGTACATTATTATTTCTATGGGTATAATAATGATGTTTAATTCATGTAAATAATAAATATAACACTATAATGATTCTATATATATGATATACTATCCAATTATATATTATTTTAATAGCAAAAGAATGATATTGTCGCTCGTGCGTATGTACGGACTACCGTCTCCAAGAACGTGTTGAGATTCATTCCCCATCATATCCATTCAAGTCTAATTCTTATTTGATGATTAAAAATAATTTTTAAGGACTTCATATTATTCTGGATATGGATAAGATTCAAACTATCCATAATAAACACAACTTATGTAACAAAACATATAAAATAAAATGTGTAAGTTAACACCCGAAACGACGATAATACTAAGTAATTATTATCAAAGAAATGTTAAAAGATCATATATGATATCATATTAAGGTATATGATTATTGTATAATTTAATAACAATTATTTCACCATTATACAATATTTTATCCTACCTTCAACCAAGAAAATTTACAAGGTAAGGGTTTATTTCACAATATCTTCATTATCCGAGGTTGTTTATACATAATTATCTACTAGGACCTCTTTATCATCCACATCCATGTATCTTAAAAATGTATTTCGAAAAATTATTACTATTTTACAGAATATGGGTTAAATTCATTTATACCGTTGTTTGTCTTTTTATAATATTTTTATAAAGTAATCTTTCCGTCGTTTTCCATACAAGTTCCTTTTTATTATTTTTTAAAAAATAAAGGTAAGAATGTATTTTTTAACTTATACGGTGGGTGTGGCTATTTTCTACCGTTATAAACTCATAGAATCTTCCCTTATACGCTTATAAGAATATTTTCAAATTAAATGTTTTATTTTATAATTATGTGACTCTGAAATAATTTCAAAGTAGAAAGAGATATTTCTCTAAAAATAGTTTTGATTTCATCTATGTCAACATCCTTTGATAGATTTTAAGTATATTTGTTGTTGATTTATTATGATACAAAAATTCAATATTTTATTGAAGGTTTTGTGATATCATTGACTATGGATGTGATATTTTTATACCATTCATGATTTATGGTTAATGTATTGACATTTCATATGCTAGTTTTAATACGAATGTTTATGATATGTTTAAACCTTATCATATGAGGAATGTATTGGACATAGTAAGTGATGGGTGGAGCTCTCTATAGCTCCTCGATGCATCAGTAGGTCTTATGAGACAACTAGACATGGAATTGGCCTAGGCCCTTTCCCAATTTGATTTATGGTTTTGGCCGAGGCCTTAATAATGTTTAGATGTCTTGGCCGAGGCCTTGACAAAATGTTTTAGATCGTCTGGCTTTGTACATTCCCTCATTATTGAAATAATATTGATGGTTCATGTGGTCATTCAACAAGTAGAATACCCATGATTATGTTTTATTATGTCATTATTTACTCAGCTCATATTTTTCCATAAAATTATTCATGTTTATTATTGGTAAAGTCATGTGGTTTCAATTATTTTCCATTCTTAATATTTATGTCATTTTCTGCTGTATTACATACCCTTACTAAGCGTTTGAGCTCACCCCTTTATTATGGTTTATTTTCCCCGGAAATGAAGAAGTTAGTTATGAGTGACCAGTAGGTATTATCTAGGAGTCTTGGATGTTTCTAATGAAATATATTTATATTGTATTTCTTTTCAATTTGTAAAGTTGAACTTATGTATGAATCTGGTTTCCAATAATACTAAACCGATTGGTCATTCAAGACATGATTTCCTTATTATCATGCCAATGTTATGTAATAATGCACCGACCCTGGGTAACTGGGGTCGGGGTGTTACAATTACAAATTGATATCAATGGGACAAGTTACCATTAAAGAAAGTTTTCATTATTGTGTACCACACTCTTCAGCCCGGTGTTTGAATATATTTTTGGATATAGGTTAGTTAGAAATTTGGTGGTCATGATAAACTGTGTCTAGTTGGATAATATTAATGATAATCACTATTTAAAAAAGGGTTTATCATGTTTTTTAACATTTTTAAATATGAGATGTTTTTTCATGTGATGTTGTAATTATTATTTTTAATCTCTATTGATAAAAATGTATGTTATAAGTACATTCTTATGAAAGTATTTAAAATTGGTTACTTTAGAGCTGACTTAAAATGTATTCCATGCTATATTTTTCATAGTGGTTATCTAAAAACTAGCATGAAAATAAATATAATTAACATTTTATAGTGGAAGTTATATTAAAAATGATGAAAAAATATTATTCCATGTCGGGTTTTGGAAAACTGAGTTGCAAAATCGTAATTTATAATTTTCATTTTATTTATCAAATAAGAAACACATATTTTAACTTTAAATTAAATTTATATTAATTCACACCCACCCCAAATTAAATCATATCATTAGAAGAAAAAAAATATATCATACCATAAAATCATCTATTGATAAATAGAATCATAAAAGTCATTTAAAATATTAACATCAAAATTTACAATGTATACTAAAACGGATCATATCATGGATTTTGTAACCCATAACCATGACCCTGGAAATATATTGAAAAAAGTAAATGAAACATAGAGATACATGGTATGGAAACCACAAAATAAGAATATTCTTAAAAAACCCTCAAAACCATGGAAATAAGCCCATAAACACAGTGATCCAAAGACCCAAAAATCATCCCATCGCTATCTACCGAAAATCACGTACCTACCATATGCCCTATCGCCAGCTAGCCTTGAAAACACCCCAGAGAACATCATTATTCACCCAACATTCTGAGGTCTGGTCACTACTTACAATCCAAAGTCTTTGACTTTGTGCACAAAGTCATCACACAACCCTATGCACACAGTCATCCCCATCCTATGGCGGGCACCAATAATCACCATCCGCAAAACCAGTGCCAAACCGACATGTCGTCCGCTGAACACCAGCCGAATCCTGAGCACAGCTCTGTATATCATCACACCAGCCATCCACCACTGCCATGGTCCCCAACTCACACGGAGTTGCGCCCTGCATGAATCTCGAGGGAACCTCCCCCGAGATCATCATCACCTCCGGCCAACACGACTCATCGGCAAGTGGCCGGTCGTGCACCGCTGAGCATCACCCAACCATGCTGAAAGACTGGGCGCTACACCATCTTGCAGTCGCCACCCCGCACTTCCTGCCACTTTCATCATCAGCCAGGATGACCGAAGCTTCCAAGGGCACTGCTAGGTTCCCTCCTCCGGGATCTTAATCATCCTCACAAGCATCCCAAACACATCGCACCTTATCTAAGGTATAAATGGTGTAACAGACTATACTCCACACCACGACAGCATCGACCACCCCTCGGCCTGCACCCCTATCACCCTACAGCACCGGCCAGAACCCTGACCCTTGCAAAAAAAGAATATTGGAAGAAAACAACGAAGGGAAATCCTTGATGACTACCGTGCCACCAGATAGTGATTCTCCATCTATAGTCATTCACCATCGTTGACTAAATCCACGGTGTTTTCAGTAGCAACAAACTAGAGTCGTTGAATTCCCTGCATCTACATTTTAATTTTTTCCCTCAACTCTAAGGGTTTCACAACTAGACTGCATATCAAGCAGTATAATACTTAAAACCAAATCCATCCTTCTAAAGAAAATGAATGAAAATTGAATATAATTATTTATTACAAAATGAATCCTTCAAAAATATTTAAACCATACCAGTTGAAATTATTTAAAACATAAATATTATAATATTGTATCGACATTTTATTACACATTCTTTTTTAGCAAACTATTTCTTACAATAATTTTTGAAATAGAAATAACATTATATGTACGCACAACAAAAATTTAGTAATTCTAAATGAAAATACACCTATTAATTTACCTATTTTATATTGATTCATTGATTAATTATTGTATATCTAATGTACTTATATTCCATATTTTAAAAATTAAAAATTTGAAATAAATTTAAATTTCATTATAATATAACACAATATTAAAATATTAAAACTAACATGTTAAATAAATTTATAAAATTATCTCACACTTTAACATGGATAGAGAATGTCCAGTATGATGAATCCTCCCATAAACAGAAAAGAAACTACATCCAATGGAAACTAATATATAAGAAAATATTATGTGAGTGGTTGTTCTGTTAATATATGGTAAAACAATATGAGATATATGTTTCATAATATTGATGCTAAGGAAGAATACAATACTAAATAATTACCTTCTTTTCACGTCCTTCAGCAATGTATACCAATTTTTCTATATTAGTCATTGTTCGTTATATAGGTGAAAATTAGGGGTCCATATAGCCATATATTTTTATCATGTCATGCTACATAATTTTGTTTGAATAAACCAAATAAAAAATCATATGTGTGATGTTTTAATAAATTAAAATTATGTAAAAATGAATATGTTAATCGAATTACATGCAATTGACTTGCATCTTGTAGATACCAAACTCAACTATAGTTTTAATCTCTAGGATATATTTTTGAAAAATGAATTATAGTCATTTCACACCCCCAAATATAATTATCTATTCGAATTTCCTTGAAATCCAAAAAAAACTGAATATATTGATAATCCTTCAAGAATATATGTAGTATTTAAATTCCTAACAGCCTCTAAATTTTTTGTCTATATAGAATTTATTTACCATTAAATTATTACAACATATTGATAAATATATAAAACATAAAATCAAAAATAATTATAGAATATAATATTAATTAAATTATATAGTCAAAATATTCCACTATGGTAATTTTTCGAAAAAGCTTCAATGTAAAATCAATATACTGGTCTATACTATTTCCATATACACTAACCTAATCTATATGAAATGGTATTACTTCTAATCTATATATGATGTTCTATATAGTGTACCTATGATTCTATATCTCTATCTATTTATGATGAATGGTATCTCTAAAATAATATATTGTCCCATATGAAGCAATATTGTATTGGGGATCTTCATTATATAATTCAAAATAAATGGGAAGTCATAGAGGAGGAGGTGTATGAGTTGGATAAGTATGATGAGTGGGATCTTCCAGTGGAGGTGTAGGTGTGGGATCATTAGACTAAACTATATTTTCATGTCTTCAAACATTGACTATATCAAATATAACATGTTATCCTCAACTGTCTCATGAATATCCTTAATTGTTTCATCCAAATGACTTTTTATATTTTATAAAAGTCATTTGTTGAACAAGATTTAGAACATGAAATAATTTATTTACTAGTACACCTGTCAGGTATCCTCATACATGAATATGTTGTTTATGATCTCGCAATGTTGTAGCTAAAATGTCCTTCCTACCCTCAACTAGGAAGTTCCCCTGTGTTTTTTTCTCCTAAATATATTTATATATATTATATTTGAATAAATACATATATAATCACAATATATAAATAATTATGTTATCATAAAATATATAATATTGTATCCATCTTTCAATCCTCTATAATACAACCCTCAATTGTTTTTAATGATATTTTCCCATTTTTATCATCTAATTTATCATCAGTTTATCATGTCTCACCAGGGGGAGGGTCATCCTCTATGGATCCTGAATACCCACCTCTGATTTTTTTTTATTTTTCATCTATCATTTGTTCTTAAAATAATATATACCATCCATGAGATAGATGATGAGGGTAAATTATTTTATATTTGGCCTCCTAATGAGATATATTCTTTTGATATAGATTTAGAGAGTATGAAATGATATTATGATCCTTAATATGAAAAAAATTCTGAAGGGAAACATTGAAATTACAAAAATCATTATGTCATATACATTCAATAAATTTCAAACAGATATATTTATCTAGAAAATGATATATATCACATATATTTTCTATTTTCTATGCCCCAAAATGAAATTCAATGAGACAATAGATATAAAACCCATCCATCTATAACTATCAAATGCTAAAAATTTATTAATGATACCTATTCAATAATTTTTAACATATTTCATCCAAAAAAAGGTCAAAAACCTATATTAGAATAACGATTTCATGATAGTACAATAATAACAAACATTCTTAACAAAACTAACTACCATGATAGAGATATTGTCATTTTTTCAATATTTATCAAATCAACAACCAAATTATTATATATTTTTTCATCCTCACTACAATAATAGTACTGAATTGTTTTTAATTTGGAGCACTTGTAAAATCATTATTATTAAATTGAACTAGTATCCTCTAGATTGAGCTACGAGAAAATAATAATTTGGGTCAATGTTTGTTTGCAATTTTACAAACCCCTGAACTCAATTTACCCCATGAAAGTAGAAGCCTCTTGTGCCGAGGGTTGAGGAGGAACATCAATATAAGTATGTGTATGTCAATCCCCATAGGAATGTTTATGATCCTCCCTAGAAGTTTGGTTAAGATAAATTTTTTAACTTATCATTATTTAATAAATGAATGTCATAAACACTTAGTACAAAAAATTTACAATTCCAACTATTACATATAAATTTAAATCAAAAAATGAAAATAGAGAAAACAAAAAGCAAACTAAACTCATTTTTATTAAAATTTATTATAATTAACAAAAAATAAAACAACATTTATGAGAGATGAAATCCCAAAAAACAATAAAATCAAATCCAAAAATGATGTATGAATAGTAAAAATACTTCATCCATAATACAATTTTTTCAACCACAATTTTTTTTCTATATAGGTATCATTTGACCTAATAAAAAGTAAATTAATATAAAGACATTTTTATTCATATTTTTTAGAGTACATAATAATATGATAACAAAAATAATGAGAGGTTAATGATACAAAATAATGAAAATGAATCCATAAAACAATGTGTGAATGATAAAATTTCTCCAAAGTATTACATACTTTTTTACACCGAAAAAAATATTCATTGAATATTCTCATTTATAAAATTTTATTATTTTTATTTAACATATTAAATAAAAAATAATGTCTAAAAAATAAATAGATAGATAAATTAAGTAATGGTAAACATGATATACTAAAAAAATTAAACTAATATGAAAAAAAATTAATTAATTCGTTATAATATTTGTATTAATATAGAAAATAAAAGTAATAGATATTAAATTTTTTGAAATTATAAAAAAAATTAAACCAAAAATAAAAACAAGTGACCATTAATACTAGGAATTTTCTAAAGGATTCATTTCCCAAATTCATTCCTCATGATAATTATATACAGAAAAAATGATTATTATGATTTGATAATTGATATTATCTATTAATTTTTACATGGAAGAAGGTATGAAACATAAATAATAATATTTATCATGTTTTTCTTCACCAACATACTTTTCTCATTTTAAATCTATAAATAAATACATATTATTGTAATTAAGAACATCATTTTTGTGATTTGTTTCCATGATAAAATCATCAACTATGTTTTCCAAAACATTCTTATTAACTAGTATCACAAAAAATTCATCATTTATGAAAATTTTTTAATATATAACCAATTTATGGTTCATACATGGAACTCTAAATTTAATTTAATCAAACTTAAATATTTCTTAAATGACCTAATAAAAAAAATTAAATATTGTGATTTTTTTCAGTGGAACATGAAAGATGCATTACTTATATGAACACTGATACACTAATATTCAAAATTATAATTCATTTTTTTGAATGAAATATACATCTATTAATGTGAAATTATGACTATATTATTAAATTTAATCATGGATATAACACTAACCATATCAATGTTTCTGATGCATCTGATCTACCTTGAATGGGGTCCTTAAACTATGGGATACAAGTTATTTTATGCTTATAAAAATCCAATTACACTTCTTATTTGGATAAAATTAATTTAACAGAATAGTATGACATTTTATATATGGCTAAAAATCATATTTTTTTTCTAGATGTATTCATGAACCTAATTTTTCTATTTAATTTTTAATCATTTTTATTTGAATCCAGGGATTTTCTTTCCCCTATAACTCAATAGTTATTGGAAGGTTGTTTGATAAATAATTTACTCCACTATAAAAATATAGCTTCTACAAAATTGTATAACATCATCAGAAATATAATTCTTAACAATATAATCCTCAGGTTGATATGGATTCTTAAAATACCTTGTCAATATATTCTTATTCCTTTATGAAGGATACATCTAAGTTTTCATAAAGGTATGTAAGTCATTAATTATTACACCTAATAAACCATTAAATTAACAATGAAATTGAAATAAATATAGTGGAAACTACATTTCTAGATAATTTATAATAACCACTACATTCTCAAATAAATTAAAATCATTTAGAAAAATAACTTTATTGGAAATTGAATTGAAAAAAAACACCTTCATTATAACAATTCATGAAAAACATGGGATGCATTCCATGTAGTTAAATATCTAAGATTTGTTGCATCATGATGTGAATATCATGAGATATCATAACTACCAACTTTAAATCCATAAATGAAACAATGTTTTTTAAATTTGATGAATAACCATGTGGCACATAGATATCATAGAGGAACTAAAAATGATAATTTTCCCCTCTTGGATAATGTATGAAAATACATATGAAGGTATTTTTTCCTTCAATTTGTAGTGGTAGTTACTCCAAACTTATTCCCAGTAAGTGTAATACCAATCTTGAATTAAACCCTTCTTTAATATTTCTTTTATTATCTAGTAATGTTTCAATCAAACTATCATATATATTTTTCTCCACATGTATAAAATCAATTTTTTTTACCACATGATATCTCCAATATGGTATATCAAAGAATATTTACTATTTCATCATAATATATATTTTTGTTCAATATTTGTTTTTCATTCAGAATGCCACATCAATGATTTTCATGCTCTCAAAATACTGATTGGTTGAAATGGAAATTATATAAATATTAAATTGAATTAATTTTTAAACATTAACTATTTTTGATTCATGGTAAAAAATCATTGGTATACAATGTATATTGTTTTTCTACCATGTTGGAGTTGATAATATGAAGTCTATTGTTCAGTAATTCGAGAATCTTTATGACCATTAACACTATATGTAGGAAGTTTCCAAATTTTGTGAAGTCATTAATACTAATCATAAAAATTGAATTCCATTTATGATGTTACATTTTATAATAATCATACACCCAAATACAATCCTCCCATTAATTTTTCAAATCATAAATTAATAGTTACTAGAATACTTCAATATCATTTATGGGAAATTATTTTCCAAAGACCATTAATCTTAATATGAAATATTATTTCTTTATAGAAAATTTTAGATTTAATTTGTATGATACAAATATAAAAATCCATAACCTATTTTTGCTACTAAATATTCAATATATATTCATTCAATCAATCAATAGTCTAAATCTATGATTTCCAGAAAAAGTTTTGGATGTAGAGAACTATTGAGAAATCTTATTCATATATAGAAAATTAGATTGGTGATAGAATTTTTAATCACATAACCACTCATCATTATTCCATCCAATTTTTTCCATCATTTTAATTTTTTAATTAATATTTCGAATGAGGAATTATATGGGGATACAAAAATTTCTTGGAAGGATTCTTTATAACATATAAATCATCCTTTAATTTTTCTCTCAACTTATACAAAGAAATCCCACACATGGGGAGATTTAATGGAAATTAAAGACCCATCATACATATCACACTATCATTCGGTAAGTCATGTATTTTATTATACCCTAATCCAAGAGGGAATATTGTCTTATTCAATTTAAATTTTGAATTAAGAGGATAAATTCTTTAAGATGTATGTATTTCAAAAATTGTATTAGCTGTATAAATCTCCTTTCACTCCATCTATTTTTTTATATATGTTAATAAATATGAAAAATGTCGATCAAATCGTAATTTATATACAAACTGGATATAATGGGTTTTCAACATCACTATATAGATGCTCACTTTTCAGTTCATTCCCAATTTCCTCTACATTAATTCTATGAATAATTTATTCAGTTGGATCTAGCATATCATCTTAAAAATCAGAATAATAAATATATTATATATTTTTCCTCCTTTTACCATCCCAAATACAAGGGCATTAACTTATATTGAAATTAAAAAAATTCAACATATTTGATGTATCTACTTTTTATCTTCATCATATTTAAATATTTCATAGATGGATAGAAATATATTTTGTTTTTTGGAACATTTCGTTTAGAAAATTCAAAAAATAATGGAAACATTCCTCATATCTATCACTTATTCGTTGTGAATTAATCCACAATTGACTCATTATTATCTATAACAAATATCAAAAAAGAAAATTATATTATTTTAATTTGAAATTTAATTTCAAATATACTTTTAAAATTGGAAATAAAAAGTGTCATAGCATATTCCCAAAAAAAATGAAAACATTTTTTTTCAAAAAATAAAATAAAACATTGAACATATTAAATTATCCTCATTTAATAAAGTATCACAACCCTTAATCTAAAAAGAATAATTCATATATTAAAAAAATTATAACATATGTGAACAATTAGAATTGAAAAAAGATAAATAGTAAATTTAATGTATCATAATTAGAATATTTTAATTATAAGTACAAGTGAAAATTCAATGGATTGACTAGAAAACACATTCTATAAAGTGATATCTGAAAAAAAAATATTAGATGGTGACACTGATGATAATAAAACACATGTTGATACCACTAATTTTTAATTTATGTTAGTTTAGTTGAATGTAAATTGGAATATTAAGATTTACCAATATAAAATTTTTACAAAATATAATATTTTAAAAACCATTGATGCACAAATTTTTTTACAATAAACACAAACTGTAAATTGATATCAAAACCTAGACAATTGTGAATTCAACATTAATTAAAGTAATTAAAAAATTGGCTAGTGTTGGAAGATGGTGGTAAATGGAACTCACATATAAAGTCTCATAAAAATTTTAAACCATAAATACAAATAGCTAGAATGTATGTAAAATTGAAATAAGAAATACTAACTATACATTGAAATTAGATCTAGGATGAGTGGAACCAATGAGAAGAAACATTATTTTTAGTATATGACGGATGATATTGTGAGGTGGTTGTGAATACCACATGAAATATATTAACATATAACGATCAACTAATGAATGTATTTGATGACATGGATTAATGAATGAATACATTCGAGGCTACAATTTGAATATGGATGGGTTAGGGTTCTCTGAATGTGAGAAAAATGGGGGATATGAATAAAAGGAATGGAAAAATTGAATACTCCCAAACATCATTAAAATTTTAGATCATTTTAAAGTCTGTTATTGAATAACTAATTCTGGAAATTTGAATATTAATGTTGGTTATTTAATAACAGACATTAATAAACAAATTGTTTTATTTTTACATGTCGAATATTAAACATCAGACATGGAATAATATTTATTGACATAGGTTACTGAATAACCAATATGAAAAAATAATAAAGATAAACATTTTCATGCCACTTACTCAAAAAATGATGTTATATAATAGTTTTCAACATCGGTTATGGATTAAACGACCAAAAATCTTTTTATTTTTTATTTTTTATGTTGGTTGTCGATTACTAATTTAAAAAACCTTTCGGGAAAAATAAATTTTATACTATAGAATCATTTATTTACTATAGTATTATTAATATTTTCTATAATTTATGATGATATTAGTCTTTTGAGATACAATTTTTAGAATTCAATTTATTATAAATGAATCAAATTCTGCTATAAATTTTCTATGTCTTATTATTTTATATATTTTTTTTGAATGTTAATAATCACAGAAAGATAAAGAGGACATTATAGAGAAATCCCCAATAGAAAATACTCTAACTAACACAATATTGGTAGAAACTATAGTCTATATGATTTGGTCCTTAGGAAAAGTATCCAGTGTTATGATGCAATAGAGGGTGTACCAAGATTCGAAAATCAATATGTAGAGTACAATGATATTTTATTGTGGTATGGAATCTTGTGAATTGGAAATAATAGTCATGGGATTTTGAATATCTTCCACTTCCTAAAAACTAAATATGATTCCATTGTTGGTTTAACTACTTATATTCTTTAAGGGTGGTAAGGGAGTTGTTGGAATCTCTTTCTCATGCCATGCGTCATTATGATCTCACATGTAAAAATTCCATGATGTAATTGTTTGGTGATATTTATTTTTTATAGATTATAATGTTTTAACCCACAATCATGAACATTATATATAAGGTGTCTCAATATATATTAGATATAGTTTGGGAGATAGGATTCAATGAAGCATCATTGATAGTTTGTGGTTGCCATATTTCATCTACATTCTAGAAGAAGAATCATGGTGACTAGTGTCATGATGGTTGAAGTGGGGAACAATAAATTTTAGGGACAAGTCAATTGGTATGTTAAAAGTGTATGAGAAAGAGAAACCATAAAACTAGATTTCATAGAACCTCCCTTGGTGTGCCATGCATGTGAGAATTCTCGTCATCTTTGGGGTTTGAATGATATTTATCTTGTGAATGTTTATGTATATAAACCATAACAACGAGATCTTAGTATAGATATATTATATAAAAAAGAGTTGGATGTTTTCCTCTTTCCAAGGGTGAGACTCACATTGTAGAGAAAGGGTGGGATGATCTTAATGTTTCAATATAGCGGGGTGTGCACTAGAGGAGTAAAGGGAAACTTTTAAAAACCATGAAAGGTATAGTTTTTATTTCATTATATTTTGTTATGGAATTATTTTATAATATTTTAAGTCATTCATTTTTAATTCCATGATTATTTATGCATTCGGTTTTTATTAAAAGATCATTTCATTCTTGTTGACAGTTTCCACTCCAATGATAATGATGCGAGAGAATGTTTTAAATTTCAAAATAGTATGGTTTTTATTGTTGACCATTAAAATATATCATATTTTATATTTCATGATCTTGACATCATTGATCTAATCATTTTCAGGGATTTTATAATTAGCTATAGTGTAAAAATATATTTTTACCATCATCAGATCTAGTTCCACACTTCTAATGGAGTCCCTCAAGTCTTTCAAGGTGACAAAAACCCAGGATATGGGAGATTAGGTACTATTACCCTTAGTTTTGTTATGATCACATTTTAATTATCGAATATATTTCATGATGTAGATGATTTCGTTTCTAGTTTCCCTTTTCTTGTAGTGGTGGGTGGCTATTAGGAATTTTTTCCAAAAAATTTCTCTTGATTTCCACCCTAGAGGGAATTATTGTTTTCTTTACACTTTCATTTAGTGATGATGCTACTTTCATGATCTTCATTCTATATGAATCTTGTTTAATTGAAATAATTAATGTTTCGGGTTGATTATATCGAGGCTAAGTAATTTATTCAATCGTTAATTTAACCTGGGATTCACCAATGCTATTTGAAAAGAATAAAGGGAGTATTTTTCATTGTGTTAATTATTACATTCTTAATGAGGTTATACTTAAGAAGAAATATGTATTTCAAAGGATTAATGTAAATTCTAATTAGCTCAATGGGAGCAAGTGGTTTTCAAATAACAAAATGTGATCGAGGTACCATCTACTGGGGGTCTAAGGGAATGATATTCCATTGAGGGTATTATAGAGAATATATGTTAATTATGAGTATTACGTTATATTATTTTTTCCTTATTTCTATTCATTATGATTTTATTTCCATCTCAAGACAATTAGTAATCTAGTTGTTTTATTTTTCAAAGTTTGTTTCAGTGAATGGTACCTTTGATAAATCTATATTAGAGTATGATCATGTTGATAAATTGAATATTAACATTAGAATCATTAGATATTATCCTCTATATGGTAAAATATTCAGATGTTAATTTTGTATTCAAGAAGTGAAATGTATTGGCGAGTGATTTATATGAATTTTATTTTTGTGGATATAAAAATTATTCTGTTAGTGTTGTCATATGAGCATCCATGAAATGATTTTGAGATCTAGAGTTTCCTATGATTACCTAGTCATTATGTGCTATATTTCTCGAGATTATATAAGTTGTAATATCCTTTGAAAAAAATAACCCAAAATGATGTGTTGTTTTTTGAGTTATTAATTCCAATATAATTTTTGGGAGTTTAATGTGTGATTTAATTTTACACAAATATTGAACCTTCCTTACCCAGGTTTGGGATATGATGTGTACATTGATTCCCTAATTATGGGTTTGGGGTTTTTAATGACTCTGGTTATACATTGGGTAGCTTATATCCCTCATAAATTATTCCCTCAGTAGTACAATTACCCTTCACAATCTTTAGTTTTCTGAAGTTATTCATACAATTATAAAATTCCTCCCTTACCTCTTCAAGGAGATTCTTATAATGTATTCTGGCTGCTAGAGTCCAAATTATATCTTTACTCTGAGGGATCTAAATAAGGTATTGAGATTCGAGGTAGATTACCTGTAGAACTTTTATTTTGACATTGTATATACTTTTATAAAAAGAATCATGGCCACCGAAGCATTGTGGAAAACACTTTCTATCATAGATATTGAAGGAATTAGTGGGAGATTGGTGCTTTATCCGTTTAATTGTTGAGATGAATTTGGTTGAAGTGAGAAATAATAGGTATGTATTCATAGATTTTTTATTGGATATATCATTTATTGACTATTTGATTTGACTTGGATAAGATGAGTATGTAGTGATTCATCATTATAGATTCAATATTAATTATGGGGAGACCTATGATGAGTTTCATTTCTCTCCCAATGGGTTTTCTCCTTTTTTATGTAGGATGGTTGTTCCACTGGTCCTAATACAGAAATGAATAGATAATGGACACTAGTCATATTTTTCTATTCACTATGGTACTACTAAGATGTATCAAGAACTAATACATAAATACTCGTGGTGGGGAATGAGTTGATTTGATTGAGGATTCTTTGTCTACATATCAATAATGATAGAGAATTAAGGCATCACCTCAGAGGCATAATGGTTTAATACAACTTTTAGCAATTATACAATGGTAATGGAATGATATATCCATGACCTTTTTGTTGGGATACCTTGTAATCCAAGGGGTAAAAATGTGAATATAGTGATTATTGATTAACTAACAGAATCAGTGAATTTACTATCTATTAAGAAGTTGACAAATATTGATGATCTTGGGAATGTATATATGTGTAATATTTTAAATATTCGAAGTGTTCCATCGCTTTTCATTATGTGTATGGAACATGACATCAAATCCCTGTTTCAGAGAGGATTTTAAGGAGTTATAGGTTCTCATTAGAAGTTGATAATAGAATTTCATGAAAAATAGATGGGAAGTTAGAGGGAGACTTTTAGATTCTTAAGGACATGCTTCAGTAATGTGTTTTTTACTTGAGTGTATTTTGGGAGAAGCATATTCAAATATTAGAGTTTTATTATAAAAATATTAATTTGGTTTTGATCAGGATAGAACCATTTGATGCACACTATTGAATTCCCTGAAGAATTTCTCTTTTTTGGGGAGACATTGAAGAATGTTCCATGGTCAGATAGAGTATCATACAGGAGAAATGGTTATTATAAGATTGATCATAAAAGGATAATTATAACTCATAGTTGATAGAAATAATATTTACATTGGTTGAATTTTTTATTGGAGTTAGAAGTTCATAATCATATATTTTTTGTAGTGTAAAAATAGTTCCGACATAAACATTATAGGATATAGGGTAACATTGAACATTAATTTTTAAGCATGTTTGAAAATGTGTAGAAATATGGAAGGTTTCTTATTGATTATAATCACGTTGTTGGTTTAATTTAATAAATAATGTGTTCCATGTTTACCAATTGAAAATTTACTGTCTAGATCACTCCCACATGATCTAGTGGGGGATATTGATATTGAGCCTAACACCTTAGTGTTTCAAATCCTTGTTATGATAGTGTAATAGTATTAAAAGGTGTTTCATGTCAATATGATATTTTTTTGAGTTATATAGTTGTTCTTCTAAGAGAACCACAAAACATGGGAGGTTGGGTCTGTAATAATTATGTAATTGAGTTCTCACTTTCCATGTTTGTGATATTTATCATTTATGTGGTCAAAATGATTTTATGGTGTGGATAATTGATACAACTTTTATCTTGGGTCTTTGTTTGAAACCTATTTTTTGCTTGTTTATATGAATATTGGTACATTAATAGGTTATTATTAGTGATTTTCTCATGTAGGTGGCCACAGTAATCCACCAGTTACATGTTGTTGGACACTGGCTTTGTGGTGATGGTCAATATAACACATGCTGGTTTTCAAGTTCAACCTACTAGCCGGTGGACTCTCACTGACCAGCTAGTGTAATAACTATATGTATAGTCTCTCTCTTTGTACCAACCATCTAGTTGTGCTGTCACATTCTACTAGTCATCTAGACACCAATGTCATATACAATGGAAATTACTAACCTTCAAGTGGATTCTATGCATATCATAGGTGAAACCATTGGTCATGTGATTTAATAAGGGATAATATATAATTTAATAAATAAATTGAGATTTATCTCCTCTAATCTTCCTCTATTAAATGTTATATGATTTAATTCAATTTAGACATTGTATGCTGATGTTTTTGGTTCTATCCCCATTTCGATTAGTGAAACGTCTTGAACAAAAATGCTTGGACTATTATTGGGTATTATTCGATATGAGGGATCCATTCCAAACTATGATCTTCTGTTCTTAACCATTTTTTAGTTCATTATGAGACTATATCATTTTATCTATCATATAAATATATAATTTACATTATTTACATCAGATTTATGTTATATAACTTCTAATATCTTCCTCCCCCATCACCAATCTAGAAGGGAATGATGTTCTCATCATGGTTTATGTCAGTTTTTATGTCCTATTGTTTAAGATGTTTAATTCCATGAGTTCTTATGATTTTTTGGATATGATATAATTAATTTATTATTTTAAAACCCTAAGAGGTGAATTTTAAATTTTATGTATATGAATTTTTTTTAAAAAAATGTTTTTTTGAAATGTTATTAATACACCTGATGTGTTTTTTTGAAATAAATAAAATATGATTTTGAAAGTAAAGTAAGTTTTCAAGAATAGAAGTGATATTAAATCACACTTGAAAATATTTTTTGAATATATCGACATGGAAGTGAAACTAATTTTCCATGTAAAATGTTTATGAAATATGAAATTAGTTTTTGGAATAAATACATGTTGTATTAGAAATATTTTAAGACATTGGATGTGGGGAAATACTAGATGTATGGTGGAGTAGTTTTAACTATAGGAGGTTATTATGATTCCATCATTTCTAATGGGTAGACTTTTAGGTAACCAATTAAATTTTACTTTAGAGTACAATTTTATCAGTTAGTGTTTCTTGTTTTTCTTAGTTGAGTACACCCTAGTTTCATGGAATATCCATTAGTTTTATTTGGAATCATTAAAGTCTTGTCTATTTTGTAATCATATTTACCCACTTTATATGGACATTGATTATTGTAACATATTTATTTCATTTTCTTATTGATTATGGTAATTTTTTATGTTTTATCGAATTACATATTAGAATATATAAATATTATTAAATTTAAACAAGTGAATTATTATATATGGGAAAGGATTTCATTTGGAAATGATAAAGATAAATTTCAAAATATGATGAAAAAGAATCATTTTGTTAGTATTTTTATAAACTCCTTGAATGTTTCATTCTATGATTTATCTAACATAACCTACTATTTTCATCGGTCATTTGTATCATTGGTTAAGTAGGATATAATCAAATCTAATATAATTATTTCGAAGATTTATCTCCTGGATTGTGTAATTTCCATTGGGTAGGAATTGTGGTGAAATATATTCACATAAATATTGTTCGATGTGGTTCTATGGGTTTTATTTTATTGGAATTTAGTTTTTTTATCTGGACCATGTTATCTAGTTGCATTATGGTACATTTATAGTTATATTTTTATTTTAACAGAAGATGTATTTTGGAAATCTTATATGACAATGTGATTGTTTCTATATAATTTTATATCTATTTATGCATAAATCACATCATGGTTTATTTTTTATGATATCTTGATGCTGATCGCCAGGGTGTGACAAGCGTGAATATGCTTTAGGACTTCTTGCAACCCAATTCGGATGAAATTGTGGGTTGAATCAGGGCGAACTATTATAAATGGGAATCCTCAATATTCTATAGACTTCAAAAAAAATATACTTGTATATTTTGAATCTCAACTACTTGGGATGGGTGATTTTCAATGTAGAACAACCGAACATACTTCTAGATATTCTTTTCCTTTAGTGTAATAGAATTTTCTACTCTTCATAGGGGTATATCACTTATTCATATTTAGTATATTTTAGAAAATACATAATAAAGAACTAGATAAATAAATATATCTCTCCATGATACCTCAATTCCTAAATAGGAATAGTATTGAATTTATATTTTCGTTCATTCTCTTGATTTGCAGAATCAGCAGTAATTACGATCCAGCACTCTCACAAAAATTTGTTCTTCTTACTCATTGATAATATATTTTTAGATGATGTGAATATTATATGTAGTGATATTAGATATTTAAACTCTCATACTACTCGACATATCTATCACCTATATTTTTGTATATTCCAAAACTAGTCATTCAAATATTTCATAAAATATTACCCTTTAAGACAAAAAATTCAATTTTATTATCATCCAAAAACACCAATAAATTTAACTGAAAACATGCATAATTATTTTTTAATTAAACATTTTTATTATCATGGCCTTAATATTAATTAATTTCATCTAAAAAACTATATAGTATAATATAATAATTACTATAAAAATTATTACATTTTTTAGTTTTATTTATAGCTGGACATTCAATTGTAAGAAAGAGCCCTCAAAAATCATTTCTCAAATAATTTTCATGTGATATGGGGACTTATTTTATGACGCATAGGACATTTCATTTTCACTGATTCTCCATGGACTCATCTACATTGGGGTTGTGTAGCATCAATTTTTTTATGTATATCTCAAAATATGATAATTAACACTTTGATGTAGTATTTGTTGTATGGAAATTTTGAAACCACAATACTTTCCATAGTCTCTACTATGAAATGGTCATTTTTATATAACATTTTCATAAACTATATAATTATTACTTATCTTCTACCAACTATCTAAAAAGTATCAATAAGACAACATGGCCTTAATTATATTTCCATTTTGCAGATACAACAACTTGGTATTCATCACTTTTCTATGTTAACGCCACATTCTTCAATCCCATCCACCACTAGTACCTCATTAATATGTGTTACACATAAATGAATTAAACACAACTAGAATTAGTAATTTGTAACATCATGATATTTCAATCATGATTTCACAAAAAAATAAATAAAATAATTCATCATTAATTTCTTCGGAATATTTATGTTCATTTTCTCTTACATTTCCCACTAAGATCTAAATATTTATTCTATCTATAAATTTCTATGTATTTATCAAATAATTATATGGGAAAAAAATTAATATAAGGTGACCCAAAAACATGTAATTTCAATCATATGTTCTTCCCTTCATATATACCCTCTCTCAATCACACATATATTAGTAACTCAAATCCCACAAACTATAATGGATTTAGAAACTTATGTAGACAGGTTAACCTTCAATGAATTCACGTGTACCCTTACAAATATACTGAGCATTAGAGTTAACCAAACATGTTATGGGGGTACATTTAGGTAACTTTGGTGTACTTTTACACTACTCTGTAATTTTACGAGTTTCCCCCACATAACATGAGGATAATAAAATTACCTTTACACAATTATTAACATACCATAACATAGAATCTAACTAAAAATTTCATGTGAATACCCATACTTAGATCATGTTTCAAAATTACGATTATGTAAATAGTATTTTAATGGATTTATATTTATCCCAAAAATAGAATAAAAATTATGCAGGTATTAATCCCTTTAAAGTTATCTCTAGCTACAATAATTAGTTTCATAACCTCAATAATTAAACCATATTCTTTATCAATCAATTCTGCAGTTCATTTACATGTTCCTAACATTGATTTCACGAGCTTTAAATATTACATGAAATAGCGATATAAATATTTTTCCATCCTACCCAACTCATGAAAAATATGTTAATAATCTAATGGTAGAACCTCCCTAACCTGACTTCCAATATTGAAGATAGTACAATAATCATAACAATGAATTAAACAAAATAATATTTTACATTTTTATATAATATTACTTCTAAATGATCATGATTTCTCCAAATACATTATATCTTCTCATAATATATATATTTGAAATAAACTATTCATTACATATTGAAAAATCTAGAATAAACAGAAGGTGGGATCATGAATGATATGATTCAATCATTTAAATGTTTTTGGTCTACCACACATGTATTGGGTGGATGAAAAAATGTGAATTATGTGAGATTATGAAGGATAAATCTCACCCCAGTCCATATTTTTTATCACTTTAATTGGAGAATGGGATATTTGACAAGTGAAACTCTATAATCATGTTATTAACAACCAAATATTTGGGATTGAGAATGAAAAAAAAGAGAACCAATCCTCTTGTGTATTGGGAAGCCAACACGTCATCAATAGGGAATGTAAGGACCAAAGTATTAATTGAGAGATCCTAAATAGGTGTCTTTTGATGTTTTACAATAGAATTTAAATGATCAATCTTATTACAGGTTTGTTTAGTTGGATTCACGTCCACAAAAAACTAAAAACCACTTCAATAAATGATAATTGTCTAGTAAACAAGTTAGATAAAATCATATACTAAACTATATTAAAATTTATATATGTGCATTTGAAACTAACACATTATCTATTTTATTGAATTTTTTTAAACTTAATCAATTTTATATGTGAAGGCCCTCTTTGAAGTGACCTTGGATTTTGTAAATATAAAGTCCTTTTTGTAAAAGATTAGTAAGAGTCTATAAATATTGTCAAGGAATATGTTTAAAATAATTTAGTAAAAAAATGTGTTGTCTAGAATGATTTATACTTATTTTATTCTTTTTTGGTGTAATATAAAATATGACATTGTCCAGATCGGCATAATGATTTCCTCAAAAAGGATATACATAAAAAGAGAAAAATTTGAGACATTGATTAAATGGTATACATATAAATGAATCACTTACAGAGTAATGATGTAAAGAGATTCATGTCCATTTCACTGACATATGGGGATCCACATAAATTATTCCATGAAAGAATAATAGAATATGAGGATTCATTTCTGAGTAATTGAGGCAATGAGATTGATAAAATATTCATCCTCATAATCAAATAATGTTCTGAGTTATTTAACATAGTATATTGATTAATGTATGTGTAGTAATGTGTATGGGTACATATATCAATAAGGAATAAGTCTATGCGTAACTAAATCTAGAAGATTCATTTTTTTCCTTCAATGTTTTACATTCTATACTTATATTTTTGTTCATTTTGATACAAGATCAATATATGGTATCTAATCATAGGTGATATAGAGAATAATGGAGGATCCAAAGGAATAGATAGTGTGCCATGGTGCATCTTCATATCAATATGGTAAAAAAATTAATTCTTTTTACATCATTGATTCTTATATGAGATAATTATTTTGAGATTATATGATTTTTAAAATGAAAAAATTACTGAAACTAATTGAGAATATCATGTAACACTCATTGAGGTTTTAAATTAAATTATTTCATAGAATTCATTTTTTATTGTAGGTGAATAAAATTTGAAGCTAATGATAAGGAAACTAAATGAATAAAAACTTCTTATGTAATTTCAACAATAACTATTGAAATATCATTCATGAATTCCCTTGAAGATATAAAAATGAAAAATGATGAAAATGAAATTGTTTTAGAATTGATCATGCTTGATACCCAGAGGTATCAATAATTATTAGTCACAATTTGGGTTTTCGTTGTATATTTTTTTTTCAATTTATCAATATTTATAATATTGAGAGTTGGTGTATAAAGGTCCATGACATAGATTTGTAGACACATAAGATGAGACTTAGGTTTTATTCATTGAAAATCTGTTGTTGTTTTTTGGATCATTCAATGCCACTAAATCATGAATAAGTATCATGATGCAAGATGTAGGATTTAAAAGAGAATAAGTACAAAATTTGATCAGTGATAATTGGGTTGGTAAGTTGTTTTGGGATGTAGATCATCAAAATATTACGTTTATGGAAGATTGTATTTTCTAGTATTTGATGAGTTGAAAGAGGTGTTTTTTATACAATCTATCAGATGGGATGATAAATCAGATGAGAAAATATCATTGGAATGATATGAATATTACATGTGTGTGAAATCAATGTTGTTATTTTCATTCCACTGATCAATCATCAGAATCAGGGTTCCATTGATTGTATAAATTCAGACATTCAAAATTGTATTAGAAAAACAAGAGTTGTTGTTGGCATCGATTTTTTCAGAATGTTTGAGAGACATATCCATATGATTCAATATATATTTTGATCCATTGCATAATAAGTATGACAAAGACGATAAAAATGGTGGTTGAATATGATAAAACATAATATGTTGAACATCGGATGGATATGATCTCATGACACTGATTCATTTTTTTCTAAAAATTGACAGGCGAAGTGTTAATATTTTGAATTAAAATCATCTGATTAGTTTGAGAATTTTTTTGATGAGTAATATCATAACCAGGACATAATTCAAAATGTGAGTACAGTTAGGTTTATACTTGAATTTTTTCTAGTGACTGATGCATATAGAATATTCAATAATTCATTGAACCACATTAAATTTTCTATAATCATTGGAGTGAGCAATAATTTGATTGGTTTTTTTTATCTAAGGTATCAAGAAGATTAGATATGGGTTATTTAAATTAGATCGAAATCATTAAACTATTGAAAGTGCTGAAAAATGTTTTTAAATACTAATATGTTTTAATTAAGTTTTATTATAATTCACTAGATGATTTCTTCGCACTATAAATTAATTGGATGTAATAAATTCTTACAATTTTATGAAATGTTAACTTAAGATTATGTATTTTTTAAATTGTTTCTTGATAAAAGGATGTAGTGTCTAAAGTTGTAATGGTAGGACATAATTTTCAATTTTATGATATTGTAATAATAATTTTCATTTAACAGAATCTAGTTAAAAATGAACAATCAAAGTCACCAAATATATAAAGATTAGTTTCAAATGATCTAATGAGATAATAGTATGTAAATTTTAATATGGTTAACTTTATAATAATATTCATAAAAATTCACGAAGGATCTAGAAATATTAGGAATATTTTAAATGGTAAAAATGACTATTCAAATATACGAGAAATTTAGATTTATGAATTTTATTGAGTGCGAATAAGAATTAGGATTCTCATATTATCTATTATTGTGTAACTGTAAATATAGAACATAATATATTCTTACGTTTTTGACTATTTACATATTAATAAAAATGAAATTATAAAATTTTTGTGATAGGATGATATCCCAAAAAAAATTTAATTTTATGTTATTTTTGAGATAACCATAATAAGTTCAATTAGAGAAAGATCAATTAAAGCGAGTTCCATTAGAAAAAGATCTAACATTGAAAAATCCATAAGGAAAATGTCCATTGAACATAGCTATATTAGTCAATGAAGTTTTTAGTAGTCGATTATGTTTATTGTTTCTTGAATCATGATGAGAATAGGGTTAGACTTGTTATAGTACATTGAGATCATTAGAAATAGGTCACCGGACTCAGGTTGATCAGACAGAATTTCACTGAGTACTTTATCCAGACAGTTGTTATTTAAATTTTTATTCATAATCGTTTGAATTTCTAAAGATCTGGTTTAAGATTCAAAATAATTTTTTAAATAAAACTATTTAGGTAAAATAATAGTTTACATGGTTTCTGTTGATCTATCATACTTGTTTAGGAAGTGGAGAAAATCATGGTGTGGATCATAAAAGAAGAAGAAAGAATCTTGTAGTTTGAGTGTATAACACATTTCAAAAGACATTGTTTGTTGGTGTGTATAATCAGCCTGGGTAAATATGATACAAAATGGATAGTTGGAGGCTATAAATAAAAATAAAATTACAGATTACCATAGTGTTTTATAACTATTTATTGATTGTTCCTTTTTATTTTGGAAAGATATTTGTATATTAATCCATGTTGGGGGGAGTAACCAACATGGTAAATAATAAGTATTTGTACTGAACCTTGTAAATATCATTTAATACATAATAATTAAATTTATTTCACGTCCAATGTGAGGTTGAGATTCATACTTGAGTGGATCAAAACACTAACACGATTTAGAGGTTAAGAAATGATTCTATTGATGTTATGAATTATTATTATAAAAAATAAAAGTGATCATTGATTAACCTCAAGTGATATTGACCCTATTAGGGAACTTTAGTAACGTACCGACCTAAATTAATTTATAAATATTAAATGGAAAAGCCACCCCATGACTTCATGAACACCTCCCTATATGTGAGAGGATGTCGACATGCATCAATGGTATTAATGTGGAATTGTGGGGAGAATAAACCCTCTATATTGAAAATAAATATAACCAGGGAAATAATAAATAAATAAAATAGGAATATAATAACAAAAATAAATAATAAATGAATCAATTTTAATTCCTAAAATTTCTATAATTTAAAATTGATTTACATAGAAAAATTGATACTATAAAAAAATAAAATGAAAAATCTCAAAAGGGTATCTCAATGAGAATCTAGAGCCTCTACTCAATTCTTTGCTCCATGTCACTCATGCACAATCATAACCACATGTAGAATAATCCATAATTTTAAACAAGTAACCAAGAGTTTTTTTGGGAACTCATGTGAAATAGAATCCCAAATAGGTTTTGAGATATACTCAGAAGGCCCCCACAAATTGGTTCTAATGAAATTCTGTCTATGAATATAAAATAAATAAACATTCATGTGAATCAATTATAAAATGATGAAGTAAATTTGGATGGAAACATATTGTGTTATGTTCCCCAAGGACACATGGTCGACCATACCTTCATCATCCTTAGAAGAAATTGTCTATGAATTAGTACCATCATATATATACATTCATATACAAAGACACTAAATTATGCACCGATATACATCCACCGTCGAGGTCCTATGGAATAATACTGAGGCGTCTACATTATAATAAAATAAGTTAAAAAATTTCATATGGTATTCAATTCAAAATAATCTCAAATGAATATAAGTAACAAAGATAATATTGGTGGATCCATTCCATATAATCAAGATATAATGGACACTATTCTGTGGGATTCCATGGCCGAGTACCATAATATAAGGGTTTCATTCCAAGGGACTCCATGCATAGTATAATATTTGTTTGAGAGACCACACCTAGGAATTCAAAACCTGAGTATCATAACACAATGATTACCTTCACAGGTATGTCATGATAGAGTATCATAATATAAGGAACTCTATGAAAATATACCACAATATTAGAGATGTTATTCCCAAGTATCATGAGTAATAATTTAAATGGTCCATCTTAGTAAGAATTCCACATTACTACTATTGAAGAATTAATAAAGAGCCTATGTCAATTTTAGTAACTAATAAGGCCATGGGAATGTCAATTCGATAAGATAATTCAAACAATGAAAATATGTTATTTTATTTATATAAAAATGAAGTTGATGGGAATAACCCATGCCTTATCCCAACTGATATTAATAAACCATTTATAAAAATTAAATTTTAATTATTTTAATTCTAGTTATATTATTACTCATTGATTTTAAGGGTTAAGAGATTTACTTACCCACTTATGTGAACGAACGTGTAATTCCTTTCCATTTATCCATTTATTCAGAATCATTCATATCAGAAATTCCAAGTCAAATAACTATTTCAGTTTTTTTGGGTTCATAGGCACTAATAATGTGCTAAAAAAATTAGAGAACTCCACCAAGGGGTGGTTTAATAATTCAACAGACAAAATATTTATAATAATTTTTTATCTAACCTAAATTTCCGGCTTGGGTTGAGGCTTCAACATCCAAAAATGTTATTTTTTCAATGAAACATCAAGGTAAATGGATAAGGATTAACTTAAAGTTATTGTATATTTTAGGATAAATGTGATGGGGCTTATCATTCTACACAATAATAATATGATATAAACCACACAAAATTATGGTAAAATCTTTTAGACCACATTCAACCGTTATTAAGATGGTCCACTCATCCAATATCAGGATTTCATTCAATGGAAAATGAGAGAAATCATAATATTAGACAAACACCATGAAAATAGTATGAATTAGCTCATACACCTTTAGCACCGAAGGCAAGAGGAGAAATTGAAATTAGATTCATGAATATTTGTTGACTTACTGGTAAACTTACAATGATCCTGGTGTTGTTAAATTATGAGTTAAAGTGAGATAGATCCACTATTTTGAAGGATAGAAGGAGGTGAGAGCATTCAGATGACCAATTGGTCATATGGGAGAAGAAAAATTAGGGGAAACCTTAAAGCGTTATAATGAAAAATCATTAATTTCTCCCTTTAATGAGGAGAATAGTTAGGCTTCATAATAAAACTAACCATGACCTAGACGTACAACTCACATATCCTTAGAGACACACCCTTCATGGTTTGACTGCACAGTTTAGGATAATTGTGAACTAACTGTGTCATGCTACTTGTTACGCAGTACTAACCATGAACCTAGGCACATATGTCCAAATACTGTTCCCACCATGTTCACCCACATAATAAATTAACTGAAAAATATTAAGACAGTTGTGAACCCCACATTACATGATTTAAAAGTGTTTTCAATGCCTCTTTTAGGTCAAAATAGTTTCACCTTATGTCCTATATGGTTTTCTATAACTGCCTACTATATCTATATCTCCTAGAAATATTTGTTTGATCCTTACACTCATAAATCATATTTAGACATTCAGTTCACCTCTCAGACATTATACAACTTCTAAAACGACAATTTTATGTGTCCCTAAGATTATAATTACATTCTGAATCTAAATTTAATATTTTAAATATCTAAAAATTGGAAATCCAAATTCCATTAGAACATTCAACCTAGTCCAATAACAAGGAACCATAAAATCTCCCCATAATAGAACTTCTCATCCATGAGAAGCCTTGGATAACATAAAAAACATATACTAACCAATATAGGATGGGAATTCCATCTCAAATAACCATGTTTCATTTCCCATACCCAATGCACCAGCAAGATCTATGTAAATAATACAATACTTAAGCCACCACCTCAAACCTATTCGCATATCAAATCTGAATCACTAAGATGTCACATCCTCTGTCCAGTCTATCCCAAGACAAGATCATGTCGTCGTCCCTTTTCTCTAACTTTTCTATGATGCTTACCACCATATGTTCTAGTCTTAAAAAACCATTTCTTATCTACGAAACTTCAACAATCAGAATTTCCAATAGAGACATGTCATGAGTGACATAATGAAATTATTACCATGTTCATTAATATACACATAGTGAAATTCCCACCGGTCCATGATTTTATTACAATAGTTGAAATTCTATCCACCAAACTCATACTATTCAAATTATATTATCCTTGAAAATACATGAAAACCCTTTTGAATTAATCTATAATACCAGAATAACATGCTAAACTTGGAACTATCAATAATTCATAATATATTGTCGAACGCAAGTCAAACCACCTTTGTATAACTGCTTATAATAATTCTGACCATAATCTATTGATATATAATTTAAAACCAATCTTGACAGACTTCATCTAATGGAGGACCAATATTATGTTAATCACACTCATTGAATCCCATATTTGAAAACCAACGATGTATCCTTATTGTACCATCTCTTGATAGAAATTCAACATCATGGTATAACATTGGTACTGATATTATCATAATCACATATTCATGGAACATTATAAGGTACTTTTTTAACAACAAGTACATCTTGATTTTACCCAAATTAATAATCAAACTCATAAAATGAATTTACCAAGGATTCAAACCATAAAATATTTTTATATATTTCATTTTGTGTGAGATCTAATAAGACCTCTAACAAATGGTTCAATGATTATATGAACTTTATCACATGATGATTTCCCACTAGTGACTGATGTCACGCTCCATACCTTAGGATAATTCTAGTTTTCTCAACAATGAAATAAGTTCCTACTTACCTTATCCAATTCCCAAATATAGAGGTTGGAATGGATAAGTTGTTAACCCATTCATCTTGATCACTAACCAACATTTTAGTCATGACAAAATATAAAATCATGATAAAAGTACCCATGGTGAATATTTAATTGAATCATAATGAGGGTAATCACCCTCCACTGACCAATGGTGTGCTACATAATATCTAACTTTACATTGAACCTCTCATTGAGGGTAACTAAAAATATTTTAATCCATGAACTTGTTAAATGTATTTGGTTTTATAGATTGACATAAAAATAAATCATTATTATGAGAATTATGGTGATGTCACGATCTTGGGAATGATCACCTCTAACAAGGAATACAACATGATTCCATAAACTAGAATGTATAGCTCCTCCAAATCCACTCTAAAATCAAATAACTCTATATTTATCTATAAAAATACTAGGAACCATGTATCTGGAAAATGAATTTCTAAGTCCATTCAAGGGTCAATTGTATCACATCACATGATCTATTAAAATTAGACCTATACACTAAATACTTTAATTTTTTTACCAAACTTATGAAGTCCCCATAATCACAATTATCAGATTTCAATATACCTTTATTCATAACTCTCTAATCCACTCATTGAAGTGTAGTATTAAATTTTTACCATGTGAATCAATTTATAACATCACTTATCATTAAGAGTGGGTATATTATCCAATAACACCCATTTCGAGAGCCGAACCACACTTTAGTGAGTAATTCATCACAAAGGCTAACATTGTCGTGCTATAAGGGATATCAGACTCATCGAGAAGGTAGTTACAATGGACCTCCTCTTGAATGTTGGGAACCAATTGTTTCATAATTAATCACTCTTAATGATATCCCATGTTGACATTTTAAAAAATTAAAGCATAAACCACATAACCACTACTAGTCTACAGGGGTCGACACCCAAACATTCCTTCCCATTGAAACTTGTTTTGATAAACAATCACTAAGGTGTTTGAACCTATGTGAATCCTATTCAATTTCGGGAACCTACTTTTTCTATAATTCATCAATCTTCTTCCTACCTCAAGGAGACATATTAAAAATTTAAAGCATCAACCACATAACCACTACTGGTCAATAGGGCTAGGAACCTTAATAGTGCATACCATTAAATCTAATTTCAATAAACAATAAATAATGTTTCTCTATAAAAATAAAAGTCATCATCATGATTGATTATAATAAATGAGGCACCTACCATGAATATTTCTAGAAGTGAGAATCAATTGAATATTAAATCAAAAATAAAAACATATTACTTAAATAAAATCTTCTACTGGATGCCTTTAACATAAAAAATTAATTTACCAACTAGTGTCTATTTCAAATTTAGGGAATCTAGTTTTGTCCACCTAGTCCTAAGGTATCAATCATTAGAACCAAATAAATTTTTTTGTCATCAGTTACATATCATCTAATGAGAATATAAATACTAATTTAGTATATATTAAATTGAAATAGGTAAATATAATTCCCCAGCCTTAAACCTTACTTAATCTTGAGATATTTCAAGAATAGACCTTGAGGATCTTTTCAGGTTTAGAGTTTTAGAGAATTAGATCATAAAACTTGCATTACATTCCACATTTAAACAAAGTGGTTACATAAATGAATAGTATTCATTTTTCCCATTAATGGAAACATATTTAAAATAAAACATGGATTATTTCTTGAAACATCCTTGACACTATCATCACATCGTGTACCTTTACTTTGACCTGTGAGAATCATTTCAAAAACTTGGGATGAGCATAATAATCTAAGTAAGGGATATAAAAATAAGGAAAGGAAACACGAGTACATGTATACATAAGAATCAATGAAATCATACTCTACTCATAAAACATAAGCACTTAAACATACCTCATCAAATCATTAATAAATCATAGAAATCATAAGACATAAAGGTAACTTGAAGCATTCATAACATTCTTACGTAGGGAGTAACCCTCTTGGTTACGTTTGGAATACCCATAACAGTATATTTTCTAAATCTCTTTGGAGAAACCTTATCATTTAACTCCTTCACGTTACCCAATGCATTGGAGAGATATATCGGGCTCACCCGCACTTATTTTATCACGGAACCACCTGTCTTCATAATAATGCCCAAGAACCATAACATAATCGTATCACATAAAACATGCATAAAGGAAAAATAACATTTCCACTTTTTAATCACAAAATATCAATAGGAAAAATTGATATAAAAACATTATGAAAACCATTTTCTATACCAAAATAAAAGAAAAATAAAACATGGTATTTATTTTTATTTTAACAAAATGTATGGCTTGTAGAGGAAGTCGAAACTCAAATAATGATCACGGCGGCGGAGAATTCGTTGTCGCCACATACGTACGAAAAAAACATTCCCTTTTGTCGTTTAGTAAAATGATTCGTATAAAAAATGATTCCTTTTGGATAAACGTAAAAGTAAAAGGGGTTTATACAACGTATAAAAGTAGGTTGTGTATAAAACAAAATATGCCTCAATGAAAAGAGATTGAGACAAAGTCTCGTACCTCGGGTCCAACGTGACTCGATCATTCTTTAACGTCCTGAATAATAAACTTGAGATAATTTATACTTTCTTAAGAACCTTTTTCATGTTCATTATTCCTTTTTATCACTTATTACCATGTCATTAACACTATGTAATTATTTAAGTTAATAACGGTCGTTTTAACGATCATTGGTTCTTGAGTCAAAAATAAACTCTTTTTAATTACAAGTTGTTCATGTATCCATTATATCCAGAGTTATATTAATGATTTAGATATAATATATATCATATATATCCAGTATATATATTCATTTATAATATTACATAACATTTAGAGGTAATAAATGAAATGCACAGTTCATGGAGACGGTAAGCCGTACGTACGCATGAACGCTACTTTCATTTCTATTTCATATTTTATGGAATGGAATCATAATGATATAAAGGTATATTATAATTCCAGTATAATATCATATAAAATATCATTAATTACATCCTTTATACGTCATACATATGGCATTTACGAATCAAATCACTTTGAGGGGGAGGTAGTCCGCACTTCATAAAATGAAGATATCACGTTTACCCATAATGGAAACCATATATGTATGCCATAAATGAAAAATACATAAGCTTAAGTAAAACATAGACTTATTATATATCATATATAAATATATTTTCATCTTAATGTCTACCTTTGACGGTGTTAAAAGAATATTGAACAATCATCGTTTCGTGAGGCAGAAATTCGCCATCCACGGAAACAGTATGTTCTTTAACCATTAGATGTTGGTGTGTGTAAGTGTAGCTCGAATAATTCTTATAACAAAATCCTAGTATATTTAAGATACTGGTGTTGTTACAAAAGAAAGGAATAAAAAGAGTTTAGAGGGTTGGAGAAGCAAAATAAAACATAAGAACATAAGAGAAGACATTACCTTTAAATCGGGTAACTCTTTTTGATTTGAGATCAAAGGCATACTTGGGAAGACTTCTTCCCAAAGTGAGGCTTCTAAGAGTTAGAGAGGGATGTGGATAGACAAAATGGGCAGGGTTTGGCCGAGCCAAAGGCTATGGATGTGTGGGTAAGGTGGTAGAGGTGGGGGCCTTTTATAAGAGGAGAGGAGGGGCACTCTTGGAAAGTAAAGAAATGTTACTTTATTTTAAAATGAGTTTCGGAATTAAAAGGTCCCACATTGATATAATTCGAGGATAAGGTGATAAGGGTTCTAAATATACCCACACAATAGGTTTTTGACAAGTATAGGTATTATATTTTACATTATCTTTTCATTTTATTTAAATCGTTATATAATGATGGAATCGCTGCATCACCATGATGTCATAAATTATTTAACTTATTAAATGTATAAAAATTATAAAAAAATACTATGATGTAGTAAATATTTTTATCTTTATAATTAATATTTATAGTCAAAAATATGACTTGTATAACCCCATTTAAAAATTGTTTTATTAAAACAACTCATGTTTGTGTCTTTTTTACTTTAAGATTAAATAAAAAGATATTAATGTCATTTTCCTTCCAAAGTGGCTCCATGGGGTCCCCAAGTTGACCCATGGATTTTCTTGGTCGGCCATGACACATCCAATAAGGGTAGGACATGTTTCATGTTCATTTCATATTATTAAAACATTATTCTTACCTTAAATTACACTAATTACCTCTAATCGCGATTAAAAACTTAAAAGTTACTATTCACCAAAAAATTATTTTAATCCCATTAAACCAAATTTTACTTATTAATGACAACCATGTATGTTGGATTTTTTAAATTCAAAAGACAGAGGTGGTAAAATTTCATTTAAACGAAAAATCAGTTTTTTAAGTACCACTTAGTGGTTTCACAATTCATCAAAAATTGAAGTTTTTCAGAAAAATACCAAAACATCACCCTAAGCTATATTTGATATTCCGAATTCAAAAAATGATGTCTATTTTTCAAAATTAAAAACATATATGTTAAATTAATTAATTTAATAATTAATTCCCGCTGTCTGAGCAAATAACGTGTTTTTATGAAACAATAAGTATCAAAAGATTAACAATAGTTGAAGTCCAATTTCAAAGTGAAATTAATTCCAACGACCAATATTGGATTAAATGGTAAAAATATATTCTAATTTAACTTTAAAACCAATTCAAAAGATAATCTAATCATATAAAAAAATTTAATTAAAAAGAGGTTTTGAATTAAAATACAACATTTTTCACTATTCATTAAAAATGAACTTAATCGGAAAAATACCAAAAATTTACCCAAAGTAAATTTCAATGTCCCAATCATAAAGAATAAGTTTATTTCAACAAATAGAGCTTATAAAATTGTCAAAAGTGTGATTTAAAAATGGTTTCCCATCAAAAGGCAGCAAATCAATCTTTTAAAAATATTAGTGTATTCCATGCTTATGATTGGATTTATTCTCATTTTAAGCCTCTAAAACACTATCTAATTCATAAATAGACATAGATAAAAAAAATATATAGTATTCATTACTTACATGGGATGTTATAGTAAATATGCATCGACCTATATGGATCATAATCAATATTCATTGGCTTAATGACATCATATGTCAAACTTCAGGATATAAGAACCAATTTTTACTAAATACCTGAATAGGGGACATCTCCCAAAATAGTTAAAAATATAACTTCATGAATATATGTCTCAAATTTAGGGTTGTATTCATATTGTAATACCCCCTCTAGGTTAAAATAACTAGACACCTCCCATATACTTAGGGTTTACATTCATTATCTATAGTCCTACTCAGGAAAAATTGTATCCAAATGGTACCCCATTTCAAAAAATATAAACCATGTATTTGTCAATTCTTTACGTATGACTACCCTTGTGTTTATTAGAAATTAATCCATGAATTATTACATATGAATACACATAAAACCCCTTAATATCAAGAACTAAAGTTCCTTTTGTTAATTAATTACATTATACAACATTGAAGTATGTTGTATAATCACATTTTTTTAAACTTCTTAAACATGAACATACTATTTCATTGTTATTATATCGACATGGGATAACCTGGATACATACAAAACAATGGTGAGATATAATTCCAAATAAGGGAATAATTAATGTATAAAATGAAAAAAATATTATAAGTTAGATTTTTGGAATTTAAATGTGATATAAAAGTGGTTAGAATCATAATCATGAACCAAAAGTCATGATATTTCACGATAACATAATGAAAACATGAGAATGTGAAAACCTCATTAAACATTAAATCATAAACATACATAAAGAATAACCACCATGGAATCATAACATGACAGAAAACTTCCAATACTAGATAAGGTTCACTCCATAATATGATACAATATGTCTCATAGGACAAAACGATTAACCAATGCAATAGAGACCTATAAAATTTCACGTCCACTCATATCTTTCATATCAAATACATGAATATGTGTTCCATATATATCATACAATATAAAGATGTATTTATTCAATTATAATCCATTTATAATTTATTGTGGGTTATATACATGGAATTCCATAATAAATTATGGATTTTTATATCTATGTGAATATTCATGAGTGGAAATTGTGATGGATATTTTCAACACAATTGTTTGGTATGAAAAATCACTCGGAAATTTTGGTATCATAAATACAATACATAAAGATCAATAATATGGTCAAATGAGTTTCAAATTAGTCTGCCATAATTTGGATATAAAAAGAAAAATAATAGGTATGGGAAAAAACATAACTGAACATTATGATTTTGAAAAAGGAAGGTCATAAAATAGATACGATGCCTGAAAAAAGATATGTAAAAGATAACCCCATACTAAATATAATAATAGTAATGTATTAGGTAAATTATATAATGAAAGGTGATAAAATATATCAAATTATTTAAAAAATTACACTAGAGGGATCATAATTATTTCCATAAAAATAAGCGATTGGGATTCATAATGCTAAATAAAAAGAAGGTTCTTGTAATGAAAAGAAAAGGTGAAGGTCCCTTAGAAAATTTCAGTATAGTAATGGCTTAGGTAAATACTATAATGAGAAGGGATATTTTTTTCCTCATTTTAAATAAATAAATTGGAATTTATAGGTATATTTATAATTTCATGAAAACATATTCCACTTATAATTAAAATTATAATTACAAATAATGTTATTTAACGGACAAGAAGACAGGCACATCCTTTACTAAATTTATGTATAGTAATGTCTTAGGTAACTCTACAATATGAGGGGATATATGATATCTTATTTTTTAGAAATTAAATTTATAGTATATAAATCTTTATAATCTCATGAAAACATAACCTATTTATATTCAAAAGGCTAATTACAAATAAGTTAATTGAATGGAAAATAAGCGAGGGAAACACCTTACAAAAAAATCCGAAAGTAAAGGCTTTGGTAAATTCTATAATGATAGGGGTTTTATAGTCTCTCACTCTAAGGAAGTAAATTTTATTTCATATGAATCCTTATAAAAGATTTAAAACATAAACCACTATGGTTCAAAATGGAAATTACAATGATAGTTCTAGAATACAAAAGAAGAGAGGGAAATCCTTTCCCTTTAGAGGGTGGTTCAAAAAACACGGGAGGGGATTACTGGGAGTTTGGGGTTTCAGTGGAGGATTGTAGAGATGATAAGTCTAATTAATGAAGTTATAGAAGTTTATTTAGAGAATTGTAGTGGGATATTTCATGGGTTTATATAGGGAAAAAGATAGGAGTTATTTATATATTCTCAGACATAGGTTTTGGAGTCTATAGAATAAAATAATTAAAACCAAAAACCATATTATGGTATTCCCCATTGTTTTATACAATTTAAATTTATGTTAATTATTTTTAAAGTCTAAGGGAGAAACTCATCCAAAATATCACCCTTGGGGATATGGAACTATGTCATGTTAATAAAGAAATGATTTTAAAACATTGAAATATAATATATGTATTAGAGGATTAATAATGGAATCTTAAAATTAATGTATTAACCTAAAAATATTATTATATTAAAATAAAAATATATTTATGGTCTTGGATACCGATTATAGAATTTATTTTATAACTTTTTGGTTATTATGATGTCATAATGCACACCATATATTTATATAATTTTAAATTATTACCCAAATATTCGGCTATGATTGAATTTTTTTTCTAAAATCACAGTTATATAATTTTGATGTTCTAATTCCAAAAATAATATTTATTTTATTTATATAATATTTCAAATACTTGAAATTACAATTTTAATATAATAATCCACATTTATTGAGAAAAGCTAGTATTTATTGACAATAACAGTTTTTGAATCCATATAACAAATACCATTGACTTTCTAAAAGTTATATTATCATTTATATTAAATAAAAATTATTCAATTTTATTATTTTATTAATTAATTATTTTATAAAATTTTATTAGTTCAATAAAATCAATGTATTCATTGAAATTTATTACTACACATGAATTTAATTTTCTGTTTGGTCGTATCAAAAATATATATTTTTTATAAAAATCATTTTATATTTAGATATAAATAAATAAAAGTGATCATTATTATTTTAAAATTAAAATATACTTATTAAAATAATTTTTTATAATTTTTTATATAGTATTTAAATTTATTTTTACCCTTAATTAACATATTTTCCTTTTACCATGTTAATAATAATTTACTACTATTATTATTCAGATTTTACAAAAATAAAGTTGACCTTATTAAATATAATTAATAAGTATTTTATTAATATTTAATTGATTCTATGGAAAAAGTCACATAATTTTAATTATTTAATTAAATATACATGTAAGTATGACAAAAAAATTTTCATAATAAATGCATTTTTTCAAGGGTGGATGATTTTACATTAATTCTATAAGTCATAATATTAATTATATGAATATAAATTAATAATTATGAAAATATAATATATAAAATTAAAATAAATCATGCCCCATTAGGTGTTGTTTTTTAATATCTAAAATTGAGAGACATTATGCATTTAAAAAAATTCATAAAAGTCATTTAAGACATAAATATAATTTTTTTCTAAAATATGTTATGGAGTTGATTTAAAGGTAATTAATTGAAAAAAATATATCCCAATTTTTATTTTTATAAATTTCAATGAAATTAAAACAATAATGGGATTATTAAATTAATTAATTTAACATAAGAAATAACAGATTTACAAAAAATATCGGTATTTTTTCACTATTCACAAAAGAATAAATATTTTCAGAAAAACTCCAAAAATTATTCTCTAAGATAATATTGATATGATTATTTAATTTTTTTTAAATTTTAGCAAATAATATTCCTAAATTTAATATAAATTAATTATAATAATTTCCTAGAAAAAGAAATAAAAAACATTTTTGAAGAAGATATATTATTGCACAATAAAATGAAAATACTCTATGTTGAGTGATTATTTTCTACAAATTTATAAATATATTTATGTTGATTAATATTTATATATATATATATATATTATAACATAGTTAATCTTGTTATAACCCACAAATTTGATGGAAATGTTATAATGGTTGTATTTAATTAATCATTAATTGTTTGGGTTTGGTGTTGACTATCTCATACACTATAAAACATAATTTTCTTTTTTAAAACTCATGATGTTACATTATTACCCCTTTTAATAAATTATGTAAGCACATTTTTAACTTTTTCTCGATAAATAAATTTTTTAAACATTTCAATATCGTTACTAGTATCCCACATTCTAAAAAGTGTCAATAGAAAACTTCACATGAATGGAGAAAAAGGTACGTATGAAGGCCATCATATAACTTGAATTCTATGTAGTATAATATTAGTGGGAATTAAAAATTTTGAAATTTAATTAAAAAAAACAGTGCTCAATAACTAATACAGTGTGAGAAAGAACATGTTTAGGAAAAATTCAACAACCATAATACCATAAATATGTGACGGGTGAAAAGGCTATCAAGTCATTAGATATGATCATAATATGACATAAGTTCAATTTAAAGATTCTTTTTGTAGAGTTAAGTAATTACATTACAATCTAGTATATGAATATAATCAAATTGACTTTCATACAGGTATTACTCCATCCATTAATTAATTTCAACTACAATATCTTTTTTCATCCAAAATATGAGTACTCAAGATGAATTTTCTAATTCCTGAAGCAGTATAATGAGACTATAAAAAATAAAATAATCCACCAATGAATAACAAGATATTTCTCATGTACATAATAAATCACATATGGTTAGAATAAAGTATGATAATTCTAAAATAGAATAAACCATAATACATTAATATCCAAAATTCAACAAAAACTCCCAATGTTTTAATATAGATCCTTTAATAAATCAATACAGTTATATCTCTAAAAACAAAAATAACCTCACCATTAGTAAAGTTTTTAGCCTCAAATGTTATCTCATACCCTTTCTGTGTACACCTCCAAATACATGATTGAATTATTCTCGAATAATCCTTTATATTCAACAGAATTGGTATATATACAAAAACTCAATAAAAAATATTCTAAAATTTCATTAATAATCTTAAAATTGAAAAACATTTGATCTTATAATATGTTTCCTGAAATATCCATAATCATTCGTGAAATTAATCACAGAAATCAGTGAAACCAGTATCAATGATTTTAAGCACAATATTAGACATTAATATGTAGTCCCAATACGCTTTTGGTTTATACTGACATAAAAAAATATTAAAAAATATCAATCCCACAATTCCATATTTTCCAAAATATCACTTTATCACTAATTCCATTTTATAGTTTAACGATATGATTCAATATATGTTTCAAATACATAAGGAAAACCCACTATGGATCGATTATTTCATGTTTCATGATTCTTATATCTATAATTTCATTAATATATAACATATAAAACATAATTCTAAAATACTAATTCATAAATACGTCAATCCTTACACGTCATTGATTTATATAGAATGATATTTTCATATTCTAGAATTTAACCCTTCTATTGGGGTATTAACTTGGATAACACCCATATTCTCCACACATAATTCAAGGAACAATAAAGTGTTCCATAAGATGTAATTTATTCCCCACCATTACACTTTTCATTTTGTATGTAAACTAGATAATTTATGCACTATTTTCCATACCAAAGATATATTCAGGTTTTTTTATGGAATTTCCCTTAGTTCCTTTTTTATCATTTATAACTTGTAGGAAATTGAATCTTCATTCCCTTTTCAAGATTATCATATGAACCTAAATGAGAAATCATCACCCTCCCCTGTAGGATTTAGTATATGATATGTATAAGGTACATAAGGGGATTAGGTACCCTTATAGGGGGTGAATCAAGGAATGAGTATTCTTGTAAAACTTCTTCCAACCCACTAGATATTGACCTCTTTATTACATGGGTCACTTTTTATGCTCTTTAATGTTAATATTGATTTTATCCTTTTTAGTTTCATCTAATTAAAATTTACTAAAAGGAATTATATAAAGAAAGCATAAGGACAAAAATATATTTACATGGTTCACCCTCACTAGGCTACATCCAAGGAGCATATGATGGAAATGTGATGATTATACAAAATTCGCTAAGGCACACTACAAATAATGATCTCTGGGTCAGGTAGCATCTATTCCCAGTCTCATTGTATTTACAATATTTAGGGCCTTCTCACTATATTCTCAAGGGTCACTCCCTATATATCATTCCCCTGATCACTACCGGTGGAAAGGATCCTCGTCATCCTCTTCAATTTTTCACTATTATGTAGGGGAAACACTAATAGTTCATGTACATGTATATCCATTAATTTTAATGAATTAATTAATTCTCAATTATAGGTCTAAGCTCTGTTGATGTCCTTTTTCACTTGTAGATGAAATCCACTTTTATATGAATTGTTAGTTTATGAAAAATTATTTCGTGAACTGTCAGTGCCATTACAAAAATCCTTTAATACTCATCAAAATAATTTGATTCCTCCAAAAACAAATAATATCCACATGGTATGATTAATTCATAAGACAAATCTCCTTTCAAGGACAACACGTACTTCACAGACATATTATTCTTTGGTGGATCGCTTCTCCTCCATTGATTGCCTCCAACTTCATAGAACCTCTCTCCTTCTATAGAATACTTATATTATGTGGACCGACTCTTCCCTTTCATACCCTTTTCTTTTGCGATTTCCAGGTACCCACAAAACACATTCACAATCTATCCCTATGAACTACATCCTTCACAGAAATGATCTCTCATTAACTACTTTTCCCATCACAGAATTTTTGTAACATCCTAAGAAAATAAAGAATATGAAATATTCATATTTATTAATATTTTTAAATTAAATATTAATTGTAAAGGGGATGTTATATTCAATGGAATACTTGACAAACAGCAATGAGTTTCTCTGATGTGATATGTAGTACACAATATTGAATCACACTGAAAAATAATATATAATTGTTATTTTAAATGGTTGTTAACACCTAGCCATTTTATTAGATAGAATTAATAGAACTAACTACTATATTATTATACATGTTTTTTAATTTTTTCAATTTATCCCATAAATTTTTGAGGCTTAAAATAATAATGAATCATATTTTAAACATAAATAATCTAAAATTTATTAAAAAGTCAATTTATAGCCTTTTGATGGAAAACCCTCATTAAATATAGTTTTGGTCACCTTTATATGTTTTATTTGAGAAAATAAAATTCTTATTTAGAATCGAGACATAAAAATTTACTTTGGGTAAATTTTTTGTATTTTTCTGATAAAATTCATTTTTTGATGAATAGTGAAAAATACTATATTTTAATTCAAAACTGGCTATTAATATAATTTATTTATATGTCTAGATTATCTCCTTAATAGGTTTTAAAGTCTAAATAAATTTTATTTTAACCATTTAATCAAATTTTGGTCATTGAATTAACTTCACTTTGAAATTGGGCATAAACAAGTTTCAATCTTTTGATTGATATTGTTTCTTAAAAACACGATATTTGTTTTGACAACGGGAATTAATTTTAAATTAATTAATAAAAATTATAAGTTTTGAATTTTGTAAAATAGACATTATTTTTGAATTTTGAATATCAAATATATCTTAGGGTAAAGTTTTGGAATTGTTCTGAAAAAAAACTATTTTTTATGAATATTGAAACCACTAAGTAGTAGATATAAAAATTATTTTTACATTTAAATGATATTTTACCACTTTTATAAATTGAATTTGAAAAATCCAATGTAAATTGTTCTTATTAGTAAGTAAAATTTGGTTCAATAAGATGACAGTAATTTTTTGTGAATAGTAACGTGTGACTATTTTTTATCACGTATAAAGGTAAATAGGGTAATTCAAGATAAAAAGAATATTATAATAATAAAATATTACTTTTACACTTGTCCTCTCTTTATTGGATGAGTCTTGGCTGACTATGGGCATCCTAAGGTCAAATTTGGCTGTGTTTTATCATCTCCAATTCCTTGAAATAATAAAGCATCCATTAGTAGTCCAGGATGTTGACACCCGGACTTGTTTCCACGCATTGTAATCTGGTAACAGATTGAAATGAGGGGTATATTGTTCTTTAAATAAAACACATTTTACAAAATTCCCCCTCTCTCCAATCAACAAAATCTCCTCTCACCAATTTATAATATTATATTATATATTAAACAAATAATAAACTATGTGATATGATTTAAAAACCGACATATATTTAAATGAAATTATATTTATCTTATATAAATAAATATTACACTTTACTAAAAAAATATCCTAATAACATGTGTTCAATTTTTGTATTAATCGAGTAAAATGAATATATTTTAGTTAATATTTTTAAGTGCGTACGTATTTTTAAATCATTTTAAATATTAATGAGTTAATTTTATTTTAGACCCGATTATATTTGTAATTAAAATATATATATTTTGGTTTAACAAAATTCAGTAACTTCTTTTAAAAACAATTAAAAATAAATGTGTGATAAATATAGACTTTTTAATCGTTTAGGAAAAAAATTAATAGATTTTCATTAATATCTTTAATGTCATAGAATTTTTTAATGAAAGAAAGAATATTGAGTTTATTGTATTGTAAATATAATTATTATTGTAAATCAAAGGAAATATTTGTGTAAAAAAGGTTTATTCCATTTAAAAATGAAAAAATAATATGCCTTCAAAAAAATAGTTTTTTACAAAACTTCATTATAATGTATCTAGTTGAATAATTAATATTTTTATGAAGACTTTCTCTGAGTTATCTATTTGATTATTTAAGTGAAAGTTTACATTGAAGATCAGTTTAAGATTCTAATTCACACTGGAATGTTCCAGAGGACGTTTCATAGGAATTTTTGATTGAAGTTCCACTGAAGCTTTCTCTTAATAGATTTATAATTGTTATTATTATAGTTGTTGAAAAAAAAATATTTCATATATTATATATAATTGCATTTAATATAAATAGGTTTATTAAAATTTAATTTGTATTAATATATTCTATAGTTTTATAAATATATAATTTTTTTGTATTATATAACATCCATTGAAACTTCATTTGGAAATTCCATTGGAACATCCACTAGAACCTACAATGGAACATCCACTGGAACATCCACCGGAACGTCCACTGGAACCTCCACTAAAACTTCTACTAGAACTTCTACTAGAACCTTAAAACTCAACTGGAACCTCCAGTGGAACCACCTTTGGAACCTCCACTAGATCATCCACTGGAACGCCCATTGGAACCTCCACAGGAACCTCCACAGGAACCTCCACTGAAACTTCATCTTAAAAGATTTATAATTATTATTAGCATAAAATTTGAATAAATTATATTACATATCTTTTATATAATTTCATTTAATATAAATATGTCTATTAAAATTTAATTTTTATTAATATATTCTATAGTTTTATAAATAATAACTTTTGTTGTATTGCGGAGCATCCATTGAAACTTCATTTGAAAATTCGACTGGAACTTGCACTACAACCTCCACTGGAACTTCCACTAGAAACTCCACTGAAACTTCCACTAGAACATCCACAGGATCATCCAATGAAACCTATACTGAAACTTCCACTGGAAATTTCACTAGAACCTGGAACCTCTATTGGAATCTCCTTTGGAACCTCCCCTGGAACCTCTACTAGAACATCCACTGGAACCACTGCTGAAACTTGTATGGCAATCTCCACTAGAACTTCCTATTAATAGATTTATAATTGTTATTACTACAGATGTTGAATACAATATAAAATATATATTATATATAATTTCATTTAATATAAATATATTTATTAAAATTTAATTTTTATTAATATATTCTATAGTTTTATAAATATATACTTTTGTTGTATTGTGGAACATCCATTGAAACATCATTTGAAAATTCCACTGGAATCTCCACTGGAACATCTACTGGAACCTCAACTAGAACTTCCACTGGAACCTCCATTGGAACTTCTACTGGAACCTCCATTTGAACATCCACTACAATATCCACTGGAACATGGAACCTTTACTTGAACCTCCACTAGAAACTCCAATTGAACCTCCACTAAAACCTCCACTGGAACATCCACTAAAACCACCACTATAACGTCCACTATAACCCGGAACCTCCACTAGAACCTCCACTGGAACCTCCCCTAGAACCTCCTCTAGAACCTCCACTGATATGTCCCTTGAAAGCTCCACTGGAACGTCTATTAGATGTTCTACTGGAACCTGAAACCTCCCCTGAAACCTCCACGAGAACCTTCATTGGAACTTCCACTGAAACTAGAACCTTCATTGAAACATCCACTGGAACCTCTACTAGAACTTTCACTGGAACCTCCACTGGGACTTCCACTAGAACCTTCACTAGAACTTCCTAAATATGTACATTTTATTTACATTTTTATTCATGTATTGTATATATTTTTAAATGGTAAATTATATTAATTTTAAAAAATTTATGTAAATAATTTAATACATATTATATGTAATTTCATTTAATATAAATACATTTATTAAAATTTAATTTACATTTTCACATTTTATTTATTTATTATTATTGTTTTTATAATGGGAATTCTTCTTTGACATTTTTCCCTTTAAATAAAAATGTGATTTTTTCTTCAAATTAGTATATTTTATTTTTAATTCCATGATAAAGTATATTATTTTCATGCCTTTAAAAATTTATATCCTAAAAATGCTTATACATTTATAAAATAATGATTTTCGCTTTTTTTTGAGAAATATTTTTTTTATTTTCAAACAATATTTTTAGAGGACTTTTTAATGTAGTAATGTTATGTTTCATTTTTCTAAGTTCATATTTTTAATTTCTATTATAAAAAATATTTTTCAAACTTGTAAAGATTAATATTTGTTTACAACATCATTTAAGAAATAAAAAATTAAAATGTATGAAAAAATAGTAATTTATAGGAAATTTATATTTTTTAATGTTATTGTTTTTTTAAATTGATATATTTTAATTAGTAATTTATATCACTGTTATTTGTATATATGTTTTGTTTTTGATATATTTATGTTTTCAATAACGTTTTTATGTTTTTCATCAGCATTTTTTATGTGTTTTTTTATTTTATTATTTCTTTTGTAATTTATAGCATTTTTTATAGAATTTATAATAGCAATTTATTATTCTGCATTTTTATTTTATTAATTTTTTTATATACATTTTAGATATGATTTCTTAATGGTTTACATTTTTTATAATGTGTTATAGCTATATTGAATTTATAAATGTGGAGGGTAGTTTTAGTAAAAATTCTGACAATCTGTTTTTTTACTTCACACTTGGACGACTATCATTTTATTATTGAACACGCATCAACATCTAAGGTCTAATGGATTTTATAGTAAACCCCATAACAATAGACGATTTTAGTCTGAATTTGGGACCCCATGGAGCCACTTAAGTGTGATAATGACACTTTATATTAATTAATTTAAAGTGAAGACAAAAATGAAATAAACTAATATCTTTTAGTAAATTAATTTTTACACAGAGTTATATAAGATATCATTTCAAATATAAATATTATTTGGAAAGATAAAATAATATAATTCATGATGGTATTTTTTTCATAATTTTTAGAAGTTAAATAAATCAATTTATATATGACACAATAAAAATGCAGTGTTTGCCTCATTAATAAATCATTTAAATAAATAAGATTATAAATACTAAAATAAAATCCAAAACCTATCCAATTATTATTGGATAAATTTATTTCAACCATGAGTCATCTTAACGTCGACCTTAATGAGTTATAGACCTTTAGAAAACAAAAAACATTATATAATAAAATAACTGTTTCAAACATTCCTAAAGAGCCCCTCCTCCCAATTATAAAAGGACACCACTTTTAACCCATTCCTCACACCTGTCAAGCCCTTTGGATCATCCAAACTCTACCAAAATAATCTCTCAAGATACATCTCTTCCCCTAGAAGCCTTACCTTATTAATAAGTCACTTTAAGAAGTCCTTTTGGTTCAAACCAAAGGGAGTTACCCAAATTAATGGTAATGGTTTCTCATAACATCTTATCTTTTATTTTACATCACCAACCCATAAACTCTTTTTATTATTATCTTTTATAACAAAACCAGTATCCTCAATATACTAGGATTTTATTATGGTAATTATTCAAACTACACTTACAAAAACATCCATCTAATGGGTAAAAAGCATATTGTTTCTGTGGATGACAAACTAACGCCTCACGAAGCGATGATTGTTCAATTATCTCCTACCGCCGATCATGGTGGCCATTAAGATGGAACTATATTTATATATTACATATATTATGTTTATGTTATCATTATTATTCTGTATTTTCATTTATACCAACCCTTTATAGTTTCTATATTGGGTAAACGCGAAAATTTCATTTGATGAAGTGCGGACTACCACCCCCTCAAAGTTATATGACTCGTTCATACCATACGTGGGATGTATAAAGGAAGGATTTCATGAAATTATATATTATATTATACTATAATTATAAAATACCTATGTATCACTATGTTTTCATTCTATTATATATGAAATTGAAATGAAAGTAGCGTTCATGCGTACGTACGACTTACCGTCTCTATGAATGGTGTATTTCATTTATTACATTGAAATGTTATGTAATGTTATAAATACATATATAAACTGGATAATTATTATATATATGATATCTAAATCATAAATATCATTCTGTAGATAATGGAATTTTGACCACATCGACAAATTGTAATTATAAGAAGTTCATTTTTAACTCAAATTCCGAACATCGACAAAATGTCCTATAGGAACTAAAATAATTACCTAATTATTATAGCTAGGTAATTAGTGATATAAAAGGAATAATATACTTGAAATTTTTTTTAAGGAATTATAAATTAACATAAGTTTATTGTTTTTGATGAACAAGGAACAAACAAGTCTACTAAGACACGATGTAAGGGATTTCATATCTCACTTTCAATTTTGTGAGATTTCCATTGTTCACCACTTATTTATTGAATGTGGTGTATTGGGTACAACCATTTGATATATATTATCATTATTCTCTTTATATTCATGGTATTTTATGATTCAGTTGGTGGTTATTAACTTTTGGTTATACGACTCGACTGATTACAACATGGTAATGGGTTTTCATCTCACTTTTTATTCCCGTGAGATTCATGCTATATTGTAACTATTTCCTTTTTGTGTGGTTTATGTACAGACCATGATTTCATTAATTGTGTAATATAAATAAATTTATGGGTATTTACATTTTCATTGTATGATATGTATTTCATGGGGTGTATATTTCTTATGTTACCAAATCTATAAGCGAACCTTTAACCATCCTCTTTTTAAACGAATTATTTTTGTTATGTTTTTTAATTTACATCTTCATATGTTGGGATATGTTCTTATATATCTTTATTGCTTTAAATTTTATATCCATGTGATTAGAGACCCTTTTTCTCTCTCAACCACTCATTTTATGAATTTTAATGTGACATCATTAGGCTGTCAAATTTCTGTAAGGGAACTTCTTTACCCAATTTTAATTCTTTGGGTTAAACTTCAACTTATTCATTATGTCGTGCAATGAATATGTGTGAATAACCTATGATTGTTTTACACATAATATCCAATTATATTTGGTGTATTATTATTTTTAACACGTAATTATGTCATTGATTTCTCCTTAACCTAATGATATTGTCTTTATATGGTATTTCGTCTCAAATTTACATTCCCTTGAGACTTCATTATTGTTATGAACCAATTCACTCTTATATGGTGCATATATTGTTTTTTAGAATATTATATCATGAATCCTATTATTCTGATGATATTATAATGTTTTGATTATTTTTATACCACAATTATTTGTATTCAAGCATCTCTCGTTTGGTTAGAAACTCTATAACCAAAATATCATTTTAAATATTTTAATGATTTATTCTTCCAAATATTTCTCATTAATATTCATGTTTTAAAAATGGTTTTAAGGATTCTTTATATGGATATTAGTTTTTTCAAGTGATAATTTATTTAAAAGTTTCAAATTGGTATGAGACACTTTCATTAAAAAATATCTTTATTAAATGTACTAAATGATTTTGAAAATGGTTTGATACATCATTTAAAAATAAATAATTGATGTATTGTAATTGTAATGTGGAAATGTTATCTTTCTTTTATTATTATTTTAAGTGTTATGAATTTGTTACGGTTTTGGGGTATTGTTTACGTATACAGGTGGTTCCATGATAGACCTGGGATGGGTGAGCCAAAGATTGTTGTCAAATGAATTTGGTAATGTGATAGAGGAAAACATTAATGTTTATCCTAAGAGATTTAGGGAATATAATGTGATGGTTATTCCAAATGTGACTCCCTATGTATCTATGATAGCTACAATGTAAGTATGTTATGAATGCCAAATGTTACCTTTATGATTTTTGATTTCTGTGTGTTATTCATAAATCATATGATTTCTTAAGGTATGTTATCATTGAAAAGTATTGGTTTCATTGATTTGTATTTATTGATGATCTAATGTTTTCATTCATTATTTTATAACCCTTAGTGAGCTTTTTATGCCCTTCCCAAGTTTTTGAAATGTTTTCCACATGACCTAAAGATGAATAGATTCATGGATTGGATCAACGGAATGTCATGCTATCTAAAACAAGGAACTAGACATGTTTCTTTTTAACTGTTTTTTATTTATATAAAAAATGGATACTGAGTAGTAGTGTCTACATGTAATATTCAAGTTGTTATGTAATATTTATGTTCTAATCCTCAAAAAATCTAAACCTGAGAAGACCCTCAAAGTGAATTCTTGACATAATTCAAGATTATGTAATGTTTGAGGTTGGGTCCTTATAGTTGGTATCAGAGGTCAGTTTTGATAACTTGAGAGGATAGGGTGTTCATTAAGCGTAAGTGACATTACCACTATGGTAATGATTTTATAAAGAGTCATAGTTATTTTAAATATAGTGAATGAGTTTAAGATAACATAAATAAGTACATATTAGTATTTACCCTCCTCATAATATATTATATGATGATTTTATTCAAACTTACCTTTTTGGTTTTAGAAAATGGCTGGATCAAGGAGGCACCAAAGTAACAATTGATGTGAAGAAAACTGTGATGGTTTTCTGAATGAGAAACTGGATGAAATGGGAGATGAAATGAGAAATCTTATGGTTATTCTTAACCAACTATCTGGAGTCATGATTGACCACCTGAACCTTGGTGATTTTTATAATAAATCGTATATTTGAGAAACAAATCCCCACAGATGTTCAGGTAATATTAATACATGTAAGTATATTAAAAAACCTATGTGTCAATAATGTTGAAAGAAACACATGTGAAAATGTTTCAAAATGATGGGAAGATGCTATAGATGTGGAAGTGAAGATCATAAAGCAAGAACCTATCTTGGAAAATGGAAGCATCCAATTGACTCTAGAAAAGGGAAAGAAGTTATTTTGGAGGGATCAATCAAATGTTTTAAATTTGGTGTGCATGGTCATTATACAAACAAATGTCCTACAAAAAAGTTTCAGTAATAGGATCACCAGGATCATACCAATTTTTTTATAAATACCTACTGCCATTCTGATTGCGGATGAAGAAACTGACATGGACCACTGAAAGGTATGGATTATTTTTTAACATATGTTTTGATATGATTGAATCTTGGGTTATGATTCATGACTTTGATTATAGGAAACAATTAGTTCATAATAATTTACAAAGTAATGGTTAATATGTCATGAAGAAATTTTAATGTGTTAGAAGTCAACATAAAAGGGATTCAAGAGTAATGGTAGATTTTAGGATGGTTAAATGCTTAAAAGTGTTAGGGTTCTTTTGATGATGGGATTACATCAGAAGACTTTTGATAGTATGTTTAACCCTGATGTTTGAAATATTAAAATTTTATTCAAGGAAAAATTATATTTTATTTTGTAGATATAGTTATAAAGAACCGTTTGGGTTTATATGATCCTTAAATTTGAGGCAATTACAGGATAATACATTTTGGGATGAAAAATGAAAGTTATTAAATAACCATTGTGGTTAAAATATGTTATTATTATTTTTTAGGAATTTATCAATTTTTTAGAATGTTTTAAAATTATATAGTTCTTGAAAAAGGATCAGATTCAAACTTCGTGACAACTTGTCGCGTCGGACAAAACTGCAGGAATCGAACCCACAACCAAAGTGCGACTGATATTTATCACCTACCACTTAACTACATGAAGTCCCTGGTTAGTATGACTAATTAATTTTAGATAGATTATTTTATGAATCAATAATAAGTTGATTTTGGGTTATCTATGGAAATGATTGACCAATCATGGAGAATATGTAATTAGGTTAATTACTTTTCAATATGAGACTTTAATAATAACTGATGTTATTTGGAGATAAATGTTAAGAATTGTCATGGAAGAATATATGATTAAATCCTTCTGATATTTTGGTTTCAATCAATGTTTTGAATACATTGGTGAATTTTATTGACAACTATTTATTGAATGGTATTTGTTGAACTTTTGGTTTTATTGTCAATTTTTGGAGATTAAGAGTAGTGTTTCTTTTTGTAAAAGATTATTATTTTTTGTTTTATTTGATCTCTCACTAACCATTTTGGTTTTGGATAATTTATAAATACATGAGAAATATATAGTTCTTCTTTTGTAGAATATGTGATACTCTAGAAGTTGATTCTAGTACTTCAGGTGTGACCATGTCATCTTGTATATTTAGCATTTTAAAAAATACGAGTTTGTGGTAGAAATTTAGTAAAGGATGAAAGTATACATGACAAGTAAGTATGTGTCGTTATGTTATTAGTCTGGAACATAAATAAAATCCTCAACATTATGAAAATAAACTTAAAACAAAAAAATTTTCTGTTTACTTTTCCTACTGGGTAACTAATTACCATTTAACCCATCAAATATTTGTTGTTTTCTTGTTGTTATCTTTTTTTCTAATAATGTTTTCTATCAATCTGTATCAGAATGTGACACTTAGTTTCTCTTCTATATCTATGTTTTTGTGGAATCCTAGTATTTGTTATCTCAGGTGTCCTTTTTATATATCTTTCTTTCTTTTATAGTTCTAGTATTATTTACTCTTCTTCCGATGTGGGACTTTCAATGAAGTTTCCAAAAAAAAATTTAAATTTGCGAGGACTTAATTTCCAAAAGGGGGGATGGATGTAACATCCCCGGAAAATAAATAATATGTCATTTTAATATTTTTTAATATTTTTTAATTAAATATTAATTTTAAATTTGATGTTAAATTCAATGGCATACTTGACACACAACAATGAGTTTATCTGAAGTTTTATGTTGCACACAATTTTGAATCATACTGAAAAAATAATAATATATTATTATTTTAAATGGTAGATAACAACTAGCTGTTTTGTTAGCAGGAATAAATAGAACTTACTGCAATATGATTATACATGTTTATTAAATTTTTTTACATTTATCCCATAAATTTTAGAGGTTGAAAATAAGAAAGATTCTGATTTTAAGCATAAGTGCTCTAATTTTCATTAAAAGGCCGATTTACTACCTTATGATGGAGAACCCTCATTAAATATATTTTTGGTCACTTTTATATGTAGTATATGACAAAATAAAATTCTTCTATAAAATATGGACATACAAATTTACTTTGGGTAAATTTCTGGTATTTTTCTGATAAAATTAATTTTTTGATGAATAGTGAAAATAATGTATTTCAATTCAAACTGTCTTTTAATATAATTTATTTATATGGTTATATTATCTTTATAATCGGTTTTAATGTTTACTTAGATTATATTTTTACCATTTAATCCAATTTTGTTCATTGTAATTAATTTAACTTTGAAATTGGGGATAAACAAGTGTCAATATTTTGATAGATATTGTTTCTTAAAACACGCTATTTGTTTTGACAATGGGAATAAATTTTAAATTAATTAATGCAACTTATATGATTTGAATTTTTGTAAAATAGACATCATTTTTTATTTCAGAATATCAAATATATCTTAAGATGAGTTTTTTGTATTTTTCTGAAAAATTCAAATTTTGATGAATAGTGAAACCACTATATAGTAGTTAAAAACTTACTTTTTCATTTAAATGAAATTTTACCACTTTTGTGAAATAAATTTAGAAAAACTGACATATATGGTCATTATTATTAAGTAAAATGTGGTTCAATAAGATTAATATAATTTTGGGTAAATAGTAACTTTTGACTTTTTTTTCCTCTGTTAAAGGTAAATAGGGTAATTCAAGGTAAACAATATATTATAATAATAATAAAAAATTACACTAAAACATTTCCTAAACATATTGGATGATTCACGGACAACCATGGGAATACTAGGGTCGAATTTGGGACCCCATGGAACCAGTTAAGAGTGATAATGACAATTTATATTAATTAATTTAATGTAAAGACAAAAATGACATAAATAAATATCTTTTAGTAAGAGAATTTTTACATAAGGTTATATAAGATATATTTTATTCTATAAATATTAATTGGTAATATAAAAATATTTCCTACATCATGGAATTTTATTTACATTTTTTAGACATAATATAAATTAAATTATTTATGACACAATAATGATGCTCTGTTTACCTCATTAATAAATAACTTAAATAAATAAGATTAAAAATATTAAAATAACATCCAAAACTAGTCAAATTCTTATTGAAAGAATTTATTTCGACCAATAGTCAACTTATCTTTGACCTTAATGAGGATCAGACCTTTATAAACCGAAAATCATTATATAATAAAATAGTGGTTTCAAACATTCCTAAAGAGCCCATACTCTCCCTTATAAAAGGACACCACATCTAACCCATTCTTCACACCACTCCATCCCTTTGTCTCATCCAACACCTGACCAAATACTCTCTCATGATTCATCTCTTCCACCTAGAATGCTTAGCTTAGGCATAAGTCAACTCAAGAATTCCTTTTGGTTCAAACGGAAGGGAGTTACCCAAATTAAAGGTAATGGTTTCTCTTTACTTATTTTCTTTTATTTTACTTCCACAACCCCTAAACTCTTTTTATTAATTTATTTTATAGCACAAAAGTATCCTCAATATACTAGTATTTTGTTATTATAATGATTCTAACTACACTTACACACGCCTCTATCTAATGGATAATGACTATATTGATTCTGTGGATGAAAAACTAACGACTCACGAAGCGATAATTGTTCAATCATATCCTACCGCCTCTCAAGGTGGATATTAAGATGGAACATTATTCAAAAATGAAATATATTATGTTAATTTTTTTATTTATTCTTCTATTTTTTTTCATTTATTTCATACCTATATGGTTTCCAAAGTGGGTAAACACGATAATTGCATTTGAGTAAGTGCGGACTATCGCCCCCTCAAAGTGATATGACACGTGCATGCCATACGTGGGAAGTATAATAGATGGAGTTAATGAAATTATATATTATATTAAACTTGAATGATAATATACCTATTTCTAACTATGTTTTCAATCCATTAAATATGATATTGAAATGAAAGTAGCGTTCATGCATACATATGGCTTACCGTCTCCATGGAAGGTTCATTTCATTTATTACCTCTAAATGTTATGTAATATTATAAATAATTATATATACTTGATATATATTATATATATGATATCTAAATCATTAAAATAGTTTTGTAGATAATGAACTTTTGACCACATGGACAAATTGTAATTAAAACAAGTTCAGTTTTATCTCAAATTCTGAACATCGACAAAATGTCTGATATGAACTCAAATAATTAACTAATTGGTATAGATAGGTAATAAGTGATATAAGAGGAATAATAAGCCTGAAAAATTTTATAAAGGAAGTAAAAATTAAAATATGTTTATTATTCAGGAAGAATAAGGAACAAACAGGTCAAGTCAGACATGAGGTAAGGGATTTCTAATCTCACATTCAATTCCGTGAGATTTCTATTATTCGCCATTTATTTATTTCATGTGGTGTATATGGTAATACCATTTGATATATATTATCATGATTCTCTTTATATTCATGGATCTTTTAATTCATTTGGTAGATAGTAACTTGTTTTCATACGACTCGATTGATTACTACGTGATAAGGGGTTTTCATCTATCTTTTTATTCTCATGAGATTCATCCTATATTGCCACTATTTCCTTTTGTGTTTTTTATGTACTACTCATGATTGAATTCATTGGGTAATATACTTAAATTTATGGGTATTTAAATCTTCATATTATGATATGTCTTTAATGGGGGGTATGTTTCGTAAGATACCAAATTTGCAAGGGAACCTTTCACCCTCCTCTTTTTAAAGGAATTATTTTTGTTATGTCTTTTAATTTACATATTATTATGTTGGGATATGTTATTATTTATCCTTATTGATATAAATTTTATTTCCATGTGATTATATAACCTTTTTCTTTCACATCTACTCATTTTGTGAATATTAATGTGACGTTGTTAGGCTGTCGAATTTCTGTAAGGGAACTTCTCTACCCAATTTCAATTGTTTGGGTTAAACTTCTACTTATTAATTAAGTCGTGATATGAATATGTGTGAATAACCTCGGATTGTTTTACACATAATATCCACATATATTGGGTTTATTATTATTTCTCAAACATAATTATGTCATTGATTTATCCTTCATCTAAGGATACCGTTTTTATAAGGGATTTCGTCTCAATTTATATTCCATTGAGACTTTGATGTCATTATGCACAAATTCACTCATATATGGTGTATATACTATCATTTGGAATATTATATCATTAATATATTTATTGTAATTATATTATAATGTTTTGATTAATGTTATTCTTTAATTATTTGTATTCAAGCATATCTCATTTTGTTAGGAACTCTTTAACCAAAATATCATTTTAAATGTTTTAAAGATTTATTATTCTAAATAATCATCATTAATGTTAATGTTTATAAAATGGTATTAAGGATTTATTTATATGGGAATTAATGTTTTCAAATGAGAATTTATTAAAATGTTTCAATGTGGTATGGGACAATTGGATTAAAAAATCTCTTTATAAAATGTTCTAAATGATTTTGGAAATGGTTTGATAAAACACTTCAAAATCTTTAAATGATGTTTTGTGATTGGAATATGTAAATGTTATCTTTCATTTTTTATTGATTTAATTTTTATGAATATGTTATGGTTTTTGGGCATTGTTTACGTATATGGGTGGTTCCGTGATAAACCTAGGGCAGGTGAGCCCGAGATAGCTCTCCAATGCATTGGGTAACATGACAGTGGTATATGTTAAAGTTCCTCCTTACAGATTCTTGGAATATACTTTGATGGGTATTCAAAATGTGGCACCTTATGTAGCTATGATAGCTATAATTTAAGTATGTTATGAATGTTATAAGTTACCTTTATGATTTTTAATTTCTGTGTGTTATTCATAAATCTTCTGATTTCGTAATGTATGTTATCATTGAAAAGTATTGGTTTTATTGATTTGTATTTATTGATGGTATAATGTTTTCCTTAATTATTTTATAACCCTTTGTGAGATTTCTATGCTCATCCCAATATTTTGAAATGTTTTCCATAATAATTAAAGATGAATAGGGTCAATTATGTTATTAAGGAAAAGTCATGTTGTCTAAAACAAAGAACTAGACATGTTTCTTTTTCAGAGTTTTTTATATCATAAAAAATGGATACTTAGTTGTAGTGTCTACATGTAATATTCAAGTTTTTATGTAATAGTTATGGCCTAATTCTCTAAAACTCTAAACCTGAAAAGGGCCTCAATGGGAATTCTTAACATAATTCAAGTTTATGTAATGTTTAAGGTTGGGTCCTTATAATTTTACCTCATGAAACACTTTACTTTTCTAAATCGTACCTCTTGAACCTTTCATAATTTTTAGAATTGCATCCCAAAGTGGACAGAGTTAATAATTAAAATAATTCTATATAATTATGGTATTAGTGGTCGATATAGAAGAAAATAGATCTGAAAAAGTCACTCATCCGTTTCACCCAAATAATTGATGTTGTATAACCTTCACCATGTATCGTGATTCACCCATGAACCGTTTACCTCTATGGTATGTATTGTTCCCCTCTTTACTATAGATTAATTATTATTTCTGAAAACTAACCGCCACCTCCTTGATGAAAATGACACATTATACTTGATCCATTTCCTTCCATCAACTTTTTTCTCCCGAAAACCACGAGCAACCCCATGAACCATTTTCTGTGTGTAGTCTGTATACCATGTTTCTCATTCTATATGGCCCTCCTATGTAGAAATTATTGCTTGAAAATTTCCCAAATCCATTCCATGTAACACATTTTGTGCCTTATGAAATATCTTTCACGTTTCGCAAACTATTTTATCCAACTATGAAAATATTACTTTTCCGAAAATAGACTCTCGTTTTGAGGACAATAAATTTAAATAACCCTATGAAACTATACGACCTTAAAAACTTAATTTGAATAACAAAAACCACACTTATTCAAATTCATATAGATTTTTCAACAAACACAATCATACAAAAAAAACCGATAGAACGCCTTGAGGGATTTTTTCCCAAAAATATCCCCTTTGGGTTTGTGGACAAGTATTCATAATTTTATACCTCATTAAAGATTTTCCAACATCTACCAGCATTTTATTATACACATTAATAAAGTGATCAAGTATTTCCTCAACACATACTCTAAGACCATACGATCTATACTCAACATGATAAGTAAGAGTACAATAAATGATCATTAATGAATCACTTCATTCCATTAAAAAATCATATTCTTTCACCATAAACCTCAGCTGTCATGAAATATAATCCTTGATCGATCGCCTCTAGCATCATCAAATTTAATACTACCCCCAATATCTTTGTTAAACCTATAATCATCCCCAATGTCTTAAGTAAGACATTTATCCCTTTGAATAGACACAATTTCTCCCCCAATGTTAATGGACCAGAAGGTTGTTTCATTATATTATGAAACTTGGTAAGGAAAATAGATCAACACATTATGAAAAAACCAAATCATAAATTTGTGATAGGGGTCCCACATCCACACTTTTTCATGTGTATAGAGTCAAATGAACACCTAGAGATAGTCAATGTCATTCAAACAATTCATTGGGTAAGACCTTTTTCAGAATGACTGCAACCTGCTATTCTATAAGAATATACTCTAACATCAAAAGTCGTTGCTCCACCTTATCCTTGATAAAATTATACATTATATCAATTTTATTTTTCCTTGAGTGATGTAATTTATTTTCTCTATGATTTTTAGAACTGAACATATCACAACGGATTCCCATTATAGATTACACTTCAACTCTTATATCATCAAACTCCTGCTTCATCCACAATAACTATGTCCAAGCATGAGTGTCCAAAATAAATTAACATTCTATAGTGATCAATGAATTGAAATATTTTTTATTGATTATAACAGAAATATATAATCCTGTTAGATATAATGCACTACATAATGTTGACGTTCAATCATATGATGATATGTCACAATCTACATATGTATATCCCAATAATTCTTGTCGATATTTTCATTTACAAGAATTAAAAATCCCTCATTCACTTGATATAGGAATGTATTTTTTTCACTACAATAATGTGGTATTCCTTGAAATAAAATTGATACCATGCTTCTCAACATGTGAAGAAACTATATTTGGTCGTGTCTCTGTTATGTAAAATATGCTTCCAATGATCTTCTTTTATTCTATGACATTAATCACTTTACCTTCAGTATCCCACGAATGTTTCATCGACGTAGCTACTATAGTCATCATCTCCTTATAAATATCCATTTCAAATATTCTAAACACCGCCTTTTCATTTTCAAATGGAGAAATAAATTTTCCACTATTTCCTTGTGTTACCTATAAACTAATTAAAACAATCATTTCACCAATCATGGACATTTTGAACTCACTCATCTTGAATTCCAAAAAATTTTGTACTACTATTCATCTAATCCACAAATTATTATTTCATCGGCATAAACAAGAACCATAATCATTTGATTAATGAAATTTTTGAAATACATATTTTAATCAACTCCTTGACACAAAAAACCAAGAATCATTATAAAATGGCATATCCTTTAATATCATGATTTTGGTTCATGATTCAAACTATATAAAGCCTTCTTCAGTCGAAAAACTTTGTTCTCATCTTCATGAATATGAAAAACATCTGGCTGATCATTGTAATCATCTTCTTCTAGAACCCCATTCTGAATTGCTGACTTGACGTCAATCTGGAAAAACATTAACATTATTTACACAGCTATGTCCATGAATAATCTTCTTGTTTCCATATTTACAACAAGTTAAAATGTTTCATCAAAATTGATACCCTCTATCAAGGAGTACCCTTTGCACACTAGTCCTGATTTGTTTCGAATTACAGAGCCATCATCATTAATTTTTTTAGTGACAGACCCATTTAGTCCTAAATAAATTCTAATATATTGACCCCAAATAATCTCTGATGTATTATTCTTCTCAATTTGGTAATGTTCTTTATTCATATCTTAAACCCAATTCTTAAACGTAACTACTTCCTCCCCTTTTTCACTATCATGACGAACATTTCAATATGTTGATGATGATTATGATCATTCTCTTCTGTAATGAACTCATTACTTTCAAATATTTTCATATCCTCTTTTTAAACCATTAACAATATTATATTTTAGTATATTAGTATCCTGAAAATAGGTAGCTAAGACCATATTGTTTGAGAAAAATAGATAATCATGTATTTAATGAATTTTTATACTTATACCTCAATTGGTATTCTATAACATTAACATTTATAATTTATATGACTTTATGATATTGCATCTAATTAAGTGTTATAATTCTCCATCAGGGATACGAAACTCTTCTAGTTGTTATGACCATGGTTTAGACCCAAAAAAAAATTATTCTCCTTCGTCATTTCTTCATAGGTGACTTAAGGATTGAGAAACTCCTTCATCTCAATAACATTTTCCAATTTTAGTTATCTTCAATGAGATGTTCAATGGGTAATTTTACCAGTTAGCAATGATCCAACAGAAAAACCACTAATCCTACTGAGTCAAATCTTAGTGCAGGAAAAAAGAGATAAAATTAATAACACGATCATTATCCATTTCACTCAGTTACTTCAGCATAACTCTTGTAACCATAAAACATTAACTCATTGAAATGAATTATTGAAGATTAATTACACATCTATATTAAATGATTTGAATCAGTTGAAATTATGAAGCACAACACATAAAAACATTTCCTATTTGGATACATCTTACCCTCGAATCATATATACCATTGATCCTAAAATAGATAATCATTAGTTAATTGAATTCATACACATAGGGAGAGGGTAACCTATGGAATCATCAAGAATGGGATTGGGGTTGATCTATATTAATCAACCCTTGGATACGTTCCTTCAATGAACTATACTATTTTAGTGTGTTTTTCATTTAACTAGACAACTTCAATTATTCTGGACATGTGACTAAACATTCATTACAAATATGATGTGTCTTATTCTGATACTTTTATTCAATAAGATGGTCCTTTTCACAATTTGTAGGATAAACTCATTTAAATTTGTTTTCATGGATTCTACAAAGATATTCCATTTTTCCTGACTACTTCTTTGGGTGAGAATGATTTTGCAGGTCACTCTCTCTTGCTTCATTCTCAATTAGAGGTGTCTTTTTATTTCCATCACTAATCCCCATGTGTCATGACATGTTATTTTTTGAATTTATTAATTATTAATTCTTCTTTTATTAGTTATTTGAGTCATTTCACCATTTCCTTTTGGGGTTGATTCATCCATTTTATTGAAATTATTATTTACCAAAAATGGATAATCTCATCCATTTTTCTTCTAAGAATGTTCGTATTCCTCCCAAGAGAGTTTCTTTAAGGTAATTGAGGAATTTATTGACACTCCTTTCATTGATATCCTTGTGATTACACTTTGGATATATATTGATTTTTAACTAATATTTTTGTCTTACAATAATATTTATTTCTTTATACACTCTCAGTGTTGGGGATCTTCTTTACATGTTCTTTTATATCATTTCTTTCTTTTTGATGTAATGTATTTCTAAATACCCATGTTTAGAACATAAAAAACATCATCCATTAAAGAATTTCCTCATTTCATCCTTTCATGTATGACATGTTGATACACCTAATGTTTAACATTAGTCATTATTCCCATGGGATTCTTGAAATATACTCATAGAGTGTCCCAGTCTTCCAAAATACAAGCATTACATTAATACATTATTTTGAGTGTCTCTTAATTTAATTTCTCAAGACACTTCTTTTTATTCTTAGATTTAGATAAAAAATTCCTCTTAAAATCATCAAATATATTCTAATGCCTCAAAAAAATGAAGTATGATTATGAGTTCCACAAAAATATCACATGCTATCATTACATCCATTGATATCCATTTTAGGTCAGATTCCAAAATCTACATGATATTTCCTATTTTTGGAACTATTCATAACTCTCTTCCTATTATGCATGGGAGAAGACTCGTCATTTCTAATACCAATTTGTTCAAAACTAAATAGAATTTAGGATGAGACAATCCTTTTATGTTTTTCCTATGAATTTTCAAATTTTATTTTCATTTCATTTTCACTATCTAAAGGATAATCAAATAGTTAGTGCAAACAGAATCATTAAATTTCAGAATTACATTGTCCTAATGTTTTTCAACTTAATTCTTGATTGAATCTAGATATTCTACAAATTATTGAATCTTCTTTCCCCTAGATTCAGGATTAGTGATATGCTCTCTTATGTGAGTCTTCCCACTAGTAATACCAAAATCCAAATCATGGATGATCTTATTTATCATATAATATTTATATTTATTTTATAATATTTTGGGAAATAGATTCTTTTCAGAATGAAATCTTCTTTTGTATCCTTTGGTTCTTCAAAACCAGTTTATATTGATGTGTAGCAAGATCATCATTCAGGGATTCCATATTCTGAATTTCATCGGAGTTGAAACTCTTTCCCATAAAATAATCTTTGACTACTTCCAGCTTTGTATAAATAATTGGATTCTCATCTTCATGGGAATAATTCATCTCCCTCAGATCAGTAGCCACATCAATAATTTATTTTTTTATCCTCTCAGTTTTTTGGAATTCAATTTCCTGTACATGGTTTTGAAAATCCTTAGATTTAATTTTTTTATCAAATTTTTGATCTAATTCATTTGTTATATGGAAAACACATACTTTCACCCTTTTGGAAATTTATTGTTCTTCAAGTTTTCCAATGTCACTTTGAATATCAGGTTCCCTACTCATTCCTATAGATTTTTTGAATGGATAAAATATTTCAATGTCTTATTCATCAAAATCATTATTCATTACACAGTCTTCTTCCTTCAACTGAATCACACTATTTCCATAGAATGTTTCACACAGATGAATAAAACTAGAATTATTATTATTAATTGAGGTTGTACCCTATGTCATGGAGTTTTAAGGGAAGATAAAACTGAATCTCTCACTTCAAAAATTGACTAAACCAAGGTAGAGAAAAAAACTGATAAATGAAACCTCATCTATTGTAAAAATTGTTATGTCTAGGAGGTGAATCAGTGTATGGATATTATATTCAAAAAACTTCCTACGACACTAGATCATGACCAATTTATTACAATTGTCACTTATAATGATATTTAATGTTAATATTTATCATATACATTCTAATTTTATCTAATGATAATGCACGGAAAGTAAGGAAATAATGAAAGAACAATGAAATATAGATTTTTACTTGGGTCACCCTAACTAGTATATATACAAGGAACATAGAATAGAAATGTTCCGATTATAAAAAATTCACTAAGATTCAATGCCAATAATGATGTTTAGGCTGGAAAACTTCTATGCCCAAACTCACTTCCTTTGCATGATTTAGGGTATTCTCACTTCATTACAATGGGTCAACCCAGATGACTCCTTCTCTAGCTCACTACTAGTTGAAAGGATAATTATCTTCCTCATCCTTTTTTCACTGATTTGGATGGAATCCACTCACATTTTATAGAATTTTAGTTCACATCATTTGCATTAATTAATGCATAATACACTATAGGTACATGATCTGATGAAGTTCCTTTTTCACCCAAAGATGAAATCCAATTTTTTGTAAACTATTAATTTTCATAAATTTCATTCAAGGACTATTAGATCTTCTCCAGACATCCTTGAATCCTCCATGAATCTATACGATTCCTCAAAGAACTGATCTAAACCACATGGGAAGAGTATTTTGTGGGCCATTTTCTTTTGTGATCTTCAAGGGTCCACATTACACAATCACGAACTGTCCCTACGAAATACCTCCTTTTAAGAAATGATCTCTACAAAACTACTTCACCCTTCAAAGAATTATTCCTTGAGAACTAGTTAAATTCATGGATTCCACCCTCATGAACCATTCAAAAATTATTGAATTTCAACCCATGGAGACAATTTTTTCTAATGAAAATGACTCTATGTAATGATGGGAATTTTTGTCCTTTTATTGGGAAATATATCTAAATAATCTTGTAATCTATTTTACTCGAATTGTAGATGAGGTATATCCTTTTCCACATACCATACTTATCCAACCAATCATTTTTCCTCAACATTACTTGTAGTTACCTTCTTTCATAGTGGTGGCTGATTCATTACATAAACGAACCACCACCACTCAACCATAAATTACACTCCACCCTTGATCTATTTTCTTCTGTAAACAGTTTTCCTAATATAAACTATGATCCTCATCGCAAAATATTTTTCGTATGTGGTATATGTACATTACTTCACTGTCCACATAGTGCTACTATTCAGAAATATGCCTTTTCTGATTTCTCAAATACATTCTTCATACCACCTTTTGATGTTCACGAACTATCTTTCACAGTCCATGAATTTTTTACTCCAATGTAGGAAATCTTCCTTTTCTAAAAACAAACACCTGATTTTGAGGTAAAATAATTTGACAACACTGGGAAACTGTGCTACCTTAAAAATCTACTTTGGGAAACACCAACCATACATATTTGCAGTCATATGGTTTTGTCATCAAACCCAATCACGCACTAAAATTATTATAGGATGCCTTAGGGGATACATAGAATCTTATTGGAATTTTTTCCATAAAAAATGGTTCTATAATGTTTTTATGAATTTATAACATCATATCTCCTAGGAGGGTCAAACTATGTGATAAGAAAGGTCGTTTTCCATTCACCAGACCTTGTAGAATCTAGCTCAATATGGTGTATATGGTGTTGTCACCTCATGGTATATCTATTCAAGATCCACAACCACTTATAGTATCCAGGCATGGGTATATTTTATTTTAAAATAGTTACTCTATACTTTATCAAATCCTAGGGATGCTTTTGTATAATTATAGTTTTTTCTACTACTTTCTCTAGAGTTTTCTAATTCGTAGCCAAAAATAACTAGGATTTTCTCTAATACCAACCACGCCAACATCTGTATTTATTGAACATTAATTCAATATTTATTACAAATGAATATAATTAAAAAACCTTGAAAATATAAAATTATTTTTACTGAAGATAATTTGGTACATTAAAAAAACATAAAAATATGTGATACATCAACTTTTCTAAGAACATCCATAACATGATCATGAAATTCCTTTATTCTTAACATTTCATTGGAAAACATGAAGACATACACAAGAATGGGGTGAGCTATATAACTCAGTAAGAAAATAAAAAATTCATAACAAGGAATGTTTATTAAATGAAGGATAATAATAATGTAAACAATACAAAAACTATGTGATTATCATAAACATGAGAGCTACGATATAGAAAGATAATATAAAGGAAATATGGTAATGTGGAAAAAACATTAAACAGGACCTCATGAACATATGTAAAGTCTAATCACTAATGTGTCATAACATGGTGGAAAAAGTCACATAATGGATTAGGTTCTCTACACAATATCATACATGATGTCTCATTATACTAACACATTACTCAAGGCATTAGAGTGATGTATAATTCTAGAAGCGGCCATCGCTTCCATATCATCTACATGCATAAGTATTTCTTATATATCATACAACATAAGGATGTTATTAATAAATTTCATCCCCATAATCAAAGAGTGTGGGTTAGATACATAGAATTTCCTTGTAAATTATGGATATGTATATCAAGGTGAATAACCTTGAGTGGTAAGAGGGGTGGATATTCACAACCCAATTGTTTAACATGAAAACCATACTGAAATTCCAATAGTATGACAAAAATACATACATATTCATGAAATGGTTTAAATATATTTAATGTGGTATATCCTCATTTAGATATCAAAAGGACAGTAAGTGGAATGTGAAAAAACATACATAAATATTATTAATTTGAAATAACAATGCCTAAAGAAATGAATATTCTTGAATAATGAGGAGAAAGAGAGGATCCCATACAAAATTTTGTTATAGTAAAGGCTTTGGTATATAAAATACAGTGAGGGAATAAATGATGTATAATTATTAGTACATGTTTCTGATGTTTTTGTCGGGGCGCGCGCATCCGTCACATAGAGGAAGCATGGTTGTAGACCTGCATTCCCGCTTTCCAAAGGCGGGCGACATCAGCTCCTTATTCAAGGACGTCAACTCCTTGATAGAAATGGGATAATGGGATGCCCATTCTTCTTTCCATGGATTCCACCTAGGATCTCATCACCTAGTCTGAGTCTCCCTCATAGATTTAAGACGGTGTTCGTGAAACTCTTCCTGCCGCCATATCTTCATGGACACCAGTTAATTACAATGATTCTATCAAGACATTCCAAGGGGTCCAGTCAGGGCACCAACCTTTGGATAGGGGAGTTGTCATGTTGGGAATCACTAGAGTGTATAGACGTTGGTGGATTGGCATGTCTATCTTTTGTCCCTTATTATAGGGATTCTTGAGGGCGTGGAAGGCTGAGGCATCCCACATCGAACACGAGGAATCATATAACTTGGTAATGTATCTGAGGTTTTCCTTAGATTCCCATGTTTAACACAGGGTATGCCGCAAGTTTAACGTCCAGTGGAGATGGATCAGACTGATCAGAACAATGATTATAGTGGATCCGATTGAGGAAACCCCTGGAGGGAACACCGATATTAGGGCCAACACGTGGGTGGCTTCTTGAATTCTATCAGTGGGAATGGGGAATGGGGTGGCATGATCTCATCGGGTGTGGCGGCCCGAGTGAGAATAATGATGGATGATGGCTTTGGACTTGATCTTGTATGAGGCTTCCTACGTATCCATGTGGTAGGGAATCAAAGTCTTTATAGTTCGATGAAACGATGGGACACTTGAGAAGGCGACCAGTGAGAATGGATACATGGAAGGGACCTAGAGGATGTGGAACCACATGTTTAGGGAATAAGTTTCCTGAGACACATAGGCTTGAGGGAATGGTCCGGACGAGACATGAGTTATGGGATTGATCCTCATAGAGGCCACCTACGTATCCCCATGGTGCGGAATCAATGTCGGCATAGATCAGATGGTGGATACAGTTTAACATCATCCGGGACGAGGGTGAATTGACATGAAGAGGGGTCGAAACGACCGTTTGGTGGGCTTGAACCTCGTAGAGACTTCTTGCGTATCTCTGTGGCTGGGAATCCACAAACACATAGTTCAGATTGATTAGGGCTTACACTCTGAGGCGGCATAAGGTGGTGGGGTATTAACCTCATTGAGGCTTCCTACGTACCATGCCTTGACATGGATCAAAGTCCCTGTAGTTCGGGATGGATTGGGGCTTACACACTACAGCAGCCAAAGGCGGTGGGGCTTGAACCTTGTGCAGGCTTCCTACATACCACGCCTTGACATGGATCAAAGTACTTATAGTTCAAGTTGGGTTGGGGTTTACACTCTGAGGCAGCCCAAGGTTTTGGGGATTGAACGTCGTGGAGGCTTCCTACATACCATGCCTTGACATGGATCAAAGTCCCTGTAGTTTAGGTTGGGTTGGGGCTTAAACTCTAAGGCGGCCCAAGGTGGTGGAGTTGGTGATCCGATGTGAATAGGGACCTAGGGTCCAGATAGATGTTGGTCTTGAACCTCATGGAGGATTCCTATATACCATACCATGACATGGATCAAAGTACACGTAGTTTGGGATGGATAGTGGCTTAAACTCTAAGGCAGCCCAAGGTGGGGAGCTTGATCATTGTAGAGGCTTCCTACGTACCATGCCTTGACATGGATCAAAGAATTTTTTGTTCGAGATGGATTGGGGCTTACACTCTGAGGCAGCCCAAGGTGGTGGGGCTTGAACCTCGTGGAGGCTTTCTATGTACCATGCCTTGACATGGATCAAAGTCAATGTTGTTCAGGATGGATTTGGACTTACACTCTGAGGTGGCCCATGGTTTTTGGGCTTGAACCTCATGGAGGCTTCCGACGTTCCATGCCATGACATGGATTAAAGTCCTCGTAGTTCGTTTTGGGTTGGGGCTTACACTCTTAGGTGGCCCAAGGTTTTGGGGATTGAACCTCGTGGAGGCTTCCTACGTACCATGCCTTGACATGGATCAAAGTCCCTATAGATCGGGATGGGTTGGGGCTTATATTCCATGGCGGCCCAAGGTTTTGGGTCTTGAACCTCGTGGAGGTTTCCTACATACCTTGCCATGAGATGTATCAAAGTCCGTGTAGTTTGGGTTGGGTTGGGGCTTACACTCTAAGGTTGCCCAAGGTTATGGGGCTTGAACCTCGTGGATGCTTCCTACATACCATGCCTTGACATGGATCAAAGTCCCGGTAGTTTGGGATGGATTGAGGCTTACACTCAGAGGCGGCCCTAGGTGTTGGGGCTTGAACCTCGTGGAGGCTTCCAACGTAACATGCCTTGGCATTGATCAAAGTCCCCATAGTTTGGGATGGGTTGGGGATTACACTCTAAGGTGGCCCAAGATGTTGGGGTATGAACCTCATGGAAGCTTCCTACGTACCATGCCTTAACATGGATCAATGTCCCCATAGTTTGGGATGGGTTGGGGATTACACTCTGAGGTGGCCCAAGGTGTTTTTCATGGTCGGTGCTCACTATTTGCTCATGTGAGTCATTCTCAGTGTGATAAACAAGAGATACCAGAGACCTGATGATCATGTCGTGAAAGGTGCGTCCATGGGAAGTGAAGGCGAGCTTACATGTTGAGCGGCCCAAGAAGTCGGGACATACTCCAAGATAGAGGCCCAAGGTGACAAAGCGTGGAAGGAGGGGTACTTGGGACCGATGAAAGGAGGAGCCAGATTTCGTACCATGACCTTTCTGGCCCTGGGGCAAAAGATGAAATGAGTAGCAGGGATGCTGCCTCCTAGAAGGAAAACTAGGGGCTTACACCAAGGTGGATGACCTTTCCCCATGGACTAGCGCAACTCCGATAAGGAAGATATTATACCTTGTGAGGGGTGATCCCATCGCAATGGAGATGGGTGGGCTTGGAGTATGTACAAGGCAGGGGGACCCTGAGTGTGAGGCATGCAGCCATGTCTAAGTTTAACATCATGTGCTGAGGATGATGGTGCATGGAAGTTTAACGTCTTGAAGCTTGGACGAGGTGAGTTTGCTCTGCACCCCTAGAACTTACATAACGGTTACCCTCTAATCTTTGTGGGATGGAAGTCGTCGGAAACACCGTAGAGAGGGGTTGTCGTGGAGAAAACCATCTAGGAGTCCATGTTAGAGTGCCTATGCGAAGACGAAATAGCTGTTTGCATGCTTATGCGAAGAAGCATGAGGCAAAGCGAAACAATGGGCGGTATCCTCCAGGGGACTGTAAAGTTACTTCGTATGAGCCTAGAAGGTCGCACGGGAAAATGGTTCATGATTTGGATGCCCAGGGCACGAGAGACACCCGCAAATGGCATCCATAAGAATAGCATCGGGCATTCGCGCAAGGGGATGCCCGAGGAGCACCGAGGTGAGGGGTCCCGAGGGATTGCACGCAACCTTTGAGGCTTGTGCACGAAATTAGTAGCCTTTCACGAAAAAAACCTTGGGTTGGAACGAAATCAAATATGATTTCTCATAAATGAAGCCGAGGTTTTGCGCGCAACTGGGAAGGATTGAACACAAGGCACAGAAATGCACACAAGTGGGACAGACTGCGCGCAATGACTGGGGCGGTAAATTTAAGGGGATTGTGTGCGAATGATCGGGGGTGCGCACAATGGAAGGGTATCACGCACAACTGGCCGGCCTGTGTGAAATGGAAGGGATTTCATGCAAGGGGTGGACCCTGAAGGGATTGGAATTCAGTCTAAACCTTGGGGATCTTGCGCAAAGGTGGACACATGGGCGAATTGGCACAAAAAGAACCGTACCTAAAGGCCATATTTGCAAAAGCGGAAGTCAAGTTTTGTGCATGAGAGACGGTTCAGATTCTTCAGCCCTAAAGTGGAAGGGGGCAACCCTCTATTTATAGGCATTTGGGGGTGTGAAAACCTTGTCAGCATGAAATAATTGTGCGATGGAGGTGGCGTCACAAAATGTCAGCTGGGCGTGGTGGGGCGTGAAATATTTCACGCCCCCGCTGAAGAACCTTTGCGAATCCCAGAACATTCCATGCGGGTCTTTAATTTTTTCACATAACTATGAATTTATTTCACGTGCCCCCCGGACAGGGTCACCGGATCCGAATATGACTTCTCTTTTCAATTTCAAAACCTTCTTCAGCAATTGAGTGTTTTTCAGTGTCTACAAATTCCCCCCCACGGAATTGGATCGGCGAGGGGTCGTAGCGGTTGGATTCTGAGGGAAATGCTAAAATCTAGGGCTCTTTGGGGTCCTTGCACACAAAAGTATTAAGCGGCACTAAAAACTCATGAAGACATGGAATCCTCTTTTCATGCAGACGTAGAAACCAGGCTTCACCTTTAAAAGTCACCGTGGGTCCCACGATCCATATGAATTTTCTCGCGCGACAAGCTCCACACTCTCGTGCGCGAAAATTTATCCTATCATGTGGGAAAAACCGCTCTAGATGCACGTAATACCACGGAGATCAGATGTCATTTTACGTGCAATCCTAGGGTTTTTTGTGCCGAAACATGATATTTTGCGATGCCCACTGATTGTACGCGCCACCCTTTCCTATTACGTGCCAACCCCTCAAACACTTGCCGGAAGAAGATGGCGCAAACCAGGCTGGTGAGACAGAAGCTGCTGCTCAAAGGACTGAAATGCTTGTAAACCAATATGGTTATGGCACAAAATGGTCGTCTCAAATAACCATACCCTTTTCAATATACTAACCCATGCCTGAATGGAGTATGCCCTGTCCAATAACCTGCCACTCTAGGACTTTGGCATCTTGGAGGAGGTTCCTTTGTCAGGTTTTGAGGTAGACACATCACAGTCATGGGTGACCCATGAGGATGATCTCCCTCGATAAAACATCACCAAAAATGGTCATCCCACTAAGGAAACCAGGAATATGGACGTTTATGTACTGAATCCTAGGACTAAGACCATTTCAGAGAGTGACCCTATCGCGGAGAGCTTCCCGACCCTCTACGTGAGCCCCTTTCTTCCGAGCGTCATTGTCGAGGCTAAAGGATGGCTATTGGACTGCGACCAGCAATCTGGAGGCAATTTCACCAGTGAATGGGCCTAGGCATACTGGGATCACCATACATGTTACCAATTTGGGGCTGAGCTGTGGCAAATTGCCTTATTTGAGGTGGTATGGACATCGCGATTTCACTTCTACCACCAGCACGAGCTCAGGCTAGAGATGTTCACTCGATGGGCCCCCGATACCAATACCATCAACTTTCACCATGAGGAAGTGGGTATCAGTCCCTAGGACATTCAATACATTGAGGGTATCCACATGGAGGGACACCAATATGATGAATTCCTTTCGTCGATGAACACTTGGGGTGATAGACCACGAACCCCCATACTGACATGGCACCTACTTGAGCTGGCCAAGGAGAGGCTGGGGGTCAAGGATTTCATAAAGGACATCTCCTAGAAGGACTGGTTTAGCCTGTTCCTTGAGAGGGATCTGGTAGTCAGGATTCCAGGGTGAGGGAGATAGAGTCCAACTGTGGCACAGAGGAGCAAGAGCGGATCATACTGGAGGATCCTAGAGGTAGGGTACCACCAGTCATGGGGCTACAACATAAATGAGAATCGAGACCCGAATGTTCGGTATGTCAGATTCCTCGACACATTCCTAAGCAGGTGGATCATTTTGGTGAGGGATGCAAGGATGGGCTTCCGTCATGTGACCATGGAAATGGATGGCATCGTAACAGCCAACCAAAGATTCAACCAGGGTATCCCCGTGCTAGCTCATCTGTATGCCATTTTTGGATGCATCTATAGAGGGGGTCACCTAGGATAATATGTGGCCCCTTCTAGTTCTTCTACGACTAGGTTGCGGCTCATTACGGCATAGATACCTTCCCGAATGTCATCCTTCCTCCATGAAATGGCCTATGACCTTCCATACAAAACATTGTCGGGGTTATGTCGTTGACGCTCAACAAGGAGGGAGTAAGGATTTGAATTGTTAATCATGCCAACTTCTCTTTCAGCCCATTCCCCACCCCAAATGGCCATATGATAGACAATGGGAAAGTCTAATTGGAGCATAAGGATTACTTATAGAGCATCAGAGGAGGGGTTCTTGTGGCCCGGGTCGATGGGACGATCTTTTTCCAGCCGTTTGTGTTGTATAGGTTCGCCAGGTAGTTTTGGTGCCTCCATCGGATACCGAAAAAAGTATACACAGATGTCCAGGAAGAAAATAATCCTTGTGTCCTTCTCCAAATATGGCTGACGTTCAAGACCTATAGCTCTGGAGACATTATCACCTTCCTTCCCACCGGAGTTTCTGTCGGCCTCTCGACCGAGTATGCCGAACATTGGGCCATAACATACCCTAAGGGGATTTTTTTGAAGTGAGTTCAGAAAATCAAGGTTGCCAATGTGGAACCCGAGTGACGAGAAAGTAGTAAGAGTGCTGCTATAGGGGGAATATCAGAAGCACGTTGGACAATGGGGCTCGCACAAGTTGGGACCTCAGCAGCGGGGGCGTCACATGGCATGGCCACACCCTCATCGCCTAGAGAAGGGTCCCAAGGAGCCACTAGAGAACTTCCTGGGGAGAAAATAAGATATCTGATTCAACTGTCTCATGACTCAATCTTCCCTATGCTATTCTTAGCCAGGATAACCCTACGGCAGTCGGTAAGTACCGAATCCCTCTACCAGAAGTTCGTGCGAGACGAGATCTAGCTGCCGAAGTCGAGCTTGTCCGGATTGTTGACAGAGTGAACTTCTATCGACGTAATGCATATATAACATCCATGGACATGTAAGCATGCCAACGGGGTCAGCCTGTGGAGCCACCATTCTTGGTGAAAGTGATTCTCATCCAAGATCATGATCTGGAAATGATGTCGTCGGGGTATGATTATAGCAAAGATGAGTCAGAGGGCGGTGAGATGGAAGAGGGAGAGGTGGAAGGAGAATTTGATGGAGAAGTGGAGCTCGAAGGTGAAGGGTCTCATGGGGAATCCCACCAAGGGAGTCATAGGAGAGGGGAAATATCGTCGTCTCCAACATGGATGTGGTTGAGCTACTCACGGTATATTTCAACCCTTATCAATCCTCCTTTTCCCCGAATTCATTTTCAATCCTTAATCCACCCTCCTTATCTTACTCGGGAGCATATTGGTGCTAATCAGGAGTCACCAATTGAAGGAGGGGGGAAGCGCCCATGGAATAAGGTGGGGCACCGATGCCCATTATCGAACTGATGAGCGCCGATGGATCCCCTAGCATGAAAGTCCCTATAGCGGCCAAGGCACTAGAGGTTGGCGCCTTGGGTTCCTATAAGTTCCTTTCTTCAATACCAGTACTTAACGTTGGAGGACTCAATTGAGGAGGGTGCACCTTGTCTGTATAGTGATCACGACACTGGAGGCTTGTCAGGCTGCTGAGCCCAGGTCATCCACAATAAAGTCGATAGAAAACATACTGCCCTATCCAAGACATGCCTCCAAAACTGATTGGGCCCCAGAAGTTGGTGAGCAGGGGGTGGTGGACATTAGTGGTGTCGGCGTCGGGGTAGGGCCGGTAGTTGACGAAGGTGCTCCTTGGGTCGAGGTGAGAGAGGACGGTCTCTTAGACATTGAAGAGCCTATCCCCCTGGGAGAAATATCTGAGGAAGACCATACTTCCAGCCTCTTGGTCGTCTTTCCTATTTATCGGCCTGCTGATCCTGAGGAAATTGACTGTTCGGACTCGGAAGCCGCCGATGAGAGCCGGATGATGCGACGCAAAGGGTGGAGTGCATCATGAATTTTCTAAATAAGCCTCATACGGAATGGATGAAGATGATGGAATCACACCACACCTGGCTGTGTTTCCTGTGTACTGGAGGGGCAGAATCTCAATTCCTTCACTTGACGGTCTATGATTACATGGCTGAGAAGGTGTGAGGGAGCAGCCGGAGCTCCGACGTCACCCAATGTTGGGAGGAGTCGGGTAGTACCCGAGCATATATGAAGGTGGATCAGAAGGTTCAATTCCTTGAAGAATAGGAGAAAGAAAAAGAGATATTCATTGCAAACTGTTCTGAGCTCATGGAGCAGTTGTGGGCATAGCTGGCAGATTCCCAATAACAACTGGTGGAAGCGAGTCACTAGATGACTAAGCTACAAACATAACAGGCACAGGCATGGGCTAGGGTCAGTGAACTATGCTCCATGACCATCAAATAAGGTATAGTCCTCAGGGGGCGGGAAGTAGTCCATGAGGCCACCATCCAAAAGGTAGCAGCATTGGAATGATCCATCCAAGAAGCCGAGACATAAGGGCCCCAGTTTGGCCAAACCCATAAACGTATTTTGCCTTAAATATTCTTATTTTGAACTGCATGTATGAAAAAATTTATTTACATGTCCCTTTGGTTTAACATGCTCAACCATAATGCCGAAATAAATAGGAATCTATTCCTAAGCTCAGGTGGGCCATACCCGATGTGAGAAACAAGGTATGCTCGTACTATCACTACGTCTGATCGTGGGAGTGCCAACAAAGCTTTGGGAATTCGAAACTCGATTTCGGATTTCCTAGGAGAAGAGGGAGGCCCAATCAATGGAAGAGGACCTTAGAACAATCAATATACTGTCTTCTTAATGTTCCCTAGCACATGAATGAGGCAATTCCAGGGGCTTTGAAATCAGTCTGAACATAGGGGAATGAAAAATGTGAGTCATGTTACCCAAATTTGGAACACTATGGGCGGGGTGTGGCAATAAAGGATGACTGTTGACCGTGTTTGAAACACAGAATCCCTATTATGTTAGGCTGAAATGGGGACAACAAATGAGGGTCGACCATTGACCATGTTAGAAACATGCGACCTAACTCTAATATCATCCATTAATCTTCCGGAACGTTGCCCAGGACGGTAGGTGGACCATAGTTCTAGCATCCATAATTTTAGGGGGTCCCTTCAGACGTAAAAGATGATGAGGGTCTGAATAAAGGGGAACACAAAGTGTGGAATGTGAAGTGGTGGTTTTTTTGAACAGAATCTAACACTCCTGAGATTACGACACCTGGGGGAAGCACATTAGGCAGGCACATTAATCTGATCATGGATCATCCCTACTTTTGGATAGGACCTCTCTGGTGAGGGAACTGTCACTTCCCAATATCATTATGGGGCATATCGAACTTTTTCCGGGAAAATGATGCAGTTACAAAACTCCCCAAAGGGTTATGCCATGGGGTAGACTGTGGGAAAGAATGGGATTTTTGATTCTCTAGGATGGACCCAAGACAACATCTCTGGGATTTCCTACCTATCCCCTAAGAATGGTAATCACTCCATATGTAGTTCTGGAAAAGGACTCAGTTTATGGTCCTAGAACTCAGACCAAGGATCGGTATGGAATGTAGGGGGAAGATGGTAAGTTGATTATGAAACCAAACCTGAATGAGTACATAAGTTCAGATTACCATGTGTTCCTTTGGGAAGTGTTTATGTCAAGGGACCAAACACGGAAGTTATGATGGGCCCAGGAGCGGGGCACATAAGTGTTCTTACATATCCCATGAGAATGAGAATCAAGACAAACGTAGTTCTGAGTGGTAGTAGGACAATGTAGCAGTGCAAATAATTAAAGGGTTGTGGGTGTCTAGCCCTCACACCAAAAGATGCGGCATTTGATGTATCTTGTTTGTCCTTTAAGGCGAATGGCTTTTATTTTGTGTAGTGACATGCCTAGGGTAGAAATTCCGTGCATCGCCACAAGAATCAAGCCATATACAGGTGTTGACAAATGGTATGGTGGATGACTGATACCCAACGTGATGTCCTCTAGGATGAGGTCATCACAATGTAGTTCCGTTTTTCGTCTTGCGTCTGGGATGATATTATCACTGTTGAGGGGCATGTGATAGGACCAAACAACACTATTTAAAGTCATATGTCTTGGACATTGAGGAATGTGCATGACACAATAAAGTATACCCAACTTGAATGAGGACAAGGACCAGATCAAAACCATGTGCAACTCTGGGAAAGGTGCCTCGAGCCAAGAGGCCTGCCAGGGTTAGTGGATAAGGGGAAGGAGACGCTAGCTTCCAGTTGAGCTAGACCTGGAAACACAATTTCCAGGTGATCCCTTTTATCCCATGAGGATGAGTATCAATCTGCACACATCTTTTAGAGGAGATCCCAGTTTATAGTCTTAGCACTCAGATCACGGGAGCCCTAGAGGACGCCTTATTGTAGCTTTGTCCCCCTGCCGTGTAGAGTTGCACTGAGGGATATTGCCAAGAGTGTCGAGATTCCACCTCGACATGATGGGGTGGAACATAATGTGAATCATGTACCCATAATTCGTGGCCTGAAGGAACTGGTGTGATGATTGAGGATTACTGCTGACCATGTTCGCAACACAGCATCCTGTTGTGTTAGCCTCAAATTGGGGACAAAAAATGAGGATCGACCGCTGACCATGTTCGCAACCCGCGATTTTATCAATTTTTTGTCTGAAACCATTGAGTGCATTGGCCCATAATTGTAGGAGAGCCCTTAGTCATAGTATCCATGTCATTTTGGGGGTCCCTTCAGGTGTGAAAGATAACGGGGGCCAAAATTATGGGTAACATGAAGCGTGACAAGTGGAAATAACTTTCCCAAGTTGAACATGACAGTCCAGTTCCTAGACCAGTGTACTCTTGGACACATCGGTGAACCAATACAAAGGGTCAAGGGGCTCATCTTAAGAGTATCCAAGAGATGGAAGATTCCCAGGAGAAGGAGGGGCATGGTACCAAGAACCCAACCCGAAGGAGGGCATAACCCTGTACCACACCTACGCATCCTTCTCATGGAAAGGAACAGGCCAATGGGCCTAGGTGACTAAAAGATCTCTAAGATATAAGGCATGACCCGAAATCTAAATGTTCGGGTGGTCCAATGTATCCCATAATAATGGGAATCAACACACACGTAGTTCTTGAAGGTGCTGTTTAATGTTGTGCAGGACTGTGAGCAGATTAATGTCGTAGGAGGCGGTACAGTTTAAAGTCATGATGTACTGGCATGCAGTTTAGGGTCATGTGGGACCAAATGTATTCTACGGTCATGAAGGACCATGTAGTTTAAGGACATGTAGGACCTACAGTTTAAGGTCATGCAGGACCAGCAGTTTAAGGTCATGCAGGACCAGCAGTTTAAGGTCATTGAGGACCAGCAGTTTAAGGTCGTGCATGACAAGCAGTTTATATTCATATAGGACCAGCAGTTTAAGGTCATGTTGGAATAGATGTTTATGTTCGTGAAGGACCCACAGTTTAGGTTCGTGCAGTACCAGTTGTTTAAGGTCATGCAGGACTAGCAGTTTAAGGTCGTGTAGGACCATTTCATCTCAGGCAATGTATTTCTTGAGGAACACAGTAATTGTGGGAGGAGTTATACACTCACCATCAATAGTCACAAGGGAGTATTCTCTATTGGGGTAAACCTTATGAATAATGAATGGTCCTTCCCATTTTGGCTTCATCATGTGTGGTTTTCTACCAGGTATAATTGGTGTTCTCAGAGCCAGCACCAGGTCGCCTTGTAGAAAGTTAAGAGGTGAACATTCTTATTGAATGCTCGAGCCATCATACTCTGATGCCTTTCTAGGTTTTGAAGGTCATGAGGCCTATTCTCGTGAAGTTCTTCCAATTCAACTAGATGGATTTCAGCCACTCTATCTGGTGATTTCTAGTCATAGACTACTGTGCACCATGACGGAAACTAAATCCTGATGGGCAGGATGTCTTCGGTTCCATACACCAGGGAATACAGAATCACCTGGGTGGAATTACGGGTCATCGTCTGATAGTCCTAGATGGTGTTGGAAAGATTATTAAGCCAACTCCTCTTGTTCTGACCAACCATTTTCTATAGAATTTTAGAGAGGGTTTTATTGAATGCCTCAATCTTTCCATTTTTTTACACGTGATAGCGGGAGGTATGGTTCGAACGGATATTGTATGTGGCGTAAAAAAATTTCAACAGGACTACTTTGAAGATAGTGTTGTTATCGGTGAGGATAGCATGAGGAACCCCAAACCGATGGATGATATTGGAATCCACAAAGTCAACGATATAATGGGCATTGACATCCTTGAGCGGAATTGCCGATGCCCATTTGGAAAATAAATCCATAGAATTCATAATGAACCGGCATTCACGAGTCGTTGTCGGTGGGTATGTTCCTACAACATCTAATCCCTAGACTACAAAGGGCCAAGAGTACATGGTAGTGTGGAGAGGATCTGGTAGCTGATGCATAAAGTTAGCATGAACATGGAATGAATGGCACCTCTTAGTGAACTCGATGCAGTCATTGATCATGGAGGGCTAAAAATACCCTAATCTCCGGATCTGGTGAGGCAGTTTTGGCCCATCCTGATGGGCACCGCATGAACCAGCGTGAACCTCTTGAATGACCTATGGAATCTCAACCCCCTGAATGCAACGAAGTAGAACACAATCAAACCCATGATTATAGAGGATCTTCTCAATACTAGAACCACTCTAGAGGGTAAACAACAGCACGTGGCATCAAATTCCCTCACGCTCGGCCCGATCATCTGGGAGATTACCGTGTTGGAGGTATTAAACCAAGGGTGTCCTCCAATCGGAAATCATTTCAATCACTACCTCCAGATGACCTGTGGGTCATGATGCAGAGGCGTCGATGGTAAGATTTATTACATGTGGGCCACCATCGCCATCCGGGGTAGCATGAGCAATGAATCTCCGATGTGCCATTTGGATAATCAAATCATCATATTCGGTCTCTTCATGTGATTCAGCTAAGATGGTCAAAGCATCTGCCTGACCATTCTGTGACTGAGGGACAGGGGTAACCTTTGGAGGAGAAGAAAACTGGCCCATTAGCAGGAGGGTTCTCTCTAACAATGGGTCATGCTCTGGCATCCTGACAACATAGAGAACATTGACCTACTTAATGTCTAGCTCGGAGTCCCCTTTCACATGAAAATGGGGAACATCGATCTTAAGGGCTAGCTCGAGGCCAGTAATGAGGGCTAGATATTCCACCTCATTGTTGTTGCATCCTTCCGACTTTTGGAATGAGTATGGTAGAATGACTTGCATCGGGGTAATGAAGACGATACACATGACTACTCTATTGAGCATAGGATCGTTGAGCCTCATACTGGTGGGGCTCCGGGAGGCAGCTTCAAAGTGCATCTTCCAACACGGAATGGAATGATCTACCGTGAGGATTTCCTCATCGGTAAAATCCAGGTCTAGGGACTGGTCCACGGGGGTTGGATATGCACCTTGAAAGTCTACCAATTCGTGACCCTTGATAGCCTTCTGAGGCATGAACAAGATGTCAAACTGCTGGAGTATTACTGCCCACCGCGCTAGATAGCCAGTCAACATGGGGCGATTCGGAATATACTTCATCAGGTCTTCTTAGGACACCAATTTTACCTCATGGTTCTACAGGTAATTTCTAAATTTTTATACTATGAATACAAGTGCAAGACAACTCTTCTCGATGGGGGAGTACCTGGTCTCTGTATAGTGGAGCATGTGTCTGAGGTAGTAGTGCTTTTTTTAGTAGCGCTGAAAAAGGATCGACTTAAAAAAATATAAAAAAATATATTTATATATAAATATATAAATATAGTTATATTGATATAAATATAATACAAAATTTTTAAATATACTTTAGATAAGTATAAATATACATTTACACTTAATATACTTAATATATAAGATATTTAGTGAAAATGGCTTATAAAAAATTAATAATTTTTTTTAATTAAAAATTTGCTAATTATTATGGAAGAATAGTCATTTCATAACAATTTGAAGACCCAAAAAATCAAAAAAAAATTAAAAAAAAACCAAAATTTGTTGAAAACGCAACTCGAACATCAAACGGCCATAACTTTTGATCCGGGTGTCCGTTCAAGCTCTTCCATATATCAAATCGAATCCGGCAATGAGGTCTACACCCTTATGACAAGGGGACCCCGATAAAGTTATTTTCGAGTCCAAAAGAGGCCCATAATGCCTCCAAAACTGAGTTTTTAGTCTGGATACCCCGATTTTTTAACATTTTGTGTATTTTCAGCTTCGTTTAAGGGGGTATTATTCCCTTTTTTTGGTGGGTACTGAATTTATTCCAAGGTATTACATTCATATTGATATTATATGTTTGAAATTTTACCATTTTTAATGCACTACTATTTATAATCAAATATATTATAATATATACATATTTTTTATATATTCACTCATAAAAATTTAATTTTTTAAATAAATAATTAAACATATTTACATATAAAATATATTAGCTTTATCTAAATGATAACTAATATCCATTTTATTTAAAATACCAATATATGAATATTTATATAACTATATATTAATCTAACTATATATATTAATATAACTATATATATATTAATATAACTATATATATATTAATATAACTATATATATTAATATAACTATAAATATATATAATAATATAACTATATATATATTAATATAACTATATATATATATATTAATATAACTATATATATTAATATAAATATATATTAATATAAATATATAATACTATACGAATAAATATAACTATATATATATATATATATATATAAAATAAGAGAACAAATCAATATAGGGGAGTGGTAAAGGCTTCAGTTGCGTAGGGGGGAGGTCTCGAGATCAAATCCCGGTGGAGGAAGGGGTACACACGCATGGGTGAATTTAAGGGGCTAGTGCTGATAAAGGTAGGGTATAGCATAGATAAAGGTCTGAGGGGGTTAGTGCGGGCGCTGGAGGTGCAGGAAAGTGCTAATAGGGGGGGCTCAAGTGATGTAACCCCCCCGAGATTAACAAGATTTTTTTTATTTTTTTTTAATTTTTTTTAGCTCTAAAAAAAGCGCTTATAAAAGGGGTCTTTTATCAGCGCAAAAAAGAAATCACTGATAAAGGACCCTTTTATCAGCTCTTTTTTTAGTGCTTATAAAAGGGGTCTTTATCTGTGATTTTTTGAGGGCTGACAAAGGGGACCCCCCTTTATCTACGCCGGATTTAACAGTGCTTTTCTAGCACTGTTAAAGGCCTTTTCTAGCGCTGTTAAATGCCATATTTGTATAAGTATATATTTTTCCCATGGATTATACCATAGGGAAATGGTTTTAATTATTTTATAAGTCCAAGGGTTGAATAGATTAAAATATTACCCTTGATGATGTGAATGTAAATAATGATCACAACAAATGATTTTAAAAACATAAAATAAAATATATATATACATATATATATATATATTCGATGATTCATAAAAGTTTTATAAAATTATTAAAATAACCTAAAAATGGAATAATTTTAAAGGGGAAATATGTATTTTGTCACATATATCATTTATATAATAAATTAAATTTCTATATATTTCTCAACTAATAGACCTACTAATTTTAGATTATTAAAGAAATTATACCAATCATAAACTAATAATGTCAATTTCATTCTCTACTAATAATAATTTTTTTCACTATATATGTAGTAAATAATCTATAATATGTCTTTAGAATCTCCCAAAATTATCCAAATAGGTTATCATGTTAGGCACATCATGTTGAATACCTATAATAGCCCCAAACTGAAACTCAATAATTTGGAGCTAAAAACATAATCTTTACTTTTGATTCATTGATATAAAACAAATAAACTAAATTTAGTCATAAAAAACATAAAACATAATTTGTAAATATTTTATTAATTATATATCCCTGGAAAGTTTAGATTTAGATTTTTTTATAAATATGAAGAAATCTTACATAACATTACACAAATATTTAAGTGAGAATTTTTTCAACTATACACATCCTTTATTATTTCATAATAATTAATCAAAATATCATATAATATTACTCACACATGAAACCATTATAGATATAATTAACTTTACAACATTTTCAATAACTTGGGGTAATGGAAAACATATAATGGATGATATAAAATTCCCATAAATGGTGATAGTAGGCATTAATAATTGAATGTCATGGGTGAGGGTATGATAATAATTAATTTATGATGAAGTAATTGAAGTTAGTGGACATAAAATAAATTAATTCATAATCTTAAAAATAATGAGCATAAATATTGATACATGATATAAATATTTTTCATACGAAAAGAATCATAGAAGTTTATATTATTAGTCCAAGTGAAAACAATATATGAGTAATTTATTAATTACAAATCTTTCAAAACAAAGAAAATATGTCTATGTGACTTATAACATCAAATATTCATCATGGAATCATCTAAATGGATAAATCACAAATCCCTTTGAACTAAACTGTAATTATTATAATTATTTATCTATTTTGAGTAATATTCAATCAGTTATCTTCATCTCATAAGAGTAAGATAACATTATCATCTCTTAAGAGTACCAATAATCTAGTTAACTCTATCTAATTACTCAATGAATTGGAGTGAAACAATAGAACCCCTATCACATATTGGATAAATCACATTAGGCTTTTTGGTTTTACTCCCAATAATTCATTAATAAATAATTTTCAAGTATCATATCATGAAAAATACAAATTTATGTTATCATTTCATCAAAACTATCATATATTATGATACCTACGGAAAAGTATGATGTTTTTTGAAATTTTCATTAAAGCATAATTATAAACAATTAAGAGTATATAAGTGAATTTAATCATAGTGTTTTATACCTATAATATAATAGTAGTGAATAAATAACGTTTTTAAAGATAGAAATTCATTTAAAATATCATTTAAAAAAATTGTTTATGAACTAAGGAAGTAAACAATTCATTCAGTGTAATTTATAGAAAACCTTCCCAAAATATTGAGAAATTCAAATTAATTGACAATATAAATGATCATTTTTCGAGTAATATTAAATTAAAATAATTTCCTGATAATGTAAAATAACATCATTTCATAAACATTAAGAATAAAAAATATTTTTAAAAGAGAGTCAAAACTGACCAGTGTGGAAAAAAATTTAAATTTTCCATTTCAGAATAATTAATAATTATTCAAGGATCATGGAAAATCACTTTAAGAAATTATTTATCTATATAAAACAACATTATAATTATATTATAATTAAAAAGGGTAATGTTTTGGTCAAATTCCTCTAAAAACATTAAAGTAGCATTTTTAAATGAAAATAATTTACATCATTTTAAAACTAAAAACCCAATGAATATATGATCATAAGAAGTAATATTAAAAACGATGAAAATAAAACATTCATGATATTTTATTTCAAGTTTCATTTTATACACCATATAAATGATTATAAAATCGTTACTAAAAAATAGCCTCAAAGTAGGATTTTTGAGATGAGAAACCATTGATACTGAGGTAATGGTTGAATAAAAAATTCATTGAAATATGAAGCATAACATTTTTCTATAAATCACATTATTTTTATTAATTTATTTATAAAACCACCTTAATGGGGGATAATGTACACTAAATAAAATAAAACATGGAGGATAACATGAATAATTTCCCAATGAATTGAAATTGAGACCATGAAAACTATTTTACATTTTATTACATTAGAATAATTAAATCATTAAATATAGAAAATAAAAGGAGCATTAAATATAATTTAAAATATTCAATCTTAGTATAATATATCATTATGAATTTTATACTCCTTATATAATGAATTATTTTCATATCACATGATAGTTCTTATTAAAACAATACTTAGACAAAAATATCCATATAGTGATGGTATCATTGAAATTAGAATTAATAAATGATGTGATTATGTGTAAGAATTTTCCAAACAAAATAAACATGATTCATTACAAAAATAATAAAATATGACTTCATATAATGAATTATATTGGCATAACAAAGTCAATGAATTTGAATGGTAACCCTGAGAATTGAAATTGAGTTACGAAACCACTTACCTCAAGTCCCAAAAAGTTATGTACATCCATTAACTAAAATTTAATAAACATTTATTTTTTATAAAATTTTTTATGAACATTTTAAAGCTATATTAATTTTTAGTAAACAATATAGTTCATTTATATAAATTAAATAGTTAATTACTTAACCAAGGAAGTCCATATTGGGTGTTTTGAGGACATTAGGTTCAAATTTCCAATTTAATTTGGTAGGAAATCCTTGGAAATGTATTCATTATACTATGATATGAAAAATAATAAAAATTTTCTAATTATAATTTTTATTCCTAAAATAGAATTTTATAATCACCCCTGATATTATGATGTGAAAAATGCATCACATCGCTTCATGGAGGTTGTATTACACATATACTCATGACTAACATTATCATTATACAATGTGTGAAATGTAATGAAGATATGTAATATCCTATACTTTTATAAACTCTATTATATTAATAATAATTTTAATTTGGTGTTGAAAAAAACATATCACTTTGTGGAAATGGTTCAAAGAAGTACGCATGAACAATTATTTCAATCCCCAATGTATGGAAATGAATATGAATATAGTTTTTCAATTTAGGTAATAAAATATTAGAATATGGCAGAAATTTTTTATTTTATATTTCAATGTGTTTGATACAATTTATGTAGAAAACAAATTAGAAAAATGAAAATGATGGGTTAAAATGATTTTCTCCTCCTTGGGAGACCTTATTTGGATTTCATCTTAAGAACCCTATAGGGGATATTTTGGGAAGAAAAAAATAAATTCAACACGTATAACGAGATTACTGAGTTTCCATAGGGTTTTAATGATATAAAATCCTTAAGATGGTGTGAATAATAAAGAAGTATTAGTTTCCCTCTATAGTAATGGAATGGGAACACTTCTAATTACATAAATGATATAAATATAGTATATTATTTTTCATGAGAAAGAATAACCAATTGAGAATTTTTTTAAATCTAATACTGTTTGTGGATGAAATCCATTCAAAAAATAAATTTTGGACACCTTTTTTGTGAAATTCTAATCCTTATAATTTAATTCAATTCCTTTGGTAATAAATTTTAACCTTAACCTTGACAATAAATTTTTCATTATTAAAAGGTTATAAATTTACAAATAAGGAAAAAATAGTTGAAAAAGTATTAAAGTAATGATTTTTCTGACCCTACCCAGTCATTCTATTCCTCATGAAATATTTTTATGATTTTTAAATAAATAAATAAAATAATATTAAACCTAAAATAATGTTAAAATAATTTTAGGAACTATTCATTTAAATTTAATTCAATGAAAACAATATTGAAATTCAATTTGAATTTATTTTTTGAATATATCACTAATATTTAATATTTATTTACAAAACTTATGTAATACAATAAATAATCCTAATTTTTTACTATATATTAATTTTGAAATCAATTATTTTGGAAGCATTCTAGAAAGGATAAATTCTACTCTCCCATGGAAAAAATGATGTCATCCAGTTGATTGTGGAGAACTAGGAATTATTAATCTCAAAAATTTTAATCATTATTTACAAGAAAGTATTATGGGGAGACTAATCAATGGGAAATTATAAGGTCTTGGATTTTTCAGAGAATGATTTTTGGAAAATTTAGAGTTGTAAATATCAATTATATGCAACACTCCATTAAGCAAGACTTCAAGAACTCATTTTACTTTATCTTAGATGACTCTAATTGGATTTGTAGAAATCATTATTCTATTATTTAATGGAATGAGAATTTTTTTCATCCCTTCCTTTAAGAGCCTTATGTCATAGGACAAAGATTTGGATACCAATATTTCAATTAATGAACAACTACAAATGTATATTGACAATCATCCTACTGAGATAAAAGAGATTTTCATGAACAATAATTTAATTAGTGGGTTTGAAATTATTATATGAGAACACAGTACCAATGGGATATTTTATTCAATTGATTTATATCAAAATATTATTTTATTACACATTAATAACTAGATAAAAAATATCAAAAAACCTTGGATTCCCCTATCCTGTTTTACTCTTTTATGGAGAGTGTTTAACTCAATGATACCCATGAATAATTTTGAGAAATCCTTTGGAATAATTATTTGTTAAAATTTTGTTCTATGTAATAAACATTAGCGTGACATAGATCATCAATTTTTTAACTATTTTAGAGACTCTTCCTTGTGTTTTTCAATGGCCGACCGGTTACAAGACTGACTCTTTCATGGTAATATTATATTCGATCAATTTTCATTCTTTTTTCATTTTTATATCTCATAGAAAATGTATAATTTTCAACATGTGGATTCCATTAAAATACTTTATTTCATTTTGAGTTGTCATAAATTGTTTATTCACAATAGAATCTCATTCAACCTCTGATATTCTCTTACGTAGATTCTTATGTTGTAAAAGGAAAACATTCCATTCTATTTGGATTTTTTGAAAATTATTTTCATTATATTTTTTGTTTATAATAACATTGTAATTATAGGTAATTATCAACCTCTCTATAGTACATTAGAAGTATCATGGGCCTCTCCTTTTCCTGGATAGTTCAAGTGAAACATTGATGTCACTTAAAGAGGTAATCTAGGTCATAATGGGTATTGTTATATATTAGGAGATCACACAAGAAAGGCATTGGGATTTCTCTATGGACCTCGTGGAACTACAAATTTTTTCAATGGAAATAAATTTGGCGGTCATCGTTGTGGTTGAAATAGCTCAAAGTCACGTATGGTTCAATCTTTGGATTGAGTGTGACTCTACCACTATGATGTAGGAAATCAGAGATGGAATAATTCATTTATCATGGAGGCTTAATTCTAGGTGGTTGAATTTCATGGAAACTATTTGATAATTTAATTACATCATTACAGAAGCATGTCATGAAGGAAATTTCGTGGCTGATGGAATGGAAAACAAGGGATGGGGATTAGTGAGTTGATTTTGAATAATGATTTCTTTATTGAAATCCTTTAATTTTGGGAAAATGATATTTTAAAAAATTTACATGTTTGAATCCTATAATTTTGTTTCCCGATAAATAATGTGGCATTTCATTTTGGGAAAGTCCACATTCTACTAATATAATTTTTTTAATTTTTTTTATTACATGAACATGCACTATGTTGATCAAGAATAAGTTTATAAAGTCGTTATTTAATTACTAATAATTCTAAAAAATTATCATGTTTAGAAAATAATTAATATTTAAACTAAATAATTTTTAGAGGACATAACCTGTTTTTATCCCTATCAAAAAATATAGGATATATTAAAAAAATTGTGTGAAATTTTGAATTTATTCATATATTAAATATTACTAAGATCATTATAAAAGGAAAATGACATAAAAATTCTATTTATTCAATTTTATGATGGCTATGGTTGAAAAATATTATATTGAATGCTAGAAATAAATGTATTTGGTTGATTGTAGAACCTTATCTCATAGGTTTAACCCCATTTTACCCTTACTAGGGTGATAAATTTATGTAGTAATTACAATTTATAATGATAAAATACAAAAGGGATATATTTACAATATTTAAAGAAAATATTTAAAAACAAGGGTTACATTTTTTATATTATTATATTTATCATTGTTATTGAAATATTTTTTAATATAAATTCACAATTTTAAAATGGAAACAAATTTTTTGAGAAATGCAATTTTGAACCCAAAATTGAACATTTAACCCAATAATGTATAACACTACTTCATGTGAAATTAATTAGATTAACGTTAATTAAATGTTTATTATTTTACATTAATTCCACCTCATAAAAATAATGGGACATTAAATTATTTTTCTATTGAAATTAAATTCCAATTTTTTAAAAATAATAATTATCACTATTCAACGGAAATATATATTATTTTTCAAAAAATTCCAAAAAATTCCTCCTTAGATAGTATTAACATTGTGATTTACAAAATGAAATTAAATTACTAATAAAAATATAAATATTTTTAAAAAATAATAATATTTTTGTATAAAAACATTCTATAGAACCCATTTTTGAAGAAATCATATTGTTGAAGTAGAAAAAGAATTTAATAAATAATTATAACATTTTTATTATGAATTATTTAGTAAATTATATTTGAGTAAATAATTATATGTATATTTCAGAATGTGGTTTATTCTATACCTATCTGTCAACTAAATATCTAGGTTATAATTTATTAATGGTCATTTTAATCATAATGTTTCATATTAAGTAAGTTATTGAAAACATACAAATTATTCAAATTTAATTATATTATAAAATTGTGGGTGCCATATTCTACTATAATAAATTAATTATTAATGTTCTAAATTTAATTATAACTTACTTCAACTTGTCCATAATGACACGCTAACAAGATATGATCTATATTTGATCACAATAACAATCATCTATATCACTTTTATGAAACATAGTATTACCTAATTAATAATTTCTAAAACCATGTGTGTGTCATTATTAATATCATCATTTTATTAATACATATTATTGTAGTTGAGTGATACTTTCCACATAATAATTGATAGTTTTATCTTCATCTTACTTGAGTTATGGAAATAATTTACTATTAAGTTAGAGAATATAATGTAAAATACTTAATTTATTTCTATTCATATAAGAAGAATAATTTCACCCTATGATTATGCTTCAAGTATATTTGCATCAATACTTCATCATACAATCTATGTCATAAAAGCTAATGTTGATTTTTATCATGCCTGAATCACTAACTATAACATTAAAAGGATTGAAAGAGAAACAAAACAACGGCATGTCATTCCATTTTTCTATATATATATATTCAAAAAAATAAATGGTTGGAACATGTTATACAATATGAATGAATATTCATTATCCAATATCTAAAATGAACGTAAAGAAACCCAAACTTGAATTTCAATTATTCCCTAGATAATTATCCTTTAAAGTAGTCAAAATATGTCATTCAAAAATTGAAACCCATGTATTGTAATTACATTATAACATATTCTTCCATGATTATCTTAAAAACTATTTCCAAATAATAACAATTTATAAAACGGTTATATTCTAAAACTTTATATACATTAATCCAATACACCAAAAAATGTTATATCATTCTTCCAAATTTATAATTCATAAAAACATAAGGGTTTCATGTACTTAAACAAATTAAAATGCATCGTAAAATTTCATCTTCAAATTAAAAACACTGAAAACATTGAATGTTTCATATATTTCATAGTAGTTATGATGAAACACAAACTTATTAACTCTGGATGCTATTCATACACTTCAACATAATACCATATAAAATCATTCAATTATTGAAATTTATCTAAACATATCTCTGATACAATTTATAACAGCCCAAAACCAAAACTAAAAAATATGGCTCTAATTAAAATATCATTACATTTCTCTATATAATAGAAAATAACATGACCTGATTTTAGTCATCCAAAATATACAACATCTTTGGAAATTATTTGACCACTTAAAAAATAATTTACTTTAATATATATCTTTTTAGAGAATTAATACAATACAGATTGCTTGAAGCGATCATTTTTCCTTCTATAAATATATTTTATTATTTTAATGTATGAACTTGACCTCTCCCATAAAATTCATTAGTCATGAAATCTTTCATGAAATAATTCATTCAAAATCATATTTTCATAACCATGGAAAATGAAAATAGAATTCCTAGTGAGGTCAAATTCTTATTAAGGCTATGAAAAATCAATAACAGTTGAATTTTATTAGTGAGCATAAGTTAAGAATAAAGGTATGATTACATAATCTATGGGCATGAGACCAACATAAGATAATTCATACAAATAAAAATGTATCAAATAATAACTAGATATGGTATAAATAATTATTGTAATACACGTGTTATATAGTTTATTACTCAAGGACCATGCGAAAAATGTTATAGAGTGATGTACTAATTAAAACTCATATCATGCATTGAAAAACTATGTAGGAATCTTAGAACATCAAAAATTCATTAGGGAATCACCAAAAAAGATAATTCCCAAACATCTTATGAGTAAGGTCTAACAAGTGAATGATGTTATATATTATGCGTATCTTATAATTTTTTATATTTAACATATTTTTATTTTATAGTAGCACTATCATCTTATATGAGTAAATTACATAATGTTTACTCTGTCTAATTACACAATGCATTTTATGGCTATAATAGAACCACCCATCACATATTGAACAAATTACCTTTTGGATTTTAGCTTACTCCCAAATCCTAAATTCATTATTAATTTTCATACACCATATCATAGCATAAAATACATGGATTCTTATATTTAATTATAACTATTATAGAAATATTTAACAACGAAAATAGAATGAGTGTTATGAAAATCAGATTAAATAATTATAACAAACCATTCTGAAAAAGGAAGTGATTAGAAACACAATATTATATCCTCAATTAAGTTTATGAATCCCTAAATAATATTTTCATAACATAGGAATCTTTTAAAATTTTAGTAAAAAAATTTCATTTAACATTATGGAAATTCATGTTTCGTTTAGTATTATTTATAATAAAAATACCAGAATAATGATATTAAGTTTTTCTTTAAAAATACCCATGGTAACATTTAATTGAATATTAAAGTCAATGAAATTCCATTATTCAATAAAATTATGTTCATGTTATATACATAAGAACAAAAATTATTTTCATACATATGTAAAGATCGTCAATACTAACATGTGCAGAAAATGATAGTAAAATATCATTTAAATTGATTAAAAAGATGTTAAAAAATCATAAAAAATAACTTTAGGAAATAATTTGGTATTATGAAATAATATAATTGATGTCATATAATGAATATAGAAGATGAGTTTGGTTAAAATATTATAAAACATTTATAGAAACTATTTTAATGAAATTCAATTTACAAAATTATAAATCAAAAAACCATTTGAGATTAATAACATAAGATGGAACATAAAATATAAGAAATATAAAAAGATTCAGTATATTATGTTTCAGGATTTACTATGTACACTATATAAATGAATATAGAGAAATTAATAAAAACATGTCTAAAAACGATCAAGAGATGAACCCCTTGGAACTCTGATAATGCATGAATCCGAAATCTATTTAGTGAAGGAAAATAAAGGATACTATAAAACCCATAATTTTCTTGAAATAATTTGTTAATAATAATAAATGTTGTAGTAAGTACACTATATAAAATAAACCATGAAGAGGAAATGAATTATTTTATAAAGATTCAAAATTGAGACCATGAAAACTCTTACATCATTTATAACATTTAAAGAAATGTATTTTGAAATTGAAAGAATAAAATGAACTTTAAATATAATTATAAAATACTATCTTATTAAATAATATCTCAATGGGTTGAATATATATCTTATAAAATGAAATAGGTTCATATTACAATATATTCTCAATGAAATAATATTGATATGAATAATCTTTATTTTGATCATATCATTGATGATAAAATTTATAAATTAATTGACTATGTCTCAAAAAGTAAAAAAATCAAACATTTTTACATTAAATATATTATAATTGTAGTTTAGTTGAAAAATAATCAGGTTATAACATAGTCAATGATGTATAATTATAACCAAATAAATGGATATAGAGCTAAGAAACCACATACCACAAGTCCCAATATTTTATCTAATTAATTTAACTCCATTAAATTAAACCTAATGTAATTATTTTTGTGTTAAAAAATAATAATTTTTTATACTTTATCATTAATTTATTTATTTCATTTATTTAAATGACATATTTAATTACAAAATTTGTTTATGTCCACATCTGTTGTTCTAGAGACACTCAGTTCATTATTACTAAATGAATTTTGTATGTTTAATTTGGTAAATAGGGACATTGTTCCGTTTTATGTAAAATAATAATCATGAAATTATTACCATTTTAATACATAAAATAAAATATTCAGTAACCCGTGAATGTTAAATCAAAAAAATGAATCACATCACTTCATGGATATGGTATTACATATTTAAACATGAGAAACACTAACATTTTTTAAATGGTGGATGAGAATGAAGGTTAGTAATATCATATATACAAATAATAATGGGGATGAAATACATAGAATTTATAATTATATAATCCATCATAATAACCTACCTATTGTGGTGGGGATTAAAAATGAAACACATTACTTCATGGATTTGTTACTCCACATGAACGCATGAATGATGATTTCATTCACCATATGATAGAAAAGGAGATAAATATGGCTATGAAATTAACAAAATACCATCTAGGTATATGTAATAGTGTTATGTTATTATATTATAAGGGTTTGTTTATAATTGAAGGTGGTGAAAGAAGAAGTTAAATTAAAGAAAATAATTGAAATAATTACATCCTCTTTAAGAGGCCACATTTTTATAACATCCCATTACAATTTTTATAGGTACATTTTAAAACCATGTTGTGGTTTTCTTTTTTCAATATATGGGTAAGTGTGATAAGTTATTGGAAGGATACCTATAATGCTGAACTCAATGATTTTTCTGATTCTCAGCATAAAACAAGTTGGATCTATAGAGTGTTAGGGACTTACATGATGTGTAATGTGGTTACTTGACTTGTAATTTTCAAGAAAAAAAATAAATTTGTATACCTCAGTAAGATATGGTGTTTTTTTTGTTATTTTGGAATTTGTGGATTATATGACGTGTAATTGGGTTTTATGTCATATAAATACCAAATTATTGTTTTTAAATAGGAATTCTGGATGAAAAATCATTTTCCTCTTCTGCATAATTCATTACACTCAATCCAGGATTCATTCCTAGGATATTCTAGATCACTAAGACCCGTCTTATTTTTTTTATTTTATAAATTGATGATTACTATGGTTTTAGTGTGACTTTCCTGGTTAATATTCTTCCGTCATATTTGTATCTTTCCCTCTTCTCATATGTATTTTGATAGATCAAATTGTCATTGATTTATCTAAGCTTTGTGTTGTAGAAACATGTATCTCAGTAATGTTTCTAGATCTTTGGCTCCTTCGTTACATCTAGATATTTCTAATTTAGGAGTTCTATTTCCATGAAAGTTTTGCGGTTTCATCATGATGGCCGATTTTTAATAACCCTGGATTTCATTATATAATTTCAATTCTTTTAACTAAATGAAATTTAATGATTTCAATGATTTTTTTCCATTAGATTTTTATAAAAACCACATTCCATTAATATGGGGAATTGGTTTTCTAAAATGGATTTTTGGCATGAAATAGGAAAAACCCCCAATTTCAATTGAATTGTTGTCTCTATAAAATTTAAAGATATTGATTAAATTTAAATTTTCGTATATATATTTTTGAATTTGGTACGATGGAAAATTCAAGAATTTAAATAGATATTGATTTGATGAAATTTATTACGAATTTTATTTGATGAAAATGGCATTAAATGGTTTTGATAGAAGGATTATGGTTTTATCTTGGAAAAGGATTGTTATTTAATAAAAACCCATGTGTTGGATTTTTAAATTCGTATTGGAATATTTTAAATTGAGAATGAGATGATTTTTATTTTTAAAATTTTTAAAATAAATTACTCGTCATTATCTTTATATTAATGAACACACAATCCTTAGGAAGTTATTGAGTTATGAGGAAAAAACACACTAGGATGGGAAATGAATTTCTCTATATTGACTATTTAAAAAACTAGAATAAAATTCATGGATAATTTTATTCCCCAGTGGGATATCGATGAGTCCTATTTTACCAGTTTGGAGGGACCCATGTACACATTATTGTTATCATTATATAATTTGGTGAGGATCACTTATAATAGAACTATCTTACAATTTTTCACAATACCATTTCCTCCATTTTTTAAATATGAAATTAATATATTCCATTATTTTAAATCATTCTTCATTCCATATTAATTTATATGAACTATTTTATATTAAAAAAATTATTAATCCATTTGTTTAAAAATGTTCAATCAATTGAAATGTGAAGCACAATTTATTTAAATCCAGTTTTGAAATTGTAAAAAATGTTTATTTGAAAATTTAATTCCATTTATCTAGTTAATTATATATTGTCATCATATTATGAAATCCATAGTGAGACCCTACTAAATAATTAGATCACACTGTAACAATGAATTTAGGTTTTTTTAGATTATTTCCTTCCAGGATCAAGTAGGGGTAAAAGACCACATTGAGTTGGTTCTAGATGTTGATCTATGGAATTGGTGAGTTGCATCTACTGGGACATGGGGGAAGTTATTCCTATTTTCTTTTTTTTCTATAGTTAATTGTCTTATTTATTCTTATATGAATTCAGGTACACTTCTCCCTATTGTGTTTTTTCTTATATGTATATTTTCTAATATATCATTATTCCAAACTGTTTATGCAAAAATTCATTCCTTATTTCATTTTTTATGATTGCACATACTAGTTTCCAACACATCGGCATTGCGAATTACCATCAGGCCATGTAAGGTCCAGCTCAATTATCGAGTTACCAGGGTACTGAGGATGGTTTGTGAAAAGTGGTATCATAGCTCCATGTTTATCATTTTGTCTTTATGTCGTTATTAATTGTGTATTATTTTCAGAACAAATAAGGTAGTTGAGATTGAGTGTCTGAAAATATCTCACCATAATGAACCTTAAGTTGACATAAGTGGTTTGGGAAGAACATATTGAGGATTAGTTCTAATCATTCCTCATATATTGACTTGAAAAAAATGAAATCCAAATCTAATTATATATTTATTGGTTTTGATTTAATTTGTTTCTATTTTCCACTATTAATCTAAAGGGTTCATTGTTTTCTAATGATGATGTGTAGCATCATACCTCTCAGAAGAATTGTAAATCATATCCATGAGGAATATTCTGATGAACCTCATCGAGCGAATCCTATCATGGACCCAAATCTAGTATATGTGATTGTATATATTTTCCATGCTCTGGGATAGGAACCGTCACACGTTCCCATTATGGCTCTAAATATGGAAACTCAAAGGATTGTTCTTTGGAATTATTCTCATGAGTTCCTTTTCCAGAATCCACTAGCATTCAAGGGCTCAAATAATCCTTGAGTGGTTGATTATTTGTTGACCTGGATCAATAATTTCTTTAGATCCTTAGGGAAATCTGAGGAGATAAATGTGAAATGTTCCACATTCATGCAAGTTGATCCAAGAAGGAGATGTTAGGAAAATATGGTGATGGAAATGACATATGATGGATTAAATTGGAATGAATTTAATGCTCTTTTAACTGAACAGTTGTATCTATAATCAATGGTGCTATCCAAGGATATGATGTTTTAGAAAATGAGCAGGCTGATAGGACTGTGATGGAGTATGAAAACCTTTTTTCTATGTTGGTGCATTTTGTATTTGAGATAATGTCAAATGAGATTATAAAGACACAAATTTTCATGTTAGGTAATTGAAAGGATATTCATTCCCATGTTTTACTGTTAAATTTTACTTCTTCTAATAATTTTCAAAATAGATTGTGCGTGGTTAAAATAGACCTAGATGGAATGTTATGGTTATTTGGATTTTCCTTTAGTCCCATTGGCAGTGTGGGTTTATTCGAAGGACAATGGAAGCATGATGATTCTAATAGTGGATCTAGATAACAAGATCATTATAGACCTCATTCAAATCCAACCATATGTCCTTTTATTTGATACTAGTATGGATATAAAGGGAATTCAAATATGGTTTTTTAGTGAGGTAGCTAATAATTATTGATCTTATAGACACCTGGGTCACTTAATTATTTTCATCCATGTCATTTACACTACAAATGGTGGAACAAGGTCCAAAAATCCCTATAAAAATTTTGCGCAATAAGATGATACACATAAAATTGGGTTCCATCACCAGTAATCTAGAATTGAAACTTCATCAGGTAGTGGAAGAGTATCTAGTGGAAGCAGATACAGTTGTGGAAATTGTTAGCGGCGCCATCACTATAGATTCATCATTAGCGACTACATTATTTTACACAGGTGAATCTCATTTCCTTGTTAAAAATGTATTTCTAATCATATAAATCATCATTTTTAGATTTTATCTTATGACAAGGATATTAATTCACCCCTTGGAATTAAGAGAGAGAAGGTTCTCCATAGTCCTGTATGCATTTTCTCTCAATCAAATGTTTATCTTTCATGGAGTTTTCTAGTTCTTGACATGAACATAAGGATGGATTGGATCATTTATAATAAATACTATATTTAATTTTGTCTTTGACGGTTCTACTATACTGAACCCTATGGTGTATCTAGTATCTATCGAGGAGAATGGGACCAATGGTTGTCTAGGGATGAGTCGTATTTTATAGAGTTGGGGAAAGTGAAGTTTTAGTTCACCTTGGACCGGGAGAGAGATTCTTGGATCAATGATCTCTCTCCATTTATTGTTGAGTTACCAGATGTGTTTTTTTATGATTTCGTTCTTTTTCCATTGGAAAGGGAGGTAAAGTTTTCTATTGACTTACTTCTGGCTACTCATCCAATATTTATTCCTTCTTACCAAATGAAACTAGCAAAAATGTAATTGTTGATGTCCTAGTGGGATGATCTTCTATATAAAGGATTTATATGATGGGTATGGCACCTTAGGCAACACATGATCTCATGGATAAGAAGTTTGATAGTTCACTTTGGCATTGGGTTTACTATCAAAATCCTAATCGAGTAATGATAAATAGAAAGTATACATTTTCACAGATTGATGATTTTTTTTTGAAATTTTGAAAGGGGAGAAGTGGTTCTCAAAGACTAATCTTCGGTCTAGCTACCATCAGTCGATGTTAAAATAATTTTACATTTATAAACTCACCTTTCATAGGATGTATGACCATTTGGAGTAACTTTTCATGCCTTTCGGTCTAAAAAATCCAACTGTAGTAATTAAAGATTTTACAGACAAGGTTTTCCATGAGTATCTCGATAACATCATGGTAGTATTTATGAAATCCTTGTTTATTATATGTCTGAGTAGGATCATTTTCATTATCTAATGGTAGTTCTGGAATTGTTGTGAAATCACTGTATTTATTCAAAGATATAAAAATATTATTTTTAGATTCTCTATGTGATTTTCTAAGGTAATTTGGTTCCTTAACATGGTATATTAGTTTTTATTAAGAATCTTACGACCATTATGGCATGAGATCAAACATGAAATGTTCATTAGAATTAGAGATTCTTGGGTATAGCTGGGTATTATCTCTAGTTCATAAATGAATACTAATTGATGGAATCAACAAGGAATTATCTAACTCGAGATGGTTTGATGTTTTCATGGGATGAAATATTTTAGAATTCATTTGTTGAGATGAATCAACTTTTTATTACTGCATAGACGTAGACTCTTCCAGAGGTCGAGCATTGAAATGTGGTCTTTAGTGATGCATCAAGGTCAACTCTTCCCTATCTTATCACGCAACGTGATCATGTTGTTTGTTATGTATCTCATTATCCTAGACCACATGAGATTAATTATATGAACCATGGCCTTGAACATGTATATTTGACGCACACACTTAATGGTTGTTGTAATTTCCTTAATATATAATGGTATATCATGTTTCCAGATCATAATATCATGAATTATATCTTCAATTAGAAATGATTGAATCTCAAAAAATGGTAATGGGTAGAATACCTAAAATATTTTGACATTGAAATCACCTTTACCCTATGGAATGAAAATTTCATTGCTTATTCATTGACATGGAAACCTCCAAACCATGCAATGAGAAAATCATTTTAAGAGTGGAATTTGATAGAATCATTTCAAATTTATATATTGATGTTTGTTAATCAAGATCCATGGTTTCCTTATCCAGTGTTTAGTTTGAAATCTTTTCTTCTCGAGGGGATTCATTAGGATCAATATCTTAATGACACATTCCGTAGTTTTAGAGACTATTTATTGTTGAGAGACCATTCATGGCTGGTCATTCTCAAATGAGGGAATTATTTTCTATCAAAATCTATTTTTTTCTATATTATAGGTTAGGAAAGATATGATAGGATATCACCATAATTCACAGTGGGTTGTGCGCCTAATAACCAGAAAGCTATTATATGACATGTAGCGGAATGTCTGGTGGTCAGGTATGAGATATGAAATATCCCAATTTTTTAGCAATAGTTATACGTTCATGAATGTTATGGTTGAGTAGTAGAATCCTTTTTGTTTGATTCATCCACTTATACTACATACTTGGAAGTGTCATGAGATCTCAATGGAAATTTCGTTTGGGTTTCACATACCTAGACAAAGAATAATGTGATATGGGTTGTGATTGATCAGTTCACTATGTCAGCACACTATATATTAATTTTTGATTCACTCAATGTTGAGGAGTTTGGAAATATATATATGCGAAAGAGAATTATTGTATTCATATGGCTCTATCTGCTTTTGTTTATGATATAGATCCTTGGTACACTTCTTGTCTTTGGAGATGCCTTCAAAAGGAACAATATCTCATGTTAGTTTGAGATTGATATACCACCTGCAGTCAGATGGAAATACAAAAAAACATATATAGACTCTTCAAGTTATGCTATGTGCTTTTGTTCTTGACATTGGTGGGAATTAGGATGATTATTTCGGGTTTTTTTTATTTTTCCTTTAACAACAATTACCATTCCATGATCAAAACATCCTTTTATCCATGTATGGTCAGCCATACGTATCTCTATTATTTTGGTCAGTGATTGGTGAAGGATCCTTGGTTGGATGGAACATAGTCCAAGGGATGAAAAAATATATTAACTTGTTTCTTCAAATAATGTTGATAGAGTAGAGCTGATATAAGTCATATCCTGATCATCACTATAATCCATTGGAATTTTTAGTTGGTGATAAGGCCTTCTTGAAAGATTCTCCCAGGGTGGGTCATTCACATATTAGGAGGAAATGGAGACATTCTACTAATTTTTTGGGACATTTTGAGTTTGTTGAGTGGGTGGGAAATGTTTCATAGCATATAGAACATCCATCATAGCTGACGTCGATACATAACATGCTTCATGTATATCATCATCAAAAGTATATATCTGATACATCTCATGTTCTGAGTTGGAATGATCTTGAGGTTGAGCCTAATTTCTCTATGAATTAATAACCAATCACTATAGTTGATTTTAATACTAAGGTAAATTAGGGAAGATGATAAATTTTGTAAATGTTTGATTAGAGGATAGTTCTAATGGTCTAGAGATGTGGGAGAGGGAGGCTCTTATGAGAAAGTTGTGGCCAAATATTCTTAATATAGAAGATTCTTGATAGGATTTCTAAGAAAAGAAATCTTTATGGTGGTTTGGTTGTAATATCTTGTAACCCATGTGGTAGGTACATTTTAAAAACATGTGTTTTTTCAATTTTATTATCTGGATAGGGCCGCAAAAAATTTGGGAGGATACCTATAATGGTGAAGAAAGATATTTGTTGGATTCTCAACCTAAAACCTATTTTTCCAATATAATTCTAGGGATTTATACACTATGTAATGTGGTTATAGGACATGTAACTTATAAAATGACAATAAATCCATTTTTTTAAAATATGAAAGGACTTTTGGGGGATTTTGGGAATTTTTTTATTAGGCGGTGTGTAATTGGGATACAAAATTTGTAAATCCACATTTGTGGTTTTTAAATAGTCTGCTTGGTTGAAAATAATTTTTCCTCCTCTATATATATCCTTACATTCAAACCAATATCCATTTCTAGGGTATTTCAGATCCCGCAATCCCTTATGGGTTTTCTTCTCTCAATAATTTCTCATTTACGTGGGTCTAGTGTAACATTCTAGCTAAGCAGTATCCCTATCTCTTCATATCTCTATTGTTTACATCATGTAGTTTAAAATATCTTCTTTGGATTTAGGTTCCTATGATCTATCTTCTTGTAACATTTTTCTATGTTAATTTTCCAGATATTTAATGCCTACATCCTTTTTTTGGTTTTTGTTGTGTGCATTGTCTTTCCGTGATAGGTAGGTGTTTCTTTCATGATTCAAGATTTTAATTAACCTTAAATTTTATTATTTTTCTTTAATTATTTGAATTAAATAAAATTTATTGATTTCAATAAAAAAAATTTCAATTGTATTGTTGAAAAACTCCAATTCTAGTTAATTGGGGATTTGAATTTGAAAAATTGAATTTTCATATGAAATTACGTAAATCCCCCAATTCCATTCAATTGGGGTGTGTTGTTAAAGATGATGGTAATAGGGGTAATTTAAATGGTCAACATTAAATTATGGATTTATTTTGAGGTAGTTTTTTGAAATTAATTCTAAATTGATTTGATGAAATTTATTTCAAAATGAATTTGATGAAAATTCCATTACATTTTTTTGATAGAATCCTTCAAGATCTTCTTTGGAAAATGGAATATTTTTTATTAAAAACTAGTATGTTGGTTTTTTAAATTGAATGTGGAATATTTTAAATGGATAATGAGAAGATTTTTGTTTTAAATCAATTTAAATTAAACTTACTGCCATTTGTTTTGTACTAGATCACATGAAAGCATTAGATATTACGTGAGTTTTTTGAGAGAAACATGTTATCACGACAATTAACTAGTGCTTAATTGATTCTTTATAACTCTAACATAAGCTAAATGGAATATTTTACTCCTAGTGGGATATTGATCAGTCCTCTTTGACCAGGGTGGAGGGAAATGTATACACATTTATGTCATCCTTATATAAGTGTGTGAGGATCACATAACCCAGAACTATCATAACTTTTTGTGCATGAATATGTAGCTCAATTTTTTGTATTTGAAATTAATATAATCCATTTTTGTAAACTATTTTAATTTCCTTTAGAATTTATATAAACTATTTTATAGAAATGTTTTTATTAATAATTTTTTTAGAAATGTTACATCAATTGAAAAGTGAAGCATGATTTGTTTAAATAAAATACTGAAATAAAAAACAATTTTATTTGAAAATTTAATTATGTTTATTTGTTTAATTAGATATTGGAATATTATTATGGAATATTTATTAAGACCCTATTGTTTTTTTAACTCACACCCTTACTATGCCATTGGGTATTTGAAGATTAAATATTTCTTGGAACAATTAAGGGTAAAGGGCCACTTGGAGGATGTTATATCTTTTGATCGGTCAACTTGATGATTTGAATCCATTTGGACTTTGGTAGTTTTTCCAGTTTTATAGTAATTTGATGTAGTATATGATATTTTTATAACTTTTTTACTTATGGTACACTTCTCACTGTGGATTTTTTTATATATACATATTGTCTTTTTTATATTTCTTCAACAATGTTTGTAGATGATTCATTCCCAATTTGATTTAGTATGTTTCTATATTCTAGTTTCCAACCATTGGAGAATTGGAATTCCCCTTGATCCATTTTCGGATCATCTTAGTTTTTAGGTTACCAGGGTACTCTACCCAGTTCATGAAACTTCGGATTTCTTCTTATTGAATACAGGGAATTTATTTTAATAAGACCAAAATTAGAAGAACATTTATGGGTGTATTAATAAGAGGTTTTTAGTGGTTATTCAATATAACTGGATCAAAAAGGGGTCTATAATAAGGATATGTGGTGTTATTTTATAGTACTATAAAAGTGAAAAAATGGAATTATATAAAATATTTAAATATACTAAATCATTTTTATATAAATGTTTAAAAAGCAAGAAAATTTTGGAATCAAATAAATGGTAAGGTTTAAATATCATAGAATAAATAAATTAGGATATGTTTTTGTTGGGTTTTAATGATTATCATTTTTTACTGTCTTCTTGAACCAATTTTATCCATAATCATAGTAAAATATTATTCAATATCAAGTGGTTATTAATTTCAGAATTTGAAAAATTTCTCAAATTAGAATAATTGATGAAATTTTGGACCATAACCAATCCGCCCTTTCCACTATGAATAATTTTTGTCTTATTTTTAACTAATTTGATAAAAAATTATTTAACATTAAATATAATTAATATCATTTTAGGAACTATTCACATAGATGAAAATACAAACAACATGATAAAAATGAATTTTAATATAAACATTTAACACATCAGTAATATGTTATTAATATATAAAAAATTAATGAAATACAATAACTTATTAATATTTTATAACTTTTAATATTTTTAAAATCATTTATTTAGTTTATCTCTTACTTGAACAAGAATTATGTAATCATTGCCTAAACATTTAACAAGAGAAATCAATTACTAAAAATTAAAAAATTCTTCTTGATAATAATTATTCATAATTAAAATAAAAATTTAAAAATGTACATAAAATATAACCATGTAAAAATATAAGAGATATTTAAAAAAGAGAGTGAAATTTTGTTTTTATTCTATACTCAAAATAATATTAACATCATTATCCATGTAAATTAGAATAAAAATTCAATATATTCATAGTTATGATATATTTGGTCTAATAAATAACATAAAATTAATTAAATTCATATTTTGGGTTGATTTTGAGACCTTATTTCATTGTTTTAGCCCCGTCGTAACCATTTTAACCATTCTGAGTTGACATATATTTTCTACAGTGTCTATTCATAATGACCAAAAAAAGAATCTATTTAAAAAATAGAATATTGTGATTCAAAATATGGAATCCATTATCCATTAGTACATTTATAAAATTTATTGAAGTAAATTTTTATATAAATACATAAAACATGATATAAATCTATTTTTAGAAAAAGTAGGTTCTTATCCTAAAAATGAACACATAACCAAATTAATTGTAATACTTATTAATATGTTAATAATTATATTAAATATAAATTATGGAGTCTTTTGTTACATTATAATAAAAAATGATAATCGGTATTTTAAATTATACTATTTTTTGAAATTAAACAACGTTTTAAAAATCATTATTTTTTAGTCTTCACAAAAAAATAATTATTTTCAAAAAAAATCATAGAAATTCACTGTCACATATTATTAAAATGATTATTTCAGAAATAATATTCACTTACTATTAAAACAATTTATAATTAATGAAAATTATAATTTTAATTTCCGTGAAATTTTTTTTATAATAATAAAATTCAAATAAAAATATATTTCTCAACATAAAAAGACATTACAAAATATTGATTACTTATTTATTATGAATTTCATAAATAAATTTTATTTAAGTAACATATATATATATATATATATATTATTTTTTATAATATTATTTATTCTTTTCATTTTAACTACATTCATATAATATGTCACAATTTATTTAAATCTTAGTGTTGTGTTTCAAAAATCAGTCAAACAATTAATCATTATTTAATGATAAATATTTTTTAAAAGCTAGATGTGTTAAAATAATTTCCATTATAACCTATGGAAATAAAATCCCATGAAACCGTAAGAAAAAAAAATCATTAATTGAAAATATACAATAGAGGAAATCATGTCATAAAAAATAATAAATATTATGATAGGAGTAACTAATTTTCATAATTACATAATCAAAAAAATTTAGAGCATTCTATGTCGATGATAATAAATGAAACATGGTTGAAAATAATTAATGATCAAATACAGATAGACTGTATAAGGTCGGACATCAAAAAAAATTCATGTTCTTGTTCTAATATAACGTACTGATATGGGCCCATGTATACACCGAAACTCAATCTGTTTTGGATCATGAAACATGTTTATGAATCAATACACTATATAATTTCATGCCACCCTTGTCACTTGTTTATATTTAATGAATTTATCAAATGAGAAAATAAATAAAAATTTCTTATTAACCATTCCAATAAATATTCATTTTAGAATAATAATATATGGAATACCAATAATTTTACACATGAAAATAAATGGGATGATACAATAGCAACTCATCCAAAATTAAGTTAGATTGTCAAAAAACACATATTAAAAATTCTACTTATCATTTGAATTAGAATAAAAACAAATAGAATGCCAATAATTTTTAAATGAACATAAAATGGATTAAATGATCACAACTCATCTAGATATAAGATTGATGGTTAAACAATATATAGTCAACCTTCGATTAATTAGTATAATTAAAATAAAAATATATAAAATATAAATAATTTCCCCTATTTTTATAAAACATCTAACTCGAACACAACCCATACTTAGGAAGAAGGATGATGGATTTAATATACACAACCAAACTTCTTTAGAGATAAGTAAAAATATATATTTCAATAATAATTTTTTTGAAATAGTTACTCAATCAATAAATAAAATATATTTCTATGTAAGAATTTCTCAAGATAAAACTGTATAGATTAGTGGTATATAGTTAAATCAATATTGGAATAACAATATCATAATCCAATAAGATAAAAAATTATATGGCTTCAAAATAACATAAATTGAGGGTAAATAAGTAAACATATAAGGATGTTTACATATATAGAACCAATCATTGCAAAAAAATGGTTCGAGTGGTATACTGTAAGAAAAAGCAAAGAATAGAATTATATGATATCTTTACTTTAAACACCCAAAAAATAAATATATATTATAGTATAAATAATAAAACACAAACCCTATATGGTTAAATCCTTTATAAAATAAAAAGTATTGTAGAATAAAATACAGAAGTTTATTTTCAAAAAACATTTTCTACATTTTCATAAGAGAAAACAGTATTGGTATCATTAGAAATAAATAATAAAAAACATGAATTGGAAATATTTTAAATTATTTGATATTAAAAATTATATCAAGTAAAATATCCTTGAAACTGAAATAATGGTTTCTCAAAACAAATATGTTGTGGATAATTATACATATTGTTTTAAAATGGGAAAACCATTTAAAACATCTCAGTAAAACATCGAATAAACACCATGATGTAAAACAAGTAGTAAATCCTTATTTTTGATAAAAAATAATTTTCACAAGAGGATAATTAAATATCATAAAATAACATGTATGGGTTGAGTAATTAAAGATTATGAAAATTATGTTTCAGGATTTAACATTACAACTTAATGATAGGATATTTGAGGTTTCAAAATCCCTTGTAGAAAACAGACTACCAAAAAAATAAATTATTTGAAAAATGGTTTTAGTGGTAAAAATGAAAAAAAATTGATGGTAAAAATAAAATATAGAGGAATAATATAACAATATTAATTGAAATAATACCTAGAGAACATTCATAACATAACTAATGAAAACCGAGTAACCCAAATCTCTTATGACTATGTAACTATAATGATCTTCCCTCTAGTATCCAAGAGTTTGTGGTTACTATATTACATTAGTAGTAGATACAAGTGATGTCATGAGAAATTGAATAATATTTTAGTGGTGTGGGTAAATTATATACAAGTTTGGATCTCATATTTCATTTGAAAATATAAAATCTAAAACATAGTGAATGTAAAAAAAGTCTACATAATTGCACTTATTCATTTATTTCATATTCATATTCGAGGGAAAAGAAACAAAATAAGGGTGACAACATATACTTAGTAAGGGTTACTTTTGGGTGAAGATATGATTATTTAGTAAGTCACAATAAATATTGAAAGGTAAATACTTGAGAAAATATTCTATTTGATCAATAAATCGATAATGAAGAATGTTATAGAAGGATTAAATGAAGAACAAATTATTCCATAAAATTAATCACATGAGAACGAAATAAATACATGAATATTATTGAAAATAATTACATGTACATTTGTAACTGATTTTATAATTATGGAATGAATTATGGTAGACAACCGAAATAATCCCTCAAGGCCCTATGCTATGAATTTTTAAAACAATGGATAGGTATATTTCAAAACACCATTCAATAATACTTTCAAAGTTGTTAATCTAATTATATGTACTTATATATCAGTTAGATATGTAATTATATTCACCACCTATTAAAAAAAGACTAATTCATTATTAATAATAATAAGAACTATAAATTAATCAATATTTCTTATTCAAAAACTATAGGTATATGCATAACTAACATAATGAATGTCAATAATTTCCCATGTTAAATAGATCATATAACCCCGAGAGAATTAATAAAGATGGTATCATTACAACATATCATCAATATTGGATAAATATGGTTTTAATTGAAATATAGTCAATAAATATTTATAAACATTCTTGAATAAAATACACTTTAACCTTGACATCCTCTTTTGAATCATAAAATTTCCCATGATTTTATGAAATATATATTTATTCAATATAACATTAATAAAATTATATTTATGCTTCATATAATTGATTTGTAATGAAAGAGGGAAATTATATTCAAGATATATAAGTTTAAAACAACATTCCATTCACACTTTTTTTAGATATGTAAAAATATAACACTGATAAATTTAAATAAAGAATCCTATTAAAATATGTTTTAAAATTAAATCATGGTTAATATTTTATTTAATAAATAATTTTATAATAGTAAATGATTTCATTAAAAAAATTAATGAAATATATAGATATGAAATAAAAATATTTTTGATCAAATAGAAAAAAGAAGATATTATTCCCAAAAAAAATTCTTTTAGTCTCCTCGGTACTTTATGTGAGGGAAATGAAAGGAAAAAATAACAATTTAAAAAAATATCCATATAACATGAAAATAGTTTGTGTTGGTCAGAGTGGATACTCAAGAGGGGGGGGGGTGAATTGGGTTCTAATATAAAAATTTCAATTAAAAGATTTATATTTAAAAATCCCCCAATTTAAATAAGAAGCTAAATTTTAGTGAATTTGTAATACAGTAAAGGTTCAGTTAGGTTCTCAAGAGATTTATTAGATTGCAGTTAATCTAATCAGAAGATTAGATTAGATTTTCAAACTATCCTACTAGGTTACAATAAGTACCAACACATTATAGTTTAACTATCATAGTAACTCTAAAATAGATTTTTATTTAAAGTACATAACAACGTAATATTCAATAGTTTTAATAAAAATAAACAAGCACAACAGTTTTAACCAAGACATGCAGTCTCAAGACGAGACTCAGTCCCCTCAAACAGTTTATATAAACTTTGATCCACATCCTGGATTGGGGAAAACAACAGTACTCAGACTGTCTAGGTCCTATGACCTCTACCACAGTTTTTCGTGGGAAAAAACGAAAAACAATGGCACACAAGATATCCAGGTCACACTTTACCTCTACCACTATCCATAATGGGAATCAATATATTTATAAAGATTGAGTAAGGATATTAGATATCCTCCAGTTCAGCATAGGAGACAGTGTGCGTCTAAAAATAAGGAGCACACACACTGCTCAATATGTAAATAAATGAAACACAATAGAGTTAGACAAATATATATATGTTTAGAATGCTCTATGTGTTTTGAGTGAAGCTCTGGACTCTTTGGATTGGTGCATATGAAGCATGGAGTCCCTCTTTAGATTTGGTGAAGAAAAAAAGAGTGGCGTTTTTTGTACTTGACTTCAAGGTCCAAGTCGATCAGTCTGATCAGCATGAGTGTAAGTGAAATTGTTGAAGCTCTTTACTCATTGAATGTTCAGGTTATACAGATTTAGTATGTATTCTTACTTCTTATTATATTTATGTAAGTCCAGAAGATTGTCTCATATGTGCATGGAAAGACTGACTGACCACATGCCTTTAGTAGTTCGAGGTTCCCTTATACACCTTCGGCTCAGGCAATGGGAATTATTACCTTTTTACAGGTATGGGGTATGGTTCCCTGACATTCAACAAACATTAATTAATTAATATCAGTTGCATTAAAAGCACCAAATATGACCTTTGTTAAATAAACAATTGAACTTGAGTTTAGAGAAATAGTGACTGGTTTCCATCTGTAGCTCTTTGTATCAGTGAGCTTATATCCGTGGATGTGAGTCAGTAGGTCTGTATCGGTAGCTGTTACCCTTTATAACAGTTGACTGTGTATCATTGATAGTGACTCTATATCAGTAGCTCCACTTACCGGTATCACTTCTATATCGGTAGCTCTTCTTATAATTAGTTCTTATTATCAGTAGCTCTTCTTATCAGTAGCTCTTCTTATCGGTAGCTCTTCTTATCGATAGCTGTGTGTAGCGGTGGCGCTCTCTGTATATTAGTAGACTTCATATCAGTAGCTGTTTTTCTATCTCTATCAGTAATTATTCTGCATAATGGTGGACTTACTCATACCAGTGGACTTACTCTATCAGTAGGTCTGTATCAGTGACTCATAGGATTAACACTTATCTGTTCTATGAAAATAATATCCTGATTGAGTTATAATTTTTTCAAAGATTGTATAAACATAGATAAACCTGTTTAACATATTCCAATGATTATTTTGATATCTTTTTCAACATAATTTATCATATAGATATGATTATAAACACATATTAAAACATAATTTCTATTATCAAAACCGGTGAGGTCAACAATCTCCCCCTTTTTGATAATCACAAATTATGGTATTATAATCCAAAATAATCATTAAGATATCAGTATAAAATACATTGAGTCTCACTTGTCAGTGTGAGTAATGACATTTTCAAAAGTATCAGAGAATAGTGAATTACAGGAAAATGTATCAGAGGTATGAAACAACTGTATCAGAGATAAAATCATAAAAAAATGTACCAGAGGTAAATGTATTATGCTCATAAATATTAGGCTCATATTTATCATATTTATCATATTTCTCCCCCTTATATAAATTAAGTTATATTATGCTCATTTATCATATATATAATGCTCATATTTCTCCCCCTTTGTGATTATAAAAAAGTAGTAAACAAAGGATGAGAGAAGTAACAGATTGTAGAATAGAATAAGATCATATATATTTCCTGGGGAAAAAGATATGGAGAAATACAAAATTGAGACAAAAAGAGTACAAGTGATTCCTATAAAATGTCCTAGACACTATTAAATCCACCTTTTGAATGTCCACTTTGGATTTGGCTTTGGGTTCGGAGGTAGACTCATGCTCGGGAACTATATAAAGCACCACTGGAGGTTGAGCAACATAGACAGTTCCTAGCCTGTAGTGGGTAATCTTTAGAGTTATAAAAGGTGTCATGCTTCTGATAGATTGAGCATGTTTCATCTGAGGAATAGAGGCAGACTGATCAGAGGTTGGAAAAGCTGGAGGTGCAATTATATGAGTACTGTGTACATGAAAAAAATGGTATCAATAGATTCCTAAAGTCCATAATGATTCATCCTCCTCTCTCCATAGCAGAGATAAATTCATCCTTGTTCTCCATAAACTTGTCTGGAGATGGAGTCAACTCCTTGAGCTCTATCACTTGTTCTATAAAAGATTGAGTGAATGGAGGTAGTTTCATGTTCTCTAACAGAAGCATGAAATGGTTGTTGAGCTGATTTTTGGTATAAACATTCTAAATGTATAGATCAATATTATCTTTGATTTATTTTTGGGTAGCATTAGCATCCCTCATATGCTCTTGAACAAAGTTTCTGATATCTCTTGATGTAGACAGTACCTGAAAATCAGCGGAGCATCTGGTACTAGCCTAACTAAGTTCCTCTTTCAGCATAGTTCAAAACTGCTCAAAATCTACCAAAACACTGGATGATCCAAGAGGTTTGATAGTGAATGCAATAGTTTCCTTGAAAGATTAGGTCAAACTACTTATCAGTTTCTTGACAACCAAATCTTGGGTTCTGACATTCTCTTTGATAGTATTCTTAAAGGCTTCAAACACATCCACATACTATTTTACTAAATTTTTGATATAATTTATGTCAACAACAACATGGGTTTGGGAACTAGCCAAGGTATGGAAAGAATAAAAAAATTTCTTCAATGAACTAACATCCTCTATCCAAGTTTCAATCTGAGTAAGACACTCTTTGACTTTATTCACCATCTCTTCCACAATGGTTGACACAATACATTCAAGAAAGAGTCCAATTATTTTTCAATTTTTCTCTTCTCTTTGACAAAATAGCTCTTTATGTCTGCAACAGATGCATTCCAAGTCTCCTTCAACTCAGCCTTTAAAGATACAAGATCAGCCTTAGTAACCATATTTTTAGGCACAACAACAGGTTCTCTTTCTGACACAATACTATCCACATAGTTATTCATAACATATTGAATAGATGATATTAAAGAGGTTTCCATTCTTCTTATCTCTTCCAAAAATGATGTCTTAAGATCCGAATTCAACTAGTCTAGATCATATTTTCATTCCACATCCTCAGGTAAAATGTCAAAAAGGATATTATAGTTAACTTGCGGTCTATTGATCGGTGTCTCATCTTCAGAATCAGGATAGTCCAACCCACAAACTACAAAACCTGGATCTTCTACCTAGTCTTCAATCTCATTAGCTTCTAAAACAGTACCCTATCTGGTTGGATTCTCCCCCTCAATTTGTGCATTCTCTTGTATATGTATATCAATATCACCCTCAGTAGCTCGGCCTTCCTCAGAAGAATTCTCCACAACCATTTCCATTTCTCCAATAGGAGGATCATTAGGAATGGGTGTAGGTTCTGCTATCTCAACCAGAACAGCCTCTATAGGAATAGAAGTACTTCCTACCAATGGAATAAAACACAAGGTGCTCTCATCTGTGCTATCATGAAACATGTTCTCCACTTTGAAAAAATTATTCTTTATCATTATCACCACTATTGGAATCTGAAGTAGTCTCATCGTGATCTGATTTATGTAGGTCTTCCTCCTCTGTACTAGATTCATCAACATCACTATCTCTTAATAATTTTTCCCTCCTTGGCAAAGAAGCTAGAGGAATGGCTTCCCCATATAATATGGCATGAGCATCAGGGCTAGGTGGAAAGTCAGGATCACCTCTATCATCCACAGTAGTGTCCTCTTTAACATCCTACTCATTTCTATGTGCAGGTTCATCTTCATCAGGTCCTAGACTTAGATCCCTCACATTCTTAGGCCTAGAAGGATGTTCCACAGTATTAAACTTATCATACAACTTCCCTTCATCACTGGCCCATTCTCTTCTCCATGGATTCCAATTGATCTTCATGTATTTACAAATTATTTTGGTAATACAATAGTTATCTTTCATAACCATTGTCTCATCCTAAGACTTAGGCACACCTCTTACCTTGATCATCAAAGAAATCACCCAAATTTACCTTGACATCATGCCTGAGCAAATGAAACAAATAAATATCTTGGTATCTCATATTTGCAAAGTCCCTTCTTCTTGGACATAGCACATGTTGGATGAACTTGAAAAATAATTGGTTCTCTCCATCCATTTATATAGCAACTACTTTTCTTGGTGTACCATTTCCAGTTAATTCTTTCAAAGAAGATTCATACTCAAAGATGTCACTGGTAGGAGGTAATGATTTCCAGAAATACCCAAACTCTCCTTCATGTAGATCTTTCAGGAACTCAGCCCACTCAATAGAAGAAAAAGATATTGTCTTGTCATTCACTACTGATACCATTCTGTTCTCAACTTCTGATTTCACAAAATGAACAAAATCATAGATTTCTTTTACCATTTTCAGATAATAAGGACCATTTTTATTTGAGAAGCACTCTACCTATTTCTTCTCTTCAGCACATTTTGAACTGAAGACTTATTATTCATCAACCATTCCATGCATAGATCATTCTCCGCTACTATTTCCCTTTGAAAGAGATGTGGAATTTTAGGTTTCTTCACTTCACTTCCACCACTAGACTCTCCTTTGAGTCTCAAGAAATTCCTCTCAACATCCTTTCTGTTGACTAATAGTCTCTTCACTCTTGCCATTCTGCGAATCGTGAGGCTTAGGGTTCGAGAGAAACAAAACTTTGGGGGATAAGGCTTAATGGTAAAAGGTTTGAGGTGGATTTAGATGAGGTCAAGACTTATGTTTTATCATCTAGGAATCAAAAAATAAGTAAATAAAATATAATAAGTAAAATACAAACGATATAGATTCCTGCAGCTAAAGATACAAAATTTTATAAACTGTGCAACCTAACCGTAAAACATACTGGTGAGGATTCGTAACGGTGATGTCTGTTTTTTGGTGAGGTCCACTACCAGTGAGGTATAGTGGTGAGGTTCATACCAGTGTGGTATAATAGTGAGGTTCATATTAGTGAGTTAAAATAGTGAGGTTTTGGCTAACATTGAGGATTTGGCTAATAGTGAGGATTTTGCTAACAGTGAGGATTTGGTTAACAGTTAGGATTGGGCTCTACCAAGTCAATCATTACTAACTCATGTATAATGTAAATTAACCTATATGAACTTAAATACTTGGTGAATATGTCCGCTAATTGGTGTTCATTACCTATAAATTCAAGATTAATATCACGTTTTTGGTAATGATCTCTAAAAAAGTGGTTCCTTAAATCAATGTGTTTGGTCCTAGAGTGATACATGAGATTCTTAGAGACGTTAATCGCACTAGTGTTATCACAGTTTATAGATACATGTCTAAACTGATATCCATAGTCCAATTATGTATGTTTCATCCACAGAAATTGTTCACAGCAACTACCAGTAGCAATATACTCTGCTTCAGCAGTAGACAATGCAACAAAGTTTTACTTTTTACTACACCACGATATTAGGGTCATACCTAGAATATGATATGTTACAGAAGTTCTCTTTCTGTCTAAATTGCATCCAGAAAATTCAGCAGCTGAGTAACATATTAAATCAAATGATTGTCCTTTTGGATATAATAATCCTATGTAACTAGTATGTTTAATATATTTGAATTTTTTGAAAAGCAATCAAGTGCGACTCTTTTGGATTAGCCTGAAATATTGCACACATACACACACTAAACATAATATCTGTTTGACTAGCAGTATGATAATGTAGACTCCCTATCATACCTCTGTAGTTGGTTTGATCTACTGGTTTTCCAGTTTCATTAGCATCCAACTTACAACTAGTACTCCTAGGTTTATAACTTTCCTTAATGAAATCTAAACAAAAAGGTTTTAAAAGGTCCTTTTTATATTTACATTGATTTAACATAATAACATTTTTATTTTGAAAAACATGAAATCCAAGAAAATATTTGAGTTCTCCCACTAAACCCATTTCAAATTCATTTTTCACACTCTTTGAAAAATCAATACACAAAGTATTTTTAGAAGATCCAAAAATAATATCATCAATAAAGATTTGTACTATCGAAACATCTTTGGAAATTCATTTAATAAATAGATTTGGATTGGTAATCCTTAAAAAAAACCTTTTTAAATAAGAAAACTACTAAGTCTATCATACCAAGCTCGTGGGGCTTGTTTTAAACCATATAAATCTTTAGAAAGCATAATAACATGATTTGGAAAAAGTGTATTAATACATGCATGTGGTTGTTCAAGAAAAACATCTTCAATTATACAACCATTTAAATAATCACGTTTAACATCCATTTGATATAACTTGAAATTTAGATGAGCAGCATAGGCAAGTAGAATCCTAAAAACTTATAACCTAGCTATAGGTGCAAAGGCTTCCTCATAGACTATTCTTTCCTCTTGACTATATCCTTGTGAAACTAGTCTTTCCTTGTTTCTAATGATATTTCCTGATTCTTCATCATTATTTCTAAAAACCCATTTAGTGCCTATGGTCAAAGTGTCCTTAGGTATCTCAACTAATTCCCAGACTTTGTTTCATTCAAATTAATTTAATTGTTCTTGGATATCCATTACACAAAATTCATCATTGATTGCATCATTGATATTTTTAAGTTTTAACTTTGAAAGAAAGGCTTGATGTTCAACCCGGTATCATAGTGAATCTCTATTCTGTGTCCCTCTATCATGATTACCTACAACAGCATCTAAAGGATGATTCGTTAGAATCCTAGTTGATCTAGTAAAGTTAGGACTTGACATTTCAGGATCTTCTCTATGATCAGGTTCACTAGAAGCATATTCTAGAATATTTGCAGAACTGGTTGTCTTTACAACAGGTTCAATGATTTTATCATTAAGGTCCAGAATAGACAGATATTCTTCAATATTTTCTAGAGAATAATTAGGTTCATGCAGATCAGTTGCATCAAATTTTATGTGAACAGATTCTCCCACACATTTGGTTATTTTGTTAAAGACTGTATAAGATTTATAGGTTATAGAGTAACCTAAAAATATTCCCTCAACACTTTTAGAAGAAAACTTTTCAAGATTGTCCTTAGAATTGAGAATAAATACATTGCAACCAAAAATTCTGAAGTAACTAACTTTAGGCTTCCTATTATTCCAAAGATCAAAAGGGGTCATCTTAAAAACAGGTATAATCAAGACTCTATTTATAATATAACAATTTTTATTCATAGTTTTTTCCAAAAAATAAATAGGTAAATCATATTCATTTAGCGTAGTTCTTGAAATTTCCTAAAGGGTTCTATTTCTTCTTTCTACTACACCATTTAATTGAGGTGTCCTAGGGGAAGAAAAGTTGTGACTATAGCCATTATGTGAGCAGTAAGATTCAAACTCATGATTTTCAAACACATGACCATGGTCACTTCTCAAGGTCTTAATTTTATGTCCACTTCGATTTCTACCAACTTGGAATATTTCATAAAATAAGAACAAACTTCACTTTTGTGATCAAGAAAGTATACCCAAGTGTATCTAGAAAAGTCATCTACTAGGAAATAGACATAGTGATTCCCATTTAAACTATAAACTCTAAAAGGTCCAAACAAGTCCATTTGAACCAAATCGGGAGGTTTAGAAGTTGAAACTTCTTTCTTTGATTTGAATGAAACTTTATGTTTCTTTCCATTTTGATAGGGAGTACAAACTTTATCTGATGGAAATTTTAGTTGAGGTAGGTATATAAGTAAATTTTTCTTAGTCAGTTTCTTACGTGAATGAACATTGCAGTGTCCTAATCTCCTATGTCATAGCCAGGATTCACTATGAAAAAAATTTAAACAGGTCACCTTTTTTTGGGATAAAGAATTTAAATCTACAGCATAAACATTTTAATTTCATAAGGCATAAAATACTACAACATTTTTAGAATTAAAAACATTACAAGCATCATTTGAAAATTTGGCATTGAACCCGTCATCACACAACTGATAAATTCTTAACAGACTGTATTTTAATCCATAAAAAAATAATACTTTAGAAAATAAAATTGAATCAGTGTTAACAATCTAGCCCATGTCGATGATTTTTCCATTTGAATTATCACCAAAGGTGACTTGGACTCCATCAACATTAATTAAACATCTGAAACATGAGTAATCTCCAGTAATATTACTTGAACATACACTATCCAGGTACCATATCTTTTTATAGGAACTCTTCAAGAAAGTCTCCAACAAAACAAGTTTAAACAGAAAATGATTTTGCTTCCCAGATTTACTTGGGACTAGACAGCTTAGCAAGAAAAACTTTTGGTACCCAGATTTGTCTAATGGGTCTCATAAACTCAATAGATTCAAAAGACTTTGAAAGATAAACTTTGTCTGATCTATAACTATGTGAATAGCTGGTTAAGGAATAGGAATTTCCAAAATAGGAATTAGCAGCATACTGTACAGATTTATGAATAAATTTATTCTTAACAAGCTGTCTTTGTCCAGGTTGATAGCCTAAACAAGTATTATAATTTGGTGCAACTTGTTTTCCAAGCATTTAAGTTAGATTATTATTTCCATTAGTGAACTTCTCTTAATCAATTATATGTTTCTCAGTCGAAATTTTATGTTCAGTATTCTCCTTTAACAGTTGAGCATTCTTTTCGTTTTCTACTTCTAATGTAGATTTGACTATGCTAGTTAAAGAATACTGTTTCTTTAAGGATTTATACTTATCTTTCAGCTCATTGCAGGTTTCCTCTATCATGTAACAGTATTCCAATAACTCTTTAGTAGACATGTTTTCAGAATCAGAATCATCTCTAGAATAATAAAAATTTAAAGTAAAATTATCCAATGTTACCTCAGATGTGTTTGTCATGAAACACATATTAGTTTTTTGAGATTTTTCATCCTGAGTGGAGTAAGAATAACTTGAACTGTCTTCTGAAGCACTCCCGGTTGCATTCATTTATTTCATATATTTTTTGTCCTTGTACTCATATTTCTTCTTGTATTTTTACATAGGATAGTCAGCTCTCACATGTCCTTTCCTATTGTATTTGTAACAGACTATGTCATCACTTTTATCAGTCCCTTTCCAATATTTATTCCAATGTCCTTTATTGTCATACATTCCCTTGTAATTGGAATTTCTGAAAACCTTATTCATTATATAAAACTTATTAAATCATCGGGATATTTGAGCCATTTCAACATCACTGTCTTATGCACTTTCATCACATCTTGAGCTATCACTTTCACTTTGAATTTTTCCTTTGTCTTTGTTTTTTGAAGTAGAGGTCTTGTAGGCTACTGATTTCCTTATTTTTTCGTCATCTTCTTACTTGTTTAACTTCAGTTCTTCTTCATACATCATTAACTTATCAATAATATCTTTCACAGTCAGTGAACTTATAACAAATGATTCTCTTATTGAAACTTATATGCCTCTCCATCTATCTGGCAGACATCTGAGTAACCTCATGATTTACTGTTTGGATGGAACAATCTTTCCCAGTGAGCTCATTGTATTAAATATCTCATTGAACATGAGATACATGTCAGAAATAGGTTCATCGGGTTTCATTTTATTGTTTTCATAATTAATAATGTAATTTTTTAGTCTCATTTCCTTGACACTGGTTGTTCCCTAATGATAAACACCCAAAGTATCCCAAAATTCATAAGCAGTTTTACAAGTAGATATTCGATTACATTATCCATCTCCTAAAGCACAATACAGGGCATTCATTTCTTTAAAATTATTATTGTAAGCTGTTTTAGTAGGTTCATCCCAAGTAGTTCTTTCAGTATCTGGGATCTTATACTAATTCTCTATAGCAGTCCAGATGTCAAATCCCATAGTTTTTAAATGAATTTTCATTTTCAGTTTCCATTGGGAATAATTAACACCATTAAAGAAATGTGGCTTGTTGGTAGCAGAAAATTCTAATATATTATCCATAATTAGATATTAGATAATATATTTAAAGAGAAAAAATTTAGAACTAATAGAAATTTATGATATTTAATATACTACTAATATCAAAGTTGAAAAAACAGATTTTTTTGGAAATCCTTTATTAATAACAAACCTCTTATACTAAATGTTGGTCGGAGTGGTTACTCAAAAGGGGGGTGAATTGAGTTCTAATTTTAAAATTTCATTTAAAAGATTTATTTTAATAATCCCCCAATTTAAATAACAAGCTATACTATTGTTAATTTGTAATATAGTAAAAATTCAGTTAAGTTATCAAGAGATTGATTAGTTCTTAGTGAATCTAATCTGATGAATAGATTAGCTGTTGAAACTAACCTATTGGGTTATAATAAGTACAAACACTTTCTAGTTTAACTATATGAGTAACTCTAAAATAGATTTGTATTTAAAGTAATTAATAGCAGAATATTCAATAGTTTTAATCAAAATATAAAAGCACTACAGTTTTAACCAAGAGGTTCAGTCTCAAGCTGAGACTTAGTCCTCTCAAACAGTTTATATAAACTTTTATCCACACCCTGGATCGGGGAAAATAGTAGTACTCAGACTTTGCAGGTCATATGACCTCTACCATAGATCTTCGTGGGAAAAAACAAAAACAATAGCACGCAGGCTATCCAGGTCACACGTGAACTTTACAACTATCCACAGTGGGAATCAATATATTTAGAATGATTGAGTAAATATATTAGATATCCTCCAATTCATCACAATAGACAGTGTGTGTCTAAAAATACCGAGCACACACACTGCTTAAAATGTAAATTAATGAAACACAATAGAGATAAAAAAAATAGTGATACGTTTAGAATTCTCTATGTGTTTTTAGTGAAGCTCTGGACTCCTTGGATTGATGCAGATGAATCTCTGACCCCCTCCCTGGTTTTGGTAAAGAATAATAGAGTGTATTTTTTTGTACTTGACTTCACGGTCCATGTTGATCAGTCTGATCCACTTGAGTGCAAGTGAAATCATTGAAGCTCTGTACTCCTTGAATGTTCAGGTTATATAGATTCAGTATGTCTTCTTCCTTATTCTTCTATGTATTTAAGTCCAAAAGATTTCCTCGTATGTGCATGGAAAGGCTAACGGACCACAAGTCTTTATTAGTTCAAGGTTCCCTTATATACCTTCAGCTCTGACAATGGGAATGATTACCTTTTTACAGGTATGAGGTAAGGTTCCCATACATTCAGCGGACATTAATTAATTAATATCAGTTGCATTAAAAGAACCAAATATTACCGATGCTAAATAAACAATTGAACTAGAGTTCTGAGAAACAGTGACTGGTTTCCATCAGTAGCTCTTTGTATTAGTGAGCTTGTATCGGTGGAATTGAGCCAGTAGGTTTGTATCAATAGATGTTACTCTTTATAACAGTAGACTATGTATCAGTGATGGTGACTCTGTATCGGTAGCTCCTCTTATCGGTAGCTCTTCTTTATCTGTAACTCTTCGTATTAGTATCTATTCTTCTAGGTAGCTCTTCTTATCAGTATCTCTTCTTATCGGTAGCTCTTCTTATTGGTAGATCTTCTTATCGGTAGCTCTTCTTATCAATAACTCTTCTTATCGGTAGCTCTTCTTATTGGTAGCTCTTCTTATCGGTAGCTACATGTAGCGGTTGCTCTCTCTGTATATTAGTATACTTCATATCGGTAGTTGTATGTCTATCTGTATCAGTAAATATTGTGCATACTGGTGGACTTATGAATACCAGTGGACTTACTCTATCGGTAGGTCTGTATCAGCGACTCACAAGCTTAACACTTATCTGTTCTATGCAAATCATATCCAGATTGAGTTATAATTTTTTTTAAAGCATGTATAAACATAGATAAACATTGATTAACATATTCCAATGATTATTTTGAGATTTTTTTCAACATAATTTAACTTATAGTTATGATTATAAACACATATTAAAACAAAAATGAGATTATCAAAACAAGTGTGGTCAACAGTTTGGGATAAATAAATAAATATTTAATAATTCGCATATCTAATACAAAGAAATAAATAATATAGAAAAATCATGAGATATTGAAATAATCCATTTCTGTTTTGGTCACTTTTTAATTTTAACTACCGTGAAATAAATAACATAAAATGAAAAAATAAATAAAATAAATACAATGAGATTAATGCTGTTAGATATACATGATAAATTTGGTATATAATATATTGTATGTCCTAAAAAATTAAGTTTGAGACGAAAAAACCTTACCTTTAGGCTGCCTTCCTTCATATGTGTTTGAACATAATTTTTAATAAATAAATATAAATTATAAATATATTACATAAACATACTCATATATATATATAAATCATATAATTATTTATTTACCAATAACAACTTTTCACTCATTTATTAATAATTAATTTTTAAAATCATTATTTCAGTAGATAATTGTGTCATATTTACGTATGTTTTGGTATTGTTGTTTTAGTCCTCTTATTTCATCATGGTGCAAATATCTCTATAATTTTAATAATTATATAAATATAATATAAATTATTTTTATATATACAAATATATTTATTCAATAATGGGAGATATAGTGAAATTCATTATAAAACATTGATGGAGACTTTAGACCATATGTACGCATGATTGTTGTTTTCACTATTCAATGTAAGGAATGAAATTAATTAAAATAATATTTTACCTATTGATACTAATTTTTTTCATATATATGATAAATATTTATTAAATATATGCTTATTACATTCCATGTAAAATATAAATAAAAAATTAATAACATTACTTCATGGAGGAGGTAGACTACGCATACTTAAGAGAGGCATTTTCGTTTCCCAATTTATTGGAAGTTTGGAATATATATAATATTATAATTATAGAAGAATTTTTAAATAATAAATTTAACATATATTCAATGCATTCATCATTATAATAATCCATGTAAATTGCAGATAAAAAAATTACACTGGTACATAGAGATAGTAAGTCGTACGTACACGTGAGTGATGCATTTTATTTTCATATAATGGAATATATATGGAAAATGGTTTCAATATAATAATAATATATTATTATATTAATGATATTACTGTTATTATATTTTTATGGTTACAATAGATTCATATGAATAATATCTTTTTAAATTTATGATACTCCATTAATTTTAAGGTGATAGTAAAAATAGTTTAAGAGGATGTTGAGGAAGAAATCATTTGAAATAGTCAGTAATTATGATTATCTATTCTTGAAAATAAACCCTATAGATATTATCTTAAATGAAGTTGGGTTTTTACTTTTTAAAGAAAAACACATCTAGATCAGGGATAAAGATATTTATAAGATGTATTTTAGGGTTTTGACAATCTTGGAGGCTCTAGGTGGTGTATATAAGAGTGGAGACATGGTGCCTTTTAATATTGATTGAATGGAAACACATAGATTTAATAAAATGATTTAAATACAATAAATTCATTTTCATGTTAAATAGGCAAAATCTTGAAATAATTTAAAACATATGATAGGATACGATTTAAATGTTATAAAAAATATAATTTTCATAGTATTAAGTGGTCTTTTAAACCTTATCTTTTGATTTTACACCAATATTGTCATTTTTTAACCTTAACCGCATCAACATCATTTCGCAATTAAAGGGTCATAATTTCAAAAATACTAAAGAATTAGTCTGTAAATTGAAAATGAATGAAATTTTACAGCTATATTATCCCCCTTTCAAATTTCATGTTTTTATGACTTTCAAATAATTTAATAAAGTATTATTCTCATAAAATACTATTATGGTATTTTTTACACAATTTTTCAATTTTACATCAAATACATTATTAATAACATGATGTTAGAATATAATCCTTTAACACATTCATAAAATTTAATAAATATCTATAAGATTTGTATAATTGTATAATTTTCCAATTTTTATTACATTTAATATATTTAAAATCCTATATTTTATTTTTCTATTATTTGTATGATTATAATTCCATTATTGCATAGTAGTTATGATAATTATTTATTAGCTAAAAATTTAAAATAAATTTCAATGATAAAAAATAATTAATTCATATTAAATATAATTTATCAAAACCAATCATTATTTTTATATATCCCTAACAAAAATAATATGGATATTTAATGAGGAAAAGAGATTTTTTTTCTTTATTTGTCACTTTAATCTGGTAAAACCCCCAATTTAAGCAATATCATACCATGTTTCCATACCTTAAAAAATATGATATAAATGGAAATATTCCACTCATAAAATAACATTATGTACAATATAAGGATCATTTCCCATCCTTAACATTTTATTTTTATCCTTAATTATTAGATTTACCCTTATCATTGTGTTAGTTATTTATTTTGGTCGCTATTCATATTGACTGATAATAAAAAGAAACTATTTACCAAATTACGGTATCTTGATTCCAAATATGGAATTTATTTTTCATGATTCAAATTATATAATTGGTATAAATTAATTTATGATTAATGTACAAAACATAATAAAATATATTTTCCCCAAAAAATATATTTTAATAAGAAAAAAGAATTTATAGAAAATTAATCCATATAATTTATTCTAATGATTATAATTGGATTACGAAAAATATTATAAGGCTAATTTTAATTTTAATTTATTTTCAAAACATAAGGACCTTAAAAAGTCCTGAATTAAAAATATTATTTTCAATGAAAAGTAGCATTTTACATTATTCATGGGAAAATTAACATTTTAGAAACATCCCAAAATTTTATGCTAAGTAAACCTCAATCTATTGATTTAAAAATTTATGTTAATTTTTTATAATATATTTTATAAAAGAGATATAAAATAATTATAATTCCGCGAAACATTATTAAAAAAACCATTTTGGTGAAAATATATATTTAAATTAAAAAATGATTTTTCAAAAAACTATGTACTTATGTATTATTAATAAATAATTTCCCCAATATTTTTAAATATGTTTTAAAAAATGTTTATAAATCTATTTGTACCCATAAATTCAATTTTTGGGTCAAAATGGGTATATTAATAATGTTTATTTTCTTTTAAACTTATTTTTTCATAATATATATTTTATTTAACATAATACTATTATTTAAAAATATTACTATTTTATAATCACCCCCTCTAACAAAATTGTGTCCCTTAAATTTAACATGTTCTCAATAATAAAGGGATTGATATTTGAAAATTCCATTATTGAAAAAAACATCATAAAAATAATTAATAATAAATATTCTAAAATAGTGGTAATGGGAAAAAAATTTATTATATAATACCACAATACTATTTTACAAATAGGAAAACATTAGTGGGATATGATAATATGGGCCTGGAAGAAAAAAATTATTTTCAAAGACTAATAAATTGTGATATAGAATATAGACATGATAAATTTAATGAAAACCAAATCATAAATATCGGAAGGGTGAAAAGATAATAAATTTATTAGAAATGAAGGTAAATTTATAACAATTTTATTTCAAAAGCCTTTTCTATAAAGTTGTCCAATTCTTTCATAATTATTATGGAGACTAGTATAAAATATACTTAAATAACGTCTTCCGATTTTATAATAACAATTTCACTGACTTCCAATTAATGTATTACTACGTGAAATGAATATTAAAGATGATTTTTTTATACCAAATGTTTACTTTTAACAGATCATAATATTCATAAAATAATTATAATTAATTAAATATGACCCAAAATTTTTACCATGCCCAAAAAGGTTAGATCATATAATATAATAAATTAATATTTACTACCTCAACAGTAATTCCAAAAGTTTAACATAATAAATTTTATAAGTATTTAGAAACAAACCCATTCTATGATACAACCAACCAAATTCAGAATCCAAAAATTTAAAAATAAGTTAAATAAATCATAATATTAATCCCTTAAACAATATAATATAAATCATAAAATTAAAAAAATATTTAAATACATTGATCAACATAAAACCTAAAAAATGGTAAATTCTTCTAAAAATTAAATATATCCTTATTCCTCACATAAAATCACATACTATCATATATATTCGATGTATTTGAAAATGTAGAGAACTCTTTTTTAAATAACATTTTCATGAGATCACTAATAATTTTCATGGTCACCAATACTGTATAGATTACCTCATCAAGTCCAATCATTTATGTATCCCAACTAAAAATAATAACATCATCATTAGAATCATAATAAATAATATTTTTTCCCTAATGATGCATTTTCCATAAAATATCAATTTAACATTTAATCACTCTTATTGGTTATTTGTAACATTCCTCATAGGTTTTCAAATCCCTAAAAAAACCTATTGGGAACAATGATCTAATTTTTTTTGATTAGTATAACTGAGAAAACATTGATAATTCACTTCTACAACATAATTACCAAATCCCAATATATAAAAACTTGAATCCCTTCACATCAACAATTGATTTGGAATCAGTCAATCCTTGGATTAATAGTTAACCATTTTAATAAGGACATGAACATAGATAATTTCCATGTTACCAAAATACAATACACTTACCACCTCATAAATTAATTGTAATATGACCATTAATTACACATGAAAAAATATTCCCCTTACATTTATATATTCTAGGTGGTGACACTTTCAACATTTATTACATGAAGGAAATTGTGGCATCATTCCTCCATGGTATAAATTAACTGATCTCTCATAAAACCCTATCCTTTCTTCTTTTCTGAGTCTAAGAGTTAGATAATGTGTATTCGTGAGTGATATATCATGATATATTATCAATCACAGTCAAAATATATTTCACTACATAATAGGATCCAGAGGTCATCACAACCCTCATATTAAATATATATTCTTACTCTAGTATATTAGTGAATGGTAAAACCATAAACATGGCGGGTGAGTGATTTAAGGGTCAAAATAAAATGTCCACTATTTTTTATAGTGGGTGAATATATTTTTAACTGTTTAATTTTTTTTATAATGAGAAATAAAAAATGATCAATGAACTTTTCTTATATGATATGTAGTATATTACCAATGAACTAGATGGGGAAGATAGGGTGTAAAACAAGAAGTAAAAAATATATATTCATTACAATGATTTAATAAATACAGTGAGGGAAAACTAAAAAAACTAGTTAAAATATTAACTACATCATAAAAATTTCAATTGAGTTCCCAACCTCAAAAAATTATAAAACTATCCCCCACCTAAAAAATTTAATTTCTCAAATTTGTTTTTCTTCTAGATTTTTGCCACAACTGAAAACAACAACATCCAATAACTTAAAGTAATTTTATTAGAAAAAATCCCTCCAATTTAATCCAAAAAAATTGAATTTAAGATTTTTAAAAAAATGTATTCAAGATAAACATCACCAATTGATCTTGAATATTTAAAATTTAGAATGAGGGGTAAAACATATTTTGATTTAAATTCTGGAAATAATCTCACCGATCAATTATAAAACCTAAAAAAGAAAATGTGTAATGAATAAAAAGAAAATGAGAAAGATAATTATAATCCCAAAGTATAAAATTTTATCTAAGATCATAACGAAAAAATATTTCACATTTGTAATATAATTTAATAATGAAAAATGAAAGTGAAGGAGAAAGATATATCCCTCTCAAATGATTACAACATTTCGAAAATCATTCTATTACTCTCTTCCTTACTCATACTTGGTCTTTTCATTATGATATGGCACCCATGATCTCTAGGATGTATCAATTCTCGAATGAAAAAAATTGCATGAAAATTTTGACTGAGAGATATATTATGCCTCTAAAGCCTTCCCTTCTTTATAATTATGTAGTCATTCTGTATTATCACCAATAAAAATTCCTGACTTATTTTTCCTCCACTACATCACCGCACTCTTTCGTTTTTTAGTGCAAAACTCATCACTTAAATATTTCCCTTTTAATGAGTTGTAACTTGGCGGTTGGAATGCATATGGACGTGAACTCGACTCCAATATGTATCTACATAAGATAATCGACAGAGAAAAATTAAAACAGAACCTTTTAACATAATTTTTTATTGATTATTAAATTTTTAATTAATTAGTACTATTAATATTTTTATAATGTTAAAAAATATAATTATTTTTATTTATTTTTTAACGTATGAAATTTTATTAAGTTGATTAATTTTTAACAAATTTATTAATTATTATTTATTTTAATTAATAAAGCTATACAATTAAATTATTTATTATATTAGTTTTAAATTTATTAAATTATTTTATTTATATAATTTTATATAGTTTATTAGTTTAATTAATTGTTGTATTTTAACATTATAATATATTTTATTTTAATTAGGTTAATATGTTAATTTTATAAAATAATAATTATTATTGTTACCTTATTAATTATTATTTTTTATTTTTTTATTTTTTTTCTCACTCCCCCACCACATTTCTTCTTCACCATGGATGTGGGGTTATCTAGTTCTTCTTGAAGGTGCTGGAAGTGGTGCCTCCCTGTTGCTCCTCTAGTTTTGCTCTTTCTGGAGTCCGTCACTCATGGTGATATCAACTACCTTCAAAGTGATGACTTCTTCGATGAAATTTGGAGCATGTTCTTTATCTATGGATCAGTGACATCGGATATTCTTAGATCATCAAAAGTGGTGGACAATAGTAGAGCTTAAAGATCCAGTAATGTTCATAATGCAATGACATAAACTAGATTGTTGATGGATGGGGATTTTTTCAGATCATATCATAGTCATAACAATGGTGGTCAGATTCAAATGCACTCTCCTTCAGTGATGAAATTTTAGGTATTGGTTTTCATATGGTCCTCATCTTGTCTGCTACATAGTATAGGATTCAGATCTCATATAGAATTCTCTTGATTTTTATAGATTTTTGTGGTGTGGTAGAAGGTTGAGTCGACGATGGGTCGATCGATGGTGACATGGAGATTGGTTTTATGAGGATCGATTTTCATTGGGAACCAGTGGTGAATGGTTGTAGTTTTAAATATCATGGAACTGGTATAGAAACAATGGTGAGTATTTGAATTGCCTCATGGATGGAGAGGCAATGCATCAGTATGATGTAGGGGAAATGTCTCAGTGAAAGGAATATATGTGTCTCTATGAGACAACATCGTAGTGATGTTGTGAGGTTGCAATGGTAATTGAAAGACCCACTATTGTAATATGATGGAATCTAAAATTATAGTGGTAGTGGAATGGTGTATTGGAGACACCACTATAGGCTAGCAGGGTCTTAGTCTTTAATAATTTTTTGAATGTAATTATTTCAGATAGAACTAAACATCAACAGGGGGAAAATTCATAATTATAAAAAGAGAATTACATACATAAAATTTATTAATTAAATAGTTGTATAAAATATCAAATTAAAAACTGAATTTATATTGATTAAAAGTGTTTGATAAATTAAAAAAACAAACATAAAATTAAAATAATTTAAATTTAAAGTAAAAGTAAAATTAAAAGCACTGAAATTAATCATAATAAATTATAAAAATAAAAAATTTAATTATTACAATAACTTATGAATATTTTTTATTAATATTTATAATCATATTAAAAAATACTATTGATTATTTATATTAAAATTAAAACAATAAGTATTAAATTAAAAAATAGTTAATAGATTGATTAAAATATTACATATTACAGAGATAAAAAATATAAAAGTATTAAAATGATTTAAAAAATTAAATATGTATAAATAAAATAACTAATATAGACAGAAATAGTGATTTTAAAGACTTAAAATACAAAATTAATTATATAAATTGATTTTTTTAATAAATTAAACTATTAAATTTTTAAATAGAAATTGATTAATAAAAGGTGTAATATTAATAAAAAAATTATAAACATAACAAAATTTTGTGGAAAATTATGGAATTTAAGTCTATATCATGTTCCTCCACACATGATCCCCAATTTCCCTCAATCAATGCCATTCTTAATTAACTTGAAAACACATGATTGTGAATTTTTTATGCATTAAAAAAAGAATCATGTAAATCATTTTTAAATTAGAGGAAAAAACTGTAAAAATGGAATTTTAAATGGATTGTTAAAAAATAGACCTTCTTTGTTTTAAATATATACAGGTAATCATAAAAGTGAAACATAATATAATAATTATGAAGTGATTCTTAAAATATGAAAAATTCTATGTAATTACATCAAATAAAATATAAGTCCTAAAGCCCTAAGTGATATTAGGTTAAAAATAAGTGGAGTTAAGAAATTAACCACATGAACATTCTATTTTAACTATCTAGTAGGTTCAAAGAGAAAATATTTAATTTATTACTTTTTGAATCAACTCTTTGTAACAATTTAAATGATATCATATACATCTAATGTTCCCTTCTACATCCGGAATTCATTATTCACCTCACCTTAATGAACTAATCTTTTACCTATAGACACATTATTTTATTTTTCCAAACCATATTCCTTGTGCAAATCACTGTTCTTAACACTAATTAAAATTAAAAATGGATTTAGTTAATAGAAATTCACCTAGTGCCTAGAGTCTCAAAAAGTCACCATGGGTTCCCAAATGCATATTTTACTCTAGTTTCAAAAGACTCATTTGAATACCATATAAACTGTCTCAATAATCTGAATAAATTTTAATAATTAAAAGAGACCCCCTAGGAAAAAATTTAAACTTCTAGTTCCTAATGTTATGATAGTGACACCCCAAAAAAAGTTTCCTATATCATTCTCAAACAGAGTTCCTAAATAGAACATTAATAAAATCACTTTGAAAAATCACTCAGTAGTCATTCATCCACACAAGTTTTAGACTCAAGGAATTTATTAACTACCTACAATGTATTATACTTAGGTAAGACTCATTTGATGTAGAGTGTGAATCCTGATGAAACAAAGATTGTAAATTAATTTTTAAAATATTTGGTCATTTTTTAGAGAGTTGAGGTATTAATATGGGCTTCCAATAATTCACATATTAGATCAAGGTAGATTGACCCCTAACTAACACAAAAATCCAAACATTGTCCCCACAATTGAATTTAAAGGTGGATAAGACCATAATTATACTTTGAATGTTTAAACTCTATTTTCAATTAAGCAGATTAATGACATGATTAAGGGTCTATTTATATTTCAAACATATTTTCCTCAGAAAAAATTATATTACTAAAATATCTATGAGATTTCATTAAACTAAGGAATATATGTTTGTTAATATTCAAATAATTTCATTTGATAAAATTGATTTCATATTTAATAGTGTGTATGTATGATTTAATTTTTTAATCAAGAAGATGTTCAGTAAAGCATTAACCATGAAATTTTAACAATGAACAGCAAAATCATATTCAATAAAATAATAGCCAATATACACCTACTCCTTACATATAATTTCACTAGGTGAATAGATATCAATCTACTGAATTAAACATGTGTGGCACAATTTTGAAAAACCAATACATGCTGCGGAATTTTTTAATCAGGAGTGAAAAAATCAAAAAATCAACAAAACCGAATATCAACAACTCACCTTTGGAAACTCATCTACGAGACACAATCAAGATGACTCACCACTAGATGTGTAATGGTATCTAAAATACAATGGTGGCTGAAATATAATTATGACTGAAATATAAACAAATGATCAAAGAATTAATAGTGAATTTTTTAATTTTTGAAAAAAATAAGGTGAAGATAACATATATAAAGTAGTTAATAGAAGGTACATCCTAGAATTATATTAATCTATAACTGATTCATTAAGTTAATTCCACTCTATTATGACATAAACAACAACATATTTTTTAATATGAGAAAAAGAACCTATAAGACCAAGACACGGATTTAATAGAAAAAGAGATGGTATGGAAAGAATCAAGCATCATTTCACTAAAAAACCAACCAAGAAAATTTAATAAAAATAACAAACCATGAGTCTACTCTAATGAATCACTATGTTTTATGAATTTTGTAAGACTTTATTGAAATTCAGAAGCCTAAAAAAATTAATGAAAGCTGTAAATTCATGGGTTTCTCCCATGGAGTGTTAGATTTAATGTCCCTAGTCAAACTCCTCAAGGAACTAACCATAATCTCTAGTTAGAAGTGGTTTATTATCCATAATCCACCATGTATTAATAACCTAAATTCTTTGAATATTGAAGTGATATTTTTGGGCACCAATTCTACTAAGGGAACACTAGACTCCCTTCATAAAAACAATGATACCAAGGAAACACCCTTTATAAATTTGGAACCATTGAGGGTTGTTTTAAAGTTGAGTAAAAAAATAATAACCCAAATCCACCTCATTATAAATTTGAAGGAAATTTTGTTCAAGTGGAATGGAATGAAATCCTCAAGATCATGCAAATTTTTTTTAAGTTTTGAAACATCAAAGTCTGTCATGGATGTAGTGTTGTCCACTTCTAAGTATTTGACTAAATTGAAATTTTCATGAATGGAAAATAGAAAAATCGGTGCTTCTAACTATTTTTACTAATATTCAAAGCTCTCCATATAATTTAAAATCACATGAAGATCAATATTAAGGGTTATATGTGATGAGTTATGTATAAATGGTTCATGAAGAGGTTTTTCAAGAGAAACATACATAGTTTCTAAATTAACTCTCAAATAGGATTTCCATTCCAATTGACTCAAAGGTTTAAAGTAATTTCCCTCACCAATATCAGTTGACTTTTGATGTGAAATACAGGTAATAGTTAATTTGTTTTCATTGAATGATTCAGGTTTGAAAATAATAATTCTTATTCAAAGGTTCCTCATTAGAAAATAAAAAATTTACATATACTACATCTAAAAAAATAATTCTTCTTGAATTATTATCTGTTTATTCATACTCTCATCCATGTTTATAGTCATACAGATCATTTTCTAAAGATATAATGTTTTATTTTTACAGTTTAATTTTAGGTGGATAAATGTTCAGTTCAGCTTTAATGATTTCACTTTCATGAATTTTCAAATTAAATTAATTTTCCCCATGTTTCTCAACACTATTTCAAATTTCACTACACAACATTTTAATAAAATATTAAATATTATAATATAGAAATGAAACCTAATCATTTATCCTATATTCAAAGATCATTCCATCCTCATTTTCTTCAATTATCATTTCATTAATTAAAGGGTTTTCAATTTTTAAATTGGGAGGAGTGGTTTTCAATTCAGGTTCAAGAGATTGAGATTATATAATATCCGGCTAAATGTTTTCTTCCAAAGAACACTCAATTTCATGTTTAGGTTCATTATTCAAAATTGAAGAAAATTTGGGTGAACGTTTTTAACAATCATGTTCTCTTGAATCATATTCTCTTCAGCCCAATTGATTATATTTTTATTGTTAAAAAATAGTGAATATTATCAATTCTAGGAACCATAAATTGGAAATGAGAATCTTCTTCAATTTATTTCAGTTATTTATATAATTAATTCATTAACTAAAAACCATTTTATTCTTGAAAAATTCATCATTATTTTTCACTACATCATATGAGTTGATTATTTTTTCATATTTATATTCTTCTGAAGCATATATATCAAATTAAAAAGTTTATTGTTTTGTTTCATAAACACCCTCATTCAAAATTTATATATAAATTATTACATAATCGTATTCTTGTTCACTACATTGAATAGGTTTTTTAATTTTAATATTTTCCTATGACCCCACATATTATTTTTTAATGCTTTCATTCTAACATTGTTTACATCATCATGTTCATAAAACTATTCTATGATTTTTGACAACAATTGATCTAGTTATGAGTATTATTTGGGTTTTGTTTCATAACTTTCAATATTTTCATCATATTTAATGGGGTTTTGTGATGTATTTTAGAAACAATTACAATTAGTGTGCCCAAATATTTTACAAAAAAGAAGAATGAATTTTTTTTATGATGCCAACACAACTCATTTTCCATTTTTTAAAGAGATCAAAACTATAACAAATATTTCACAAAAACATAACTTAATAAATAAGAAAAACAATCTTAGGAATGAAAAAAATTATAAATATAAAAAAATGGAAGAAATTTAGACTTTTATATTCCCATGCTCAAAAATAAAGTTGATATTTTGATAAGTAACATAAGAAAAAGTTTTTTTAACAGAATTTTTGTTTGTTTTTATATATTTTTTATATTTTTTATATTTTCTATCCCAAGTACAGTACTTTCATGCCTTCCCCAATAGTGGTTCCATATTTATGTAGAGTATAAAGGTGATAAGAGACCTCAAAAAAAAATTTAAATTACTACACTAGTATAGTAGTGGTGGGTTAAACCACACGGGAGGAGGGTGAGTGATTTATGGGTCAAAACAAAACCTCTACTACTGTCAGTTGTGGGTGAAAATGTTTTCTTAGTTTTAATATTTATATATTTAAATAGAAACTTAATATTGTATTTTTCATATATAAAATATTTTATATTATAAATGAACTAGCTTAGGTAGATAAATTTTAAAAAATCAATAAAAACATAGATTAATAAAAATGATTCATGATAGATACTCAAGGAAAACAAAAACTACTAGTTAAACAGTTAAATACATTTAAAAATCATTTGAGTTCACAGACTCTAACATTTATCGATTAGCCTCTCTCACTATATGGTTAATCTTATATATTTATTGTTCTACCAGTTCACAACAATCAAAGAAAATAATGATAAAGAATTTTAGGTAATATTGTTTCAATAAATATCTCTAATTTAAACAAATAGTATTGATTTTAATATTCCTAAAAAATAAAATAAATATCAATCCCACCAATTGATTTTGAAAGTTTTAATTTTTTCATGATAGGTGCAAAATTGTTTTTATTTAAATTCTAGATCTAATATAGCCATTCATTTCAAAAATATAAAAATGATATTTTTAATGAAGGCAATGAAAAATAAATATTAGATTAAAATTCATGTGAATATAAGATTAGCATAAGATTATAATAAAAACTAGATTTAGCATTTATAATACAATTTTAAATAGGAAAATGAAAACAAGGAAGAAAGATATCTCCCACTGAAATGATTACAAGAGTTCTATTTTCATTATCCATCTCTCTACCATAGTCCCTCCTACCATGATCTATAGGATGTATCCACTCTCAAATGAAAATTATAAATGAGAGATATCTTATGATGCTTCTACCTTCTGCCCTTTCATATTTTACTGTAATAATCTATTTATCATTGAAAAAAAAATTTGACTTAGTTTTCCTTGTGTACATCACATCATACATGTGGTTTTTAGTAAAACACATGTCACTGGAACTTCTCCCATGTAATGAACTGCAATATGGTGGTTAGGATGCATCAGGACTTGAACATGACTCCATTATGTATCATCGCATGATAACAGATACAAAACAATTTTAAAAAAAATTAAATGTAACATTTCATTGATTATTAAATTATTTAATTATTATTACTATTAATATTTTTATAGATTCGTAAAATATAATTATTTTCATTGTTTTTAAAGGATTAAATGTTATTATATTCTTTAGTTTATAAAAAAATTATTAAATATCATCGATTGATATTATTTAAGTTCTAATATTAAACTATTTATGATATTATATTAATATTAGTAATATTATTTCTATAAGGAAGTTTTATATAGTTTACGAATTAAATTAATTTTGATTTTTTAACACTAATATATATTTTATTTTAATTTTATTAATTTAAAAAATTAAAAATATTATTATTATAGTTTTATAATTTATAATTTATTTATTTTTATTTTTTACTTACCCACCCATTTTATCATCACTGTTCACGGGGGGGGGGTTCTTTGTTTTTCGTGAAGCTGGAGGTGGGAGTGCCTCCCTACATCTCCTATGGTTTTCCTCCTTATAGTTCCAGTCACTCATGGTGGAACTAGCTTCCTTAAAGGATGAAGCTTCTATGAAAAAGAGTGGAAGTGGTTCCTCATCTGTAGGTGCGAGATAATGGATCTCTTTAGCTCCTCAGAACCTGAAGAAAATGGTAGAGATTCAAGAAGCGACATTGTACAGCCTGTAGGGGATCAAGATGGATCTTTGATGGATGAGGATTTTTTTCAGATCCGATTATTGATCTAATAATGGTAATCAAATTTAGATGGAATCCCCATCAATGATGATGTTTTTGGGATTGTTTTTCATATGGGTCTCAGCTTGTCCGCTGCTTGGTGTGGGATTCAAATCTAATGTGTCTTTGTCACTATTTGGTCATATTTTTTTCTGTGGTAAAAGGTTGACCTGACGGTGGGTGGACTGAAATTGTCTTGGGGATTGATATTATGAGGATGAAGCATGAGAGGCACCAGTGGTGAAGTGTTCTAGTTTACATAATGGTGGAACCAGTAGAGAACCAATAGTGAGTGTTGGTGATGACTTAAGGAAAAGAGAGGAAAGGTAGTGGTATGAGGCAGGGACAATGTCTCAGTGAATGGAATAATGATTTCTCAACAATACATTATTGTAGTGATGGTGGGAGGTTTCTATGGTCAGTCAAATCCTCACTATTGTAACATGACATTGTCTTAAATAATGGTGGCAGTTGAACGTTGTGTGGGAGACACCATTATAGGCTGGCAATGTCTTAGCATTTATCAATTTTTTAAAATCTAACCTATGTAGATAAAACTAAACATTAGCAGGGTTAAAATTTAAAACAATAAAATGAGAATTACATTAATCAAATTAATTAATTAATTAACTAAATGTATAAAATTTCAAATTAAAAAACCATTTAATAGATTGATTAAAATATAAAATATTAAAAATGTAAATTCATAAAATTATTAAACGAAATAAAAAAAATTCAAATAGTATAAAAATAATAATTACTAAACAAATAATTAATGATTTTAAAGACAGAAAATAAAAATTTCTTATAAATTTTTAATTATTGTAAAATTACACTTTTAAATTATTAAAGTGAAAATGTTTAATAATTAGTCCAATACTAATGAATTCAAACATTATAAACATAAACAAAAAGATGTGGAAAATCATGAAATTTATGGCCAAATCAAATTTCATCACACTTAAGCATTTATTTTCTTCAATAAATTTCATTATTAATTGACATTGAAAAATAGAATTATGTTTTTAATTAGAATCTAAAAAAGAAGCATCTAAATCGGTTTTAAATAAGGAGAAAACTACAAGTAAGGATTTTTAAATTTAATGTTAAAAATAAGTCTTCCCCAATTTCAAATACATACAGGTAATCATGGAAAAAAGAATCATCTACCAATGGGGATGACATGCCTCAAATTTAAATAATACTAAAAAATTTACTTCAAATCATATATATGTCATAAATTTAATAGTGATAACAAGTTAAAAATAATTATATGTAAGAACATGACCAAATATACCTTATAATTTTACTATCCTCTAGGATACAAATGAAAATTTTAAATTATCATTTTTTTGAATCGCCTTATTATAACTATTTAAATGATTTCATATAGATATAATGTCCCCTTCATCATCTAGAATTAATTATTCCACTCACCTTAATGAACTCCTTTTGACCTCAAGACACTTTATTACATTTTTCCTAGCCATATCTCTTATGACAATAATTGTGCATATAACTTATTCAAATTGAAAATGTCTTTAGTTAAAAAATGCCCCAAGTGCCTAGAGTCTTAAAGAATAATTGTGGATTCCCAAATTTCCATTTTACACTTGTTTCAAAAGATTCATATAAAAACCATTTTAACTGTCTTCGTAATGTGATTGCTTTTTTAATAATTAAATCTAAGTCCCCTAGGAAAAATTTCAAATTTCCAGTTCCTATAATTATGACCGTTACTCCACAAAAAATTATCATATATCACTCACAATTATAGATCTTAAATAGAAAATTCATAAAATAACTAAGAAAAATCACACAGAAATCATTCATCCATAAAATACTTAGACTCATGGAAACTATTATCTACCAATATGGTATTATCCTTAGACAATAGTGATTTGAAGTACAGTGTGAACCCTAAATAATCTAAAATTGTGAATAAATTTTAAAGAAAAAAACCATTTTTAATGAGTTATGGGATTTTATTTGATTTCAATAAGGCACAAATTAGCTCAATGTAGATTGACCCCTCCCCCACAAAAAAAACCCGAACTTTTCCATGAAGATAAATTTAATGGTAGAGAATCCAAAAATTAGACTTTGAATGTTTAATGTATATTTTCAATCAAGTAGATTAATGACATGGTTAAGGGTCTTAGTATATTTAAAAAAAAAATCCAGAATAAAAAATTATATAAAAAAGATCACAAGTATTTTCATTATTTGAGTGAAAATATTCATTTAAATATATTCAAAAAAATTCATGTGAAAAACTGATTGAGAAATGAATTCGGTATAAGAAATATTAAATTTTTTATTAAAAAAGATGTTCAATAAAGAAGAAAACTTATAATCTAAACACCAAAAAACAAAATAAGATTAAATAAAATGATAGCCAACATACATTAACCTCCCCCACACATAATTTCCCAATGTGAACACATTTTCAAGGAGTGTATTAGTCACTTATAGGCGAGTTTTTAAAAACTAAGGAATGCATCAGAAATTTTTAAGTAGTAGTAAAATAATCAGTAAAATTTCTAGAAAATGTAATATCAATGACTCACTATTGGAAACTCATCAGTGAGACACCATCGATTTGAATCATTGTCAGTAGTGTAATGGTAACCCAAATACATTAGTGAATCAGAGACAATGGTGTCTCAATGAAACACCATTGTACAATAATATAAAAATGTTTTTTTTAATTTTTTATGAATTAAGGAGAATAAAACATAACATAAGGAAGTTCCCTAAATAAATTATCATGAACAAGTTCATTAATAGTTATACACTCCTTTTTGACACCAAAAATAACATATTTTTTAATCTCAAAAAATGAAATAGTAAGACCAAGACAGAGATCCAGTTGAAACCGAGCAGTCATAGAAAGAAGCATGAAATATTTTATTCAACTATAAACCATGAACAGGAATAGAAAAGCATTAACAATGATTTGACAACCTTAAGGCACTATGTTTTAATTCTCTAGTTTGACATTATTGAAAATCTAAAATCAAAAAAAAATTATTGAAATTAGTAAATTCTTAGGTTGAATCCCATGCGACACTAGATTTAAAGTCCCCAATTGGACTCCCATCGGTACTAACTATAGTCATTGGGTGGTTGGGGTTTCTTTCCCATATCCCACCACATATTAACATCCAAAAGGTTTTTAATATCCTCATGATATTTTTCTGAACCGAAGTCACTAAGGCAAAAATTGAATTCTTTCTCAAAAATAACGATCCCTACGAACCATCCTTTATCATTTTGGAACTGATCAATAGAGATTTCAGGTTGAGCAGAAAAATAATCACCCAATACACCTCTTTTGTATTATCATGGAAATTATGTTTAGGTGGAAGGGAATGAAATCCTTCAATTTCTTCAAAAAAATATATTATGTTCAGAAAAATTAAATTTTTTATTGGCATTAGTATTGTCCACTTCTATGTATTTGAAAAAATTTAAATTTTCATTAAGGTACTACAATAGACTAGGTGTTTCTAAAGGTTTTTCATTATAGTCAAATATCTCCAACTAATTCATATTCACAACAAGATAAATATTAAGGGTGTTATAGAATAATTTCTATATTTAAGGTACATGAAGAAGTTTTTAAGAGAAATAGAAACATTTTATAAATTATGATTCAAAAAGGATTCCTCTTCCAATTAACACAATGTTACAAAATAATGTTCATCACCCAAATCTGATGAGGATTGATATGATGAACATTGAATGGTTAATTTTTGTTTATCTAATGATTTTGGTTTGAAAGTACTAAAATTATCTTCCAAATGATCCTCAATAGAAAATAAAAAATTATCATCAACTTATTCTGAAAATTTTATTATTCTTCACTCATTATGAGTGTTCCCAAAATCAACACTATGTCCAAATTCTAGAAGTTTGTATTCTATTTTTTTATGTTCCAGTTTAATTTTAGGTAGATAATTGTTAATTTTAGCTTCAATGAATTCATATTCAAGAATTTTAAGATTTAAATAATTTTCCACATGTTTGTCAGCACTATTTTCTTTTTCAGTAAACAAAATATCAGAAAAATGATCAATGATTGAATATGTAAATGAAATATATGCAGTTCTCCTTTATTCAAAGATCATTCCATTATCATTTTACTCAAATATCATTTCAGTAATTGTTGACTTTTCAATTTCTATACAAGGAAGAGTGGTTTTCAATTAATGTTCATGATTTTTAGATTCTATGATTTCTAACATAATGTTCTCTTCTAACCAACAACCAATTCCAAGTATAAGTTAGTTCTTCAAAATATGAATGTATTTGGTTGAAGGGTTTTTAAAATTCAGGTTCTCATGAATAATATTCTCTTCAACCTATTGGATTACATTTTCAGTATTCTTAAAATAGTGAACATTTTTAAAGATAATAACCATAAACAGTATATGGATATTTTATTCAATCCATTTTAGTTCATTATTAAAATTTTTCTACTCAACACGAATTAAATTATTGAAAAATTCAATAGGATTTGTTTCTTTATTTGGTGAGTTGGTTATATCATCATGTTTTTCTTCTTTTGAATCATGTTTTTCAAAAAAAAGTTTGTTGTTTTGCTTTAGCATCACTTTGATTCATAATCTCATTATCCAGTCTTGTATAATCAATTTGTTCATCACTAAGTTGGAGTTTTTTTAAAATTTTAATATTTTTTGTGAATTACATTTGGTATATTACAATGTTTTCATTCTAAAATTGAGTGATTTATCAAGAACATCACATTTTTAATATATTTTTTACAGCATTTGATCCAGTTTTGAGTAGTGCTGGGGTTCATGTTCATAACCATTAATGTTTTCATAATATTGAAAGGGTTATTGTGGTACATTATAGACACACTATCAATCAACGTGATCATAGTTTTTTCAAAAGTAAAAAAAAAAATCATTTTGATACACCTAACCCTAATGATTTTCCATTTTTTTTAAAAGATCAAATCTATAACAATTATTTCATAAAAACGTAACAGAAAAAATTCAAAAAAACTATTACAGTAGTGAAAAACATTAAAAACATTGACAAATTAAGATAGTTAAGATATTGATAATCACACACGCACAAAAGAAGGATTTTTTTTCAAAACAACTTAATAAAAATATATATTTATGCATACATTTTTTTGTGAATTTTATATTTTTTATATTTTATAAACCATGTACACTCAATGCATTCTTTCCCTTAAAATGGCACCAAATTTTGATCAGGTTCAGAGGTTTTTATGAACCTAAAAATTAAATATATATTCCTACACTAGGTGAGGGTTCAAACCACATGGATGGAGGGTGAGTGATTTAAGGGTCATAACAAAACCTCCACTATTTCAATCATTAGGTGAAAATATGTTTTACTTTTAAAAAATTTTATAAATAGGGATGTAAAATGAACAATTAATTTTTCTTATATGAAATATAGTAAATTATGAATGAACAAGGTGTTGTTGATAAATTTCAAAACAAGGTATAGAAAACATAGATTAATGAAAATGATTCAAGGAATAAATTCAAGAAAAAAACCACTAGTTTAAAGTTTAGCAAATTTATATAAAAAATTAACTGAGTTCACAAACTCAAAATTTTAATGATTATCCACCCTCAGCAGAAGGTCAATCTCTCAGATTTTCTGTTATGGATGATTCTCATAACCAAAAACAATATCTTCTATGAATTTTATATACTGTATTTGGAATAAATATTTCTAATTTAATCCAATAGTATTGAATTTATGATTCGTAAAAAATAAATTGAAGATAATTCTTTGCGATTAATCTTGAATGTTTGGAATTTGGCAGGAGAGGTGAAAAAAAAATTAATTTAAATCATGGAACTAATCTCTCCAATAAATTTGAATTAAAAAAATGAAAATTTGTTATGAATCAAAACAAAATGAATTAGAATATTATAATCCCACGTTATAAAAGTTTATCCTATGATCATAATAAAAGAAAGATTTAACTTTTCGAATACAATTTTACAGTGAAAAATGAAGGCAGGGGTGAAAGGTGTCTCCCTCTAAAATAATTTCAATTGTGTTGATGTCATTCTATGTTTATCTTCCCAAGACATTTGTCCATTCGAAATTCTACTTCCCCCATGATCTCCAAGGCGTGTCTTTACTCGAATGAAAAAATGGTGTGAAAATTGTGAATGAGAGATGTCTTACAATACTGTTGTTGTATAATATTTCTAATTCTATTGTCATGTTCTGTTTAACACCAACATCAATACTTTAATTAGTTTTCCTTCACTACATTAAGCACAAATGCACTTTTTAGTGCAACACACGTCACATAATATTTTACCGTGTAACAAAATACAACTTGGTTTTTGGGGTGCACATGGACGGGAACTCGAATCCAAAATGTATCAAAACATGGTAACTGACAGAGAAAAATTAAAAAATAACTATTTAATAAAATATTCTTTTGATTATTAAATTATTTAATTTTAATTATTTTTAATATATTTATAACATTATAAAATATACTTATTTTTATTATTTTTTAAAGGATAAAATGTTACTATGTTGATTAATTTTTAATAATTTTGATAAATATTATTAATCGTAATTAATTAATATATATTTTTAAATTATTTTGGATATTAGATTTATATTTATAAGATTTTTTTTATTTAAACAATTTTATATAGTCTATTAATTTAATTAATTATGATTTGTTTAGAATTAATATTAATTTTATTTTAATTTTATTAATCTATTAATTTCAAAATATTATTATCATTATGGTTCCCTTTTTTATTAATATTATTATTTTTAAAAATATACTTACTCTGCCTATTTATTCATAAACAGTCATGGGGTGGGGGTTCTAGTTTTTACTAAAGCCTGCGGTGGCGACGCCTCCCTTCAGCTCCTCCATTTTCTCTCATTCTCGCATCGACCACTCACATCAGCACTGGATTCCTTTAATGCAGTGACTTTTATGATGAATGGTGGCACATGTTCCTCATCTTCGGCTCGGTGGCAACAGATCTGCTGATCTCCTCAAAAGAAGCAGACAATAGTAGAGCTTCAAACGACGATGAAGTTCAGACTTTAGTACCTCAAGAGGGATCTTCGATGGCTGGGGATTTTTTCAGATCAGATTATATATCTAATAATAGTTATTGGATTCAGATATACTCCCCTTCGGTTAAAAAAATTTAGGATTTGTATTGCAAATGGGCTTCGACTTTTCCGCTGCACCATGTGGGTGTTAAATTAGATATGGATTTCCATTCATTTTCCCAGATTTGGGCGTTGTGGTAAAATACATATAATTATTAACAAAAGTAAAATTAAAATATTGAGGATTAAATTAAAAAATTAGCTAATAGAATGTTATAAATATTAAATTTTAAGAAGTGAAAATCATAAAATTATTAAATAGAATTAAAAAATTAAATAATTATAAAATACTAAAGACATAATTAATGATTTTAAAAACACAAAATATATTTTGTTAAAAAAATTATTAATTAAAAAATTAAACTATTAAATTATTTATTTGTAATTATTTAATGAATGGTGAAATATTAATTACATAATCAATAAAAACATAACAAAAGGTTGTGGAAAAATCATGCAATTTAATGACACATCACTACACTCTTCATCCAATTTTATTTCACATAATTGTAACTTGTCTATCATATTCAATATTAAAATACTTACTTTTGGTTTCTACAATTGATGGAAACCACAAAAAGTAGTACAAGAAACAACAATAATGGTGGGTAACTAAAAAATCTATTTCATACCAAATCATTAAGATTTTATTTTATACTTTGACATATCCTTACAGTCATTTTTTATGATATGTTCAACAATCTAGGTTTTCCTAAATCATGATTTTGAGGTTTCTGATGAACTTTATCTGATACCAACTATAAAGACCCCAACACCAGTATCATATAGGCATCGGTTACTTTAAGACATTATTAGTATATTATTTTTGGACACATCCCAAACGAAATAATAGATCAGTAGTCTTGGTAAACTAGAAATTGTGTTGAATCTATTATATCTTTTTAAAAAATAAAATAAAAAACATAGTGAATGTAAATATTATGAATGCTTAATAATATTCAAATATTTCTTTCTTATATACTATAGAAAATTAGAAAAATAAGGTTTATCTCTGATTTATAGTAAGGGTTAGAGGTAACAAAATATATAATGAGTAGATAAAGAGAAATCAGTATTAAAACTAATTAATTAAAACATATCATTTTATCAATTACATGAGCATGCAGAAAAATATCATAAGAATAAATGAGGATAAAATGTTTGCAAATAATTAGTCACATGAGATTCAAACTGGTCCATCAATATTATTAATAATAACCCCATAGAAAATTATAACTAATTTCATAATGAGGGAATACAAAATATAAGACATCTAATAACATACTCCAAAGGCCTTGTCCTAAAAAATTTAAAACTATGAGTGGGTGTACACCAAAACCCATTTTTTAATCCTAGCCAACTGGTTTTCCTCATAAGACATACTACAAGGAACTTAACAAAAAAATTTAATATTATAATGTCTTTAGATAAGAATCTGCTTTATGTTATTCCCAAAAAACATTTTAGTTTGTGGTTTTAGATAATTTATTCATAAATCAATAACTTAAAATGAATATATATTATAAATTATGTATATGTATATAGTTTCCATTTTCCTATAATGTAAAACATATAAATTAAATCATGATTTATATTCATGGAAAATTATTGAGACATTCACCATGACTTCTTCCATTCCATTACCCACCCATTAACTATGTGAGAACAATTAAAACCGTTGAAATCACTTCACATTAAAAAAACATACCTTTTATCCTAAATTTCATCTTTTTACATTAAATATAACATTATCAAACCCTTTTAAATTAAATGATTTCCCTAGAAACACAATCATAATAAGACAAAATTTGTGTGGGTGAAATGATAAAAAATAATCATAGAACACATAATTAACCCATAAAAGATAACCTAAAATTGTAATAACTAGAGGATAGACTTATACTAAATTTTTATGGAGATTAAAATCATTACCTAATGAATTACAGTGATATCTAGGTTCACCCATCATATAAAATTTATGGGGCTTAACTATGAGCTATATTGGAGATCAAAATATCATATATTTTATATTAGGCTCACTCATGAGCTATAATTTGGCTCAAACCACCATACACAATATCCAAGGACACTATCTTGAATAAAACTCTTGAAAAATGATTTAAATTTGTATGAAAAACACGTTCAAATATCAAAATACTGATTTTTATTCAAAAAAATATTTTTTAATACCAAAATAACCCTAAAACAGGAATAAGGGAATATATTCGTAGAAAACATGAATTTATAAAAAATAAGGAATCATTAAAATAATAGTTTCAATGGATAGAAATGTAATTTTAAAATTACATGTTAAAAAAGGACATTAATTTTTTCTTTTGTGAAGAATGTAAAATATTCATTAAAATGATTCATTTTTTAAAAGTAATGACAGAAAGAGGAAAAAAATTCCCTTCATATTTATTTTAAATCAATATATATACATTTAGAACATCATTTCAAAAAAAGTAGACATAAAATATGAATTTTTAGAAAATAAATAATTATAACAATTAATATGAGGTTTAATGTTAAAGTGTCCATTACCTTGTGTCTCACTCCCCACATACATTATTTAAATTCTATATTAATATACATAGGTTAATTATCTACTTTATGAAGAATAATTTTAAATTTTATTATCCCATTAATTTCACTTATTACCATGTTATATACAATTACATTATCATTTTTGTTCACATCTTATGTTTTGATGATATTCCGATCATATGTAAAAAAGACATTAATTAGTTGATTATGGAAAAAGAATTAAATATTCCATCATCAATAAGATAATAATAATTACATAACTATTATTTTATAAATCATTAATAATTTTAATACAATCATGAAATATGGTTCTTAAAAAAGAACAATGTTACTATCATAGAAATGGTAGGCCATATGTACACATGAGTAACATTTCAATTTTTTAAAGATCATTATGGAATGAAGATAAGTACTTTTTTCATATCTATATAATTATAATTATATCATAAATTAAAATATATTTATTTAAAAATTATTATATATAACATCCATGTGATGTGGTGATGAATAAAATTCACATCGCTTCATGGTGGTGGTAGTCCACACATACACAGAGAGGATGTTATTGATTTTATGTAAAAAGAAGTATAAGAGGGTAAATGATATATTATATTTTAAAAATTATTAATATTTAATTAATCTAATATATAAAAAAAATTCCATCATTATCATATTCCTTGATTTGCAGTGATAGGAAATGAATGACATCAGTTCTTGATGCAGTAGTTCGGTGTACACATATAGGATGACTTTGTCTCCCATTTTATGGAATAAAAAAAGGATAAATGTTATGAAAATGAAAAATAATAATTGAATACAATATGGAAGGTACTGAAATTATTTTCAAATCATGGTTGGATAATATTTTATGGAATTGAAAGAATAAATAAAATGAAATCGTTTGGTTAATAACTACATCTCTTCTTCAAATGACTTACTTTTCATTACACCATAATCCCTCTATATTTGGTTTTATGATCTGGACTAGGATACTTATAAGTTATTGGGGAGTTAATGAACGTATTTTTTAGGTATTTTATGGAACTAAATCATTCTTCATGAGTGAAGAAATCATAAGAAGAGGTTGACATTTATAAGAGATGAGAGGGGCACTCATGGAAATTTTAGAATTATTAAAATAATATAAATTAATTTCAGTGTCAAAATGGTTTAAAATTTATCATAATATAATATAAGATAACTATTATTATAAAAAATCACATAAAATTATATTTTAAAAAATTTTAATCACATTTTTACCCTTATCTTTTTGGTTTAACCCCTCATTATTTTTGTTTATGAACACTATAATAATAATGTTTTTACACTTTTGTTGTCAATATAGTAAATTTAAAAAGAACAAAAGGCACAAAAATTTATAATGGTTGACACATTAGACAATATCGTATTAACTCGGTTTCAATATGGGATTTTGAGTAATTTTTAAAAATTAATTAAATATTATTTAATATAAAATGTCATTACTTTCAATTTTAGAACTATTGATTGTCATTGACATTAATAACCTCATGGAAAAAATGGAATTATCATATAAAAAATTACAATCTCTCAAGTATTCCATTATTATCAATAAAATTTTGGAACAATCATAATCAATCAAATAATATTATTTTTAACTTTTTTAATTTTTTTTAATTTTTTATTAATTGAATAGTGACTGCAACAAAATTGTGTATTATTTTAAGGTAATTAATTCATAACTAAAAATTAATAATAAAATACCATAATAAAAACAGTATATTTTAAATAGAATATATCATTTTTTATCAATCTTTATAAAATATTGTAGTTATTGAGAGTAAGATTACCACATTGTTTGCTTCATATTGAATTAAATATTATAAAGATCAAAATCGTGTTTAAGTATAAAAAATTACATATAATTTAATTTATTTTGATTATGGATAATATATAATCAATTAATAAAATTAAGGAATGTTTTAGGGTCATTTTTTACTCTATAGTATTTTATTTTTAGCAATAACTATCTTATTTACCCATTACCATGTTAATAAAAATTAATAATATTAGTATTTATGTTAACAAAAAATAAAAGAGACCAATTCAACATATTTTAACCACATTAATAAAATTTAAAAATCAAATTCTCTTGATTCATAAAAGAGAAGTGGAAGAATTTATTTTAAAATTAAACATATAAAACACGATGAATTGTTTTATAGGGAAATTACCTTTTATATATAAAATTCTTTTATTCAAAATTGAAGTATAAAATTCATTAAAACAAATAATTAGATTATTTTATATAAAAAGGATATGATGAAATGTTTTTAAAAAATATAAATTATAATTATATTTTATATATAATTAAAATTAAAAAATAATTTTCAATATATATCATTATTTTTTATTCATAATTGAGAAATCAGTATTTGTATAGAAATATTGAATTTTCACCGTAATAAAATTTTGATATGGTTTTTCTGAAAATGATTATTAATTTTCAAAATATAATTTATAAAATTTATAGAAATGAAACATAATATTTTATCACAATAAGAAACATGTATCATTTTATAAAAAAATATATTATCTTTGAAACATAAAATTACTTTAATAAAAATTTATTGTTTATTTATGAAGCATTAATCGATAAATTAATATTGATTTAAAATATTACATATATTCCCCAAATTAATAAAATATATTTATATCTTCCAATTTAAATTATTTTTTATAACATTCATATTTATATAATTATATTCTCTTGTTCTCATGCGCTCAATTTTGTGTATCTTATACCCCATTATAATAACTTTTTTTTGAAAATATAAAGATATTAGATTTCCCCCAACCAATAAAAAAATTAATCCTTATAATTTTAACACAATATATTTAATATATGGTTTATCATTTGGGAGAAATATTTCTAGAAATCCCACATCATAAAAATTATTAATAAAACTTCATCTTTTTATGTGTGAAAGGGAATTCAGATGTTATCTTGAAATACACATAACTAGGTTTCAAAATACGATAATGATGATGGGGAGTGAAAATATGGAAATGGAGAAAGGTGTTATTTTAATATAACTATAGAAAGTGATATTGATCATTTATCATAAGAAATTGAATGATGAATTGAAATTTAACGACCAAAAAATTATAAACTAAGGAGTTTTGGATGGCCAGTGAGACATTATAATTGAATGTACTTTAATAACATCTTTTTCAAGATTATTTTCTTATGGTTGGTGAACAACATTACCATACCGAATAAACAAATATGAAAATCTAATTAATTTTAAATTATAATTTCATTTATTAAATTTCCAATTAAATATATTCACCCAAATATTTTTATGAAATATTTCAATTCAAATCATTTTATTTATTGATTATCTTGTCTTACATGAAACACATTATTTAATTACACCACGTAACATTATTAAAATAGTATGTGTTTATTATCACCTAGTTACTTAAATAGTGAGTATAAATAGTAAGAACTATAACAACAAATTGATATGATCTATGAATTATAAAAATGATTTCATTGGTTATCAAATTCTTATTATTAAAAAATTATTAAAAAATAAATGTTGTGTTTTTTATAATTTTTTTTGTGCGTATTGTTTTTTATATAAAAAAATTATATTATTCTATATTTTTAAAATATTTTAGTTAATTTCATATGTTAGGGAATTCATCAAATGTTTTAAACATACAATGAATATTTTTCATGTAAAAGATAAAAATAAATCATATTTTCTCCTTAAAAAGGTATTGTTAATCCCTTTTTTCACACTTTTCACACATGATTTAAAATTAATATCTTTAATTAGTATATATTAGTTAAGATAAAATTAATTAAATATTTATAATCATGATTTTTAAATTTGAAAATAATATCCCATTTAATTTTGGTCAAATTTAAAAGTAACTGTTGTAAAATTGATCATCTCGATAAAGAGTAAGTTGAGTTATTATAGATTAAAAATAACAGATAAGACTATATGTTTTCATCCTCATTAATATTGGAAAAACTAAATTTGATCCTTATCACCTTATTATCAGAATTATTTAGTTTAATGGGCACGTGTGCAGGAAATTCATATATTTATTATTTAAATTATAGGATGTACAAAAATATATGTATCTTTCTTTAATATATATTACCTATCCAAATAAGGAAAAATAATTTTATTAATGGATATAAATATTTATTATGATATTAATTGAATTATATTCATGATATAATTTTTTTATTTTACATAATTATATAATGATTTTAATTTCTTACGCAACTTTGATGCAATATTTCACCATTTAATTAAAAAAACAATAAAGGATATTAAAAATACCAAAAGTGAAATTATTTTAATGAGTTAAAATCACCATGAATTTTCTAGATCTAAATTACATATTGGGGATTTTTTAAATAATTATATTTGAATTCACCCTTTTTCATGATGTATTTAAAGTTGAATGAAACCAGAATATTCTAAACTAAAAAATAATGATATTTTATCAAAATAATATGTTTTTAAATTATTTTGAAACCAAATATTATAAAAATTATACCGTTATGATATGATATGGTATAAATTTTCATAAAATTATCATATCTGGGCCAATTTCAACCTTATAATTAAGAAAAAAACCCATTAATATTAAAACTATTTACAATTTAGTTAAAATTTAAATTTGTTAACTAAGAATTAATCAAAATGATAATGTTTAAAATTAAAGAAAAACATGTATAAAATATTTTGGTTAATCATTTTAAAAACCTATAATACATTATCTCTAAATCCTATTCCATTTAGAGGCTTAGGTATTGAAAATTAATTTATTATAATTTAATCTTCTGATATATCCCAAATGTGGCCCTCATATCAATTATAAAAGTGTTCCTACTCCCTCACAAATTTACGCCAGATAGAGCATTTTTTATCAATAAAAATAGATATTTTTTTATTATATGGTTCAATACACACATAAAATAGGTTTTATTATTCCCAGTGGTTTAACACGTCTTCCCTTTAATAAAGATATAAAAGATTCATTTCAAATAATAGGTAATTTCATAAACTGATCACATTATTTTATACTCTTATTTTACTTTTCTAAATATATGGTATTTATCATTAAGTAATTAATTATGTATATGATATATTCAGAAATATTGTAATAATTACATAAACAACATTATACACCCTCTTTCTGATGAAATGATAAGTTAATTTATTTCTCCATCAAACATATGTCTTAACACCTCCATGTAGTGATACAATTTGATTTTCATCACCATATTTCATTTATGGGTATTAAAATTTGATATATATTTATATATGTAATGTTTTATATTTTTATACATCGGGAATTATAATATTATAGCTACCTATTTATCATCCAATTATTTGGGAAATGATAATGTCATTTTCTCAAATGTGTGAACTACCATTTCCACAATGTGATGTGATTTGTTTTTCATTTATATATTATATGGATAATAATTACACAGATATTGATGAAAATATATTATATAATAATTTTCATGTAAAGATGAATTATCATTTTAATATCATTAATTTCGTCCATTGAAAAATCAAAATTGTGTTAATGCGTGCGTACTGACTACCATCATCAGGAATGGTGTAATTCATTTTTCTATCTCTAATAGTAATTTTTGACACAAAATATGTATATAATTTTTTTTTCTTCTACAATGAATAACATTCTGGGAATGATTTAACTGTGGTTATTGTATAAGGAATAAGAATGTTGAATCGAAATATGCTAGGGAACCAAGAATCTATTAATCAGAATATTGATTTCAATAACATATTATTAATAATTATGAGAAAATATTTCATAAATAAATAATAAATTATATGATATCTATTAATATATTTATTAAACTAATTAAAAATAAATCAATATTTATTAAATAGGGTTTTTGAACATGATCGAGGAAATGAGTCCTGAGGAAAGGGCTTTATGTTTCAATGATATTTTATTCGGGTTATTTATACATGAATTTTTGTTGAGTAAATTATATAATCCTTATATGATTAATAAAATTTGTTTTATTCTCGTTTTTTTTATTTCTGGAGATTATATATTTTCCATTCTTTTAATCACATTAATTATTTTTCAACTCAAAAGTGTTTTTTAAGAAAAACCGATATCATTTTTGTTTTCGTTGGAAAAACCTTTTTCTTATATATCCATTTTTAAAAAAAATTAAAAAATGTTTGAATTATAAAAATATGGAATATAATTTATTTTTTACCCATTTTTTGATTATAACATATCATTTTTAAAAGAAAACTTTTATGGTTATCCAAAGGAGGTACATTTTGATTTTTTGGCCCAATGTATTGATGAAATGTGTTTTGACTAATATATCATGAATAGAAATTACCACCATCATGAAAAATATTTTTTTGATGCTTACATTAAATATTTATAATATAATTTTACAATAAAATGGTATCCTCATTACATGTACATTTTTTATATTTACAAAATTGGTTTTAAATTTGAACGTGTATTTTCCTCAAGAAAGTATTAATAACCTTTTTGTGCGATCACTATTAATAAAAAAATAATTTCATTATACATATTATTTTATTGAGTAATGATCCAAGGATACCATCCTTATTTATTCTCTGGATAGATTATTAATAAGATGAATAAAATTTATGTAACCTATTTTTATGTGTATATTATGATGAACTTTTCATGAAACCCATTTCATTTCATTGGATATAATATGATGAATGATATCTGATACTATAGAACTCATATTTATTACTTTCATTATGAAAAGGTTTGGACTTATATCTCCCTCTATTAAATTCGGCAATGTATTATATCCCAAGAGATAGTTATGTTAAATATCCTAGTGTTCTAGGTCTGTTATGGAAAACAAGTCTATGTGCTTAATCATGAATGAAAAATAGGTGTTTATTCCTAATATGATGGTCTTGGTAGTTAAAAATGACATATTAAATGGTTTTAATTCAAATGATGGTACCACAAAACATTTTAAAATGAACTTATCACTCATTATTTAAAGATAATTAGTTTAATTTTTATTTATTTATGTGTTTTTAAATGATAAAATTTTATTTGATAACTCATATTTATGATCTTTCTCATATTGGGTATGAGCATTGTATGTTAGGTTCATAATATAGTACACTTGTAATTATCATCCAATTTAATATGAGCATCATTTTATTTCTCCCTTGTTTTCTCTTACTGATCATCTAAGATGACATTTTTTTCGTGTTTTCTTTTACCCATGTTTTGATGAATTTTTTTAGTAGCGTATCCAAAGGATGTTTATTATGACCAAAGCCCGTTATTATTGATTTTTAATATCCCTCAAAAAATAAGAATATTTTATATCTACTATCCAAAGACTCTAGAAAATTATGGTTATTGAAAGTATTATATTGTTATGTATTGATTATTCATCTATATAGATATAATATACCTTTATATGAAATGTATGGGACTTGATAGTTGTTATTCGAGTAGGTCATAGTCAATAATTAGATAATATGGTTAGATTTTTTTTAAAACCCCCTATATAGGTATATGTATAGGAAAAAATCATAATGTTTTATTAATGATCATGAATGTTATTGATTACTACTAAAGTGCCAAATAATATTGTGTCATGATTTCGAAATTCTATAATTGTTTTTCTATAATAATTTGGTTTTCCATTATTAATATTGTTTCTAAAACTATGTTTTTTGGTTTTTTAATGGATAATGCCCAAAGGAATCATGTTAATTATAAATCTAATAGAAAAATAAATGATTTAAAACCTGAGAAACTAAATGTTATGGGAACTGTAATACAAAATCATTCTTATACACTCATGAAATATTCTCTCGATACGAATCACAAAAAAATTTCAAATAATAAAATTATGTGAAATTTTTAATATTAAATCCTTAACGAAGAAACATGAGACTCCTTTTAGTGGATCCTATAATCCACTTGTGGATTAAAGATAGATAATCTAATTTAGAAAATATTTTTTTATTATTCCATGATCGAGACATGTAAAATTTTTCTTATCTGTTTATCGTCTTAAAGGTAAAGAATATGATTTTTGTAATATTATCATTTGTATGAGAAAAGATGAATAAATTGAATCCATGGAATGGGATTAAATTAAGGGGATATTATTTAGTAAGTAATTTTCGTTTATTTTATGTTAAAAATAGATTATTAAATTCATGAGCTATAGGAAAATGATTATGAATCTATTGGTGTTTGTAAAAAACATTTGACATGTCTTGAATGATATGCATCTAGTTTATTAATATCCCAAAATGTAAAATTGATAAATTATTTTGTTAATTTTAAGAAACTATCTGGAAATCATTATCTATAAAAATCATTATTATATATGATGAAATCATCATATGTGTACTCAAAGTAGAAGTTGAAATTCAAAATTCCAACCATTCGGATTTTTTTGGTACGAAATGAATGATATTGTCTCAATTAAACAAGAATAAATCACATTTTATAAAGAAATTATATCCCCAAAAATTGCATAAATGTGGAAAAACATCAAGGTAAGTGTTTCAGTAAAAGTAAGATGAGCTTAAAATATTTAATTAGAGGTCATAAATTCCATGAATATCAGAAGGTGATGAATATGACTGTTAATGAATTAAAGGAAAATAAGTCCTTAACTAATGAACAAAACATATTCCAATTCATCAATTGAAAGTAATATGGTAATTATGAAAACTAGAGAATTAATCCAAAGTATTTTGATGATCAGTATCAATCAACCTATTATTCCCACATAAAGAGGGAAATCTCAGGTTTTCACTACTACCGAAATGGGTTTTAAGATTGATGTAATGAATGGTACAAAAATCATTCACTCTCAAGTAGATAATGTCTTCATTGATTTTTGATCAATCCACTCATTTAATTCTAATTAATTTTATAAGGGTATCAATGTATCACCTCAACGATTAGATGTTGAGTTGTCTATTGAATCTATTAATGGAACAACTATTTCATATCAAACAAATCATATCTATCTGATTTATGATTGTGGAAAATTTCAACCAAAAAACATTTTTATTTACCCTTTTGTGTATTTTTTAACTCATGTATATTATTTTAATTCTTTATATGAGGCACATAAAAATTACATTGGAAGGGAGATAACAATTTAGATTCTGAATGTACCTATGCTCATTTATCGATGTGAAGATGAATATGATATTTCAATGGAAATTATTATAGTATTATGGGTATTAATTCCTACACACATATTGTATCTATCTCAGATTGTTGTGAAAACCCCAGTATTAATGATACACAAGTTTTACTAGAGTTTATCTGTGTCTTTCTATAATGATTTTTTTATTACACAAATAAGTGATGTTGAGTTTTCAATTGAACTCATCACCTTTTTATTCTTATTTCATAGATTCCTTATATAATGGGCCCATTTGAGTTGTAGATATTAAAAAAGTAACTATTGGGGAATCTTAATTATGTATTTACACTCCCTAGTGCATCACAATGGGGTTCACCTGTTCTATTTGGGATTAAGATATATGGTTCAATGCATCTAAAATTTCATTACAATGAGCATAAATGTATTAAAATAATAAACAAATGTCCTTTACCTAATATTGATGACCAATTTGACCAAATATGTCGATCTCAATAATTTTATAAGGTAAACCTTTATTCTATATATCATAAATTAATGTTAAAAAGAGATGATATACCTAATATGGAATTCTGTACAAGGTATAGACATTATGAATTTATATTTATGCATTTTGTTCTCAGTATTTCCCTCCTATAATCGTGAAATGAATGGATATAGTATTTAACTATTACATTTGTCCAATTTTGGTTGTCTTTATATATGATATTCCTATTTATTCAATGATCAAGTAGGAGAATTAAGATCAGTTGAGAATTTTACTAATCACTCAAAAATGAGAAGCATTTTGGAAGTAATTATCAATTTCAGGTTCAGAATGTTTCATTTTTGGGTTATATTATCTTGAGTGTGGGAATGTTAGTAAACCCTTCAATAATGTATTTTTTTATAACATTGTACTAGACCAACCACTATTACATAGATCAATAAATTTAATTATTATTTTTTCGGTTTTGTTACTGCTTTATGAAAACATTTTCAGGGTTATCAAATTCACTCACTATGTTAAGTTCTAGGAAACCCACATTTTATTAGATATATGAATTTGATGATTTTTTAAAGAATTATATAGCCATATATTTCGTAGAAATGTGCATTCACTACCTTGTAATAGATAAGGTTATATAATCGACAGTGTTGTATTAAATAAGTAAATGATATGAATCTTCATATTGAACGATATGGTTATTAATTATTCCTAATGTCAATTAACGGACCATGAGAAAAATTAACCAAATAATGATTTTGAGTATACTTCGGTAATTTTTTAATGAATGATAAGGAGTAATTATCTATGTGTAGAAAGGTGTGATGTATATACATATCATAAAAGATTATCATATATTTTCTATAATAAATATCTTAATATCAACCAACAAATATGGTTACATTTGATTGAATATTATGACTGATCAATGTGATACCACCCTAGGAAACCCAACAAGGTGGTAGATTCTCTAAGTTGAAATAATAATAAAAAATTATCTATGCTTAGGATAAAAACATTTAGCTTCAATATACATTCAAATAATTAATCATGAAATATTGAAGGAAGGGGAGAAATCATATCATTCTGAAATGAGGGTCCAAAAATCAATGCTTGTGATGATTAATGAGTCACTAATGAAAGATATATAACTAAAAAGTAAGGTGAGAAAATAACCTGAGTTCAACCTCGATTGTGATGGAATAATATGTTTTAAGAACCATGTCTGTGTCCCTTTGGTACCTATTCTAAAGAAGGATTTGATGAATGAATCTCATAGTTATTCATTCCCTTTTAATCATAGAATTATTGATATTTATAGTGATTTTAAACTGTATTTTTTGTTTAATGAAATAAATGGAGATACTTCATAGAATGTTTCTTAATTCATGGTATTTTATTAGGTTAAAGCTGGTACACAGAAGTGTAAATGTATATTTCAACCATTAACCACACTATAAGGTAAATAAGAAAATCACTATGGGTTTTGTAATCATACTAACCTAAACATCTAATCGAAATAACATTATATGGGTTTTAGTCGATCACATGATGAAGTAAGAACAATTCATTTACATTAGATAATATTTCTCCCCTTAAAAAGTTACCTGGTTATACAATATTTAAGATGTTATATTACTTGGTCTAAAACAATTAATAGCATCTAATTAGGATCTAGGGTTTTACTAAATGTTTGGGAGAAGTCTTCAGAAATCAATGGATAAAGATTTAATATTCAGTGCTGCTTATCATCATCAGAATGATTGTCAAACTAATCAGACTATTTATACTATACAAGAAATTATGCTATTCTACTTTATGGATTTAAATGGTGTTTGGGATCCATAATTTCCTTTGAGGTAGTTTTCTTACAACAATAGCTTTCACTCTATCAGTCATATGGATCATTTTGATTCTATATGTGGAATTAAGTGTAGAACACTAACATATATGGGTAAACATAGATAAGAATTCTATTTTTACAAGATCTATACAAGGAAATGGAATATAATGCTAAATCTATTCAAAATCACATAAATGTATCTCAGAGTCGAAATAAGATATGTTGATAATAATGGGAATGATCTAGCATTAGAGGTTGGTGATAAGGTATTACTTTGAATAAATCCTTATATGTGGGGGATATGATTTGGAAATAAGGGTAAATTAATCAATATTTATATTTTCTCATTTAAGATTATTCATCATATCGGGATGGTATCTTACTGATTGGTGCTTACACCAAATCAATCACAAGTTCCAAATGTGTTCCATGAATATCAACTAAGAAAGTACATACCGGATCCTCTATATGTAAGGAACTATAAAATCATATAATTAGAGAATAATGATACTTATGAAGAAATTTTTATAGATATTATTGATTACAAATAGATTATTTTTTGAAACAAACCCACTCACTTGGTTAATGTTTTGTAGGAAAACCACAAATTTGATGAAACACCTTTGGAACATGAGGATGTAATTAGGAAGAATAATCATCATATGTTTCTGTTAGAGGGATGAATTTCAAGGGAGGAATAAATTTAAGGGATGTATAATGTAACAAACCATTATTATTATGAAATGTTTCTCTATATATATTTTTATTTATTTGATATCTTCTGATAGACACAACACCATGTTTAGAGGAACCACAATACTTTGTTAAAATATATTCTGTCCATTATCTCTAATAAATGTGATTGGTGGGTTTGAAAAAAAAAACAAAATTAGTAACAATATACATTCTAAACATTTATAAAATTAATTCTATGTTATTAAATCATTAGAAGTAAGAACAAAAAAAATTTGAAAATAAATGTGTTGTTTATTTTGAAATAATGTTTTCCAATAAATGTATTTTGTATCCAGAAATTAAATTAATTCCCATTATTTAATTTTTTCAAATAATATTTATATATTATTTACTAGGAGAAATTTTTTAAACATTTATTCCATTTTTTTCTATGCATATGATATGAAGAAATCCAGTTTTCTGCTTAAAATATTTTCAAGAAAATTCATATAATTGTATTTCATGAAACTAAATTACAATTTACTTTTCCACTATATAGGTTTTTAAATTGATAAAATTAATTAAATATTTATAATTAGATTGTTCAAATTTGGAAATTAGACCCCTTTTATATTTGGTCAATATGAATAGTAAATGTGGTAGAATTTATCACCACTGTAAAGAGTAAATCAGTTCAATACTGATTAAATATAATGAATAAGGCCATAAGTTTTCAGCTTAAAAATTATGGGATGAATTTAATTTTACCCTTATAACCTTAGGATCTAAACTTGTTATTTTAATGGAAACATTTTCATGAAAATCATTTATTTATTATTTAAATGAATGAAAGAAACAAATTGTCAGTTGCATTGTTTTTAATATGTATTATGTTACCACATAGGAGAAAATGTAAGTTACTAATAAATACAATATTAATTATTAGCATAGTAATATTTTATTCATTATTGAAATTTATTTTTAATTTTTAATAATTACATAAAGACATTAATTTCTTATGAAACACCGATGCAATATTTCTCCATTTAGTAAAAGTTATATTAAATGGTATTAAAAATTTTAAAGTTAAAAAAGATCAATAAGTTAATGGGACCTAGAAATTATCTAGATCTATATTAAATATTAAGGTAGTCTGTAAGAATAACATTGGATGTCCCCCTTTTATCTTGATTTAGTAAAATTAAAATTAAATAAATAGTTCTAAAATTTTAAGAAGGATATTCTATGAACATAATATTTTATTAAATTATCTATTAATAATAAAATTCATGAAGAAATTAATTTCAAATATTATATGGAATAAAATATAATAAATGGATCGTATTAGAGACAACTGTTTAATTATAATGAAAAATTATTTGGCTTTAATGCTGAAAAAGTTATTATAGCCATTAATATTTCACTTGGTTAACTCTGTGTTGATCATAATTGTAAGGTTTAAAATTACACTAAAATATTTATATATTCTATTGGTTAATAGTTTTTAAACTATATGATACAATTGTTTTAATCCATACGCATTTCAGGGCATCTGGCATGAGAATGAATTTATAATAATTCAAACTATTGGTAAATTACAAAAGTACCCTTAACATGAATTTTGAAAAGGAACATTCTCCCTCATTTTTATGGACCACATTGAGCCTTATTTATCAAAAAAATATAATATTTTACACTTTTAAAATTTTTTACCTACTTCCTAGTGGTTTAGTTCTTCCTAAAATACCAACACTTGATCTCAATAGAGGAGATATAAAGGAGTCATTTTAAAGAAGAGGTAATTTCCATAACCGATCACTTTATTCTACAATCTTCATCCCTAGAATTAATCAAATTTATTTTTAAGAAAATAATAAATTTAGTATCTTAAATATTATGAAATATTATTAATATTATCCAAACACTATTACAAAAGCACATTCTTGTCAAATGATATGTGGATGTATCACTCATGTGTACGTATGACCTACCATATATATGTAGCGATGCAATTAATTTTTTCTAAAAATATTTTATGGATGGGTTTTATTATTGGTTTAAGGTTTATAAATGATATATATGACATAAATAAACTTGTCGAAAAATAATGTCACTAATTCCAACTTACCATCCAATCCTTTGTGATACAATAACGTCATTCCGGCGTACATGTCGACTACCACCTCCACAAAGTGAAGTTATTTGTTTTTCATTTATATTATATGTTCAAGGAAATTATAAAGGATTTTATGAATATATATATTATATATACTTTTTAATAATAATCCAGTAATGGTTAATAAATATTTACCTTTCATTCTTTTCATCCATAGGAAAATGAAAAAACTGTTCATACGTACGTACAACCTATAATCTCCTGGGACGATGTAATTCTTTTTAATATGTCTATATTTTATTTATAACTCTAAATATGTATATAATTAATATACATTATTTTTATAACATAGTTAACTTTTTGAAATGAGGTCACCATGTTCAGTGTACTATGACTGGGACTACTGAACTGAATCATGCTTGGAAAATAAAGCAGTTATCACCAAAAATTGATATGAATAATAAATTATTATTAAATATGTGAGAATATTTATTAAATAAGAAAAAAATTTAGTGATATATATGGATATGTTAATTATTAAATTTAAAATAAATCCATTTATATTATATAGTAGGATTGAATGTGAATGATGAAAGGATCGAGTATAGGTAAGGGATATATGTTTCAATCCAATTTTAATCATGATTATTCATAAATGAATTTAAACTGATAAAATTATATAATACTTATCTGATGAAACAAGTTATTTTTATTCTCATCCAGTATTTTATTGATATTATATTTTTTCCTTTAGTTTTACTCAGTTTAATTATTGATGATTAAAAAGAGTGTTTTGAAGAAAAAGTTACTTGATTTCTCACATTGTTATAAAAAAATATTTATTATGAGTCCATGATTTATAAAAATTATTTAATGATGGTTTTTATATTCTCATATTATTTTTGTAATCGATTTTTACCCATGTATTTCTTTTTTTACATGATTTTCTGAAATCAACCTTTTTGTGGTTTTCGAAAAGATGTACATGTGATTTTTTTGAAAAAGTAAAAATCAAATGTTTTCCTAACATATTCGGCATTAACGGAATTTAATGACATCATGAATCCTAAATGATTCTAATATTATTTTAAATTTTTATATTTTTATTTTGAAAAAACATTTTTTCATTATTAGGATCTTATTTTTTAGATTTTGAAAAAAATCATCAAATTTACATGGGATTTTTATTCAATAATGTTTTAATGAAATTTTAATGGATTTTCTATTTGACAAAAAATATTTCCCTGAAATATATTTATGATTTTTTTGGGGATAGTATCCAATGATAAAATCCATATAATTTCTTTATATGGATTGTTATTGTTATGAAATTTTTTCATGGAATTATTTTCCATGGGGTTTTCTATGAAGAAAGGTTTACAAAACTCATTTCATTTGGTGTGTTTGGATATGATGAATGTATTATGATCCAATGGAACACACATATATTATTTTAACTATGTAAAACATGGGACCTATATCTTCCACCAAATCACAGGGAAATGTATTATATATCATGATATAGTTATGGGATACAAGTTGATGTTCATTATCTTTTTGGGGAAACAATATGATTTTCTTTATACACTTTGGAAGATATGTGTTGATAAATGTGTTAATAGTCATGGTAGATAAAATTGACATATTAAATGAATTTTATACTTATAATGGCACCACACACATTTATAGCATGAAATTATGGGTCATGATTGTGCTAGGAGAGTTAACATTCTAATGATTCATGTCTTTTGAAATGATAATGTTTATGTCATAACTCATGTATAAGATTATTATAAAAAAATTTATGAAATTTTTATGTTATGGTCAAAATATCATATCTATATTCTTATATAATTAATTCAAATAACCATTTATTGATATATCCTAGGTTTTCTCATCATGACCATTTGATCTCACACTTTTTTATACATCCTTCCTCGAGTTATGAATAATTAATGATGGATTCCTTATGTATTAATCATGTTTCAATGATCACAAATCCTATTCAGTCTATAAACCTTGTTAACTCTAAATAATCCACCTCACATCAAATGCACATTGTTTTAGTAAAATCTGTCCAAAGCTCAGTGATATACACTCAGTTTGGTTGCAATACACTATATTTTGATATTATATATAATGATTTCTCTGAAAAATGATTATATTTAACTCATTCAATAAATATCACTACATAAGTGTAAATACAATTATTTTCCTAAGTACGAGACATCGTGAACAAGCTGAAACCATGAACAAGAATGCAAAGTGACAACCATACACCGTGAACAAGACACCATGAACAAGACACAATGAACAAGATACCGTAAATAAGACCCTCTGAATAAGAAATCGTGAACAAGACACTGTGAACAAGACACCGTGAACAAGACATTGTGAACAAGACACCATGACATTGATACATCGTGAACCAAACACCATGACCACAAGACACTGTGACCAATCCAGATACTTTTTGAAGTTGATACCATTTATATGACATACTGTGACACCATTTCTTAATATGTTTTGTCATCTTTCAATTTAATCACTAACAGTAATATTTGAAGATTTTGAATGAACTGATATAATTAATATTTCGTTGTAGACATGTCAGCTGACAGTACGAGGTACAAGGTGTAGAATACATGCAACCTGTCGGCTCAAACATGTGCACTCAAAGATAAAAGAGTAATGAAGCCCAGGAAAAATAAGAAGTGTCGAATGATATTAAAAAGCAGAACAAGCTGGTGGTCATGATCACGAAAACCAAATAAACTTAGAGAATTCCAAAAGAAAGAATTGTCTCATGCAACTCAACGCTGCTGGAGAACACATGAAGCTCAACCGAATCCTAGAATTGAGAACATCATCGCACTATCAAACATCCCGAAGAACAAAAGCCGGATCAGTTTGACTTGTGACACTTTGTTTTCTATACAAGGACTTGATTTCTTCATCTGCTTCAACGTAGATGTCCATAGCTATAAAGACTAACATTTAGGGAATTTATAAACCTATCTCAATATTTCTACTCTATTTTGTATCATTTTACTATCTTTCAAATAGTGTGTGTATCTATATAACAACACACTCTGTCTCCTACATAAAACTAAAGGATACAATATATCCTTACTCAAACATCTATTTATATATTTATACCCACTAATAAGTGTGGATGAGGTCCCTGTGTGTCCTAGAGGTTTGTTACGATGTTGATCTATGGAAGAGGTCCCTGTGTGACCGGGATAGTCATGTGTACTGTTGTGTAACCCTGATCCTGGGTGAGAATCATGTTTATTTATATAAACTGCTTGGTGGTAGGTGATCACTAAGTGGAGTGGATTAGGTCTCAGCTTGAGACTAATCCACTTGTTTTATATCTATTATGCTGCTTAATTTACTCTTCTATGTTTATCTGCTTTACTGAATAATTCAAAAATCACTAAATTCACTTTGATAGTTAATATTGGAAAGAAATTATTATTGTATTCCATTAGAATAATATCTTCAAATGTAATATTACTAACTAACATTAAGATTACTGAGAACTAATAAATCTTCTAAGAAGTTATTTAAATAGTCAAACTCTTATAACAGTATAAACTTGATTAATTGTGTTGTATTAAACCTTTTGGGGAAACCTTTTTATGAATACTTTTTAACCAAAAAAATTTATAAATACTCAATTCACCCCTCCTCTTGAGTAATCTACCTCGACCAACAATAATTTTATAAGATTATGCCTATGAAAAGTAAACTAAGAGAATATATATATATTTATATATCAGATACTAAATATTGTTCCTAAAATAAAATATTGAATCATAATTATCCAAAAACACTATCCTTTATATTTATGTCATGAATCCCATTATTATGTATCAAATATTGATATACATAGATTAATTATATCTATATATGAATATTTTTGGGACGATATAATACTATCATATTTTTATCAGAACAATAAGTATTCATAAATATTTTTATTCTGGAAGAACTAGAATTCAATCCTACTGGATCATATGCTTCCAAAAAAGGATAAAAAGAGATATCCATAAAAAAATTATTAGTACATGGGAAAATAACTCAATAAATCAATAAACCATTTTATGAATAAATAATATATTAATCCCAAAATTTCAATAAATAAAAAAAGTTAAAACTAAATCACCTTATAAATAACTATCCTTATAACGATTAAACTTATCCCTTGTAATGATTGAAACCAAAATTTTACAATGAATAGATTATATATAATTCCATAATTTATCACAAAAAAAATCTAGTCACTCTTAATGTTGTGTACCGAAAATGAATATGACATGATAATATTATCTATAAAATATTCTATTAATTTTTATAGAAAACATTTTTCTCCTTAAATCCACATTAAAATCATATATTCATCAAAATTATAATTTATGCTTTAATTATTAAATTAGACGCCGTGATATTATATTTATCTTAATATTATAATGATAAAAAATGTATTGATCTTCTTCATAATATCATTTAATCACTAAAAAACATTTGAATTCCCTAGTAATCTCTAATAAAAATTAAATTTTCTGAAAAACCATATAATAATTAATTTTCAAACCAATTATAAAAATCTAATTCCATAAAAATATGTACATCCCATAGTCTAGTGGTAGGTGATGTACCCTTATTTCCCTACAATTGTCAGTTCAATCCTTGTTTCCTTATAGGACATGATGTGTTGTCACCCAGCTGAGAGGTTATCCTTTTTATAAAACTATATAGTTCTTATAACACTACCAAAAATGTTATCCATAATCATAAAAGATCATATAAACTTGAAAGGTTATTAATATCATTAATTTTTCCACAAAATAAATTTATAAACCTAATATTTTTATATGTATATATCACATCTATTTGGATGAATATTCAATGCATTTCATAAATACATGCATGTGGCCAAAATAACATAGTATAATTAGACACATGAAACACAATAATTTTATTTCCTTAAATTTCTTCAATATATCCCAAATATATCTCATCACATAGTAATACTCCTACGAACACCCTACAAAAGAATTTATTCATAACCCATGTATGGAAACATAATAAAGGGTTAGATCATATTCCAAAAAATTGTAAACATAGGATATGTTAATATTTGATAACAGTGGATTATAATAAAAATAAAAAGAAATGAAATAATGAAACTAAATTTTTAATTTTATATTAAACCTATTGGGAAACATAAACATCGGTCATGGTATAAAAATTTATATTTCAGTAAAAATGGTCTGTTAATGTAAGAAATCATTATAATTCAACCATTATGAAAAATAAAATTTCTTAAAAGTGTGGCACCATAATAAATATAGAAGACAAAATTCATATGTCATGGTTAAATACCAAGAACATAAATATAGTAGATCAGGACATATCACCAAATTCCTATTTTAGATCAAGATGCACCTATTTCCCAATGTGGTTGAAGCCTATTTACTTTTTTTTAACATTTTTAACTCATGAGATATAAATATTTACCTAATAAATTAGAGGGTGATATAGGTCCCACCTGTCTCATAATGAAAACCATTCTTATATTTCCCACAATATCATTAGATATTCATAATATCATAACATTCTAACCTATTTAAAGGAAACATGATTCAAAATGATTTCATCAGTTCAATATATCCTAAAAAATGAAAAATAAATGGGTTCCACAAACATTTTATCAATATAATAATTAACCATCTTGGGAACGAATCTAGATGGTATCATTCAATGTTATCCCTAGTAAAGTATATATAACATCAATGTTTTGTCATATTATATAGAAAAGGATTTTGAATTATTACTTGAATTATTTCATTAGGAAGATATAAATTACACTTTAGAAAACACTTCTTTAACAATAAAACATTTTCAAAAATGATTTTATTTAAAAATAAAAATGAAATTTTATAATGGACGTTTTAAAAATCACATTTTAAAAATAAAAATTAAATATAAATTTTGGAAATAATTTCATTGAAAATAAACATTTAAATTTATAAAGGAAAATATAAAATAATGATTTGGTCATGATATGGAAAATATTTCCCAGGTCGTAAACATTAAAACAAAGTTTCCTTTTTCATTATTGGTAGAAGATAATGATAAATCATCCAAAACATGACATGGATATTTCATTAAAAAAAATTTAAAAATTGAAAATAATTGTTAATAATATATTGGATAAATCATTTTGTTGATTTTAGAAAAAATTAAATCATTTTTAAAGAAATTTTTTTTGGGAGAAATGGGACTTTCATCTGAAGAGAAAAATAAATTTAGTATTATTTAAAAAACATTAATTTAAACTATTGAGTAAATAACAAGGGGAAATTGAAGGGAAACGGTGTATTATAATGAAAAAATAATATTATAAAAATTTCACCAGTTTGTTGAAATACAGATCATAATATTTAATAATGATAAGTATAATCAAAATCAATCCTGAAAAAAATGAGACTATTTTATAAAACCCATACCACATTTGTAAATGTATTACGATAAACCCCGTGTAAAAAATACCCTCAAATGGATATGTAAATTCAAATAATTTTCATGAAACTAATCATAAAATAAATTCATTGAAACAATATACGTCACAGAAAAATGAATAATATGGCATATGTCTCATCGAAAGTGAACGTGAGACAAAAATATCATAGCTATATAGTAATACTTTAAATCATATGCCAAAAATAATAATAAAATCAAATTAAAAATTAAATTTCATTAATATAAGTTGAATCACAATGTATCATGTCAATGGGGATGTGTATATAGAACCCAGAATATAAAATGGTGAACGTTCATATGTCTCCACGAAATACAAAGAGACCATAAATCCATAACCGTAAATCTTTAATCATTTCATACACATTAAATCATTATAATATATATATATTATAAATCTGTTTAATAAACATAATTACACATATCATATCAGACATGATTTTATTATGACATTTTATGAGGCATTTATCAACATTTCTAGGTTAATGTCAATTTTCATCCAATAACTACTTTGTTTTTGTTGTATGTTTTGATATATTATTTTTGTACCCATTAAATTTATCATAGTTATAGGATATATACAATATTATACATGATATAAATATAATATATTCTCATTATATATGTTTTTAGAATAATCCATTATAGTTAAATATAGAAAATGAACTATATTGTTCATGGAGATGAAAAGTTGTACGTTTGCATGAAAGAATGTTTTAATTTTCATTAAGGATTTGGGAATGAATGATAAGAAATTAATTACAATTGAATAATAAATTTTAATTCCCTTATTTTTCGTATGTTCATTTAAACCATCCTTATTAATTTCCATGTATGCTGTGAATGAATCACATCACCATATTATTCTGGCTTCCACTGTACACACGAAAAATGTTATCATATTTCCACATAATGTTAATTATAGAGGTATAGGTGATTTAATAATTAAATATATATAATGATATCATAAAGCACAAGAGCGTCATTCTTATTGGAGAGGACTCAAAAAGTGCATCTAAGATACCTGAGATCAAATATGGGACAAGAGATATTTCAAGGTACTATAGCATGTACCGTAACAAGTATTGTGGAATTAATTGTAGTAGGTATTTCTTGGTACTATTGTAGATGGAACAATTCATTAGTTTGGGATTTCAGGCCACCTATTGGGTTCCTGAGTCCATCATGTCCTTCAGGCCACCCAAGGCCTTTGGGGAACCTCCAGGACTTTAGGTCTTCAAAATGATTTTGGGCCACATGAAGTTGTGCTTTATAGTTGAGGTAGAATCTATAAAGAGTTGGAAATAGATGTTGATTCATATTAGGGGAATTCAAAAGATTAGAGCTAACAAATTTTGAAGAATGATATGGCATGGAATTAGCCACCTGGACCAGCCTGTGCATGCACCTGAAGCCTAGTCGAATAGCCATTCAAAGGTGGATATCATAAATATGGATATATATGATTGGGAGGATATGTTCCATGTAGTTATAGTCTATTTTAATTACTCTATGACCTTTGGGTCATTTAATGTCCCGCAGCCTACGATCCATGTACAGGTACCCATCCAACCCTTAAATGGGTGATTATAAAAAATGAATAATAATAGAAGGCCTTTAGTCCATTCACAGGATCATAAATATCATATATATATATATATATATAGTGAATCATTATATCTATTTGGTATAGGTGGTGATTGAAAATTAATAACATATCTTTGCATGGAGGTCGTCTACCAAACACCTAAATGGTGAACTTTTATCCAATCTGTTGGAATGAGAGATGGTTGTGGGTCGTGAACATAGAATAAAAAATATTAGTGTATGGTTGTTACTGAGGATATTATTTTATCATGAATTAGAGAAAATTAAATGATTTATAGTATGAAATCAAAATAAAATGTATGGTTTTGGATGTCATCTCTACTTTACATAACATCTTTTGGTTTTCACCAAAAGGCTTATTATATTGGATTTATTGAAAAAATATTATTCTAGGATGGTATGAGAGAGATAATGATGTTATTTTGGTTGGTATTGGTTGAATAAAATGGTTTAAAAGTGCGAAGAGTATAAGAGAGGGGGTGACCTTTTATAAGTGAGGTGAGTGTCACACTTGTAATTTTTAACATGTTAAGTGTGTATCCATGAATCACACAAGAAGAAAGAATCCAAAATGGACCATTATCGATACTGAAATATTAAAACTATAAATATGCCTTGATAATGGGTTTTTAAATTGTATTTCTAAATTTTAAACTATATTATTTTTTAGTTTAACCCCCAGATAAAGGAATTTTTTTCCATAACAATGGTAAATAATTTTTAGTATTTTTGGAATTCATTGATGTAAAAAATAAGATATACATATTAGATAATATATTATGTTAATTATAATTGTTGAATACATATTTTTCAAATTCCATACAGATAATTGGTAAAATATAATTTATAATTAATCAATGAGACATTACAAGAACACTAATTTCCAAATAAAATTGTCAAAATGTTTAAAATGATTTTATATAAAATTTCAAAAGAAAAATGATTCTATTATAATAAATTGTATTTATAGATATTAAATAATACTGATAATTCTTTAAAAATCATCTTATATTTTTTAACTATATAAATGAAATAAAATTTGTTAATAAGAACCCATTTTTCACTATTCGTAAAAAAAATTATCATCTAATAAAATTATAAAAAATTAACTATATCAAAATTTTAAAAAAATTCTTTAAAAATTCGTACTTATTATAAAAAATAAATTTTTTTAATTTTTTAAAATCCATTTTAAATCAATTTTTACAAAAGGTGAAAAATATCCTTTTTATAAAAATATAGTGTTAAGAATAAAATTTTATTTATTCGTATGTATTTTATAGAAAAGACATAGGATTAATGTTACTAATTTTATTGAATATATAATATATAAATATCATTAAAATAAATCATGTAATGTTATTTTTAAAATTTATGTAGGAAAAGGGAATTCGTTTTCCTAAAAATTAGTTTTAATAAATTATTCTCTTTATTTTTAAATAATTTTTATTTTTATTTTTAATTAATTTTTCAGCAATGAATTATTCGTTATAAACCTATGTAAACCTTATATTTTTAAAATTTATTTAATCATACACATATCATCCATTCTAATGTATACAAAACAACTATCATATTAAATAATAATATATTAATATTATAAAATGTTTAATTTAAACTTACTGTTGTGTATAACACAGTATAAACTCAGTGTTGCATGCAACTGAAGAAAAAATAAATGTTACATTTAATGGAAGAATAAATTAGTTTTTGGTGTAATATAAAATAACAAAAACAACAAATTTATTTAAAAAATATTTCACAAAATCATGGGGTGTAACGTTCAACTATATTAAATAAATTGTTCCCCAAAAATATGAAGTTGTTCTCAGTAAACAATGATTGGAAATTTGAAAATATCATTTTGGGAATCCTATATCCTAAAACTTTTTAAAAAAATATTTTTGAAAGGTGATAAATAGATGTGTAAAGGTGTTTTGGTATAACACATAAATGGTTTCCAAATAGGATAACATAGGTGAAAAGTGATGATTTTGATGCGGTTGAAAACAGTAATTTCCAAATAATGATGGAGAGTTATAGAGATCATTGGTCACTAGAAAGAAAATGATAATATGAAAATTAGAAAAAAAAACCTGTAACTAAAATAGGTGAGAAAATGTTATTGATATAATAAAAAATTATAATTATATGACACTATTTTAATAATAAATTAATTTCCTAATGTTTAATAATTTTCATGATAATACACACTTGATTTATTTACATTTCATACTCACAATATCTTGTTTTTTTGTGCTTTGATTAATTTCCAAGACATATATTACTATAAGAGATTAATTTTTAAAGACCTAAGAAATCATATAATAATAAGTAACTATAAAATAATGAATTTTAATTCCTTCTATCTATAATTATCATCAAAACAAGAATAGTTAGAACTAGTTACCAATTATGCATAACTATTCATAAGGTGAAGTAATTATTTAATATATAAAACCACATCAAAGGATCAACATAAATAATTCCATAAATGGTGAAATAAATGAACATTTCTAAATTTAAAAATTAATTATATTTTCACTAAAATTCGGAAAATAAACATAATATTAATCTCCCAAATATCATAAGTCATCTCTTAATTGTAACATACCAAATTTTTCAATACCTTGGTCATATATTTTTGGGAAATGTGGTATTAAAAAGAATTAAAACTAAACAATAATTAAAACATTTGTACATCCTCATTCATTAAAGAAAAAATATATTATTGGATATATTCCATAAATTCAAAAATTTCATAAACTCTATCAAAGATAGAAAAACCCACTTTTTCCTCATATCATTAATAAGTTCTAAGGAAACTAGTAACATATAATTTAGATTATTAATTAATATCATATCCTTATACCAGAATATTTATCTCAAAATTGGGAGCATATTAATGATTACCATCCCTTCACAATGTGTTTTTAAAAAAATTACATTGACATTAATCCACATTTTTAGATCATCAGTATCAGTTAACATATTCAATAAAATCCTTAGTAAAAAACATATAATAAAAATATTGGTATATTTAATGATTTATATAATTTAATTACTCAATTATAACACATAAATACTCCATTAATTCTACTTTATTCTTAAAATATCAAATAGGATAAATTTTATTATTCCTTAACACTTATTTCCTTTTATATGTCATTTTTAATCTCTTTATCCTCAATAATATATCCATTAATCTTATAACCACGATTATTCTCTTCATGATATTTAAAATTTGGTTATAAATTTTCATAATTCTCATAATTTCAACATTACAAACTTTCAACCATCAATGATATCTTAGCGAGGCCCTTATGATCATTCATTTCATTAACTAAACTTTTCATTTTTCATCTATAATTACATTCCTTGTGTCTTTATTTTATACACTAAAAAAGAATATCATTACTCTAAATCATTCACGGGTATTCTTCTTCATATACTCTTGGAATATAATAAAAAAATCTTCCTTCCTCAATTATCTCCAACAGCTGAACACTCAGCACACTATATCCATATCTACTTTGGTGAGTTTGATAGTTGGTTATGGTGGATGTCATTAATTAAATATAATGATAAATTATTGGCCATAATCACAATATAAATAAATAAATAAAAACATTTAAATTGGGTTCCTATCAGCACATTTTCTATCACATTCAATTGTAGTCTGGTTCTTTATGGTATCATCCTTTGACTAAATTTAAAAAACATAGATTGATTAGAAATATTTATAGTGGGAAACCAGATAGTATGGGAAAATAACCTATAATATTTATAATAATGAAACAATATTTTTAATATATGACACCATATGTTTAGCGTAAGTCATTCATAACCATTATCTACTTAAATCCTTAATGGTGGATCATAAATAGTTTGTTATTTTAGAAAGAATATCCATTGAGACTGTGTAACCCAGGGTGAAGTAAATCCCATTATGAGGAATATGATAATGATCATGTGTATCTCAATGCACCATTTTAAATGTTATTCCCCATAGGTACTTCAACACCTGATCTACATCTAATTTTACTATCCAGACATGGAAGTACATTTATGGAAACAACTTTCTCAATACATTACCAAAATCCAAAAAAAAATCATATAATTTGGATTATACATATAATTACCCTGAGTAATATCCCTATAAATATTCTTATAAATATCCATAGGGGCATCACTAATGTTTCCTCATATAATTTTGTACCATTTAACAAAAAATCCTCTAAAACCAACTATTGAATTCAAGGATTTTCCTTCTTATATATGGAATATTTTTGATGAATATGGAATATATTTAATTTTAAAAGACATGGAAACCAAAAAAGATTATTTTTTATAGGGACTAGAAACAAAATACACTTACTTCATAAATGATCTTCAACATCTCCCATAAATAAATTCCAACATATTACCACTATTATGAATAATATACCTAAACCTATCATCATAACATGGAGAATGAGATAAAATAATGTGTGCTCTAAAATGTTTTGTAAGCCTGGACATTAGATATATTAATCTATTATCATATGAATCATAAGATAATAATATAAGAATTTGATTATGAACATAACTAAATAAGTTCATACCCAACATGACATAGATCATAAAAATGAGTCATGTTCTACGATATTATCATTTTAGTAAACATAGACCATAAGATTAAGAATTCATCATAAATAAATAATTGTCTAAAAGATAATTTGAAAAAAAATTACACCATCAATATAGATAAAAATTATATATTTCATGGGTAATTACATAGATAATAAACACTGTTAATCATGACGTATCACCTATTTCCAATTGGAAATCATGATGAAATTATTTTTAATAGTGGATCAAGCAGATAAACTTTTTCCCTGTTGTTTTCTCATATGATATAATGATTTATTTAATAAATTTTAGTGAGATATTGGTTCCAAAAATTTCATAATGAAAACCATACATATGTGTTTCATAATATCATATAACATTTATCATATCATCACATTATAAATATTGTAATGATTTTTTTTCATAATAATTTCATCAATACACCATTTTATAACCATGAGAAAATAAATGGGTTTAAAAAACATTCATCTATTTTAACATTAACCATCCAAAGATATAATTTGTATGGTATAATTCAAAAATATCCCTAGTAAATAAAAATTATCCTCAAAGGATTACATCTTTGATGGAAATTGATTTTGAAAGATCACAATGATTATTTCATCAAAAATATAGACTTTCCACATTGAAAAACACTTATTAAAAATAAATTATTTTCGAAAAAATAATTTATTAAAAATATCCATGGAAACATATAAAAGAAAATTTTAAAAAAATACTAAAATTTCAGGTGGAAAATATAATTTCAATTTTAAAAATAACATTTTAAAAAATAATAATATTTTTATAAATACTTTTCTTGGAATATATTTTTTAAAACTTCTAAAGGAATATTTAAAATAATTATATGGTCATGAAAGTGGAAAATATATTTCATTCCTTACATCTTAAAAAAATATTCCTTCACATTTTCAAAAAATTCGTAATAGAAATTTACTAGAAAATGAAATTAATATTACATTAAAAACATAATAATAAAAGGTAATTTTTTTAAAACCACATTAAAAAATGATTCAGTGGAATTAAAAATTATATTTGTATTTTTTAGAAAACATGATTTTTGTTGAAAATGGATTTTTGACTATGGAGATAAATAATGTTGGTTTTCTTTAAAAACAGTAATTTGATCTCTTAACTACATAAAGAGAGTAATATTAAGGGAAACCATGAAATCTCTTGATATAACCAGAGGATATAAAATTTCGGGAGTTTTTTAGAGGTATATTATAACATTTCATTAATAGAAGCATAAACATTAACGATCATGATAAACAATAAGATTGTATCAAAAAACACATAAATAATTGAAATCATTTAATCTGTAATAATAATTAAAGATAGATCCTAAATTTAATATTTAAATCCTAATTATTTTCCTAATAAGAATCATAATACAAATTTATCTCAAGTATATACCCCACATAACTGAAACATATGGTGAATAAGTCTTGTATCTCATAGAAAATACATGGAAGGCAGAAATACCTTACCACTATTATAATATTTTGAATTTTAATCCCAAATAAGAAATAAAACTAAATGAAACAATAAATATAAAAAAAAATAAGTAGATTTATGATATAAAATATCAAATAGAAATTATATATACCCCAAAAAATAAATGACGTAATTTTCATATGTCTCTGAAAAATATAAGAGACTGTAAATCTTTTACCTTATGCTTATAATTCCATCAAAAATGTTCAAAAATCTGGTATACTAAATATAAATTTCTTATAATTCTATTAAATATCTTATTTATATATATAACCATTTATTATTTTCTTAAAACCATTCATTAAAAGTTTCTTATCAATTCCATGTTAAAGTCACATTTTGGAAACAATTTATTTGTTTTTAATGTAAAATTTATTTTTTTATTTTCAGTTCAATTACATTGATCAGGGTTCCGTGATCTCTAGAGTGTTAAAATTTATATAAATTACATTTTTTTATGTATAAATTTTGTTATAAAAATTAATAACAGCCAGAGAGATAAAATGAATTTAACTATTCATTGAGACGGTTGGTTGTACATACACATGATATCTATTTCCATTTTTTATGGTTTGAGATAAATAGTATTATGTTATATATTAAAATCATATAATAACCTTAATAGATTATATATCAGATATTTTCATTAATCTTAGCCTTATTACCTTCAATGTAAAACATGAATGAATAACATGGATTCACTTGGTGGTAGTCTACTCTCCAAATCAGCAAAATTGTCATATTCACACATAATTTAAATCAAAAAGGAATTTGTGATATAATAATTCAAAATGTATAATAATTTCATCAATATCATATATAATAATTTAATCTACCTTTATATCTATATATAAGTAGTGGGGATAGAAACAAATCACATCGATTTGTGATACAGTAGTCTTAAGTACACTAGAATTATGATTTCGAATCCCAATTGGTGGAGGATGAGATATTTTATGTAATTCACAAAGCATAACAATGTATAATTGAATTTATAAAAATTATGTAATTACATAATATAATTTTAAATAAAATTTTAGGATGTGGATGAATTAATAAAATAAAATGTTCGGTTATGGATGTTACATCATCTTCAAAAAAAATATTTTAGTTTGACTGAAAGCCTTCTTATGATGGTCTTATAATGAAAAAATTTTATTCTAATCTAAGAGGTGTGAGTTAATGAATTTATTTTGGTAGGTATTTGTTAAAAGAATTTTTCTGGATGTCTGAAGAGAAGAGAAGAGGAGGTGGCCTTTTATATGTGAGGTTAGTGGAAGAGTTGATACTATTTAAATGAGAAAGGTTAGCTCATGTCTTTCACAAACCACAAGGATATAAAATATACCTTTCTCGATCACAGAATATATAAGTCCTAAATATTTTTATAAAATTGGTGTTTTGCATGTTTTTTTTGTAATTTTTCACCCTTATCTTTTTATTTTATCTGTATAGAAAACCTATTTTTACCTCTACCACCTTAAATGATTTTCATTTTTTTATTACTATTAATTATTTTTAAAAATTATGTTTACCTTATTAGATAATATAAATAATTATGGTTAATAATATTAAATCAATTTTTCCTAATTCCATTTTCCTAATAGGTAAATTTAATTTACAATTAATCCCCAAAAATGTGGAGAAATGGCGTTAGAAACGGAATATATTCAACAACTTAATATGTTTCTATATAAAAATTAAATATCAGAGTGATTACAATGACATAAATTATATTAATAGATATTAAATTTTACCTATTTTTCTTATAAAAAAATACTAAAACAATTATATTGATTTTAAAATCTTTAAAAGAAAAGACAATTCTAAATAAAAGCCAATATTTTTCACATCTCATCAAAAAATTTATCTCTAAATAAAATTTTCAATAATTAACCAAAATATAGTTTTTACATGATGACATAAAAAATATTATTTATTATTTCAAATAAATTTTCAACAATATTCAAGAAATATTTTAAAAAAAATATTATAAAAGAGCTGATAAAACTGTTTTTCACAAAAACACAGTTTTAAGCATATATTTAGTTTTTTTATTTTCAATTTTATTAAGACAAATATAATGTATGTTAATATTTTTATTTAATATATAATTTACACATTTCATTTAAATCATTCAAAAAATCTATTTTCTTAATTTATTGACATTAGATGAATTTATTATATAAAAACAGTTTTAAAAAAAATAGATTTTCTTTTATTTAAAAATAATTTTTCATTTTCATTTATAATTTTTTTTCCCACCAATGAATTAATTTCATATAATTGTTTAAAAAATAAATTTTCACAATTAAGTAAATCCTATTCTTACATGACATTTAAATATGAAGGTGATAATTATAATATTAAATCATAATAGTTTAATTGTAGGATGTGATTCGTTTAAACTCATTGTTACATGTAATGCAAGATAAAATTGGTGATGGGAGTAATTAAAGACAAAATAAATGTTTACTATAACAGAAGATAATATAATTTTTCCTTTCAAAATATTATATCAAAAATAATAAATTTATTTGAGAATCAAAATTCACAAAATCATGGGGTTTTATAGTAGAAGTTAATTCTTATTCAAAATCTTTTTCACATGTTAAGAATAAAGGTAAAATATATCTCAAATATCTATAAATATTCAATATTTATATCCAAAAATACCTCCATCACATAATTATAAAAATATTATTAATGATTTTAAAATTATGATCATTATTAAATCTACCACTACATCGTATCTCTTAAATCACTATATATAGAATCCTTAATCAATCAATATTTTTTAGAATCCATTAAGTATTTTCCATAGTATTAATTAATAATTTCGGTCTATATAAAAAATACGAAACATCATCTAAAATTTAATAATATCATAACATAATCCATGAAAAATTCTATACCATTCATGTTTTATTTGATAATTCATTATCTTCAACAACAATGGAATTATGAACTTCTAAAAGTTTAATTATATGTTCCTAAATATCATATTATTGAGATTTCTCCACATATCTATGATTTTTATATTTCCTATACACCACACATTTAAAATATTAAATTCTTTTATTGGGAAGATCATTTTTCTACTTCATGGAATTAATTGAATGCCTCCTTTTTCATCCACATATTATTGTGTTATACTCTCCTAAAGAATATATAAATAATCATTTCATTTATTTAAGACATCCCAAGATGAGGTTATTCTCACATTCTTGACAGATAAAAAATTTAGAAATCTTAACATCATGATCAATATCTCATAAACATCCATGGTACTCTATTTGTCTCTTATTTTGTATGTTAATAAACTCACCTATGTTCAATATTGAATTCATATCTTGTGATAGATATTTAAGAATAGCCACAAGATATTTCAATATAGATTCAATTTCATTCAATTTCTTGTTCTGAAACCCACAAAATAGTTCTTCACATTGACTATTATATTGGTTACCTATAGTTCCAGTCATTTTCTAAAAAATAAATTGTTTTTCTGGGCATATCAATCATAATAAACCACATTATAAGGAGGATAGATACTAAAATATCCTTAACCATACCAATTTCAAATCAAGACCTTAAATTTATTCAAAATAACAATAATTTCCCCTAGAGTACTAACAATTATGGGTGAACCTTCATATAAGTGATATTCGAGTCACCCATGGGATATAATAGTGAAAAAAATAACCCAAAATAAAAAACCTTATAAAACAAATTTCATATATCAGAATAATCATTCATCTTAAAAACCCTATATTAATAATAAAATACAAACAAAATAGAGAATAATTGTTTTATGTAAACATAAAATCAATGATTTTAAAGGAATTAAAACATAAAAAAAGTATTATGGTGGTTGATAAAATCATTGTTACCATATAAGTTAAAATAGAACATTCCTTTGTTTTTTGTATTGAAAGTCAAACATTTTGTAAAAATTCACCTATTGAAACCATTTGATGGAGAGATACATAAAATTATCACTGTATTTTTTGTTATTACATTGAAATAAATTCTTATAAGAATTTAAAAAACATGGACATGATGGATAATTATTTTAAAAATAAATCATTACAACATTTAAAATGACATTTTTTGATTAAGTGTTTCTTACCATGAGTCTAAATCATCATGAATGTTTTTTATCATATATAATAATAAACATATGTGAATTACTCAATTCCTTTAAAATGTTTTTAATTATTATTATTCCTTTTAATTTATATGTATTTTTATTATATATAATTACTAATTTAATTAGGTTCGCATAAGACACTTTGATTATATTTATCTCGTATGTCAAAAATGACATTGGTAGGTTAACTATGTACAAATAGATTATTATTTTACCATATTTAGAAAAATAATTATCATTTTCAAAATCAATTAATCTTTTAGAACCAATCATGAAATATTGAAATGAATAATGAACTACGTTACAATCATAGAGATGGTAATTTGTTCATACATATTAGTAATGTTAAATTTTTCAATAATCATAATGAAGATCAATTAAGTATTATATTACCATTCCATAATGATAATAGTTTCATAAATACCATAATATTATTTTAAATGTGTTATACATATCATCCATGTGATATAGTGATTAAAAAACACAACACCTAGTGGATGTGGTATTCCATACATATACACGAATGATAATATAATTTTTTAGTTTCCAAAATGTAATAATGCCAATGATATAATATATTTTAATAATTATTAATATTTAATTAATTTCATATATAGAATTTAATTAAATCAATATATCAATCCTTGATAGGGTTGAAGGAAAATTAATGACATCAGTTTACGAGGTGGTAGTCAATCGTGCACATGAAAGACATATTCATTTCTCATTTAATGGAATATGGGGCATATATACATTATTATACATACATAATAATATAATAGTATATGATATATATATATATATATATATATATTGTTAACACATCATGGTTCGATATTAATTCAAATAGGTGGAAGATGAAATAAAATGAATATGATCAATTAACAACTATACCTCTTCTCTGGAAAACATCAATTTCATTACACCTTAACCCAAAATGGTATGATCGAGAAAGTCATGTAATATTTTTGGATGGATTTAAGTAACATATATGTGTAGTTCTTGGAAGAACCAATTTTATCAGGAAATTTTAAAAAAAATAGATTAACAGGATTCCTTTTATAAGAATAGAGAGGGGAACTCTAGGGATTTAACTAAATATCAAATTTATACAATTAAATTTTGATTTCCAAATGGAAAAAAATTTATATAATAAAAATTTAATATTAGTATTAATCTAAATATTTTCATCCCATTAAATTTTGACACGTTTAGATCAAAATATTTCCCTTATCATTTTGATTTAACCAATTGTTAATAGTTTTTTATCCATTACAATAATTACAATGTTTTTACACATTAAGGGAAATTATTATTACTATGAAAATATAAAATGACCAAAAATGGAACACGAATGATACATTAAACCATATTATTGTATAATAAAATATTATAGGATATTTTGGAATATTATATTATTTAATAAAATATACTTTATTATAAAATATCATTAATTCCAATCTTAGAACTATTCATTTATAATGACTTTAATAACATAAATAAATAAAGAAATTAACATAAAATGTGTTAAAAACTATATTTTTTACTGTGTTTCAAAATAAATGGAAGTAAAATATTCATTGAAATCCTATTATTTATAAAATATGAAAATTTTATTTTATTATTCTATTATTTTAATAAATGTGGAACATTGTTTCATAAGAATGTAAGGTAACTATTTCACCACTAAAAAATCAAAATAAATTAATAAGATAAAAAGATGAATATATATAAATGAATGTATCCTTTGTACATCCCTTTTATTAAAAATATTATTGTTATTAAAAATAATAATGTGACTTTTTTGTCTTTATATTGACGTGAATATTATATAGGTCAAAGTCATGTACTAAAGGAAAGTAAAGATTTTATATTCAAATTTTGTATGATTATAGATGATATTGAGTCATCCAGTAATATTATTTAATGTTATATGGTCATAATTTTGTTGTTTTAATTTTATTTTTAACCTTAATTATCTGATTTACCCTTTTCCGTGCTAACAAAAATTACTAACGACAATATTTATATTAAGCACAAATAAAATGTTAATATTGACAAAATTTTTATCACATAATTCAAAATATGAAATAAATATTTATATATTCATCATATATAATTGGATGAAATAATTTAAAATTAAACTAAAATAATGGGGAAAAAATAATGTTATCTAAAAAAAGTCCTTTTAATGTATACAATGTTTGTATACTAAATTAAAATATAAAATTAATTTAAAACCTCATAGGTGGATTATATTAAATAACAAAGGACTAATTAAATTTAAAAAATAACCCATAATGTAATTATAATTTAAAATTACATTAAATGAAAATACAGTCTTAAATTAAAATCAGTATTTTAACAATTCATTTGTAAATAAAACATTTTAAAATAATCTCATTATTTTAGCATAATTTATTTTTGATGTCCTGATTAAAAGATATATTTTCATTTTTTAATATAAAATTGATAATTTTATTAAAATATAATTTTAATATTTTTTTCAAAAAGTAAAAAATAATTTTTAAAATAATATATTTTTCAAATCATAAATAAAATTTACTAAAAATTGAGTTCTTATTTAAAGATTAAAAAAAAATTTAATTTATTAGAAAATTTATATATATTTAGTAAATTATTTAACCCTAATCATACCTTCTAATTTACTAGCTTGTCTATAGTGGTCATATTTGAATAATAAATTTTCATGGTTCGCTTAGTCTTCGTGTTGCATATCTTCAACTCTATCAGACAAAGTACATCTGTTTTAAATGTATGGATGTTAAACCTACTAATTCATAAAGGTTATATGATATTCTAGTATCCACCCATCACTTAATATGTTGAATTCATTCATCATATGAATATTCAGTTAAACATAACCAATATTCTTTATTCATATACTATCTCTATTAGGATAACTAGCATACAACATGTCGATAATTTCCGTAATAAAATGTATTATAAATCATTCAGTGAAATAGTAAATATGATACCAATTCAATCTATACCTAGTAGATAATAAAAATTGTTTTTTTTTGTGGATGAATAGAAATACTATAAATAGATCATTATAAACATCTTGAAAAAAATACCACAATCAGTTTTTTATTAATATTTAAAAACTAAGAATTTCTAGAAGATAAAAAAATAATATTACAGGAGGATATATTTTAAAAAAAAAGTGTTGTTTGATTAAAATAATTGACTATTTATAATGTTATAAAATTTAGTTCATTTCATATAAGTTAAAAAATAATTCATTTCATAATTTTTTTGAAAAGTAAAAAAGTACCTCATTTAGAAAATATCAGGAAGATTCCATTTAGACTATTATTTTAAATACAATCAAGTGAAAATTTTAATTTAAAAAATAATTGGATAATAGTATAAATTTTTGTTAAAAATTTAATTAAAATATGGATATTGAGAAAAAATATTCCCAACCTAATAGAAAAATAATGTCGTTTTCCTTAAAAACTATATTTTATATCATGATTAATTTATAAAATTAAAATGAAAGGAATACATTTATAATAAATAAAAAACCATTTACTAATAAAATATTATTTATTTATCATATAAATATCAAATAATTACCCAATCTGATAAGAAAACATTATTAATCTCGAATAATGATGAGATTAAGAATGAAACCCTAGACACTTTGTTATTTTTCGAATAATAACCCCCATTAAAGAAATAACATCAAAGAAAACCATAAATAACATTAATTTAAATATATTTATGATTTAATAATTAAATTCTTTATTAGATACAACTCATAAGATATGATAGGTGTATAACATAATGTATGTTCCAAAGAGGACAATTTGAGACAAGGAACACTAACATTTGGTTAAACTTCCATTGTATGTGGTTGAAAACAATGAATAATAAAAATATAATTTTTATAAAAATCATATATATCCATAATTATATATTTCATATAATATAAAACCTTTTATCACATCTTTATATATATTCGTTTTTAAAATAATAATTACATGTGATAACTTCTTCAATTTTCAAATGTCTTTTGGGTTGGATGTTTTAGTCCTTCTTCAATGATCATGGATCAATAATATATATAATATTAATCAAGATATAGATAATTTTTTTTATTTATTCATTTAGATTTATCAACAAAATTTTGAGATATAAAAAATGAATTACACCTCTAATTGGGACAGTAGGACATACATATACATGGACACTATTTCACATTTCAAGGGATGGAAGGAAAGAAAGGTAAATAATAATTCTCCTATAAATAATAATTAATATTTCATATATTTCATATATTTAATATATATTCATTAATTATATCCTTATTAAATTCAATTTAAATCATAAATGAAAAACAAATTACATCGCTTCATAGACGTGGGGGTCCACATGTATTTAGAAGCAATGTTATAATTTTTCATTGGATGGTAAGGAAAGAAGGTATATATGATATTTTAATTAATGAAGCAAATTTATGTGAAAAATAATATATGTATATATATATATTAGTTCAAAATTTACAACTATCCATGTAATGTTGTTATGAAAAATAATTACAATGTTTCTTGAAGATAGTATTCCATACATAGGCAGAATCAATGATTTTACTTTTTAAAAAATATAAAAGAGAAGGAAATTGGTTATAATATAATATTAATAAAATTTAATCATATTTTTGATACCTGGTTTATTATTTTATGATAGATTAAATATATTTATTATATATTGAAGTAGAAAGAAGTCTAAAGTAGTCTGTAAATATTACTATCTTTTCTTCCAAAGGGGACCATTAGATCCTTTCGTAAGGTAACATCGGTTTGATTTTATGGAGGAAAAAATTCTCTATAACATGAATAAGTATGTTTTGAGTGGTTTTGGTAGTTTTTAGTCGATATAAGAGGATATTATTGTTCTATAAATGAGATGAGATTTGGTTCTTATTATAGTAACAAACACATGGTATTAATAAAAAAAATTATATAGTAAATTATTTTTCATCTAAATTATGAACAATGTGAAAAAAGTTTGAATATCATATAGGATATGGTTTAAATATAATCAATAAATAAAATTATTATTGGTTTACTTTTATTTTAAATTGTATCTGTTAGTTTAACCACTTTGTTACCATATTTTGAAATTAACCGCAGTAACACCCTTTTCCTTCTAAATGGTAAATAATTTTACGTATAAGGTCAAAAAATTCATCAATGGGAATGTAAAGAAATTATATTCCATATTTTATCCAATTTTATTCATTCTATATATTAAATATTTATATATAATTTACTAAAATATTATTTTCATAAAAAATCATTAAGATAATTCTTAGAATTAATAATATAATTTGAAATTAAATAAATAAATTTAAACAGGGATACTAAATATAATCCATTAAAGGAGATCTAAATTATAATATGTATCTGTAAAATTAATAGAACATATTATTCAACATGATTATATTAATTTTAATATATTCAATATCATTTATTTTAATTTTTCATTAATTTTATATATACTATGATGGCATTGTGTAAGAATTAACCTAATTATTAAATGACTAAAAATTTAAATTAAATTTTCATGATAAATAAATTCATTCACCTTTAAATTTTCATTTTCTTACTGAACATATGTTTTAGTTATCTATGCAACAATATATTATAGTTATTAAAAATATAAAATTGACAATCTTTCCTTTGTCTCTCATATAAAAATTATAATGCACAATATTAAAGACATATGACACCATGATTCTATTTATTTATAAAATTAATGTAAAATTACACTAACACTCATAAAATAAGTTAAATTATTATTTTATAGTAATTTTGTTTCCTTATCATAATATTTTTAAACCTATTTAAATGAATTTCCCTTACTTTGGTATCAATTATTTACTAAGGACAATATTCATAATTACCATATATAAAAGTGAACTACATGAAAAATTTTAAAGTTGTGATTGAAAATATGGAATCCATTTTTAATTATTCAACTTCTATAAGTGGTGGAAATTAATTTAACATTAAATCACAAAACACAACAAAAATATATTTCTAAATCAATGCCATCATTGTTATAAAATGTTATATATTAAATTAAAGTATAGACTTGATTTCAATGATC